>OY856389.1:1207500-1851976 GCA_963693495.1 Malacosoma neustria
CCGCGTGTCCGATAACAGAGAAACACTGGAGAGGTTTTAGTGTGTATTCTACCGACATTCGTCCCCTAGTTAACCGTGTATACTGGCACTGTGTATATTCCACTGCGATCTAAGCGGACTATGAATCAAAGATTTTCATATTGAAAGAGAAAAAAAGTGCATCGTTAATAGCCCACCACAAACTGAAAACTTCGAACTCTTCTGAAGTCCGTGTATAAGTAACATTACGAGTAACAACGGGGCACGGAGGTTTCTAGATATGGCTAGATTTAAATCCAAGGAGGACCTTTCGTGCTTTTGTAAGCCAGGCACTATACAGACAGTCTCTCTAACAGACTTTCACTGTCTATTCTTTGGGAAACGTATGTTTTAGAAGAAAAAATAAGAGTACGAACAATACCCGACAGAATAAATGAGCAGATGACACAGGCACACCGGACTGAGTTCATGAAATTTAGTGAGGAAATAGCAAATATAGTAATTAACAGACATAAATAAGAACACAAAATGAAATAGAACATATAGGTATACTAAGTATGTACAGTGTACACTCTTTATGGCGTCACTCGATTTAACGACAAACTCATTAAAATGTCGAAATAGCTTGACTTTGGTTGGTTTACGTTGTTTTCTATACAATAATGTATTAATGTTACGCTATATAGAGAGTACTCTATATAGCGTTACGCTCAGTCTATTTAACGACAAAAATAAGGCATTATAAATCACACTGAGGGACAAGTGGATGAATAAGATGAAACAGACGATCTTGTCCCTCCACCAAGCATCAATCAAGCAATTAGCGAAAATATTATTAAAATATTTTTTATATAATCAATACAATTAAGAAAATCCAATAATAATTATAATATTGGAACAGCGAAAAATATCAGACGTAGATGACAGATTATACGCAATAAGTTATTTTTATGAATAATAATGTTCGTGTGTAAAATGTGTACTATATTTGAAAATACACATATATTATTGTAGAATACTAAAATAATTTCCGTTTTTAAAATTTATCTCCATTTAACGACCACTCTCTACAACGCTGAAAAATGCACAGTCCGTTGAGTGTCGTAATATAGAGTTTACACTATATATTGAATATTAATCAATGTGATGTACGTAACATACCTACCAGAAACAATAAAATAAAATATTACACTAAGACACTAATTTAGAATAAGATAATGTTTATGTATAATAAATGGTTATTATTACTATTATTTTCTTTTATTGCTGTAGGATAGCGACAGGCTGACGGCCCACTTATAATTTAGCAGTTACCGTCACCTGTGGATGTTTGCAACGCCAGTGCCATCGCGAACATGCTGCTGTCCCATAAGAGTACAGGAACTTGGATCACTAATGCCGGAACACAACACAAAGTTACTATGGTGGCATACTTAAGACAAAGGTGGTCGCCATCCAGACGGGCTTGGGGTCCTACCACATAGCTAGGGTGGGTTGTTTTGTCACCTTTTACGACAGGCCGACCCCAGCCGCAGAGGTTAGTATTCTTTCTCCGCCCCTGCACGGATAATGTAGGACGGAGAGGCACGGATTATTAATGAATCCTGACACCCTAGTGTCATGAGAAAATATATAAAATTATTAAAAAAAACATTACGAGTAGTATAAAATGACAGATTAATCAAAGGCCTTATTAAACAAAGCGAATATGGAAAAATTAAATTCAGGCTTTTTATTATAAAGCAGTTATTAAACGTGATGGTTTAACAACTATTCAGCTAAGGGAATATGCACACTTGCCATCGTTCTCAGCGTAATTACTTCCGATGTGTTGTATCTTTCATACGTTTCGTTCAATAAAAAAACAACCTTATGCTAGAACAAAATAAGATTCTCTTCAAAACTGTAGGGGAAAAAGATAAGTTTGTATACGGTTTTATATAAATGTCATGTAAAATACACTAAGCATTTCACGAAATGGAGTGGTATTTAATCATAAAAGATAATTGTATACTTTGGGGCGAATGAGTTGACAGCACAATAATCTCATCCATTTTCTAAAGAAACTGTACCCATAAGTAACACCTAACATAACAACATTTGTTGTAACTAATTACAATTGATAGATTCGTAAATCTAAATCATTTAGTTTCCAGAGCATTGATTGTAAATAAAATTGGTCCAGCCGTTTGGGAGACTTTGATTAATAAACAAACTTACAAAAGAAAAATCCATAAAGATGAAACTCTAATCGAACTATAATTTCCTTCTGTTTTTCTCTTGTTCTTTCATGTATGCACTTCTGCTCCGAACAGCTCCGAAGAGTTGCAAGAAAATAGTTTAAATCGAATTAAACAAATATGGACTCCCTCAACCCCGAAAGGAAATCAAAGTGCTCTTTATTTGCTATCTATAAGCTAGCCGAAGGAGCAATCTATTTGTAAACCTTTACAATGCCTTATGAACAAAATGGGCACACCCAAATCACATCTATGCTGAAAAAAATAAACAAAATAAATATACTGTGACAATTCATAGAGCGCCAACTAGTCTCAAAATAAGCATAATAGCGCTTGTTTTATGTGTACTAGCCAATTAATACACTTTGATTTTTAGATTGTACTAATGAGTATAATTAGGCAGAGTGATTCTTTGTGCTTGATCCACGTTTCTTTCAGTATGTTTACATGAATTGTTATCTTTAGGGCTTCTAAGATACAAACCAGTTCATTTAATTTTCCTGGTTAGGTAATGATAGATAGATAGACAGATAACACTTTATTGCAAACTAAATAATTTACATAACAATGGAAATTACTTACACAATCAATATACTCGTATACTTATTTAGATTTACAATGGGCAGCCTTATCGCTACAGAGCGATCTCTTCCAAGCCACCCGGATAATAGGACATTATTCGTTTCTCTACATAATACGAGTACGGGTAACACTCAGACTCGGGAGGGGAAACAAATAGACACCTACAGGCGTACTGATGTGCGAAAGCCTCCGCGCATTGGAGGGCATCGAGAAAAATATAATATCTGTTAAATTGCCAATCATAAATAGTAACAAAAACACTCCGTTACCTTTACAAACAAACCTTGTGCCATTTGTAGTCGTATCTAGATTTTTCATTGATAAATATAGGTCCTGTAGTAAACAAAGTAGGTAATTCCCTTTTCGTGCCAGACATAGTACAAGCTTTTAGGTGTGTTCCACTTTGATCCTCACTCATTTATCTTTACCCTTACGTTCAATTCTAATATCCGATCCATACTAAGCTTTCATTTCGTACACTCCGAAAACAAGAAACGCGTATCGGGTAGCATGATAATGCAAAGTGCTCATATGCCATCATTCTAGGCAAAGGGCTCCACGTCACTAATATATTTACTAAAACTACCCTGAGGCTTCATATTATGTGAGGAACACCACAGCCGTGGAACATTACGAGAATCTGATCGCGGCCTCAACTTACTCCAATTATTAGACAATTTAGTACGTTTCAGATAAATGATTATTATTTTTATAAATACTTAAATAAAAAGTAATGGGATAAGTTACGCTATCGTGACTTTCATAAACACAAAAAGATTATGTACAGAAGTAGCGTGGATCAGCTACATGTGTTTTTATTTGTCTCCCTATTTACTCTCCAGAAAAAAAGAATTGGAGGTTTAACCGCAAAATATTTTTATTCGAATCCGATAGAAGATAAAAACACATTTGAAAAGTCAAATATGATTTTTTCCTCTGTTCTGTTTCAAATTCATTAAATATTTTAAATACTTTTTAAAATACTTCTATGCGGGCAGCAGCGTTTTCACGATGGTATCAAGTGGTCCATCTGCCTGACTGAGGTTCCCCAGCAATAAAAAAATACAGTTTAAACTTAAAAACCTAAACAGCTTAAACCAAGTATTTAAGACATATTGTTAGTATTGATTTAGTCCCGGATCAGAAAGACACGTGAAAGCATTGAGCAGTAGTAGTACACTGGAGTGGTTTTATTGGCTACAGCAGAGACGTGCGACGGAGCGTCAAGCATTTTCACCTGAAGAACAAAAAAAATACCACATAAGTGACATAGTTTAATATGTTTCTAAATTATGACTCCGACATAATTCAAAGACATAATAAAACATAAACAGTTGGCATATATGTGATATATTATCTTAAAAGCCTTAACTTGATGTTAAAATGTTTTTCTTCTTTGGCGTTATACTCTTGCCAGAGTGGTCGTGGCCGTCACGTCGAGGTTTTTGTAGTCTGTTTAACAATACGATGCCACTCTTCGCGAATTGCCGCTCTCCTTGTGCATTCGTGCAGAGGACCGTCCACGGCGCTTTTTATTTGGACCGTCCACCTCATCGGTGATCTCCCGCGTGGTGCCTTCAACTTTGCCCTGCACTACCAGGCGTTCAATGGATTCGCCTCCACGCCGTGATACGTGTCCAAAGAACGTGAGGATGTGAGTTAAAATGTTGCTTGAGCACATATTTTCATTATTAACAGTCCCTTACAGGTAGAAATGTATCACAAGTGCAGTGTGGAACAAATCAGTCGTCGAGAATGTATGGAGACATTTTAATTTGCCTCTTGGGCGTTTGTGTAAATCTTAGAGCAGCATTCAAGGTTTGTGTGAAATGGAGAAATGGTGCATGTTACTGTTAAAGTTGAATGCATTTCACTCGATATTTATTATACCAATTTAAAATAAATCTGTACTCCATTTCTATACTAATATAAATTGTTTCTAATTTTAGAAATATGGAATAGCTCTTTTTTTACTGGAGAACAATAGATAGACAAAAGCTCTGCATGGAGCAGGGGGCTGTGTGGCTTGTCGTGAAAGGCCACAAAACCACTTTAGTTAGTCCTTTATTTTCATGCCACAAAAATAACTCATCATCATCATCATCATCCTAGCGTTAGTCCCGGTTGCCACCCAAACTTTCGTTTCGGTGCCCGGGGTCCGCTTTCCGACTTTTTCTACTCCACTTCGCGCGATCTTCAGCATCCCTGGTAGTGAGCCCATTGGCACGCATATCACCCTTTACAACGTCAAGCCAGCACTTTTTGGGTCTACCCCTCCTGCCGGGGCCCGGCGGAGGCGGCATGGCCAGACATTTGTTTCCCACGTAAGCATCCGGTTGCCGTAAAACATGGCCATACCAACGGAGCCGACACTCCTGCAATTTATCTGCAATGTCACGGACACGAAGACTACCACGAATGCGGGAGTTCCTAACGCGGTCCTTCCGCGTCACTCCACACATCCACCGCAGCATATTCATCTCCGTGACACGCAGTTCTTGCTTGTGTCGCTCTAACACCGGCCACGCTTCACAGCCGTATAAAAGGACAGGCCTAATGATGGTCTTATAGACCTGTCCCTTCAACTTTACCGGCATCTTGGGGTCACAAATGACACCAGTTACCTCACGCCATTTGGCCCACGCGGCAGCAATGCGTGCCTTGACGTCGCAATCGATGTCACCAGACGCATGAAACACAGATCCCAGATATTTCACATGGTCCGTGCGCTCGACCGTGTTGCCGTCTATGCGTACGGGTGTGGGATCTGTGGAGTTACAGGCCAAGTACTCGGTCTTCGCCACATTGAGCTTCAGACCACCGTTCTCAAGCGACTCCTTCCACACCTTCACACGTCGCACCAGCCTACCCCTGTCCGAATCTGCTAGCGCGATATCATCAGCATACATGAGCAGCCACGGGGGCTGCTCATGTGAGTTTCTGATGCTGTTTGACAATACGTCTAATACCACGCTAAACAGAAACGGACTAAGGACGGATCCTTGGTGCACCCCGACGGTGATGGGGAAAGGTTTTGTGTCGCCAACAGCGGTCCGAACTACGGAATCGGAATCACAGTACATGTCTCGGATGATCTCAATATAGGCCTCTGGAATCCCTTTGGACCGCAATGCCCACCAGATTATCGCGCGAGGAATACAGTCGAAGGCCTTCTGCAAGTCAAGAAACAGGCAATGCAGAGGCGTATTCTTCGCCCTGTATTTCTCCGCGACAGTCCTTAGGGCAAAAATAGGGTCCATTGTCCCGTGACCAGGGCGAAACCCATATTGACATTCCGAGACAGTGCACTCCTGTCGAATCCGAGAGTCGATAACCCTCTCGAAGAGCTTCATGGTGTGGGACATGACCTTTATTCCACGGTAGTTACCGCACTCCTGCACCGATCCCTTGCCTTTGAAGACTGGAGTAATGATACTCAGCCTCCATTGGTTCGGGATCGTACCGGTGAGGAGTGTCCGGTTAAAAAGGTCTGTTAAAGTGCCCACACCACGAGAACCCATCGCCTTCCAGGCTTCGATGGGGACTCCATCGGATCCAACAGCTTTCCGATTCTTCATGCGGCGAAGACAATTCTGGACTTCTGCAGGCGGTATCAGTGGCACTAGTCCTTGGTTCGGAGGAAGATCTGACGGCTGCACCTCTTTATGCTGCTTGTTCAGCAGCTCGTGGAAATATGAGCGCCATCTCTCCTTCACCGCGAGGTCCTCGCATAACAGGTTGCCCCCGGGGTCTTTTACACAGCGGCACTTGGAAATATCCTGTGCCGCTTTGACCCTGGAGCGCGCCAACTTATATATGAGCTTCTGTCCCTCAGACGAGTCCAACTTATCGTAAAGTGGTTGTAAGTGGTCTCGTCTGGCTCTGGCTACAGCTTTCTTGGTGGCGCGTTTGGCATCTCTGTATGCGTCGCGATCTTCAGGAGATCTGGACGCTTGCCACTTCTTAAAGAGGGCTTTTTTCGCCCTGGTCTCCCTCTGGACTGCGTCGTTCCACCACCAAGTCTCCTTGTCACACTTGCGTCCGCCCTTGGACACGCCAAGCACCTCTCTCGCCGACCCAAGGATAGCCGCCTGAATCCTGTCCCAGTAAGCTTGAACCGGTTCGCCCTCACCTCCGGCGCACTTGTCGCCGATGGCAGAGGCGAACTCCTGGGACTTGATTTCATCAAGCAGCCACCACCTGATTCGGCGTTGAAGGTGGTCGACACATTTGCCTTTGGGCTTTACGCAGAGGTCCATGACAAGAAGACGGTGTTGTGCAGTGAGACTCTCACCGGGTATGACCTTGCAGTTGGCCACTTTGCTGATGTGGTGTCTCCTAGTGAGTAGGAAGTCGATTTGGGTAGCATTCCTCCCGCTCTTGTAGGTGATGAGATGCTCGGGTCTCTTTTTGAAATACGTGTTCACGATGGCAAGGTCGGCAGCCGCACACGTATTGAGGATGTCCTCCCCTTCCGCGTTGCGGCTACCGTACCCAAATCCACCGTGAACACGCTCAAATTCCCCACATTCATCACCCACATGACCGTTCAGATCACCCCCCAAAACGATCCCCTGTGATAATGGGATTCCACGGAGCACTTCTCCGAGTTGATTCCAAAACGCTATTTTATCGGCGTCGTCACAACCGGCCTGTGGCGCATAGGCACTTATCAAGTGGGTAACTACCCCATCGATAAGCACCCTAACGACCATAAGCCGGTCGCTATGACGTTTCACTTCCAAAATGTCGTTCTGGAACTCCTCCGAGAGCACTATGGCAACCCCATTCTCCCCACCAGGTGCACCTGTGTAGATCAGCTTGTAGCCATTCCCAATGAACCGGGATCTGCTGGCCTTCCACCGAGTCTCCTGCAGGAACGCCACGGCCACCCTCCGCCTGGAGAGCACATCGGCCAACTCTCTCGCGCGTCCGGTTAGCGTGCCAATATTCCACGTTGCGAAGCGGAGTTTCCTTTTGGATGGGGCTAATGTCTTTAGCCGTGCTCGCCCACGGCACGGCAGCCCTAGTCCACTTGTCACAGGAGTCGGGCGAAGTTCCTGCGCGTCGTTTTGCGGCGACGCCCTATCCGTGACAATACCTTTCCGTGTTCTGACCATGATTACTTGGCTAGTTTTGGTTTTTACGGGAGCGACTGCCGTCCGACCTCCCAACCTCTAAAGGGAAACCTAGAGGTGTCCTTCCCTCGCCGCGTGCAAGCTGGCAGAGGGAGTGACCCATCAGTCGGCTTTTACGACTCCCTTGGGATGATTTGGGGTGGCCCTATTCTTTCTTCGGCCGGGACCACACGGCACATGCCACAAAAATAACTATATCAACTTTACTAACTAACTAGAGACAATACCAGCACTACGAGGAGCAGGGATGAGCCTCACGGTGACTGACCCACACTTTCCAGTAACCTTGAAGGCACTGTGTGAGGCTTTCCGATATTGTTACCGCAGTAGCTTTTATGGACTGGAAGCACAGAAAGCTTTGCAAGGATAATGGCACCCTTCATAGCCACTTCCTTGCTTTAACCTCCCGAGACCAATGTGTCTGTTGTTGTCACTAATCGCGAAAAACTCGTTAAAACGGGTATGCTGAACAGCATGAGTTTGCTTCTGAACCGGCATGATCTTCAACGCGTCATCGTTAAGAGAAGGTCTAAGGAAGAAGTCGATGATTTTGAACTCTTTGATGGGCAGAGAGAATAGATAGATGCTCTCTTGTTTGCCGATTTTACCTTCACTAACAAGGCGACCGAGTTTGGTGACCGGCACCCCCGCTTTCTGGTCTTCCTCACCGCGGCCGTGGCCGCGACCGCCCCCACGTCGCGTCCATCTCGCGCCTGTGGCGGTGGTAGGGCTTTAACCCTATTTGGATAGCAATCAAGTTTGGTCTCTAGATATGTCGCCATAATAAACTTGGGTTGTATTTTGGCATAAATGATCTAGATTCCAGTTCTCCGACGAGGATGGTAGCATGAAAGCGGTACTCCTGGCGGCGCGTACATCTAGAGGCGATGGTTACTGCTATTAAATGAGCCATCAACCTCTTTGCTGTTCCGCAGCAATAAAAAAGGCACAACCGTGTTTAACATTTTCTGACAAGCCGTGTTTCCTAATAAAAATAATATGACTACCTCATCCTTTGGAAAGTGGAAAAAATGGATGACACCGTTTCTAGTTTTCGTCCAGCAGATAAAGGCATCGCTTAGTTTCTTTTCGGGGTTAAGTGTTCAGATGACAGGCACATATGCTTCAATCGATTATGCACATGACTAACTTTTTGGCATTTTTTACAAGTATTTGATGTCAATAGACACACGTTAGATTGCAGAGATACGTCACAGATGTTTTAAATTTGATTAAAGTCACAATGATAGGATGCAGAAGTAAGTCTACGTTAATAATTTTGAATCTCATTGGATGGATTGGATCTTGGAATATTTTAGATCAAGGAGTTTGAGTCACATGCTTTCAGTCATTTTCACTATACGTTATAGTCACTGCAGCAATTTTAGAACGCGTTCAGTCCTTAGATTTTGAATTAAAAAACATTAAAAAAGAAATGATATATTACGAATAGCATGAAAAATAGTACTAGTAGTCCAATTACTTGCAAATTGGCTGACTGTATGTATGTTAACCCATATACAAGGTTTGTATCCAGTACCACGTGGGCATCATATGAATAGATATACCTTTAAGTAATATACAATTTAATAATATAACATCCTGAACCCGTACACATCTTTGGGTTTCAGTTTTCTTCATAACACCATTTTGTGTCAACCAGAGCTGAGTTTTAAAATATAACTAAAGATGTCTGTTCTTAAATACGATATAATACAATTTTACAATTTTCGCTGAACATACATATAAGTTTTTCTGTTTATTTTTTCGAGAGTCGAGCTTCAGGGTTGTGTTACTCCAAAGAGATAAATAAATACCCATTCTATTTTGTGATACATAATATTTGTGATAGTGCTTTTCCGTTGATTTCGGTACTCGTTTCTTAATACTGCTACTTGGAAATAAATTTTTCATGTCTCATATTGAGGCACCTATTGCAACTCATTAAGACAGAAAATTTTGTTGTTTGTTTTTATTATATCTCATATGCTTATTAAATGCACAACAATTTGTTTTTGTATTTAAAAACAAACACTTGTATTTTCATAGGTGATGAAATCGAGTTAATTTTCGAATATGAGGTCAAATTAACAGAAATAGCACGTTTACACTTTGTCTGCATCGTGTCAAATAAATAAGAATATATTGTGATGTAGCAATTGTGCGGCAGATGTCCTCAATGCGTTTCTGGGGCGTGATTTCAATGTCACAATATTTGGGCCATTGGTCGCGTGTACGCGAATTGTTCAAGTGATAAGATAGTATCGATATTTTTGAATTACGGCTCAGTGGCGAGACTTTGCTAATTCAGTTCTTGCGGAGGATGAAATGTTAGAATAATCTACATATTTATTAGTTTTTATTTGTTCTAATCCAAATGCGCGTGTCTGATAATTACATATCTCTTTGTGCATATGATCTGCATTTTTGAACGTGAGCACTGAATAGTTTTATTTCGGGGATGGGGTATTCTTGATTGAGGGCCTGATGACAGTCTCCTCTACAATCGGATTTAAATATAAATATTTGTCCTACTTTCTCCAGACTTTGTGCTCAGGAAAACAGTTATTTAGAGTGCGAATACAAGAACTGAACGCTTCTAACACTAGTATTACTACTTAGCAGCCTGCAGTTCTTTTGAGTTTTCACACCTTGTACGGTAAAAATTAAAAAAAAATATTTAGGGCAATAAACGAACTTATAACAAGAACCTATAAATTTCGCATAAAAGAGTTAGAAACTCAGCATATGCTGATAGACAGTGCAGTTTCTCCTTTCGGATAGACCACGATACTTGTTGTATCATACAGCGATCATTTTCTGCTGTCTCTGTATCATTCAAACATTGAAGTACCTAAGTGAGCAAAATGCGGAATCCTCAAAAATAATCGACAAAACAAATCAACATTTCACATCACTATAATAAATTCAACATAAGCGTAATTTATATTTAAAAAAATTTACAACCTTTAATTCTGTTTTGGTTTTATATCGGACCAATGCTTAATAAATAAAAGAAAGATATAAAAAAAGGTTTTATTGCAGCAATTGTATATTAAATTGCGAGCCAAATATATTCTGATGTTTTGTTTTGATTATCTTCAAACCTTTTTTTCGGTTATCAAAATCATTTTGAATAAAATATCACCTTTTCTCGAAAAATGACATTGCGAATCGTAAATAGATTATATTTTTCAATATAAACGAATTTTCCGTAGATCGGGTACGTTATCAACCTTTTCGAGCTTCTACATCTTTATCGGTAAAACAAATATAGCTGAAAAATGATCACGACCAGATTAGACCAAACAGACAGACTATATCTAATATATAAAATTCTCGTGTCACAGTTTTCGTTGCCATACTCCTCCGAAACGGCTTGACCGATTTTGATAAAATTTTTTGTGCTTATCCGGTATCTATGAGAATTGGCCAACATCTATTTTTCATCCCCCTAAATGTTAGGGGTGACCCACCCCCAAATTTTTTTTTTAAATTTTTTGACATTTTATTATTTATATGGCAGAACAACGTTTGCCGGGTCAGCTAGTAGTAACTATAATATATGGTATTGTGATATATATTATATAGAAATATAATAAAACAATATAATTTTTAACAAGGCTTTTATTTTAAGGGCCTTTTAGCATCAATCTATACAAATAAATAAAATTGCAGGGTCTGTTTGTAGTATTAAAATAACCGCTTTTTACTAAGTGCATTCGGATATATACACGGTACTTATACCAAAACAACATATTTTACAATTTTTATCTGTCTGTCTGTCTGTTTGTTCTGGCTAATCTCTGAAATGGCTGACCGGTTTTCACTGGCAGATAGCTGATGTATCTAGGAGTAACTTAGGCTATTTTTATTTTAGAAAAAAAATAGATTTTGTTAAAAATGATAAGTTTCGGAAATGTTTTATTCCAATTTAAGCTGACCTCAGATTTATATCATCAATCATATGAAATAGGGTTTAGCTTAGACTGGACTAGGCGCATGGCGTAACAGTTGCATTCGATAATACTGACTGTTTGCATATTTTATTTATATTTTAGGGTTTATAGGGTTTGTAATCCAAAATAAACCATAAGATACATCCAAAAAATTATATCCAAAGTCAGTATTCCACGCAGACGGAGTCGCGGGCACAGCTAGTACGTTTCATAAAATAGATAGAATGGATATATAAAACATTAATTTCTACAGAATGGACAAAACTCCATTACACATTTGAAATCGTTAAAAAACCTTACGTCAGATCCTCATTCCTTCAAGATCAAGATGCATCACCACATATGAGCTTGTATTATCCCCCTAATATTAGCGGATCACCTTTAACCAAATAATAATGATTAGACAAAATCAGAATATTTGCAAATCATGATATATTTCGAGAGTAAATACCAATGAAGTTTCTAGATCGTTTGAATGGACTTGACTTTATTTTCACACATTCAAGATGAGTAATTACAAAACAATGCACTTTCGTGGGCTAATTATGACGAGCCATATCAGTCGTCATATTAATGAAAGTTCCTTATGAATACGACTGTCATTAGGGCTTGCGTTTATAATTACGACTTTTCGACGAATAAATAAATACTAGTGGTCGCCCAGGAGTCGTAATTCGACCATAATTCATTTAATTTTAAGTCAGAAGGTATTTATTATTTAGGTTTTTTTGTCAAAGGCCTATAATCCAATATGGGCCTATAATACCTCTGCAATCCAAGGTTTAATCATAGCTACTCAGTTAATTTGTACATCATCATCAGTTTGAACAGCATCACTGTAAAACTTCAAAATGTTTTAGCTAGATATTGTTTTTGTGTCATTTTTTTTATATGTTTAAATTACCTTTAACTATTAATTACCTATAACTAATATTCTAGTTTTTTTTATGTTTAAGTCTGTATTTCAATTCTGTGTCTCTGTCCGTGATGCTGCTCGACAGGCCTGACGGAAGACCAGCGCTGGTTTTAATCAACCAGCAATTATGCTGAGTCAGGTCTAATTCAAGGCATATATACTATTTGTATATTGTATAAGTCGATATTATATTGTAGTATTATTGTAAAATGTCTTGAATAAAATATTTTTCTTTCTTTCTTTCTTTCTTTCATTACCCTGCATTGTAAATCCGTTTTTTTTTTTGTAAATCCGTATCGTAACCATAAATTTTGACATTCTATAAGACCAATGAGAATATATTCACTTAAGCCTATTTACAATTAATTTTAATTTATTAAGTATATATTATTATTATTTATTAATTATTTAAATAGTTATTTATGCATATTATGAATTTAAATATTATATGATATCAAAACAAAACTTGTAAAAAAACATGTAATACCAAGTCGGTTACTTTATAAGTCCCTACTTATGGGACCTTCTGTCTTAAGTTATTACGTAATTAGCTAACCTAACAACATCTTAAAGTGACCATATCAATATGAAAAATCTTTTATGTTTTAAATAAAATAGATTGAGTTGGCAATCGCATGAACACACAATGTATCTCACAAGTAATACATATTACCTATATATTAAATAAGACTCTTTAGTGCCATTGCCAAGTCAATCTATTTAAATTCAGGATTCTAGTTTTATCCACAATGAAATTATAGGGGTCGAAAATGGCCTGAACTGCTTCGAGAAAGACATAGTATGGCCGTGGCGCTTTTTTGCTCGACTTGGCGAGATTAATCGTATTATAAAATTAACCTTATTGGTATTTACCAGGCCATAAACTCTTATAAAAAAACAAAAGCGTAAGTATGGTATGTGTGTGTATATTGTGTATAATCCGAGCAGTAGTGTGTATAATGTATTTAAATAATTAATTTAATGTATTTCTAATGGATTTTAGACAAAAAATAGCTTTCTGTATTTCTCCTCCATATAAAAATTAACTTTTCCAAATTTCATACTCCTCCGTCCGCGCAATGTTCGTAAAAACGTATGTTCTGTATTTATCTATAATATGGACCCCAAACGTCTCACGTATTAATAGTTATAATTCACACAGCTCCATCTAGAAAAATAAACATATTATGCTGACGTAACGGTTATTAGACAACCGATATACTTAAATTTTTTTTAAACATATAAATATACATGTATAAACGCCCAGACCCGTGATGGTAATCTAAACTGTGACCCAGCAGGTTTTGCGCCACTGAGGTTGTTTATTACCTTATCGTTTGGAAAACACAACTTTTATCCTTTTGAAAACATCATGACGTCCGTTTTTAAGAGTATGTATTTTTTTTTTATTTATTCTCTCGCCAAATTGTAACAACATGAAAATATTTAACAAACTGTATTGTTATAATGATTACTATTATTCTTAACATCCTCCGTCCGACGACCTCCGTGGCGTTACGGCCAACGCAGTTCGGTATACTGGAGAGGTCACGGGTTCGATTCCCGTCTCGCATCTGGATGTTATGTATAATATGTATTTATTTAATAAAGAAAAGTATATAGTAAAAGTATATAAGTAGAAGTACATAATTGTCTATTTGTTGTACCTATTTTTTTTTTGGTCTTGGGGAAAAACCCTCTATTGACGGGTTCCCAAAACCCGGGGGGACTAAGGGATATGTGGGACTCCGTGAAAGATGTTCGGCCATCCGACTACCCACTAAAAAACCCTGCTGTTCTCCAATCGCCTACGCCCGGGCCTACGTATATATATGTGGCCTGCCGATCTCGTGGCCCGGGTCGGCACCGGCCCGCCCTTTGTCTCAGGGTTGGCCTCTTCTATGTGTTTAGTGCCAGAAGGTCAGGGTTTCATCCCCCCGGCGCTCTCCTTTATTAGCTCTAAGAGTTGAGGGGGGCTGCGGAACAGCACGCGACCTTCACCCTCGCGGCCATAGCGCGGGCGGCGAATTCTCCCCCGAGGAGCTACCCACCGTCCTCTGGTGCCAATGACGTGTGTTGCCACTCCTTTGCGCCGCCGCCTCCTTTGCGGACATGACTGCCTCGCAAAAGGAGGCGACGCGACGGCCGTCCATCCAGGAGTCTAGTACCAATAACGCAAGTGTTTACTTTGTTACTAGTTTTTATCGTGTTATTGTTTATATCCGTACAGGAGTTGAGAAAGAATACTAACCTCTGCGGCTGGGGTTGGCCTGTCGTGGCGACAAAACAACGCACCCTTGCTACGTGGTATGGTCTCAAGCCCGTCTGGATGCCCGACCACCTTTGGTCTTAAGTATGCCGCCATAATAACCTTGTGTTGTGTTCCGGCATTAGTGAAACCTGTTCCTGTATTCTTATGGGACAGCAGTGTCTTTATGTGTGTTTGCGTGTGATAACTGATTAATAAAAAAAATACTAGATGACGCTGTGTGAATTGACAGAAAATATTTATTTTAATATTAAAATTTTTAGCAAATAGTAGATAAATATAATATAAAGATATAGTATGTATATATTATATGTATAGTAGATAGATATAATAAAGTGAAGTAATTATTCCCTTCCCATAATTTTGTTCCTTAAATGTTTTATCAATATAAAACTGCATCATGAATTTCAATATAAAAAGCTTTTCTTATAAAAAAAATCTTATTTTTATGGACGTAAAAAAACAAATCAAATTATTAAAAATATGAAACATAAATACAGACAAGATTGGAAAGTTTTAAATTTTTTCCGCTCGGAACGCGACCAAATGGTCATCATATAAGAATAAAATTAATCTAAAATTAATCTTTTAGAAGATATTTTGAAATATCGTTGGTCGGGTTATTTGTTATATATTCGAAGTCTGAAAAAGTGTCTTGCGATTTTTTGTCGCAATTGTGTAGCGATGGTATATAAAGTCCCTCAAAAATTATATCGGAGTAAACATAACTTTTCTTTTGCACAAAAATAATCCCAATTATTATAAGCATTACGACGATATATTTATAATACGGACGCAACACGGAAAGACGGACGTTCGTTCTCTTTTTAGTAGTGATGAGAATTTATGAGTTCTTTGCTTGTATTATTAAAATTGCCTTGTTTATCTGAAATAATTTTACACACACTTTTTTCAAATTAATATATTTTAAACCTAAACTAATTCAGTATTCCATGAATGATTACATTTTTAATAATGTTTTCGATTCTGGGATTAATTTTGCGTTAGTACCTTATATTAAAGCATAAATTTAAAAATAATTATAATATGAACTTTTAATGCAGGTGAAGTATTTTTAATAGCTATTAGATTCCTAAAAATAATTAGAAGAGGATGGATTTTTAAGAATTATGTTCTAATTTAATAAATAATTAATAACAAAATAATTATTTTGATATTAAATATTTATTAAATAATATCTAGAACAATATTATATTATTTATAAACAATTTTTTTTTTAATTTCACACCACTGCCAAAATATTTTCGCTCCGTTCAAATTTATATATCTCGAAGCGAATTGTGACTTTTATAGGGCGGGGATTATAAAATTTGGATTTTAATAAAGCAAATGGATACGGCTGATGACAGAACACATCGGATAAATTGGCACAGGTTGCTAAAACGTTTTGGAAAACAAGTCTATTTTCTGATTCCACACATAACTGCTTATGGGCGAGTATTTTTCACTGTTTTTTTTTTAAGTTATAGGGTCGGCACATTTTCTGTCCTTCCACTCTCCTCTATTAGCAGTCATTTGAAAATCCACACCTTTTTTAACTATATCATCTTTTACACACCCCATCCATCTTTTCTTTGGGCTACCTGTCCTATGGTATCCACTCTAATTTCTAGCGTCCTCCTTGTTACAAGACGCTCCTCTCTTCGCATTATATGGCCATACCAGGCTAACCTATTACTTTTCAGCTTCTCAATCACTGGCGCTTTCAAACTTCCCCTAATATACTCATTTCCAATTTTATCCATTTCTGTAACTCCGCTCATCCATATCAACATTAGCATCTTTGCTGCATGCAATAATCTTTCATTTTTTCCCTTTGTGGCCCAGCACTATGATCCATACAATATGACAGATCCTAAAACGGACTTGTAATTTTCACATTTAAGTCTAAACGGCACTTGTATATGAATAAAATAATGCATCCAAATTAACTCTAATGAGAATTGGGCATAGGACCTGGAGTGGTTGGGCATAATCATCAGCATGATATTTCTAAACGTATTAGATTGTTAAATGTATTAAGTGTAATGTTATGAACCAATAAGGAAAACATTCACAAATGTTATTAGAAACTGAATGCAAAGTGAATATTTCATGAGCGTGTTGATGAGTACTTTAAAATTATCTACATTAGGACGTCTAGCTTATAGTCATAGTCAAGAAGACCAGCTACATTAAGATGATAGTGTGCTTCATCGTCAAGTTCAAGTTTTCTTTCGTGGTTGGAGGCATACGACAAATGACTCCGTTAATCTACTTTACCAGGAACAGAAATTGTCAAGAAAGAGCTTGACACAAGGTGCAGAAGTTGAGTTTAGTCAGCATACGTCAGGCTCCGAAGTAACCTTCAGATTCAAAAGCTTGTAAAAAGAAGATAAAAGATGGCGTAGAATTTATGATAAATGCAATTTCCAATGGCGTTGTACCATTTAATTTCTATGAATATTATACAGTATAATAACAAAAACTAAATAAACACTTATCAAATCAAATTTATTTGTATGAAACAATCACAAATATATGCACATGTTTCGCCATTATTGGCATTCAATTCAATTGCGTTAAATAACAATAATGATGTCAAATATTTATTCAATTACCGATTTAAAATATAACAATAATCAATTTTAATACGATAAATAACCCTGCACTGCTGTCATTAATTATTTATTTTATTTTATTTAATGTCTGGTTTCGTTTTTCAAAATCAAGTCGCGATGCCTGATGTAGGCTTACACCAAATGCAACTTTCAACAAGCTGCCAATATCCAGTCTGCCATTTCGTTTGTTAAGACGGTTACGAGCTACAGTACGCCATCTCCACTTTTTACCTAGACGGACTGATAGGGCCGGTCCATTTCTACTTCAGCTAGGTTAACTGACTGAATCGATGACGACGATCTTTGGCGTTATCAGCAAATCATCATCCATTGGGCGTAGGCCTCCCCAAGTTTGCGTCACAAATCCCAGGACCCTTGCTTTTTTCATCCAGCCCCGACCGGTAACCTTACGCAGATCATCGGTCCATCGGGATGGATTTTTGGTGATGTGGGCAAATCTAAATTTATAAATACATAAAACAAAACAAGTCTTTATGCATCTCTATTTAAGGTATCAACAATATAATAATGGATCGATATTATCCATTACCGGGCATCGCTCTTTTGCAAAACATCCACTTCCAAGCACCTAATGTGCATTCAAATACATCAACATCCACCAAAATCAATGTTAAATTAACCACAAACGACGTTAATGAACTTTCATATGAGTTCAATAAACAAAGATTAATATTCAGATGGCATAGTCGACGTGTAGTAAAAAGACACTCGCGCCGTTGGGTCCCAGTAAATATTTGCCAAAGAAACAATATTATTTTTGTTAGGCACGCGGCTCGCCAGTCCGAGCAATTTGTAGTCGATACGGGTCCATCTGTATCAAAGATTAAGAAAACTGTATCAATCAGGAGAGTTAATGCTAAAACAATATAGAATTTTCTGCCTAACGAGATGATGGCTCATATAATATTTGATGAATAGCGTTCGTGGATATTAGCAACATTGTACTGACGACACGGTTTGCTTAGTGGCTACGCAAGAGGTTTGGTATGATCGTGTGTGTAGATTCCAATTCAAAGCAGCGCAAACATTCCGATGTCCAAGTAGAACAAACTATTTATATATTAAAAATATTTATTCCAATACGTTTGAAATTCTTGCGATATAGGTTTTTCACCTTGTTAAGATCTGTATATGAAAAAATGCGATTTAGAAAAAAGGATTTGGAGAGTACATTTCATAGCTTCTTCTTATTTTTCTTACTGCCCTTATCTAGAACATGTTGTGTGGGGTTCTCTCCTCCTTTCGTCTTCTCTACATTGAAACTTCAGCATATCATCTTTTACTGAAACCTATCATCTTTTCTTTGGTCTAATTCTCCTTTTGTATCCATCCACTCTAATTTAAAAAAAATTTTGTCACATTTTTCTTTAGGCATTATATGACCAAACTATGCAAAACGGTTACTTTTCTGCTTCTCAATGTATGGCACTTTCAGAATTCCTCTGATATTTTCATTTCTACATATAAACATTTCACAGCATGCACAATAAGAAATCTCTCTGTACATACTTATCGTCTGCACTGCGGTACTTAATCTATGGTCAGCGTGTCATCGAGTCGGCTCACGTAGCCCGGCGCACCGCACTAAGCCCGCTTGGAGAGCTGCATAAAAACTAACAGCTTCGAAGTTTGAAATTCAAATTTGTAATATATCGATGCTTACTCCAATACGTCTGACTGCACTCGAGTGCGGGCGGTTTATGCTAATTTTCAAAGGATTTAGAAGCCTTTTCGACGGGTTTTTACGCTGTTCATATTTCAATGGCGTCCCATACATTGTGACTCGAAAATACATACAATAAATATCATGTTACGGGTTAACCAAGTAGTATTACACTCGAAGACGAACCTAAAAGATTAGGGAGTTCCCCGTTTAATGTGAATTCTTCTTTTTCTTCAAGTGCCTCCTTCAATTCTGAAGGTTGGCCGTTAGCTTTATGTACTCATCTTTGTTGCGAGACGGAACATTTATTAGTGTTCTAATATACATATAGTCGTGATCGTAGAATAACGTCGGATTTGAAAAAAATCCAAAATTAACTTTTTACCATATTTGGATACTACATTGTCTAAATATTATTGCTACATTAACAAAACAATTACATGTATTTTAGATTTTAAATTAAGCAGTCGGTAAAGTGACGGGTGTGATAGATTCTCATAGTAAAATGACGCTTGTGTATTTTTAAAATGGCTGTCCTGTAAAGTTTAATATATGTCAGATCCGTCACTATTCTACGACTACGACGATATAATAACATAACTGATAATTACTGGCGTTGAAGAAAAACATCGTGAGGAAACGGAGATTATCGACGTCAAAGAAATACTGTCCCTACCTTTTAGGAGTAGGCGCGGGTCCAGTGTGAGCTGTTACATTTATTTAATATGTATATTCTATATACAGGTTTATTGATAATTTGACGCATTTCCGTTAGGAGGTGATAGGGGTGTCTATTTATGATATTATTATCCCCATATGCATTTTGCAAGAGTGAACCATTTTTGAGTTATCATGTTTTTTAGCATTTTTCAAAATAAGTCAATAATGCAGTAAATTTTTTTAAAAGTACCAATTTAAATCTCATTTTTTCTTCTGATTTATAAAGACGATTAAACACTGGTTATTTATCAATGTCAAAATAACAATTATCGGTCCAAATTTAAAAATGCGAGACGAAAAACGATATTATTTTAATATTCTTTTGAGATTTGTTTCCACTAAAATGCCTTTAAAAAACGTTATAAAACTTGGCTTGCAGATTATTTTAAAAAGAAAACTGTTTTCTTCGTTCTCCAACAACGCCTAACAACGAGGAACTTATTTCAAAGAAATTGAAACAAAAATTATCAGAAAGGAAACAGGCGGAAATTCGTATTCGAACTAAGCTTAAAATCGCTGTTTGAATATCTTGCAAATAGGTTTAATGCGCACCTAAGCCACTACAGGAAGCAAACTGGCAAGATAAGAAAAAAAAAACAAAGTTTTCAGAGTTCTTTTTCAAAAACTTTTCACGCGTGCATTGGTTTTGTTTTACAAATTGGCGCCAGATGTTTTGAATACACTCACAATTGTAGTTTAATTTTTAATTTGAATTGAAATATGGCATAGCTTGGTCAAAATGAAGAGCGTATATTTCAAAATTACACAAATGAAGAATACGCCTATATTGTGTTTTGTTACGGCTTTTGCAACAATTATTATATATACAGGGTGACTGACAAAACCGTCCAAATTTTTTTACGCACTAAACATCATGTAAGGAACCCATTTTTGCAAAAAAAATGTATGTCAAATTTTCACCATAAAATATTTCATTCCAAGGAAAATATGGTCACTAATTCAATCGTACAAAATAGTCATTAGGTGCAAATTTCGTACGTTTATTACATGTCTCTGTCACTCCCGCGTAAATTATATTAGTATTGCGTAGTATTCGCTCACACAGATGCAATGACCGCCGTCCTCGGCCTCGTACTAGGTCATTGTACCAGTTTTTTGCGGTACCGATGGAGAGGTCATTGACACTTGCGCGCCGTAGTGTGTAAATTGCGAGTTCTTTGGATAACTTTGTGATGCTGATTAATCAACATTTTTGTACTATGTGATACTAAACTAAAATACATGTTTCTCATAACTTTTACTAAAGATTCTTCTGTGTGAATTTGGATGGTTTTGCCAAAGTGACCCTGTATATATGGAGGCGGGGCGGCGGAGTAAGAAACCTAACTTTTAATATGTATATATATATATATATATATATATATATATATATATATATATATATATATATATATATATATATATATATATATATATATATATATATATATATATATATATAGCTATGCAATCATAACAAAAATGATGCCCCGAATCGATTTCCCGAATACAAATGTACGATATAAAATATAATGATATAATTTACAAAATATATTCTCGACAATACGCATAGTATAAACTCGATTAGGCCGGAAGGTCGGGCGTAATTACAAGAAAATTATACTCAAGCAAGTTACGTACAGTCGTGCACAAAATAATTAACAAGTACCTTTCACTTTTAATTTATTACAATATTAAAGTTTAATAGGATTATATTAATTAAAATCTTAATTTTCTTATACGTGTTTTACTATTATAGCATACGGAGCTAACATTACTAGGCCTAAGGTATGCTACTTTGTATTATAATATATGAAAATTAAACTAATTGAAACTATATCCATTTGTCATCTCTTTATATAGACTATATCATTATTTATATCACAATTTATATTAATGTCCAGTACTCTTCTTCTTCTTCTTCCTGCCCTTATCCCACATCATAAGGGGTCGGCACAACATTAACCCCTTTTTGGGGAAAAATCTGTCATCCTTTTTTATTTAAATTATTTTTCTCTTTTCGCATTGGAAGTAGGACACGAAGTTTCGTTGTCAATCAGCTAATATATCCTCTAGCGACACTTTTATTGGTTTCTTCTTGAGTAAACAACATCCGAGTGTCGGTTTGGGTGTGTAGGGTGGCACCTTATGCCGGGTCGCCGACTTTTACGGGGTCCGTGCAATATTCACATTCGACAAGTACGTCACGAGGACACAGGCAGCTTGCTCACAATATGTCCATCTTCATACATTTTAGTGATGGCTCACAGCAATCTTCTTTTTAGTAAGTTAGAGACCTTGAAACTCGCGACTTCTTTTACAACAATATATAACATTGGGCGAAGGACATTGTAGCAAGCAGGATAGCACATAGGTGGATCTTCACAGCACGTTGTTGGACAAGGGGCCAATAACATCGGACATACTGCATTACTCACAGTCTTCAGAGTAAAAGCACGCCATTTTTATTTATTTTACTTATTTTTTTTTTGTAAATTTTATTCCAAAGTAAATAAATTTTCACTAGAATTTTGATAATTTTGACGGATTTAACGGTACTATAAATAAATATTATTAAACTAGGATAATTTACACAACGTCATCCAGTCCGTAAGTAACATAGCACTTGTTTTATGAGTTTTATTAGTTATCTAATATACTATAAATGTACTTTTTCTTTTGTAAAAAAATACATATTATACAAACACTCAGACACGAAGCGGGGAACAAACTCGTCTCCCTCGCAAACGTACTAAAGTGCGCTAGTAACAACGCCACGGAGGCCTTCAAAATTATCATGTCCCAACAAAAGTTCTAAAATAAGCAGCAGAATGTTATGAGTACTTGACAACTGATATTCATACTAATATCATAATAGCCAAATCAACTCTGTCTATCCGTTACGTTTTTATGTCTTTAGACATAAGGTTCAGCGACCACTGAATCAATATGGATATTAAAGAGATAGATTAGACCTTGAAAAAAGAAATAGGCAACTTTTTATTATTTATATATCATAACAACGTTTACTGGATCAGCTAGTACTATATAAATTTCTGTAAGTACATTTTATATATTTCCGTGCCAGGCCTGCGGCGTTTTGCCATCGAGGATGACGGAATTAAATAGCTTCTGGAGGATTTTAAGCACAGGAGTACCACCAGCTCTCAGAAGCTCGGCTGTAATTCCATCATCACCCGGCGCCTTGTTGTTTTTAAGCTGTTTAAGGGCCACACTAATCTCGTACAGACTGACGTCTGGGATATCTACGGTGTAGTGTCGGGTTAATTTGGCTCTTGGGTCTTTAGCCTTGTTGTTAACAGATGCCCGTGTGGTCGTGTATAGCTGTCCGTAGAACTTCTCGACTTCCCTCAAAAGTTCCGGTTTAGACGAAACGACCCTGCCGTCGTCGGTCTTCAGCTTCGTCAGTTGGCTCTGCCCAATAGACAAGTCTCGTGCGAATACTTTAGAGCCCTTGTTACGCTCTATAGCCGCCTTGACATAGTCTGTGTTATGGCGGCGGATATCGCGAGTCAAGGACTTGGAGATCTGTCTATTTAGCTGCCTATACTGGGAAGCATCGTCCGGGGACTGAAGGGTCATTTGACGTCTCACATCCATCAATTTGAGAGTAGAATCTGAGATTTTTCCGGTTCTTTTTGAACGGCTGGCCTTGAAGAATTTAGACCCGGCCGTTTGAACAGCTTCCACGAACCTGTTATTATACTCGTCCACGTCAACGCAGTCACCGAGGCATTCGAAGCGGTTTTGCAATTCGAGTTGAAAGTTTACCGGGTTTTGGATCTGTATGGGTGCAGGTCGGAGCGTAGACTTCACCAGTCGAGACCTCTCCAATTTTGGATTGATATTCAATGTGCCTCTTACTAAGCGGTGATCACTCCCAGTTTTCACCGAATTGATCACAGAGACATCATTGAATATCTGTCTTTTGGTAATTTTGAGTATTAGGTACGCTACCCTAGTCGAAACACTCCCCACCTCAGTAACGTTGTTCACAAGAGACTTGTGAACGAGAAACCCGACACCACCTTGGGACAGTTGGTCGCCCTCCCGGAAGTAGAGCAGATTTCCGGAATTTAGGATTATTGAGTCCTCTCCCTGTCTTCGGACTTCAGATAACCCCACAACATCCCATCGCAGTCTGCTCAAAACTTCCTCCAGTTCCTCCAACTTCTCGTTGGTCCGCAGTGTCTTGACATTGTATGTTGCCAGGGCCAAAGGTCGTCGTTCTTGGTAGCGAATCCGAACCCGGGGATTCTTCGCACCCCCTGCCCCGTCGCTTATGTGGCTACTACCGTGACCACCACGAACGGGGCCGCCGGGGACTAGGGGCCGGGGCCTGTGTGTATCTGTCATTTTAGGGGGGGGGTTTTGCCATAATCGCCACGCTTGGCAGGCGGGTTGGCGATCGCAGTATTCGCAGTTGGTGATGCTCTCACGGAAAGATGCTGCCGCCCATCCTCCGTTCTTTCTATCCCTTAGTCGTCTCTTACGACACCTACGGGAGGAGATGGGGTGGTGCTATTCTGGTGCGACACCACACACTACAACAGTGACAATAAAAGGTAGTAATTAATGGGCAACTACAACATAGTTTACAAAGTATTCCAATTTCACACAACTATTTTTAAACTCTACACATATATATGAGCGACACCAATAAAAAATTCCAATAAACTAAAATAAACGATAATGATCCATTATAATACATAATAATGACAGTTTGATTTGTATTATCTTTATAAACACTATTATTAATGGAGTATGTTTTATAATAACTTATCTAAATTATAGTATAGTCTTGAAATGGGTTATATTTTCAGATTTCAAACGTTCAATCACACACATAATTATTAAAATAAGTAGTAAACGATGCGCTATTTTTTTATATATAGCATAAAGTTAGTCATCTAACATATCCTCAAGCTACACTTTTATTGGTTTCTTCTTGAACAAACAACATCCGAGTGTCGGTTTGGATGTGCAGGGTGACACTTTTGCTGGGTCGCCGACTTTTACGGGGTCCGTGCACAATCACATTCGACATCTATGTCACGAGAGCTTCTAAATAGGAAATTCGCAGTGTCAAGCGTCTTCGATTGCTCTTAGTCCTGCATTTCATTGCGCTTGAATGCAGAAACAGGCAGCTTGCGCAGGTGCTTGCGCACAATCTTCTTATAATTTAGTGGTGGATCACAGCAATCTTCCTCTTAGAAAGTTAGAGGCCTTGAAACACGCAGCTTTTTCACAATAATACATAACCTTCGGCAAAGGACATCGTGGCAAGCAGGGATAGCACATAGGTGGATCTTCATAGCACGTTTTTGTACAAGGGGCCACTAACATCATACATACTGCAAATTGTTCGCAGTCTTTAGGATAAAAGCACGTCATTTTTATTTAGATTTTACTTCTTATTCTTCTGTAAATTTTATATAATAATAAATAAATTTCCACTAGAATTTTGATAATTTTGACGAAATTTGTGCTGTTCTTCAAAAAGGGCGACAAAACCCTTTTGAAGAACTTTAGACCGATATCACTTCTGAGCCATGTTTACAAGCTGTTTTCAAGGGTCATCACGAATCGTCTCGCGCGCAGATTTGACGACTTCCAGCCTCCCGAACAAGCCGGATTCCGAAAAGGTTTTAGCACCATAGACCACATACATACGCTGCGGCAGGTTATACAGAACCTCGCACCTACCCCCGTAACAGTTGGGAACTGTACTTTCGAAATTGTTGACGAATACGTCTACTTGGGTCAAACGATCCAGTTAGGCAGGTCCAATTTCGCGAAAGAGGTCACTCGTCGAATCCAACTCGGATGGGCAGCGTTCGGGAAGCTCCGTAAAATCTTTTCGTCCCAAATACCGCAGTGTCTCAAGACGAAAGTTTTTAACCAATGTGTGTTGCCAGTGATGACATACGGAACGCAGACGTGGTCGCTAACTATGGGCCTTATGAGAAAGCTCATGGTCGCTCAGAGAGCAATGGAGAGGGCTATACTCGGAGTTTCCCTGCGAGATCGAATCAGAAATGAGGAGATTCGCAGGAGAACCAAAGTAACCGACATAGCCCGGATGATTGCAAAACTGAAGTGGCAGTGGGCTGGGCACATAGCTCGAAGGACTGATGGCCGTTGGGGCAGAAAAGTCCTCGAATGGCGACCGCGTACCGGAAGACGCAGTGTTGGTAGGCCCCCCACAAGATGGACCGATGATCTGGTCAAGATCGCCGGGATAGGTTGGATGAGGGCAGCGCAGGACCGATCATCGTGGAGATCTTTGGGGGAGGCCTTTGTCCAGCAGTGGGCGTCTTCCGGCTGAAATGATGATGATGATGACATTTTATATATAAACATCCAGACTTGAGACGTCAAACGAACCCGTAACCCGATAGACATATATACGTGTGAAAGCCATAACGCTATGAAGGTAATCTAATTTACTTTACTATTACTATGTAGAAATTATAGCATTTTCAAAAGCACAAGGTGCAAACCTGTAAAGCAGGGCTTCTTACAGATGATTTACAAACACGTGTACATATAGACCAAAAAAACCACTTACATACGATACAACAAATATTTAGTTCTATCATAATTATTTCATATCATTCTATTGATAAGGCAGTTCGGGCATGATTTATATATAATATATAATATATAATATATTTCAATAGGAATCCAGTTGGAGATGTTGAATTACAATATATTATAATAAAATATCGTTTCAAAGTTAATAAACTTTAAGGCTAAGAATTAAATACTAATCTCAATGCAGTTGTACACACCTGTACAATCAACAAATCGCCCGTTCCCTTGACTTGGCATATTTAAATTAACCATAATGACAGTCATCAAGCGGTGCCACATCTCGCTTGATTTGTGAATTGTCTCAAATGGCAGTAGCTGATGAACACTGCGGCCTCGGGGGGCATACGGTGAGAAATAACACCTTTGTTAAACTGTTTCGTAAGTGACCTTAGAGTAAATAATGTGGAGCAGGCGACGGCTCTTACCTGAAGGACCTGAAAAAATCCCATCGTTATATATGTGTATCTAAACTGAGTAGAATTTTTCTCTGTGCAGGATTGGAGTGAGAATACTAACCAATGTCGCCTGTAAAACAACCTTAGCTGCGTGGCAGGGTCACAAACCCGTCTGGATGACCATCCGTTAAAGTATGCCACCATACATGCATTTTTATCCGTGCAGGGGCGGAGAAAGAATACTAACCTCTGTGGCCGGGGTCGGCCTGTCGTAAAAGGCGACAAAACAACCCACCCTAGCTACGTGGTAGGGCCTCAAGCCCGTCTGGATGGCGACCAGCTTTGGTCTTAAGTATGCCGCCATAATAACCTTGTGTTGTGTTCCGGCATTAGTGACCCAAGTTCCTGTACCTTTATGGGACAGCAGCGTGTTCACGATGCCACTGGCGTTGCATACACCTATAGGCACCGGTAACTGCTAAATCCTAAGCGGGCCGTCAGCCTGTCTGTTGTCCTACAGCAATAAAAAAAACCATAATAACCTTGTGTTATGTTTCGGCATTAGGGACCCAGGTTCCTATACCCCTATGGGACAGTACCGGTGCCCCTAGTGTCACAAACATCTGTAGGCACAGCAACTAATTACTATTAAGTGATTAGCAATAAAAAAAAAGACATGCAAACGGATGAAATTATTAATCCATTTTATAGGTTAAAAGTTTTGCACTAAATAAATTTTAATTCCTTGGTTTGGAGACAGATATCCTATATTTTCTCAGTTCTTTTGCCAAGGATGATAAAATATTTGCGTGATGCAATAAATTTGTTCTGGTTGTCTATAGTAGTCGATGATGTATCATCATCATCATCATCCTAGCGTTAGTCCCGGTTGCCACCCAAACTTTCGTTTCGGTGCCCGGGGTCCGCTTTCCGACTTTTTCTACTCCACTTCGCGCGATCTTCAGCATCCCTGGTAGTGAGCCCATTGGCACGCATATCACCCTTTATGACGTCAAGCCAGCACTTTTTGGGTCTACCCCTCCTGCCGGGGCCCGGCGGAGGCGGCATGGCCAGACATTTGTTTCCCACGTAAGCATCCGGTTGCCGTAAAACATGGCCATACCAACGGAGCCGACACTCCTGCAATTTATCTGCAATGTCACGGACACGAAGACTACCGCGAATGCGGGAGTTCCTAACGCGGTCTTTCCGCGTCACTCCATACATCCACCGCAGCATATTCATCTCCGTGACACGCAGTTCTTGCTTGTGTCGCTCTAACACCGGCCACGCTTCACAGCCGTATAAAAGGACAGGCCTAATAATGGTCTTATAGACCTGTCCCTTCAACTTTACCGGCATCTTGGGGTCACAAATGACACCAGTTACCTCACGCCATTTGGCCCACGCGGCAGCAATGCGTGCCTTGACGTCGCAATCGATGTCACCAGACGCATGAAACACAGATCCCAGGTATTTCACATGGTCCGTGCGCTCGACCGAGTTGCCGTCTATGCGTACGGGTGTGGGATCTGTGGAGTTACAGGCCAAGTACTCGGTCTTCGCCACATTGAGCTTCAGACCACCGTTCTCAAGCGACTCCTTCCACACCTTCACACGTCGCACCAGCCTACCCCTGTCCGAATCTGCCAGCGCGATATCATCAGCATACATGAGCAACCACGGGGGCTGCTCATGTGAGTTTTTGATGCTGTCTGACAATACGTCTAATAACACGCTAAACAGAAACGGACTAAGGACGGATCCTTGGTGCACACCAACGGTGATGGGGAAAGGTTTTGTGTCGCCAACAGCGGTCCGAACTACGGAATCAGAATCACGGTACATGTCTCGGATGATCCCAATATAGGCCTCTGGAATCCCTTTGGACCGCAATGCCCACCAGATTATCGCGCGAGGAACACAGTCGAAGGCCTTCTGCAAGTCAAGAAACAGACAATGCAGAGGCGTATTCTTCGCCCTGTAATTCTCCGCGATAGTCCTTAGGGCGAAAATAGGGTCCATTGTCCCGTGACCAGGGCGAAACCCATATTGACATTCCGAGACAGTGCACTCCTGTCGAATCCGAGAGTCGATAACCCTCTCGAAGAGCTTCATGGTGTGGGACATGACCTTTATACCGCGGTAGCTACCGCACTCCTGCACCGATCCCTTGCCTTTGAAGACTGGAGTAATGATACTCAGCCTCCATTGGTTCGGGACCGTACCGGTGAGGAGTGTCCGGTTAAAAAGGTCGGTTAAAGTGCCCACACCACGAGAGCCCATCGCCTTCCAGGCTTCGATGGGGACTCCATCGGATCCAACAGCTTTCCGATTCTTCATGCGGCGAAGACAATTCTGGACCTCTGCAGGCGTTATCAGTGGCACTAGTCCTTGGTTCGGAGGAAGATCTGGCGGCTGCACCTCTTTATGCTGCTTGTTCAGCAGCTCGTGGAAATATGAGCGCCATCTCTCCTTCACCGCGAGGTCCTCGCATAACAAGTTGCCCCCGGGGTCTTTTACACAGCGGCACTTGGAGATATCCTGTGCCGCTTTGACCCTAGAGCGCGCCAACTTATATATGAGCTTCTGCCCCTCAGACGAGTCCAACTTATCGTAAAGTGGTTGTAAGTGGTCTCGTCTGGCTCTGGCTACAGCTTTCTTGGTGGCGCGTTTGGCATCTTTGTATGCGTCGCGATCTTCAGGAGATCTGGACGCTTGCCACTTCTTAAAGAGGGCTTTTTTCGCCCTGGTCTCCCTCTGGACTGAGTCGTTCCACCACCAAGTCTCCTTGTCACACTTGCGTCCGCCCTTAGACACGCCAAGCACCTCTCTCGCCGACCCAAGGATAGCCGCCTGAATCCTGTCCCAGTAAGCTTGAACCAGTTCGCCCTCACCACCAGCGCACTTGTCGCCGATGGCAGAGGCAAACTCCTGGGACTTGACTTCATCAAGCAGCCACCACCTGATTCGGCGTTGAAGGCGGTCGACACATTTGCCTTTGGGCTTTACGCAGAGGTCCATGACAAGAAGACGGTGTTGTGCAGTGAGACTCTCACCGGGTATGACCTTGCAGTTGGCCACTTTGCTGATGTGGTGTCTCCTAGTGAGTAGGAAGTCGATTTGGGTAGCATTCCTCCCGCTCTTGTAGGTGATGAGATGCTCGGGTCTCTTTTTGAAATACGTGTTCACGATGGCAAGGTCGGCAGCCGCACACGTATTGAGGATGTCCTCCCCTTCCGCGTTGCGGCTACCGTACCCAAATCCACCGTGAACACGCTCAAATTCCCCACATTCATCACCCACATGACCGTTCAGATCACCCCCCAAAACGATCCCCTGTGATAATGGGATTCCACGGAGCACTTCTCCGAGTTGATTCCAAAACGCTATTTTATCGGCGTCGTCACAACCGGCCTGTGGCGCATAGGCACTTATCAAGTGGGTAACTACCCCATCGATAAGCACCCTAACGACCATAAGCCGGTCGCTATGACGTTTCACTTCCAAAATGTCGTTCTGGAACTCCTCCGAGAGCACTATGGCAACCCCATTCTCCCCACCAGGTGCACCTGTGTAGATCAGCTTGTAGCCATTCCCAATGAACCGGGATCTGCTGGCCTTCCACCGAGTCTCCTGCAGGAACGCCACGGCCACCCTCCGCCTGGAGAGCACATCGGCCAACTCTCTCGCGCGTCCGGTTAGCGTGCCAATATTCCACGTTGCAAAGCGGAGTTTCCTTTTGGATGGGGCTAGTGTCTTTAGCCGTGCTCGCCCACGGCACGGCAGCCCTAGTCCACTTGTCACAGGAGTCGGGCGAAGTTCCTGCGCGTCGTTTGGCGGCGACGCCCTATCCGTGACAATACCTTTCCGTGTCCGTACCATTTTTGTTTGGCTTGTTTTGGTTTTTACGGGAGCGACTGCCGTCCGACCTCCCAACCTCTAAAGGGAAACCTAGAGGTGTCCTTCCCTCGCCGCATGCAAGCTGGCAGAGGGAGTGACCCATCAGTCGGCTTTTACGACTCCCTTGGGATGATTTGGGGTGGCCCTATTCTTTCTTCGGCCGGGACCACACGGCACTAGTCGATGATGTATCAATTACACAATTGATACATCATCAATGAAGATTTCTGCGTAGGGCCCAGTGTCTTAAAAAAATATTGTTTCCACTTCAGAAAAGGCATCGATACAAAAGCGAGTTAAACATATCGATGATCATGGTACGCTGGTTTCCTTCTTCACCGTCAGTACATGTCAATTATGCTATATACGCACATCAAGCGAGAAAAACTGCCTTAGTGGTGCGTACCATCGTGGGATCAAAGAGTTTAGGTGATTACCACTTTCAGAAGGTCTCAAAGTGACGGTGAATCCGATATATGAGTTACTCTATTGCTATGATATATTGTACCGTTCTAAAAACACCGATAGTCGCATATATGTATTCAGCTAAAGCGGACTTGGAAATGTTGAGCTGGAAGCGAATTAAAAAGAATTATCAGATGACAAGTAGAGAGCAATAATTTGAAGATAATCTGTCTTGTGAGAAGCATAATTGTTTTAGCATTAGCTGTTAATAGACTTATTAATAGTGAAAAAGTATTTGTAAAGCGATATAAATAAATATACGGGCACAATTCACACAGCGCCATCTAGTTCTAAAGTAAGTAGCATAGCACTTGTGTTATGGGTACTAGACTACTGATAAAGCACAAATATACTTTTTGTAAATAAATACATTATACATAAACGCTCAGACGCGTGACGAAAATCGAACCCGTGGCCTCTACAAGAGTACGGAAGGGCGTTAGCCGCTACGCCACGGAAGTAGTCACACAATCATTTAGAAATGATGAGTTGAAAACATAAACAAAAATCACAGGTTGACAAGTAGAGTTCAATAATTTAAACGGCTTCCCTTACTGGAAGCATAATAGTTCTAAATTGTCAGTTATTGCCTGCTTGTATCCTTAATCAATAGTGAAAGAGAATTCGTTAAGCGATATAATAGAAAATAGAGCAGAATAGTCTCCATGCGCGCGCGCATGTAGCTTGCGTCGAATTGCGTCGATAGATGCGATCGTGTGCAGTCCTCTCGCGGGGGTCAACGACATGAGCACTCGGTCAAGGTTCGCGATAGCTTTAACGTATAAATCGATAGATGGCATACTATGTATAATTTGGTAATAACCCGTAAGGTTAGATCAGATCAATTTAACCTCCACAGAAGAAACAGTAAACGGATGCTGCTGGCTCGTTACAGTGATAGCGATGCAGCTTCCTGTATGTGAGTAGTGATTGTTATAATATCTTCAAAAATCGAGCCTGCTCTTCGTGAAGGGGGGAGTATGAATACCGGCCGGAGTCGGCCTGTCGTAAAAGGCGACAAAATAAACCCACGTGGTAGGGTGGGGATATAAATATGCCGTCATAATAACCTTGTGCTATGCTCCGGCATTAGTGACCCAGATTCCAATACCCCCGGTCAGCAATGTGTTCACGGTACCACTGCAAACATCCGTAGGCGACGGTAACTGTTTTTAAGTGTGCCTGCTGTTCCTCAACAATAAAAGAGATCGTTCTCCGATCACTGCGTATCAAGTAACTTTAAGCCTAAATAATGGTCAGACATTTTACAGGCATTTGTCGATAAGTCATAAGGTTTATATCTGTGCAGGGGTGGAGAAAGAATAACCTCTACGGCCGGGGTCGACCTGTCACAAAAGGTGACAAAACAACTCATCCTAGCAACTTGGTAGCGCCCCAAGCCCGTCTGGATGGCTATCACCTTTGGCCGCCTTATTAACTTTGTGTTCCTGTTCCTGTACCCTTAATGGACAGCAGCGTGTTCATGATGCTGGCGTTGCAAACACCCATAGGCGATGGTAACTACTAAATTCTAAATGAGCTGTCAGCTGCTGTCCTACAGCATTAATAAATAAAAAAGGTAACTACCGCTATAAAATAAATATTTATATTACCATAACAAGCTAGGAACTATTGTTGTGAAGCTTAGAAGAGACAAATAGTTCGTACTTGCCTATTCTGGAATAGAAACCGTAATTACTACTACATATATGACATAATATTATATCGTTTAAAATAATAAACAAGCTAGGATTTTAAAAGAAAACAATAATATTTGTTTAATTATTGGTCATTTTTATTTTACTTTCATAAAAAAATTAATATGATTGTCAAATTATATTTGTAATAATATTCACAATACATTTTATAAAAAAATAGCTTATCTATCATAAACTATCATAAAGTTTTGTTAATGCTATTTTACTCAGGAAACGATATTATATTTGAACATAAAAGAAATTAAATTTTAATTATTATTTAGAAGTTAATACATTTTATTTCCTTTAAATCCTTCGCGAAATTGATCACATCTACGAATTCTGCGAATATCCACTTAAAAAAGAAAACGACGTCAGTGCCACATCCATCACTGCATGCGAAAACGTCTGGGCTAGTGATGTCACTAATTCGTCTCGACTAAATTGGCTCTAGATGCGTTTCCGTCGACTGCAACTGCCATTTTATTTAAGACTGACATTTTAGTTAACATCTGTTTGCATTACAAATTATACTTTAAAAACCACTTTTTCCAAATTGTTATTTGCAAGAATTAAGATACAATTAAGTTAAATATAATTTATTTTTAACTTTCTTAGTAGTTACACACTAATAGCTTGTTTTGTGTATTGTGCTACAATACGTACAATAGTTGAAAAAAATCAAATTATGGAGTAACCCTTTTAATGTTTTTTTATTATAATGTACTTCTAAATTTTGATATTTTAATTGAATAACCAAATGTAGTTTCCCGTCTTGTTTTTATAACAAGAAAAATTTCTAATAATATTACTTCATAAATATTAGAACGATCAGTATATGTATGAGCCACGGTTGTCCAAGATAGATTGGCGGGTATCACTTGACTTATATCATACCGCGTACACTACATGGAAAATTTAATTGATCTACCACAAAGGTCGTCAAATGACTCGTTTGACTCAGTGAGTGTCGCATCCCTATTCGCTTTGTCCGGAAGTGCGTTATTAGTTGAGAATCTTGTGTTTTGGTACACTGCCAAGTTCATGGCTATTCGTGTTATGATAAAAAAATGTAACGATGTTTTGATACTTTTCTAGAATGTTTGCAGTGTTCTAACTGAATGAAAGTTTGTAAGACTGCTTACACTTTTTTTAATAATGTACTTTTGTTTTGAATAAGATTTTTTTTACGCCATTGTTATGAATATGGACGTAGGTGTCCGTAAGTTTCTTTCACAGATTTTGATTCCTTGCCTATCGTTTTATTCATTATTGAGTACCTTTTTTTTATTGCTGTAGAACAGCAGACAGGCTGACGGCCCGCTTAGGATTTAGCAGTTACTGTCGCCTATAGGTGTATGCAATGCCAGTGGCATCGCGAACACGCTGCTGTCCCATAAGGGTACAGGAACTTGGGTCATTAATGCCGGAACACAACACAAGGTTATTATGGCGGCATACTTAAGACCAAAGGTGGTCGCCATCCATACGGGCTTGAGGCCCTACCACGTAGCTAGGGTGGGTTGTTTTGTCGCCTTTTACGACAGGCCGACCCCGGCCACAGAAGTTAGTATTCTTTCTCCGCCCCTGCACGGATAGAACTGCAGACATACTGATGGCTATGAATATTTGCGTAGCTAGGGGTCGCTAATGCGCTGTTGAATAGATTTCTCCTTGCAGGGACCGAGTAAAAATATTGAGTTCCGCAACCAGGGTCGGCTTTTCGTAAAAGATGACAAAACAAGCCTAGCTAGGTGGTAGGGCCCCAAGCCTGGCTGGATGAGAACCACATCTGATGTATAAGTATTTTGCCATGATAACCTTGCGTTTTATTCTGGCATTAGACCCAGATTCCAGTACTTCTGTGCACAACAGCGTGTTTGCGGTACCCCTGATATCGTAATCAACTATAGGTGACGGTAAATGCTTATAATTGAGTAGGCTGTCAGCCTGTCTGCTGATGTTCACCAATAAAAGAACATAGAAATCTTAATAATAATAATAATCCTTTATCCTTAGCGAAACAGAACTGGCAAAGTCCAGTGATGATGAGTGCTTCCGACCGAGCAGTTATATGGAAAAGCAAGGAGTTGCATGGTAGGTTCTATAGCCTTGAATTGGCCCGATGTAGACCTACTAGTGTCGGTAAACTGGTTACGCTACGGAGACCTATTTGGGGAAACCGAAGGTTATGTCTGTGCAATTATGGACGAGGTTGTCAAGACGAACAACTACAGGAGGTACATTCTGAAGGACGGTACGCTTGATATTTGTCGAGCGTGTCACCTCCCTGGTGAATCCATCAGACATGTTACTTCCTGTTGTTCTCGTCTTGCTATCCACCAACAACTAGCTTTGAAATATAATCTTATAACCTTGGAGGTGCCCTATTACCAATATAGGCCTGAGCCAGTTCTCGATAATGGTTAATATTTGCTCTACTGGGATCGGTCGATTATCACGGATAGGTGTATTGTTGCTAATAAACCCGACATCGTGATAGTGGACCGATCTGCGAGACGTGCTATGATTGCAGATATCGCGGTTCCACATGATGGTAATCTCGTCGGTGCTGAAAAAGAAAAACAATTGAAATATATTGATCTCGGACACGAGATTACTGCTATGTGGAAATTGGATAGTACAATCATAATTCCGATAGTAGTGTCAGTGAATGGTCTTGATCGACACCTTGAAAGGCTCTCGCTTGGTCCCTGGCTGAAGGGTCGAATACAGAACGCAGCTCTCTTAGATACGGCACGTATTGTGAGGAGGTTCCTTACTCTGTAGCCTGACCACCGGTAGTTTGGAACTGCAAGGACCCGCTGCTGTTGGAAGACGATTTTTTATATTTTTTAGGATATTTTATTATTGATTTTTATATAAAAGTATGGTACTGTATTTATAAAAAAAAATTAAGGTATTGTAAAAAATATAAAAGTTTTGTGAAATAAAGAAATATAAGAATATAATAATAATAATCATTTAATTCGGAAACCAGGTTCCATACATAGTCACAAAATTAATAGCTGTTCATAGATAATAAATGGTATGCCTTATACATAAGTTGTTTGATCGAATGCATCAACAATCCATACTTATTATAACACATGCAGCTCGTAAAGACGGTGTGTTTATTTTATTAAACGATGGTTTATATTACAGATGGATGTGATTTCAAAATCACCTTGCGCTGAGTTCGTGTACATTGCTTATTGTTTACATGAATATTAATTTTAGTTCAGTTTTGATGTATTCCAGTGCTACTATAATTGCGGAAGATTTCTACAGCTGATTATATGGAGGGGGGAATTAAGGTAATAAATATAAATTACATGATCGAACTGTGAGTAGAAAAATTTTAAAATTAAATAATGAATAAACTGTGACACAGCGTTAGTCTTAAAGTAAGCAGCAGAGCACATGTATTATGTGTACTAGACAACTGATATACTTTTGTAAATAAATATATTATAGATATACACCAGAAACAGAATGGGAATGGAATCTGTGACCCCCAGACGTTGCGACCTATAAAAGCTTTTGCGTAACGGAGGTCATTAGTCTAAACACATAATTTAATGTAATATAGTGATATCAAGCATCTTATTCCTACCCTTGTTCCACCTCATGGGGATGGGTCACAACGTATCATTTTTGGTCGTCATCTTAAAATTCATACATTGACATACTTTATAATCTTTTACGCAATATATTCTTTGATCTACCTCTCCTTTTGTGTTCGGTCCACTTTCATTTCTAGCATTTTCCATATCACAGGTCATTCTCCCCTTTGCATTACACATCCATACCACGTGTCTTGCTTTTAAGTTTCTTTATCAATAGCACTGATTTCAATTGAATTAGGAAGAAATTTGGAGAGCAAAGGAAGACCAGGACCTTTGCACAGGACCCTAACAACTGATAGACCTTTCGAAAGAAGCGAACGAACTCTGAGGCAAGGTTTTCTATATGAAGTAGAGTAATAGGGTAAGCTGGTGTAAAATCAAATATATCTATAGCTATTCACCCAGACAAAAAATCCAATATACATCTGCAAAAATAAGGCTTTTTTAAATCAGAAACTCATGATATTTTTTCGCTGAGGTTTTCTCAGCGCGGTATGATATGGGGTTCTTCAAAAAAGGCGTTATAAAATTTCTTCGAGACCGGTAGCGCGTTGGTGGTGCCTCTGGTGTTGCAAACGTTCATAGGCGACGGTGACCACCTGCCAGGGTGGACCGTTTGCCTGTCTGCTGAACTCTAGCTATAAAAAAAAAATATTCTTAAGAAAAACACGTTGTTCACCACTTCAGAAATTCTGACTTCATAAAAAAGGTTTTTGACCGCTAACCTCAGGAATAACATAAACATTTGGAACGCAGTGAAAATATATTTTATTAGCGGTAATCTGGTTCGATTTCACGTCAGGTAATCAATCGATGATTGCAATTTTCGCATCGTAAAAGTGTTGTTTTGTATTTTGTTATTTCTTTATTTTTAGATTATCAAGTGGTAACTGCAACAGGAATTCCCGGAGTAATTTATTTATTGCTGTAAAACAGCAGACTGGCTGAAAGTCTACTAAAACGTAAGCAGTTACCGTCGCCTATGAGTTACGATGCTAAGAGCACTACTAACCCGCTGCCGTCCGCGCAGAGGAACTGGAACCTAGTTCACTTATGGCGAACCATTTTTTTTTTTTGGTCTCGGGGAAAAACCTCTCTTTACGGGTTCCCCCGGCCCGGGGGGACCGAGGGATATGTGGGACTCCGGGAAAGATGATTGGCCATCCGACTACCCACTAAAAAACCCCGCTGTTCTCCTATCGCCTACGCCCGGGCCCACGGATATATGGCCTGCCGATCTCGTGGCCCGGGCCGGCGCCGGCCCGCCCTTTGTCTTGAGGCGGGCCCCTTCTAAAGTGTTGGCGCCAGGGGGTCAGGGTTTCGTCCCCCCGGCGCTCTCCTAACAACTCTAGGAGTTGAGGGGGGCCGCGGAACAGCACGCAGCCCTCACCCTCGCGGTAATAGTGCGGGCGGCGGGTCCTCCCCCGAGGGGCCGCCCGCGGCCGCTTTTTACGGCGGCCGGAGGTCGTTACTGGCCCTCCGGCGCCGCCGGCGTGGCCTGCGTTGGCGGGAGGGGAGTGTGGTGGTTGACTCCCGCTCCCGCTCCGCCGCCTCCTTTGCGGACATGACTGCCTCGCAGAAGGAGGCGACGGCCGTCCATCCAGGATCGCCCCCGACCATGGACAGAACCAGGGCCGGGAGCGACAGGTCCACGCCGATTTGGGCGACGAGGGTGCGGCGCTCCTCGCGCCACGCAGGGCACACGGCGACAGTGTGGTTCACCGTGTCCTCCTCATCGCCCGCGCCACATTGGTGGCACCCTGACGTCATCTCCCGCCCTATGCGACACAGGTACCTCCCGAAGCAACCATGCCCCGAGAGGACCTGCGTCAGGCGGAAGGTCAGGGCGCCGTGGCGCCTTTCCAACCATTCAGCCAGGACGGGCCTCACCGCTTCGATGGTGGCGAGGCCCGCGCTGGGGTGCGCGAGGCGCTCCTTCCACTCCACCATGAGCACCTCGTCGCGCAGCTCCGCGCGCCTCACCCCAGTTTCGTGAGGCGTGGGCCGCGCCCCGACGCCACTGGTACAACAGCGCCAGGACCCGGGCCTCGAGGTCCCATGGTGGGGATCCGGCCAGCAGGGAGGCCGCTTCGAAGGACACCGTGCGGTATCCTCTTATCGCCCTGACGGCCAGGACGCGCTGCGACCTGCGAAGCAGCGCCGTCGTTTTGGCATACCTTCCTATCCTATCTGATTTATCGGAAATCCTAAATTAGATACATTCTCTACAGACTTTCCGATCTGTGCTTCCTAAATCAGATCTTTTTTTTTTATTGCGTAGGACACTAGACAGGCTGACAGCCCGCTTAGAATTTAGCAGTTACCGTCGCCTATAGGTGTTTGCAACGCCAGTGGCATGGCGAACACGCTGCTCTCCCATAAGGGTACGGGAACTTGGGTCACTAATGCCGGAACACAACACAAGGTTATTATGGCGGCATACTTAAGACCAAAGGTGGTCGCCATCCAGACGGGCTTGAGGCCCTACCACGTAGCTAGGGTGGGTTGTTTTGTCGCCTTTTACGACAGGCCGACCCCGGCCACAGAAGTTAGTATTCTTTCTCCGCCCCTGCACGGATAAAAATATATAAGTAGTTTTCTAGTATGACACACTGCAGACGTGTTTCACATGGCTCCTACTTTGTCTAAACTACAGAATATAGCAATAGGAATAGCAATATTAAGTATTGTCGTGGATACACGAAAACTGAAGAAAAAGAGAAGCCGATGAGCTGAAGAATTTTTTTATGATTTTTTTTTTCATCTCATCTAATGTTGAATTTTTGCAAACTTTTTTTTAGATTTTTAAAAGTCTTTCATATGACTTATTTCTCAAATCTCTGTTCGAGTAATCTGGTGCCTAAGTATACCATAAGCACTAACATTCTTAGTAACACGAAAAATAATACAAAATACTCGCGGTCTGACAAACACATGGCATACAACAAATCCGATAATTAGGATCGGATCGGATAGGTTAGGAAGGTCTGTAGCGTGTTTAAACTGTGGTAGAGCGTGGTGGTGGTATAGCTTAATTTAAATATATGGGCGTCGGAGCAAACGTAGAGACGACCTGTGCATGGTTGCTGAACGGGTCTGGATGGAAAAAACAAGGGGCCGGAATTGTGGCGCAAACTTGAGAGGCTTACGTTCAGCGGTGGTTTATGATTGGCTGATCACGAAAATATATGTATTCCATCTAAATTTATGATTCTAATATCTTACCAGACTAGGTATATTAAAATGAGCACGTGATGTAACAGCTCTAAGCGAATTAATTTTCGCTTCAATAATGCAATTTCAATAAACAGGTACATACGCTTCGTATTCATGGTTCCTTAAATGTTTCCCTGCACATGAACATTATCAAGCAGATTTTACGCCCATACAGACATCTTTTATAGCTCGCTATACATTATCTCCAACATTAAATATCCATATATTTATTGTAACTATAAATCAGTCCGAGGTGCATCAAGGCAGTGCATTGTACTTATCTCTCATCTATTATACGAAAACCAATCTTACTCTTATTACATTACGGTAGAAATTTAATTACTGTTGTATGTGAAGGTAAGTTCTTTATATATTGATGTAACTGCCTTAATTTTAATCGTTGGAAAGTTTTACTTATTACAAGGAGATTAGACTCCTTTTCAGAAGAACATCAGCGATATAATGCAATTTGAAATATGAAAATTTGCCAAACAAAATAAAACCCTTTTTCATAGGGTTATGTATGCTTTTTATACATCAGTTGATATGGATTATATGACGATATGTAACGGGAAAGCGGAAATTGATCTTCCCGGGGGTGTCCCAGTAAATATTTGTGCATAGAACGCGGTAAGCGCGAACCAGTAAAGGATTAAGCAAGGCGAGGTTTTAAATGCTTGCTCCAAAAGTTTTATTCAGTTTTAAAATGCAATGTTATTATACTTGATGTTCTATTTGCTCGATTGGTTAGAAGGTGTTGAAAGCACAACGCCTTCTTTAAGGTAGGTAACACGTTTGAAATGCCAGTACATGCTTACCGTTACCGTCGTCTTTATATAGGCATATTTAAAATTTATGGACACCCTCTGTGACCTAGCGGATTTCTCACATCAGAACGCGTGCGAGGGTCATGGGCTCGATTTCCATCCCGAATCTACAGCAGACAAGCTGACGACACTTAGAACTTAGCACTTACCGTCGCCTATAGGTGTTTGCAAGGCCAGTGGCATCGCGAACACGTTGCTGTCCCATAAGGGTACAGGAACTCGGGTCACTAATGCCGGAACACAACACAACATTACTATGGCGGCTTACTTAAGACCAAAGGTGGTCGCCATCCAGACGGGCTTGGGGCCCTACGACATAGCTAAGGTGAGTTGTTTTATCACCTTTTACGATAGGCCGACCCCGACCGCAGAGGTTAGTATTCTTTCTCCACACCTGCACGGATAAAAAGTTACCGTAGTTAAAGTATGTTTTATTTACAAAAGAAAAGTAAGTAATATGTCAGTTCAGATATATATATATATATATATATATATATATATATATATATATATATATATATATATATATATATATATATATATATATATATATATATATATATATATATATATATATATATATTAAACCGCTCTTAAATAATCATTTTAAAATAAATTTTATAAGTTGTAAAATAAGGCACATCCGCTTTAATATATTTATTAATTAATGAGTTAGTATAAATGGTGTAAGACCATCCCAAGAATCATTCGTACGATGCATTAAATTGCCATAAAGGTATTTATTTAAATAATAAATAAAGAACTTAATGTCCCAGAACAGTGAAAACACATAAGTTTTTGCAATCTGACATTTATTGTGAGGACCTTTCTGACCTGTTCCTGGATTTTTTTATTAAAATCAGTTAGTCGTCAGTGTGATGTTAATTACTTAAAATCTCTTGCCTTATGGTATTTTCCAATAATTATATTTATTATATAATATTTGAAAGTAGGAAAGCGAGGAATAAAAATTATTGAGTGAGGAACATTACCGGAACAGTTACTAGCTGGCCAAAACTTAGCCCAAGGCCTTTCAAATGGCGAAGTTTCATATATCGTTTTGGGCAAATATTTTGTAATTGTAAAATTAGTTTATTTCATTGTAAGAGGTTTAACAATAAAGATGTCATCAAAATTTCTTCGAGTCCGGCAACATGTTGATACCAATTGCAAACCAAGGAGATGAGGTATTGCAAGGTCTATATTCCAGTAATATAAAAAAGCAACTACCTTCATACTGGCTCGAAGTAAAAATATGTTGATGATTGACATATATAATTTTTATTTCGGCATGCATCGACTTTGATCGAAAACTAACTGCTCGAGAAGGGTCTTCGTCATATAAGATAACAGACGAAGAGGACAAGTCTTGATTGACCCAAGACTTGTCGCTTAGCGAACGTTATATATGCTATTTATCTGGTGAAATATATATATATATAATTAATATCAAGCAGACCCAAACGAACTGTACATTCGCAACTTTCAAAATATGCATGAAGTTTATAGTCGCGATTATCAAATTTGAAAAATGATAGGGATTTATTACCAAAACACCGATGAATCATATATGAAAAATAATCTGTAAACTATAAACCAAACCATTTTAAATACAACAATTGAATATAATACGGACGTATTAATACAACCAAACGCAGTTGTAGGCCGTAAATCAAAAAAGGCATAAAATCTAGTCAAGAGGTTCTCAAAGTTTACTTTATTCCACTTGTGATTTAAAACCATATTTATAACATTAGACATCAAAACAGAAATTATTGACGATTCCTAAATTATTTTTTCTAATTTACTCAAGAATGAACTAAAGCAGCACTACTAAATTAAAATATTATTATTATAATTTAAATTATGAAATAAATGAATAAATAAAAAAGAATAGCAATTGTATTATATTTTATATGTAACTGATGTGCACAGTGACCGACCTATTCTAGTACATATTGATTGTTAAATAAGACGATTGTCTGGAAGAAATCACTATTAGTGATAAGACAGCCTATTGTACATTTGTTATTTAAACAGCTTTAATGATGATATTTAAATGTTTTGTCAAATGAGTCTGTGTACAATAAAGAATATTCTATTCGATTATATAAATATATAGGTATCCGAATAAAATAAATATTAATGTCTTAATAAGTTCTATTAACCTATCTACTAATATCGTGATAATAATTTTATTAAAACAATCTCACATAATATACATTACGTAATCAAAACTTCAGGTCCCATGGGGGGGGGGGGTCATACATACTTGTTGGGAATCAGTGTATCTAGCATTATCTTGTTACCATATGTGTTGTTTGTAAAAATCTATTGTATACAGCTATTTGATCCTTAATCCTGGGAGTCCTAAACCCAGTTACGTGGTTCCGTTGTGAAATTATCCTATTGAGCATGAAAACGGATCATGTCACAAACTGAAGCGAGAAAAGTATATTCTTAGTTGAAATAGAGCTCTGATAGATCTAACATATTAATGCAAACAATTTAAGCCTATTTTGACACATCTATCAATTTTTAGTATATTTAGGGCAGTTTGGATGTAATTCATATTCAAATGAGAAAGTATTATTTGAAAGTATTAATGTATTACACGAGACGAAGAATTTAAAACTCAGACGTTTAGGGCTAACTGAGACAAAGTTAAGTCTTTCAGCAATTTAGAAGGCTTTTATAACATGTATAAAAATTTTAAATTGAATATTTTGACGTAACTGGCATGGACAAGAAATAATTGAATTTGAATTTTATTGCTAGAACACAGCAGTTGCTAAATTAAAATCAAACTGTCACCAAGTTTGTTACAGAAAGTGAATATCAAACACTCTGCCATTTTCGAAATATCTTTTTCAAAACTGCACATAAATAAAAAATGTTAAAAATGACATGTTTCTGTTAACTTATACTCGACTTCAAACCAACTTTATTTACTAGCAAGGATAATTTTATGGTTCTAAATTGAGAAATGATTTGAAAATGTTTCGGTTTCAATATTTAAACATCATATAGGCTTAGCTAATCGCAAATATTGGAAGTTTGCCGTCGTAGCCAAATGTGGTTAGGTTTTTTCGTTGTGAAGGATGTAAACGTATTTTACAATGTATTCTATGATCCTCTGGATAACAATGAATATGTATCCTGGTTATTGAACCAGGTAAGTCTTTCATCACCTATAATAGTCTATAACGCCCCACTGCTAGGCTAAGACCTCCCCCTAGGGGGAATGGATAGTCCAAAGAGGTCCACATACCGGTATAGAACCTTCCTTCGTCGTTGATACGTGCCAATATTATGCATGCTATAATATCCACTTAGGTGGGAAAAACTACTTAATGGTGCATGCCATCATAAAATTCGATACCGGGACCTCTGGATTAATTTCTAAGTGTAATAAAACTGAGCTACCGGTATTTTCATTGTCTATGCGCTATGGCAATCCCAATCTATCCATTAATGGAAGGAATTAAAAGTAATTATGGCACCATTCCCTTGTTCTAATTTCTAACTAGCTGTAACTATAAACTGAGCAGGTTGGTTTATTAATAGGTTGCCTGCAATTGTATCTATGTCCGTCTATATAGTTAATTAATAATTCAGCCAACAAATGGTCTATCAATAATGACATTTACCTTAAAAACCATTAAATACCCAACTTACTTTGATTATATAAGAAAACAATTGCCTTGAAATATTTCTTCAGCAAAAAATATTGCCACTGAGAGGGGTTTTTATTAATTTCTCCAGGAATTTTGTGATTCTTATTTATCAAAAAATTGTCCCTACGCAAAATATGCACGTTTAGAATAATTTTCATGGCGTGTAATAAAAACGATCGTTATTCTATTGAATTTTTTATTTTGTACAATCATCTCTGTATTTCATACATCTTATTACAAAAACCTGCATTTTTACAAATAAATAATTATAATTATGATTTAGATAATAATTAATAAATAAACATAATATGTCTAATATCACCGTTAAAATAAAAGTTATAAATCAAGATTGCATCGACGCACGTTATTCGCGTCTGTGCCTTTTCTCCAGCTATATGAAAAAAGTTGCAACAGCGAGCAGGTGGGGTTTGATTCGATTCCTAAAATATGTAAAACGCGAGTTCATAGTGCGAATAACCTTCTCAACATATTGACCACAACTAACAACATATTGCAACTGACAACTAAATAATAAAACATGGAGGTGTCAAACCTTTTCCAGATATTTGGCACCTGCCCAAACATTGTCAGACATCGATACTCCTGCATGCGGCAACCATTCTTGGCAACGCGGCTGACCTTGGTTGGGACCACCACTGGTGTCACCTTGACCTGGCCAGTGAACGGACAAGGTCATTGTCATTTAGATCGTGCGGCTTCGAAATTAGCGAGTTGCCTGGTACACTAGGGTGGCAAAAAGGTGTTATTGAATTATTAAAAGGACTTGCACTAGGATGATTTAAAGTCGTTCAAACTAAAATAATTTTGTTTATATATTTATATGACGACCTCCGTGGTGCAGTGGCTACATACATCCGTATGCCTACGGAGGTTACGAGCTCGATTCCAGTCCTAAGCGAAACTTTACTTATTTATAAAAAATCAGCTGTGCAGCATCCATAACACTTCGCTCTGTTCTACTGACACTTCGCACCGCATCATCTAGCTTCAAATTAAGCAGCAGGGTTCTGGAATATATTAGTGCATTGTATTGGTTGGTACCCATATGTCATCATCATCATTTCAGCATATAGCTGTCCACTGCTGAACATAGGCCTCTCCAATCGTTTTCCAGCGCGACCGGTCCAATGCCAGCCGCATCCAACGAGACCCAGTATACCCAATAATTCATAACATTATTTTACATGCACAAGCATGCAAAATTATATAAAGAGACAGTTATAATAAAAATAGGACTTAAATATTTATATTATTTAAATATTACATCTTATATTACATAAAAAGTATTGTTAGAAAACGAGTATATATAAAAAATCAAATAATATGTGGTTGATATGATGAAACGTGGGTCAATTATGATTATTGTAAAGGTTGGGAAAGCAAAAAAGGTTGGCACTGAAAAACAGCGCCGTGTTTTCCAACACGGCATAATGTTGAAGGCTGATTTTATTGGTTGAAGAAGTGACAGGCAATTACAATATGTAATGTTTTATCATTTTGTTTTTATGTTTCATCTTCTTGGCCAATAAAACAGAAATATTTTTTCTTTGTTTCTATATACTTATCTCTTGTAAATAAATATATATTATACATAAAAGGTCAGACTCCATATCCGTGCAGGGGCGGAGAGAGAATACTAACCTCTACGGCCGGGGTCGCCCTGTCGTAAAAAGCGACAAAAAAACCCACCTAGCTATGTGGTAGGGCCTCAAGCCCGTCGGGATGGCGACCACCTTTGGTCTTAAGTATGCCGCCATAAAAACCTAGTGTGTTGTGTTCCGGCATTAGTGACCCATTTTCCTGTACCCTTACGGAACAGCGGCGTGCTCGCGATGCCACTAGCGTTGCAAACACTCATACGCGACGGTAACTGCTAAATTCTAAACGGACCGTCAGCCTGTCTGCTGCCTACAGCAATAAAAAAAGACTCGTTTATAAGAAATAGTGAGAGATTTATAAGAGCACAAAACAGCGTATAATAAGTTAGTACAAATTCTCAAAAGAGTAAACCTGGAGTTAATGCTCGTTCTCTAGGGAAATCTGCCTTTCACACTAATTTTATTTATAAATTTAATGACTTATTCAAGTGATTAATTTAGATATAATTATTTTTTTTTAAATTATATACCTATATGCAATAAAAATATTTTTAATTAAAAAATGTGAAAACAATACTGAATTATAACATTCATTTATCCCGCAATGACGCAATGTAAAATTGTACTTTCAAGCTCAAATTCATGTATATTGTTGATGTTGTTATATACTTTTCATATATTGGTGCACTTCTGTATTATTTTATAAATGTCTATATACAGGGTGACTTTGACAAACCCGTCCAAATTCACACAGAAGAATCTTTAGTAAAAGTTATGAGAAACATGTATTTTAGTTTTGTATCACATAGTACAAAAATGTTGAGTAATCAGCATCACAAAATCATTCAAAGAACTCGCAATTTACATAATACGGCGCTAGAGTGTCAATGACCTCTCCATCTGAACTAGTAAAAGGCCGAGGACGGCGGCATTGCATTGGGCGAGCGAATACGCACTACTCATTTACGCGGGAGAGACAACGACAGGTAATAACAGGTTAACGTACGAAGGTTGCACCATAGCACTATTCAGTACGATTGAATTAATGATCATATTTTTTGCAAAAATGGGTTCTATGGGGTGGTGTTTATACGTATATAGGTTTTATAAATAAAACAATAATGTACAATTTAAATCACTGACGATCGCATTATGCACGTGGTGACGTGGCGATGTTCGCAAACCCGCTCGGGGCGACTTATTACGCAACACTCTGGGATACGCGGGCGCTGGGACGCGGCGTGCGCGGGGACCGTCTGAGGCAAGGATAAGGAGCGCGGGAAGTGGTTGAATTGGTGCGCGCTATAGTTCCTTAAATGATGTTTAGTGCGTAAAAAAAATTTGGACGGTTTTGTCAAAGTCACCCTGTATAGTTCTTACATAATCAATTGTCACTTGATGCCTTCCAATTGTCACTTGATGCCTTCATCCCAACTATGTGGGGTGGGTACAACATGTTCTCTCCTTCCACTCGGTTAGCTGACATCTCAACATTCACACCCTTTATCAATCACCACATCGTCGTTCACCCAATCTATCTAATCTACGCTTAAATATAACAGAAAATTGAAATAAATTGCACCTTATACGCCTAAATATACTTTCTCCTTTATAACTAGCAATAAATACGGTCGTTTAAGCGGCTTGACAGTTTATTTACATCCACATATCCTAGTACATTGTAAAGTGCTATACCAATAATCTTGTATATACTGAACGTAAACGTGATGTGTTAATTAGATCTATTTTCGCAATGTGGTTGTGGCAACCCATTAATTAAGCAGCTTTACTACTAAAACAAACTACAAAAGATATATTTCATTCGTCTAATCCAGAGGTTCCCAGACTTTTTCTCATAAATTACTTTCAAAATTAAGCTGGTTCTGGTGGACCCCTTGCAGCTACATTTCTATTATATTCCCAAAACTCACAAAAATGTGAAGATTAGGCCTTACTATGGAAATTTGCGTTGCGGCTAAGTTTCAACCACGAATTAATAGTTTTCGAAAAAAGAAGTAGAAGAATCAAATATAAGTTCATGCACACCACCAGTCGTATTTCGTTCCTTTGCACGTCTGAACAAGCGTTGCGGACGGCGGCAGAGGCGGCACTTTGCAAGTCTCGACACGTTGTACTGAATATGGAATATGCAAGTTTTTACAAGTATTAGTCGCTGAGGTTCTTAAAATATTATCTGCCTACATTGGTAGGTGAAGTCAAGCCGACATTTTAGTTCTTCACCATCAATAGCAAATAAATTTTCGTGGACCCCCGCTTACGAATTGTGAACCCACATTTTTTTGTCACGCCAACGTAGACCCCCGTCGAGTCTCCCGTGGACCCCTGGGGGCCCACCTGGACCACTTTGAGAACTAAGGGTCTAATCGATATATTATATTATGACTACGCTTCCCGCGCAGTCGTTACTCGTAGGCATTTGGTAAGGCTACGCTACAAATTCCTGTCCCGCTACGACAACTATTGCTACGCGTACGTTTCAAAACATTTAAATCAACAAATTGGAATATTGAATATTGCCATAAGTACATGAAATTTTTAAAAATGAAATGCTGGCAAGCATAGTTTAAACTATAATTTGTATCGTGATGTTTTTTTTTCATTTTTGTTTGTATTATTTGACAGGGCACTTATTTCTAAGACACAAACTATTATCTATTTTGGAAACTAAGGTTCATTGAGTTTTTATATATACCTATATATATATATATATATATATATATATATATATATATATATATATATATATATATATATATATATATATATATATATATATATATATATATATATATATATATATATATATATGGGGGAGGCCTTTGTCCAGCAGTGGGCGTCTTCCGGCTGAAATGATGATATATATATATATATATATAATCGTCGACAATTATAAGTCATCTCATCATTTCAAATTACCTTCACCACCTCACACGGTTACATAAAATATTGAAAGCAATTCGATAACTGAATAGTACGACCGATTTCAATGTAAATTCATTATCTAATTCTTAACCAATGAAAGTTGAAACATCATATAATTTGCATTCTTATTTACCGCTTGGGTCGGGCAGGAGCAGTACATCCGCCACGCTTGTCTGAGGTGGATTGGCGGGTTACACATACCGGTGATATCGGTATGCAGGTTTTTTTTTACCATTGATACATGGCAATTATAATATGCACATTAGGCGAGAAAAACTGCCTAAGCGGTACATTTCACCGTTAGTAACCCAGTTTCCAGTAAATCTATGTGGATGGCAGCGTGGTGCCCCTGGCGTTGCAAATATCCGTACGCTACGATAACTGTTTGCTATCAAGTAAACCGTCATCTTGTCTAGTGTTGCATAGTAATAAAAAGTTGTTACGATTATAAGTAAGGTTTTGGCAAATCTGCAAACAAAAAACACCCAATTTTATAGCCTCACAGAAAAAAACACTGGAGAATGAATAAGTGTTTTAGTGGGTCCCTTAACCACATCGAAAACGGTGTTGTTAGTTACGTCGAAACCCTCACTTTGATCTGCATGTGGCTCGCTTCACGTTTTTTACTTAAAATCAATTACTTCGGTGAAGATAATTGCTTCAAATTGTCTGAAATCAATGTAAATTTTTTGTTAACTTTGATATATTGGCCGGTTTTAGAGACAAGAATAATATCAGGGCTTATCTTTTATCATTTTCTTTAAAGGGCAACCTTCCTTTTACACTTTTATAAATATTTTATATAAATTGGCAAATAATAATAAACAAACATACAAATTACATTAAAATTCACAGAACAATAATAATATACTAAAAAAATATACTGGACCAATGACAACCTTCTAACGCACGACGGTACGCTTGCGGCAGTCACGGGTTAGATTCCCATCCCACATCTGTTTACGTATAATATTTATTTACAAAACAAAAGTAAATATTTAGTATATTACTTCTCTAGTTCCCATAACACAAGTGCTATGCTACTTATTTTGGGTCTGGCTGGCGTTGTGGCACGGGTAGACCATTGATATACTACATAAATACTTTTTTACATAGCTGTGGAACAGCAGGCAGGCTGACGGCCCACTTAACAGTAAGCAGTTACCGTCGCCTATGGATGTTTGAGACGCTAGGGGTACCTCGAACACGCTGCTGTCACATAGGGGTACCATGCCATCCAGACGGATTTGAGGCCCTACCACGTAGCTAGGGTGGGTTGTGTCACCTTTTACGAAAGGCTTACCCCGGCCGCAGGAGGTAGTATTCTACTCCGCCATTGCACGAAGAAAATTTTGAATTATTAAGGCTTTCACCTGAAATCATTGTAGATAACATGGGCGTATATCGGATCGGAGGCTTAGGTAATAATAATAGTCCAAAATAACACTGATTATAATGTTTACTGATAACACAATTAAAAAGTAGTTCGTCGCAGAACCGATGCGTTTGCGGTTCCCGCTCAAAATGTGAAAAAAGCGGTAGGCCGCGCTACTACCATAGACGCGACGCTCCGCCAGTGATTTTTTTTTTATTTTTTTTTTCGTAATCTCTATAAACGATAAACTTCAACATAAATGCAGTAGTCCCACCAAACTGCACAGCAATTTGTCGGCGGTAAAAGCGTTCATGTTACATCATTTTTAATTATTTATATTTTATATTATTTATTAAAGTTTTAAATTTTTACAATATTAGTAAGTCAATCTATAATTATTTATATTATTTATTCTATAATTATTACCTAGTCACTCTCAAGTCTGATGAAATTTCAACGACAAGCACACGCGCCGATACATGTATGATATGAACACTCCCGTCACCTCCCAGGCGTATCCATGTGCGTTAGCCATCGCGCCACAGAGATCAAATTAGCATATCATGTTTAAGTACCATTATAACGTGACCATTTTTTTTCGTGTCAAAGCGGGACGCCTACGGAATTTCGTATATAAATAAATACATATATAGGATACGTCAGTGTAAGATGTATATTTAAGTGCAAAATAAAAATTATGGTTTAAAAGATGACTTGAAATAGTTTATTATGGTATCTTAACCTCACTGACATCTTAATTCTTACACCAACTTACTCTAAAAATAATATTTATAAATAATTTCGCAATAAAGAACTACTTTGCTACAACAAAATTAGAGTTACTTTAGTATGTATTTTGTAATACAATAAGAAGTTGCGATAAGTAAGTATTCGGTAAGTTTCTAATAAACACATGCACAACAGATAAATGAACTATCATTTTTCGTCTATCCCGTTCTCGCATGTCAGTCGCTCGCTCTCGCTTGTTACTGACTGTCAACTCGCGTTTACGCTGCGCTGCTGTCTTTTGCGATATTAATGTAGGCAAGTAGTTAAGTAGGTATAAAGGTTTATTCGTAAAAGCGGGACTTTTTTGTCCTCGTTGGGGACAGCAGGACGGACAGCCTGAAAGCGGGACAATCCCGACCAAAGCGGGACAATCCCGACCAAAGCGGGACGTATGATCACGTTGACCATTAACATGTTAGTCTTTTTTCAGTTATATTTTATTAGTTAGTTTACAGTAAAGTAAATTTTAAAATTTATAAACCACAAATTCCAAGAATATAAGCGTTAGTAAAAAGCACCATATCATCTAAATTACCAAACTATTAAATTATAACAACTTCACCTTAGATCATGGTTCGAAATAGTGTCAGTTAGTCATACAAGCAAAAACACGCGTGGCGAATTCAATAGTTACCTTTGGTCTTGGCACACAAATTGCTGATAGTTTGGCACGGTTTTAACAAAAAATGTGCTAAAATTCCACTAGGAAATTATTTGAACACGTTTATACGATGTTCTATGCAATAAATTTTGCTGTTACATACCTGTTCGTATACATGGTTTAGTAATCTATATTCTAATTTATGGTTATTTAAACCATAAATAAATTAATACTGTGACAATTCACACAACGTCATCTAGTCTGAAATGCCTGTATATAAGCGCGCGCGCGCTTATATACAGGCGGAAACCTGGGTCGGTTCCAGTACCCATAGGCGGACAGCAGCGTGTAACCGGGGTCTCTGGCATCTCAATCATCCTTAAGCCACAGTAACTACTACTAACTATTGTATAGTCAGGCTGCCTGCTGTCCATCAAAAAAAAAAATACAGGCAATTAATAGCAATATTCTCTCTGTGAATATGGAAAATTATCTGGTTAATAGCCAAGAGGCCGTCAACGAATCGCGTTAAATGGCCATAACATTAAACGGAAACATGAAGTGTTTAATTTCGTTGCGCCTAAGCAGGGCTGTCTAAACAGATTCTGTTAAGACTGTGCAGAAATAAATACATATGCAATAATATTATTGTTATTGAAAATCATGGGTTTTGCTTGTATAAATAGATCATGTAAGACTGTAGGGACTGTAAAAATATATCTGATAACTGGAGGGGAAGTATATCTCATCGAGTAACCTTTTCAAGTTCCTACATCATTCGCCTATGTCTGGAACCGTTCCGGGAACTCTCGCGATAGAGCGCCGTATGCGATGGACTCATGAAAGGTAAATGACGTGCCAAATACTCCGGTCATATCAGAAAATAAATTTGCTAAAACTGAATACATTATAATGCATTCACTAGTCTCAGCTAGGGTCTAAATTCGAATGTAAAATACTTAATTATTAATTAAATTGCATCATTAAAACTATACAAGTCAATCACGATTACGAAATAAAAAACTGTAGAAAACATGTGTTTTTAACATGTTATTACAAATTTTCTGCACCCCTGGGTGTGTGCTAACGTCCACGCACATGAGAGGAGCGGGCGCATGCGCGGACGGCGTGCATTCGTCACGTCGGTGCATCTTCATAATGAGATCGTAAACGGCAAGAAACGCCATCTTGTTTTACAAAAACCTAACTTACATGGAAACGGTAATTCAATATGAATAACCAATTCTCTCTGAATAATCAAAACTCTAAAATAATAGTTGATGTTAACTAAAAATTATATTTTTATTTGAATTAAATTATGTGACATGTGTCACACTCGTCGCACATGACAAACTCTCTGATCAAGTGGTAATATATTTTGGTTTGGTTATATATTTGTTCCAAACTATTCAAACTTCGGAGTTCGGGAAGATTCAGGGCAGAATAAATTCAAAAATATTAAGGTATATGACCATTATTTATACTTTATAAGGAAGTTTTATGGATATAATAGAATATTAAGTAGTCCTAGAATATTTATATGTAGCGTGTCTTCAATCAGTGCGCTTATCTCATCTGTTGTTATATACTAATTTCAACTAGTGATCATAAATAATAGTAATGTATTTCAGCTTTGTCATTAGCTCGATTAAAATTTGTTTAATTATGAACGACGATAATTTTAACTAAAAGTAAACATTTACTGATGTAAACAAAGCTAATAATCAAGTAATTAATCTAGGCATTAAAATAAGAAAAATATTTTAGTTACTTTCCGTTAGAAATATTTTCTGGACCAAACAACGTTTGTCACGTATCTTTACGGAACATACTCCTGTCTTCCAAACTAAAGTTTTTAAGGAAGATTATATTGTATCAAAATAAATTCATTAAAATATTTTATCTTAATTCGTTGTCTCCTAAACTTACTAAACTAACTAAAGTGCTGATTATATTAAAATTGTCGAAACCTATTTGTGTTCCGTATCAGCAACTGATATAAAAATATATTCGTAAACAATTATACTACAGATATACTTCTCAAATGAACAATGTGTAGTTACACAACAAGTACGCTCAAAAAAACCAAGCAAGTGTGCTCGATCGCAGTTCACGTTAGCGCATCTAGCGACATATGCCTGCGTTTTGCCAAGCGGCCGCGTATTTATTTAGGCGCGCAGTTCGTCGGCCGGGCATCGCTCTGGCATAACCTTCACCCGGCGGCCACAAGGTCTCCGGCTGTCCGAGGCAACGTTTCCAGGAAAACTGTCAGACTGCGTCAACTGAAAGTGCGAAAGCACACATTATAATTTTTAATATATAATTGATAGGGTACCCTGCACATTCGGTTTCCATTAGCCGTGTTCTTAATGCAGTCAATATCAGTCGCCATATTTATTATTTACTCAGCTATTTTAGGATAATTTTTAATATAAATACATTATGTGTATCAGTATAATACATTGAGATAAGTTCAATTTAATAACACCTGTAACGGTTTTAGAATCGAAACTTCTTTAATAAATATATTTGAAGATTTTTAGGCCTTAATTTGGTACATTACGACATAATGCAGACATTGAGAAAACAACATACCTTGATAAACACACAGTTTCTAATAATTTAGAAGAAGTTTATTAATCGAATATCATTAAATAATCCGCTTTTCAAATCATTAAGAAGATTAGTTACAAGTATTAAGCCTAACAACACCATTATCGTCATCATAAAAACTTATAAATAGTTATTATTCATAGTTATAGACAAAGGACAGAAAATGACTGTAGCGAGATTTATAATATCCAAATTCAGTGAGAACAAACCGAGACGAACATCATTTCGCCTTTCATTGTATATCCTAATTGTACGCAATACAGCAGCAGTTGCTATGTATGTCAAATAAAATTTATTAAATTCGTATCATGTGACGACAATGCAATGATATCGTCACAACTGAAAATGACGCGAGGAAAACCCAGTAACTCTGTAATGAGTTTAGGCACGAAAGTTCTTAGAAATTTAACTTGCTCCCGAACATGACGCAGAAAATAGTTCATTTACGAAATTATCTGCATTTTTCTGTTATAATTTCCTTTTATATATTATGGAATTTAGATGCGATTTCCGTTCTTAGAAGTTCACCGGGTTAAACTCATGCGAGTCTTGCATCAGTGCCCTCCCATGACGTTTCCTAATCAAAAAAAAAACAAGAAGATCGTAATTTCTACTTGCTTTTATGAAATGACCAAAGGTGAACCCTGGACCTATTTTTATGCTATCTTAGAAATAGCAAAACGAGTATTCATTTGTTGCGTCTCCCAGGGTCTCCAACGATGGGGGTAATCTAATTTTTGTTTCTGGCTGGCATCATACGGTCATATGACGAATCCAGGAAGCAAAAATAATAGAAATTCAAAAAACAAAACGATTTAAATAGGGCGACGACTCAATAAGTTTGGATAAAATCACTCAAGGCTTCAAAGTTGTTAGTTTTTGTTATATTAAGTTTGATTGATAACAATAAAATATTTCTATATTTAGCTACGGGGACAACTCAACGGATAACATGCGACGAAATACCGTCGGAAAATCTTCAGATTTGAGCTAATCTTATTTCTCGTGTCTATAAGTACTAGTTCCAATAAATAATTTCCAAATCTCCTTCGCAGTTAATTTTATAAATTTCACTGTTTCCTTATTCTTAGCTCATTATTTTATCTTTTCTAGCATTATTCTGCTCTTTTATCGATTTTTTACTAATTTCCATCTTTCGGACGATAAATAATATGTAATATATTCTTTTTGTTTTACAACGACAATAAGCAATAATCAATCCGCTTGTCAGCTATCAAATAAATAAGAGAAGGTCTAACTAACATCATGCAAAGAGATAAAATGATAAAAGGAACATCCAATTTTTTTTTATTCAAATAGATGGAAAATAGTTATAAAGTAACAAATGCTCCAATAAATGACAGAATATTTTTTTTATTGCGTAGGACAGCAGACAGGCTGACAGCCCGCTTAGAATTTAGCAGTTACCGTCGCCTATAGGTGTTTGCAACGCCAGTGGCATCGCAAATACGCTGCTGTCCCATAAAAGTACAGGAACTTGGGTCACTAATGCCGGAACACAACACAAGGTTATTATGGCGGCATACTTAAGACCAAAGGTGGTCACCATCCAGACGGGCTTGAGGCCCTACCACGTAGCTAGGTTGGGTTGTTTTGTCGCCTTTTACGACAGGTCGACCCCGGCCACAGAGGTTAGTATTCTTTCTCCGCCCCTGTACGGATGATAAATAACTAAAAACAATTTTCTTTATTATTTTTTTGTGATAATAAGTTGAAATCAACGTGCCATAGAAGCTGCGTGCGCAACACAATATAAATAACAATACGAGCCTAAATTTCAATTGGAAAGTTGGATAGATCCCGTAAACAGATGTAGTCCATTATTTCAAGCCAGCAATCATAGTTAGCGAGCGGTGTAACGCGCTGCAAAATGACTGCTAAGCTGGTCATTAGCAACCGTTAGTTAGTTTATTGTAGTTACGCCCTTGACACGGTACCGTGTCGTTATTTACAATAATAACGTTAATTACTGTAATGTATGTTTAAGATTGGTTTCATTGATGGAGAATGGGAAATCGTTTTCTAAAGAACAATATGCAAACAAAGGGACCGGAAATCGAATTTACTCTCCGTCCAGGGATGAAGTAAGAAATCTAATCTCTGCGGCCGGTTGCGGTCGTTAAAGGCAATAAAACAAAGGTCTTAAGTATGCAGCCATAACCAACTTATGCTGTGTTCCGGCTTCAGTGAGCCAGCATCCTGTACCCCTATGGCTCAGTAGCGTGTTCACGGGGCCTCTGGCTTCGCAAACATCCATAGGCGACGGTAACTGCATACTATTAAATGAGGCGCCAGCCTGTCTGCTGATCGAAGCAATAAAAAAAATCATATAATCATATACCATATTAAGCAAATTAAGCTTTTATTATGTATACAACAAAGATTTTCTATATGCGAAACATGGAATATTTGCTCTATGATTAATTAAAGACTAGTTACAGAAGTGGTTTCCAGAACACACAAGCTGAAGTCCTAATTACTGGAAAATTGACAACCGCGAAGAGAGTTCTTCAGTTTTTTTGAAGTAAAACTTCTTTGCGGGCTTATGGGTAAAATTTTTACATATGAAACGCAATATTAGCGTTACGAATATGTGAAACGTTTTTTTTACTCCAGTAATACTAACCTTATTAATAATGGCTTAAGGCTTATTCTACAACGTAATTTTTAAATGATTGCATTACTTATACATATCTATTCGAATTGCGACTTTATTACAATGAAATACACTTGATTTTTTTTTGCTCTAGTAATACCAACCTTATTAATAATAGCTTAAGGATTATTGAAGTATTCTATAATGTAATTTTAGAATGATTGCATAGCCTCACATAAACATATATATTCGAATGACAACTTTATTGCAATAAAATACAGTTGAGTTTTGTTTAATAAGATATATAATAATAATATTTCATACATTTTCTTTCCTAAATTTATTACAAGATTTAAAAATTAGTTTGCCAAAGAAGTTTCACTTCTTACACGTGTATTTTGTACGGACGCACTTTTTTTTCGTTTCAAGGTAAATATATTTATAACAGCAATATCTCGTCAAACTGCGAGTTTGTACCACGTCACCATTACTACCATTTTTTTTATTGCTGAGCGCCAGGTAAGTATGAGTAACAGCAGATAGGCTAACGTCTCACTTAATAGTTAAACAGTTACCGTGGCCTATGGATATTTGCGACACTAGGGGCACCGCGAACATGCTGTCCACATAGGCGTACTGGAACCTGGGTCACTGATTCCGGAATACAAGGATATTATGGTGGCATATTTATAAACCAAGCTTTGTTGCCATCCAAACGGACTTGGAGCCCTACCATTTAGCTGGGATTGTTTTGTCGGCTCTGATGACAGGCCGACCGCAGCCGTAGAGGTTACTATTCTTACTCCACCCCTGCATGTAGAAGGAAAACTTCGAAAAATAACCTATACACCTTTGCTAATGGAAACAGTGTTTTGAGAAATAGATTACAAAAAGGGGTTAATAGGAAATGAACACAACATTGTTACATCTTGGGAGGACATATGTCCAACAGTGAAAGAAGCAGGTCCAACAAGCTGGTATAAAAATCTGACTTCGTAACTTTATTGTATATAATAATTATATACTTGTTTCGCTTCGTGCCTTTCGGTTTAGGGTACTCTTGACCTGACCTTTTTTCAAGACGTCCCTGATCTGGTCTCGAAATGTCACCTAGGTCTACCCCTTCCATTCCAACATTTCCATTCACACTCGCCTTATACACTTTTTTCGTCAATCGTTCTTCTTCATTCATACTCTCGACATGGCCAAACTATCTCAGCATACCTTTCTCAATTTTTCTCACTACATCTTCTTTCAAACAAGTATGTAAGGATCGTAGCAAGTGTAAAGAAGTGGTCTCTGCCTACCCCTACTGAAAAGAGGCGTGATTATATATATGTATGTAATATTATATAATCAACCCAGACAGTATATTAATCATTTCAATTTGGATACGAGACCACAAGAGAGCGGTCACGTAACTCGACACATAAAATGATTCATCTCATCCGCCTGACCCATCTCAAAACAATCGGGTTTTTATCTTAAAATTCAGTTTTAAGAGTAATTCTTAAATTCTATACATATTAAAACGTTTATTTAGTCACGTATTATTCTTATAATCATTGGATGGGATTTTTTAATACGCAGAATATTAAAACCACAGTATTTCCTTTTACTTTTTTACTGATGTTGGACGGTAGACAAGTTGACGACACTATACAAGTTACCGTCGTCTCGTCGTTGCCATGTAGACGGGCCGCCTGGAGCTCTACTAACATAATAGGATTGTTTTGTCACCTTTTACAATAATAATAATCTTTTTATTTCGAATCATTCACATAAGTAATAATTCATAGGGGTTAGTAACTACATAATGTCTTAAATCTAATGTTAGTGTCATCCTATAATTTGGCTACAATTGCTGTGTCAGTCTTACATTTCCTAACACAGCAATTGAGTATTACAGAATAATTTCTGGCAGCGATTGTGCTCAGGATACTGTTGGAGCTGGCCCGAACCCTGCAGAGCAACGAGGCAGCGCGCATCCTTGTAATGGCATAAAAATCATCTACGCGTGCTTCGCCAAACATACCCGAAGCGCTGCAGAATCGTGGCAACCCCATCAGCATCCTGAACCCATTATTATATTGCACACGCAGCGCACTGACGGCTTTCTGCGCACATTTGGTCCATAAACTACACATATAAAAAACTTGGCAGTATGCTTTATGACAGGCCAAACCCGGCCACAGAAGTCAATATTCTAACGACCCTGCATGGTGAGAATATCTATATAAATAAAATGATAGAGGTCTGCAGTTGTGCACGCATCACAGCAAAACTACTTGATAGATTTCAATTATTATAATTATTTCTTAGTTTTATTTTTTGGATACTTGGCCCATATCTGAAAAAAAAAAAAAAAAAAAAAAAAAATATTCCGATATCTTCATTTAAATTATCCTATGGGTGTTTGCAACGCCAGTGGCATCGCGAACACGCTGCTGTCCTATACGGGTACAGAAATTGGGTCACTAATGCCGGAACACACAAAGTTATTATGGCGGCATACTTAAGACCAAAGGTGATCGCCATCGAGACGGGCTTGGGGCCCTACCACGTAGCTAGGGAGAATTGTTTTGTCGCTTTTTACGACAGGCGAACCCTAGCCGTAGAGGTAAGTATTCTTTCTTCGCCCCTGCCCGGATAGCTAGATAGATTTAAGCAACAACGATTTTTATAAGCACTACGTGTTCAGTGGGGCAAGTGGTGTAGCGCACATGCATAGAAGAGAGGAAGTCTCTTCTACCTCTGCCTCATGACGTACACTTTGTTAATATATCAAGCAACGCGAACTATGTCGTGGGTGGTCTAGTATACTAAAAATATCAACATTTAGTAAATAATTTTATAGTAAGTATACGATGTACATTAGTGGCAATTACAAGACCTGTATTCGGTCTCTGCGATGGCGTTCTTCGCTAAGGCAGTTTTTCTGATATAACATGCATATTATAGCATAATTGGTAGGTACAATCGACAAGCGTGGCGGGTATTGTGCTCGAACGGCGCGGCGGTGGGACGTAATGGCCTGTTTCTCAAAATACATATTATTATAAAATCTGCCGTGTCTTTGACGTACCCAAGCTATTGACCTCATAGGATGACACTACTAATTATATTACACTACCTATTTTAAAATTCATTTTCATATTTTCTTACTAACATATCCGTTATAGTTTAATAACATCAGACTTTAAGAGTGTTATTTGTTGTTTTAGATGTAATTATGTTATTGTATATCTATTGCCGGATAATATCTAATGATAATATCTATTGTATATCTAATGCCCGAAAAGACAATGACAACTTGGAAAAGTTAGTTGTAACCGGTAAAGTCGAGGGCAGCCGATCGCGTGGCCGTAGTCCGACGCGTTGGTCGGATCAAGTTCGCACCGCACTAGACACACCCGTCTACGAGGCGCTGCACGGCGCTGAGAATAGGAAGCAGTGGAAAACTACCATAAGTGATAGACTGGAGGGTGTTGGTCACGACCCTCAGACATGAGGACTACGACTCGAGGAGGAGGATTGCCGGATAATAATTTAACTTGGTACAGAGGTAGAAACTTTGTCGGGGGCGCTCCACCATAGACGCCATCATGCGCGTAAGGACCCTGGCGGAGGAGACGGTGTCCCGGGGTGGGGTGATGCTGGCGGTGTCTTTAGACATCTCCAACGCATTCAACACCCTACCCTGGAGTTGTATTCGGGAGGCTCTGAAATACCATCGCGTGCCTCCCTACCTCCGCCGTACGGTAGGTGCTTATCTTGGTCTTCTTCCCTCCACCTTCCCTGTTACCATCAGTCTTGTTGGTTGTCTTCATCCCTTCTGGCGATGTGGCCGAAGTATTCTAGGACCCTACCACAATGCCCAGCCGTTTCAGGATCGACATAATATATTTTATAATTATATTATTCATTAATTGTGACTATAAATTATTCCAAATAAGAACAGAGTTGTGAAAGAGAGACGAATAATTGACCATAATTGTCGTTTCTCTTACTTACAGAGAAACTAATTTGGTTGATTTATTCGGACCATCCCAACTTCCGATAGATAATTTTACATGTCACTGACACTGTGACTAAAGTCCTATAAGACTTCTTGGCGATATAACTTGATATATAGTCTAGTTTATTTAAAATTATCTAGAAAACAAACCCAAAAGAAAATAATTTAAGGTCTCCGAGCTAATAAAAGCAGATCTCTTAATTATTGTTGATAGGTTAAGGTTTTTTTTTTTTTTATTGCTGTAGAACAGCAGACAGGCTGACGGCCCGCTTAGGATTTAGCAGTTACCGTCGCCTATAGGTGTATGCAACGCCAGTGGCATCGCGAACACGCTGCTGTCCCATAAGGGTACAGGAACTTGGGTCACTAATGCCGGAACACAACACAAGGTTATTATGGCGGCATACTTAAGACCAAAGGTGGTCGCCATCCAGACGGGCTTGAGGCCCTACCACGTAGAGGTGGTCGCCATCCAGACGGGCTAGGTTTGTAAAAAAATTCTACTTAAAACCCACACTGCAACATATCGAAGAGAAGGCCTGTCTGCACTCACTGTCTTTGACCTTTCGATTCAACTCGCCCGTTACTCACTCAATATTTGCGGTCCCAAATTAGGCCCGCCCGGGTCCCAAAGTTCACATACTAAGCACGATCATAATTTCAAAGGAACATTAAAAAACTAAAAAAATGTCTCAAATTGGCAAGATCTTCGTCGAAGGACCACAGACCTAACGGTAACGAGCTCCTTTTAACGAAAACTCTACTTTATCTCATTGATTTACGACACATATTGTATTAAATAGTTAATTTATTATCGATTTCTGAAGATTTAATTAATTCTTAGTCATTAGTAACGGGGATTTGTGAGTCAGATCACTTCAAACAAATTTGATTGTATAAAATACCTATTTTTAGCTCGTTTTCGTACATAATTTAGTGGATAATAGTACATAGTTTATAAGTTATATTTAAATTAACGTGTTGTGAAGAGATGCAACGAGGGTCTCCCAGAAAGTAATAGAAAGATTCATCATCATCGTCTTGGGGTCGAATCCCGGTTGCAGCCCTAACTTTCGCTTCGGCCCTGGGTCCGCTTTCCGACTTTTTCTTCTCCACTTTGCACGATCTTCGGCATCTCTGGTGGTCAGTCCATTGGCACGCATATCAACCCCTACGACATCAAGCCAGCATTTTTTTAGTCTACACCTCCTGCCGGGGTCTGGCCAGACATTTGTTCCCCACATAAGTAGCCAGTTGCCGTAAAACGTTGCCATACCAGCGATGACGACACTCCTGCAATTTATCCGCAATGTCACGTACATGAAGACTGCCGCGAATGAGAGAGTTCCTAACGCAGTCCTTCTGCGTTACTCCACGCATCTACCGCAGCATATAAATTTGTGGGTAATTTAAGTAAATTTGACATGAGTCAAAGTGCGGAAAATTTAAAGGTTTTTCCAATGAATATTTGATTCATTAAATTTACTATTATAATGCAAGAAACTACAGCACAATCTAAGTACAAGGTGACCTAACATTATATCTGGTCCATCTCGCCAAACAGCAGACCTCGCCAGCAGCAACAGCATTAGTTGCCATTTAATTTATCCAAATTTGTGCCAACTACTCTCTCATGAAAACTCTTTGTCCTTAAGGAAAGGAAAGGTCACATAAAGGCACTGACGCAATGTACTAAACAGGTAAATCCTGAAATGATTGCTTTGATATTGTCATAAAATGTTATGTAAATGTAATAAAATAAATAAGTATAATGTAGAAATGTAACAAATGTAATGATTCGTACAATTTTGTTGTTAACTAAATGTTGTTAAATAAATGTATGGTATTATTATCTAGAATTTTCAGACACAAATATTTTTTGTTTTATGAATAAATGATATGATATGTGATCATCTTCTGACAAACCTAAAATAAAAGCCAAACACGTTGACTATCATCAAGAAATACAGGCTGGCTGTAGCTCAGCTCTCATCGTCTACGTTACGTCGACATCTCAGAGATGTACTGTAGACGCCCTCTACCTCATTTAGGGACCATAAAATATAAAAAAAATTTACGTCTCATTACTGGACTCGGGCCTCTCTCTAGAAGAGACGAATTTTACCCACCACGCTTATTCAAGACGGGTTGGTGGATTACACAAATCGGCTAATCTACATCATCGGTAAATAACAATTGTGCACATATGCATATTAGGCGTGAAACAGTGCTTAAGCGGCGGATGCCATCACGGGATTCAAACACGGGACCTCTACTCCGGGGTTTCCGAATACCACTGAGCTACCAGGTACCCAGGTTGACTGCTACCGTGTCGGTGCTGATACAACCCAAATCACGTAATCCAAATCTAAGGATTAGGTTACCTCACTAAGGTAAGGTCGTAAACCATGCACCTCATTCAACACAAAAAGCAATACAAAGGTCAAAGACCAAGCGCATCGGCCAATGACCTTTTCGTTATAGAAAAAATAGGTATACTTAAATGATACTATTGTTTCTTGTTCAATCACATTGAATATTGTTAGCAATAATTACAATGCAAATGTTTATTTTTGGTTGTGTAGACTAGACAGGAAGGAATTTTATTAATTAAAAAAATAGGTGAATTGTGTTTGAGTTGTTATTGCAGTTGATTGCGGAAATAATTTTTGGTTTTGATATAGTACTATCCTATCTAAGTGATATAGTACTTTTTATCCGTGCAGGGGCGGAGAAAGAATACTAACCTCTGTGGCCGGGGTCGGCCTGTCGTAAAAGGCGACAAAACAACCCATCTTAGCTACGTGGTAGGGCCTCAAGCCCGTCTGGATGGCGACCACCTTTGGTCTTAAGTATGCCGCCATAATAACCTTGTGTTGTGTTCCGGCATTAGTGACCCAAGTTCCTGTACCCTTATGGGAGAGCAGCGTGTTCGCGATGCCACTAGTGTTGCTAACACCTATAGGCGACAGTAACTGCTAAATTCTAAGCGGGCTGTCAGCCTGTCTGCTGTCCTACGCAATAAAAAAAAAAAAAAAAAAGTACTAAAATGCATTGATAGAAAACTGAAAATTAATATTCACTTTTAAAATAATAGATCTTTTCAATGACACGGTTCAGTAGCTATGGAAGGTTGGATTCCCACAAATTAATTGTATTATACGAATAGTTTCTAATGATCTAGATATATATATTATATATATATATTCGTATTTATTGTTTGTTTGTAATAACGCTCTACGATACATGTTTTCAGTTAATGGAGGAAGCTGCCTATAAAACTACAATTGCACTGTAATTGTATTAAATTAGAGATCGATATTTACTTTTAAATATTTACCATGAAAGTCTTTAATTCAAGGGGATTCCCTAGAAAAATGCATGGATTTTAGGTAGCTGGATTTTCGACGGTATAAATAAAATAAATAATTTACTCTCGAATTTCCTATTTGATATTAATTGGTCCATATGTATGCTTTTCATGGTCATTTCGCTTCACCAAGTCTGAGATCTGAGCAGCAAGCTTTACTTGCTTCTCATATTTGTTTTACAAGCACAAACATTTACGGATATACTGAAACTATAACAAATAACTTGCAGATCGTTTTAATTGAGTTATGTACAAGTGAAGAGGAGGTGAGGGCTCAATCAGAGGGTCAAAGACCTGCACCCTTTCCTGGCCTAAATTTTGAACTTACCTATAACAATTACAGTAGGGAATAGGACAATAAATTTATTAAAAACCTTCGCCACACTAATCCAAGACGGATTGGCAACCTGAATGCACCCTCGATACAGGAGCGCCTGTTTTCTCACGATATTCAAACTTCACGAATAACATCAAATAATTACGAACATAGTAAAGGTGGATTTATATTTGTCTGACGTGTCGTGTCGTGACGCGTCAGAAGCATATCGGTTTCATACATTTAATATGATTAGGGACACATTTGTACATCGTGACGCGTTCTGTTATCTGTCCTAAATGTATGAAACCATATGCTTCTGACGCGTCACGACACGACACATCAGACAAATATAAATCCACTTTAAAGCTTACTAAACACAATCGGCTTAATTGAAAAATTAATTGCTAAATTAAAAAATCCGGGTTAGATTTTAGTTATTTATTGATACTATGTATTTGCCAACAAAAAGTAACTTCTTTCAAATATTTAACTTAATGCTTATATTGTTAATGTTAAATTGCAGTTATGCTCAAAATTTATATTTTTGTGCTAGAATTTCATTTTTTTGTTTTTCAAAGAAAGGCCACTGTCTTTATTATTCCTCTTTGTGAAATCATTACAATCTGTACAATGTATTTTTTTTTTCGAGATGGAAATACTTTTCATCTAGCAGCTTGGGTCTAGTCCCATAATCTGTGTAATGCACACGTAAACCCTACGTCTCGCGCTGCACCCCTGTCTCCTGGTTAGAGAATGCTCGTCGCTGGTATACCCACTAAATACACTAACTAACTAATTTAAGGGTCGCGGGATATGATGTTAGTCTGACCGCGACCCGGTGCCCAGTGCACCAGTGTGCCGGCCTGCTTTCGGTGACCCTTCAACAGTACGCGTGTTTCAACACGCAAAGCAGCTTTATTTTTATTTTGCTGATATTGAAAAAAAAACTTTGGTCCATTTGTAAAACTACACTATATTTGTTCCTCTTGCAGGCCTTTTAAACTCTGAAATTCTGATGGAGATTCCCATTTCTAATAATTATCTGAGTTCACACAGGCGCCCAGATTGTTTATCCCCGTTGGCGGAGCCAAGACCCTTTAGCTGTATACATTTCCCTGAATTCTTAATAATGTATAAATATTTATAGCACTTATTTAATAAAAGTGTGTTCTTTGAATTCATTTGAATCGTATAAATTGGCAACCCTGCAAAACATGAATACAATTTGTAAGATAAAATAATGATTAGAGTTGCGAAACATTGCGTCACGAAGCCCAAGAAGCATGATTAAACTTGCAAAAGCAAAATACAGTCAAGTAAAGGTTAGGCAGCGGTTAGTAGGTTGAGGCACGATTAAGATTTATCGATGTCGATGCTACAGTCGATAAGCAAACGCTAAGTTGGAGAAAAGACACAAAATACACACGTATAGAAACAAAGCTATATTATGGATGCTCAGTAAAAAGTGATAATGAGTATGACGCAATTATCTTTTATTAAATGTAATTTTATTTTCTGATGTAGCACCTTTCAGGTTTATACACTTTGTATATCTTTTTTAAGGATAAAATTCCCTTTTAAACAATCTTCTTCCTGATCCCCTAAAAAATCGTGTACTGCGGCAACTACTGTGTCATCATTTTCAAATTTATGGCCCCTGAAATGTTCCTATAACTCCGAAAATAGGTAGAAATCACTAGGATTCAACTATGGATAAAAATCAATAGGAATTAAGTCCGGTAAATATGGAGGATGTTCTGAGGGTGAGAATTCAAAGCCAGCCTCTTGAATGGCAGCCATCGCAACTGGACTTGTACGCATGGGCGTTATCTTGGTGAAACAAAACAAATTTAGCGAATTTTACAACGAAGTCCCTTGAGGGGGTCGTCATTAATGAAAGTTCTTCCTCGCTTGAACTCAGCACACCAACCTGCAAACGTAGAATATGGATGAGCATGGTCCCCTAATGTTGCTCTTAAGTCTTGATTTACCAGCTGCGTAGTAAAATCTTTCAAACAGAGATATTTTAATACCACGTGAACTTCAATTTTATCCATTTTTAAGAACACGTTCCGACACGACGCATACAAATACCTCATTTTTTAAAAAAGCAAATGAGAATTGATTGCTTGCTTTTTTATTATTATTATATCTAATGTCTGGGCTGTGCCTTTCAGTATTTTTTTTCCAAGGCGAGTGTATCGCATTATCACTATTTATTGAACACCCCTCGTATTTATACGTTACACAAATGTGTTAGTGTAGCTAAATAGCTATTCATGAATCTACATTTAGTATCATCACAATTGAGAGTGACTTACACACAGTCATTAGAAGTGTAAAATCATCACGTGAAAACAAATACTCTTCATCTGCTTACACTTCTGTAACAACCCTTTGTTAATATTGTTCCATCTATTTTCACAAGAAAATGCGAACTCACTTTTGTAAATTTTAATTTTCTGAGACTAAAATATAAGAATGTATTGAACCTTGGAAGATGGATTAAGAAATATTTATTTATATAATTTTGCCTACATTAGTTACAATTTATCAGCAAGCAACAGTAACTGTATATGATATTATTTGATAGATTTGATATTATTTTTATACAATCTATCAAGTTCACTTTTATTTAATAATTGTACGCGTTTATAATTAATGGCTTACAACCATCGATTAATTGCAACAACTGTATTTTTTGCAACATTCTTCTTTTTTTCAACTAATACACTACACGTTTTTGAAACAAGAGATTTTTTATGAAAACATTTTCCATTTTTAATGTTTGGTTTTCTTTTCGGGATTCGAAGGTCGTTTTTACCATAGCCAAATTTATCCATAGCTTACTATGTATTTTCTTCCGCCTCTGGTTTAAAATGTCGTGTATCGACTAAATCGCCCGCAAAAGGCTTGTATTGTAAGAGTCTGCTAGAATAAAATTCTACTAGAATAATTAAATTTTAGTTTATATAAATAATAATATTGAATTATATGACATGTAAAAATTCATAGTAAAATTGTCGATAAAATATCGCAGCACTAGGACTGCTCGGCACCGATCACTGTCAATTGGCTCGTGACCAAAATATAGGTACGGTATACATGTATCCGCCTATTATCTGTATAATTTTCTATAAACTATCTAGTCCTGACTCATTTTTAACCGAGCCAAGGTTTCCGAGTAAAATAACTGGTATAATTCTATAAACATACTATTGAATGCAAATGTCCACAGAAGTTACACGTTGTTGTTGTCGCAAGTACCTTGTTTCAAGAATCAAGAAGAGTACACATGTATTATTTGTATACTTCAAATACATGAATACCATTTTTATAGAACCCATAAAATCAGAAGAGACAGTAGGACCACTTACAGACAGTAAAGGAAGTAAGATAATCCTTATAAATTTGTGGAGGAGGGCAGAGAGCAATATAGCAGGGGATCGCCGTCGCCTATGGACATTTGCAACCAGATGCACTGCCAACGCTCTGCCGTAATCGAAGAAATTTTATAACACCCTTTTTAAAAACCCTAACCCGATTGGAAAACCTCATACGACAGCTCGTTCCAAATCCAGAGAGTACGTAATATAACTATTCTTGAAATCTGTTTCGTACAAGTAAGAAGAGGGTCCAGGAAATTTGGATTACGCACTGGTACGCCCAGCCGATGGCGGGCACACCGATGCGCGATGGTATAAAGACGATGAAGGCATTGAACACATTGGCGAAAGTGATTGAGGGCAGTCTACGCGAAGAACCTGATATACTTACTATTCGACAGTTATATACACACACACACACATATATATATATATATATATATATATATATATATATATATATATATATATATATATATATATATATATATATAATATATATTTAGCTAGGATGGGCTCCAAGCCGTACTGCAACCACCATTGGTCTTTAAATATTCCGCAATAATAACCTTAAGTTGCGTTCCGGCCGTTCCGTAAGTAGTCCAGCTTTCAGTTCCCATACACGGAAGGTAACGTGTTAGTGAAGCCCCCGGCGTCTACTCCATAGAACATATATGACAGTAACTACGTACTATTAAGTAAGCCGAGACTGTCTACTGTCCCAAATAAAACAAAACAACAAAAATTTTAATATACATATTATATTAAAAGTGCTTTTGAAAAAACAACGATTTAATGGAACGTATTTAATTTGAATATTGTATAAGTTTCATTCACTTTCCAGCACTAAGAAAATATTATTATAATAATAAAATGAGTTCATAAGAAACTTAGTAGACGCTTAAAAATAACATATTAAAATTAAAGAGAAAGACATAAATAATGTACATCTCAAATAATGCAAACATCGTCATATATGGTCAAAATCACTTATCGCTACTTCCCGTCGAACGAGTTTCAACATGTTTTGATACTTGTAACGTTAAATATATAGATGCAATAAATGGCAATAATATTGTTCGGAGTACAAACATACTGAACAGGTCACGACATGTCCATTCCTTCTCAATAATGTCGTTTAAAGTGTGGTCCATTACTTAAGAGGCATCTAATAGGTCGCTTGGAAACAAAAATTTTAATTATAGGCGACAAACAAATTTAAAAAAATCGTATGACTAATAGTAAGACCATCACTTTTCTAGGGGTAAGTTTTCGTTTAGGGCATTATTTAGGTGCTGAACCAGGATCCAACCAACTTGCTGAGCGCTTGCGGTTATCAAACAGAACCCATTTTTCATCGCAAGTAACAATGCGGTTCCAAATTCCTTCATTTGTGTGCCTGTTGAGCAGTGCAAGGCACGTCTCGACGCGTACTTCGCGCTGGCGATCATTGAGTTCGTGGGGCACCCATTTATCAAGCTTTTTTACCTTGCCAATTTGACGCAAATGGACCAATATTGTTTTGACGCTAATGTCGAAAGCTGCTGCTAATTCATTCGTAGATTGTATATCATCAGCTTCCACAATCGCCTTTAATTTGTCTTTGTCGACCAAAGTCTTCGGACGACCGCGAGGTACATTTTTCAGGTCGAAATTCCCAGAACGGAAGCGAGTAAACCAATAACAGGTGTTGCGTTGGTTTGTAGTGTTAGCTCCATAACGTCGTTGATGTTGCGTGCCGCTTGTGCCGCGTTGCTGCCACGACGGTACTCATATTCCATAATTACTCGAATTTTTAACGTATCCATGATGACGAAAAATATTGAAATGCGATGAAAATGTAACACTAATCAATAAACAAATGACTACTTTTGGAAAAAGAATTCCATGTTTTTAAAATAAAATTAATTTGAAATTAGAATTCTTAGCCAAACAAAAATTATTTTGATTTGAAATGGCCAGTACTGCATAACGGCAATTTCATAGGTAAAGACCTATTTATTTATTGGTCATGACCAATAAAAATTACAATATTATTATTTTGATTTGTTAATATTTTTGAAGTGAAAACTTCTTTAGCGGCGTTGTGCACTTTTTTGTGATGTGTAAAAATGTTAAACCCGCGTCAAGACACGTGACCTGATCGAAAATTCGTAAGACGAAAGAATGGACTGTTGCTCCAGTAATACCAACCTTATTAATAACGACTTAAGGTTTATTTTATAATGTAACTTTTAATTGATTGCATTACTTATACTTAACTATTTGAATTGCGATTTTATTACAATGAAATACAGTTGAGTTTTTGAAGTGAAAACTTCTTTAGGCGCGTTGAGCACTTTGGGTGAACAATTTTTGGTTTGTAAAGAAGTGTTAATGACCAATTTAAACTTTAATCATTGACCATAAACACTTCTTTATAAACCAAAAATAATAATCTAATAGGTCGACGATACAATTCACAAGTTACTTAGTTTTCACTTCTATCGGCAGTCCCCAAAGACTGCCCCGCAAGATTTTTTATGTGATTCTAATTACTTGTTTTTGAATAATAATAATTATTATTATTAATTATTGTCACACGTATCAAACTCAAATTCTAATTTATACTGAAAATGTATAGGTTATTTCAAATTTGATTTATGTTTTTTTAAATAAATTATCGAGACTTTGTCTGGTTTTTATTTCATATGAATTATGCATTCAAAAACTCTCTAGTCTGACTTATAGTGTGCATTTTTAAACTATTCATTATTTTATTTAAACAAAGTCAATAATATTTATAAAACAGACAACGTGAAGCGATCATCCTTAACTCTTAATAGCCGTTGCTATTTTAAACATATTCTTACATCATTTCACATCGTAGTTAAAAATTATTAATAGTTACTGGATATAGTAAAGGCCTTTTATTGAAGATTCTTAGCAGTTTCAATACGAGTTGTCTTTGCTGTTTGAGTAACCGGCTGCCCTATTTATGGGAAAAGCTTTTCAAAATCAATATTTTAAGTATTTTTAATTTAATAGGCCACAGAAAAATGTTTTATTTGTTTCTTGAAATTTTTTTTGTCAATAGCTGCGATTTGGAATTGGGCAACCGAAGCATTTAAATGTTCCAATTATCTAAGATACCAAAATAACAAGGCAGAATTTAGCAGTTACCGTCGCCTATGGGTGCTTGCAATGCTAGTGACATCGCGAACACGCTGCTGTCGCATAAGGGTACAGGAACTTGGGTCACTAATGTCGGTACACAACACAAGGTTATTATGGCGGCATACTTAAGACCGAAGGTGGTCGCCATCCAGAGAGGTTTTGAGGCCCTACCACGCAGCCAGGGTGGGTTGTTTTGTCACCTTTTACGACAGGTCTACCCCGGCCGCAGATGTTAGTATTCTTTCTCCGCCCCTGCACGGGTAGAACACGAAATAAATATACGAGAAATGTTAAAGCGCAATAAACAATATACAAGTGAAGTGTGTTTCATTTGGCACATCAACGCAAAAATAATAATTAGGAGATCAACCAACCACATCCCCTAATTACTAAAGGCCAATGCTAAGAATAATAATAATTTCACCTATAACCTACAACAGACCCATTTAAAGATATTAAATGATGCTAAAAGATGCTAAAATGTGCACAAAAATAAACATTCCATTAATCCTTCCTGGCAAAATGTAAAAAAAGTTGGTCAAACTACGCCAAAAATATCCAACCAATACTGTCATCTAACTCTTTCTACGAACTAAGAGAAATTTAGTATCAAATACAATAACAAAATTGAAAACTAACTTTATTTTCATTGAGAAAGGATCAAAATTGATCAAAAATATAGAGAGATACAGAGATAAGAAAGCTTCCAATATGTCATTTGATTTAGTCTGAACCGCTATTGAAGATTTTTCAAAGAATTTTAAACGCAACCAGTGGCCGGACATTTCTTTGAAAAGATTAACACCAGTTTGTTTGCAGTTTGTGCTATTATTAACGACATGTTAAGTTTTGAAATCAGTGTTAGTAACATTAATATTTTCAAGCCAATAAAAATATAAAATGTCACGAAAACAAAGTTTATAGTTATAAGCAAATACATAAACCATCGGACAGCAAGAGCTTGAACGGGTTGCTTAGTTCAAGTACCTGGGTTGCTGGTTGAATGAACATAGTGATCACGTGCAGGACATCAGAGTTCGCATTGAGATGGCTCGATCGACGTTCTTCAGGACGAGCAAGGTTCTGTGTGACAAAAACATGGGCCTCAAACTGAGAATACGTATAAGTACAATGTTATATATTCTCAGTGCTGTTATACGGAGCCGAATCATGGACCCTTAATCAGAACACCATGAAGAGGTTGGAGGTCTTCGAAATCTGGATTAACCGCCGCATTCTAAAGATTTCCTGACGTGACAAATTAACCAACTTGAAAGTATTGCAAAGAATGGACAAGCACCTTGAGCTTCTAAAGACCATCAAGCATAGAAAGTTGTATTACTTCGAACATGTGATGAGAAACGCCAAGTACAGAGTTCTCCAGCTTATTATCCAGGGGAATATTGCCGGAAAGAGAAGCGTAGGCAGGAGAAGACACCCGTAGCTGAAGAATTTGTGAGACTGGTTCAACTGCAGTATCACTTTCATGTTTAGAGCAGCGGCCTTCAAAACCAAAATCGCCATTATGTTGTCCAACCTCAAAGACTCAAATTGTAACTTTTAAAAAAGACAGTACGTAAAAGGTCAGTAACTGGTAGGTCAGGACTTTATCACAACATTTAACTAACGGAAACATACCCACAGATCAATATACTTATATTATTTTTACTACGCTCAAAAATTTTTCAATGTAAAATAAAATATTAGTGTATGTTACGAAAGCCCGAACAAAGAGGTGACGAAGATTATAAAAAAACACTCTATACTTGCATTCTATCTCAGTCCATCGCATGTTAAATCCTATTTATTGGTCTCACTTTTTCGTTTCATCAAAATTTTCAATAACAACAGTGCTAAAAAAGTTCCACTTCAAAAAAAAAGGTGACCTAAAATTAGTTATTAAAATTGTTTGGAAATTTTAAAGTACATAAGCTACAAACAAACTAATATCTCTTCTCAACATGAGTATCGTGAAGGCAGATAACTAAGCAGCTGCGACAGACACCCATCTGTCACGTGCAATAATATTAAACGCATTTCCACACGTAGGGATGTTGATTAATCCTTAACAGTGCATTGCTTATATATCAGCTATGTAGTCCGAGACAGTAAAAATAATATTACTTCTACTTATTCATTTTCTACTAATAATCATCATCCAATACTAGAAGCAGGTATCTCCAAATTTACGCCACACATTCTGATTCTCCCATCCAGCCCTACAAATTTGGGTAGGTCATCGTCCTACTAGGCTGGTTATTAACCTCGATCTGATCACAGCCAGAAAATGCAGATTAATTTGTGTTTCCTTTCAGAGTTGGGCATTCAAACGGCAGTTGATAAGAATTTTAAGACTTTTTTAAAATCTATTATCATGTGCCGTGCATATCTCATTGTACCAATATGCACCATCTATTGACTGGTAATTTTGAAATATATAAACACACTTCTCGTTTTCATTGCTCTAAACCAAAATCATTTATAAAGTGACCCATCAATCTACTACCTTTTAGCACAGAGAAAGATAGTGTTTTGAAAAATGTAACAAAAAGACCCATGGATTTGTAATTATATAATGCGGTAACAAATAATTATTTTTAGCTATATGTGTCAAAATATGGTAAAGGTATATAATTAGGCAATTATATCAGTACGATCCAATCAATACGGATTCAGCCAATCAGAAGCCATAGTTTACGAATGCAACTTCATAACGGCGATAACATCGCGGTAAAGGGTCCTGTACTATTACAGAGCAATCTACTGACAAATCAACTAAAGCCGTACAAATAGATTTTATATCTTGAGCGTGTGGTCCGAGTTATAAGCGTCAAAAATAGCGACGGTTAAATGTGTTAAAAAATTGGACACATTAAATTGGTTATTGAAAATATTTACAACTTATTTATTCTTAGAGAATTTTTAAGAAACTTACAAAGCATAACCTTATTGCAACATTATTCTTATGAAACCATATTAACTTAAAAATATTGGGGATCCAGTACACCAGTTGGAAATTTGCTCAGATTTAAAAATACTCCTTTGATTACTTGATCACCACAGCATGTGATGATCAAGTAACCAAAAAAATTACGACATTCCCTTTTGACTCCTTTGTCGTTCTTTAGCATCTATTATAGGAATTTAACCTTAAGATTGCCAAATATCGAATGAGTACTCCGTATATTCAAATAATGCTTTATTTTATCTTGTATGCACATTGATATAAAAATAAAAAGTTCGTATGTCAATAAAAAAAATACTTCATAATGACTTTCTAGCGCAATCAGTGCTGATATCTAATAAATCACAGAATTATATTATCAGTTTAACTGTTTTCCAGAGTTTAACCTTTTAAAATTAATGCTGATCGTTTAGCATATCCGCTTATCAACCCGCTCACCTCTTATGACATGCATCTCGTTAAGAGCCAATAAATATTTATTGCGGCCGTCAGACAGGGGATTAAGAGAGAACCTTGCAAATATTGTTTTGGGACGAGCTATATGGTCAGTTTGACCCATGGAACAAACTTCCCAGTTTAGAAGACTTAATACTGTTTTCAAAGTGATGGATTTGAAAAATTGATTACGTTAAAAAAATTTAAAATTTAAATATATATATGTCATGTCAAGTCATAAACTTAAATACAGATTATAATAAGAAAATAATAAAATTCTAGTAAAAATAGTGACAAATTGTGTGCTTAAAGTATCTGATATAGTAAATAAACGTCTGGAATCTGAATACCGCGTGCAGGAATTAATAAATGAAAAGGCAACTGTACGCTACCAGTCACGGACCGAGATTGCATCATTCAGAAATGAGAAGGATAGCTCGAGCAGTGATGTTAGATAGTTGCCCAATGAACTTGGTACAGATGTCGCTAAAACCTGGTATTTAAAATTAAAAATTGGTACACTCACAAAACTTTGAATAAAAAAACTACTAATATCAGAGTCTAATAATATTTAATGACAATTTAAATATTTTTTTATTAAAAGAAAATAAATACATATTTTCTAAAAAAAAATTTAATTGATGGTATCGGCAACAGGACGTAAATTCTGATCGAAAATTTCAAATTTACCTCCGTGAGACATGGTCAGTTTGCGCTATCTCTAATAAGATTAATATTAATTGCATAAATAAAGTGTCAACAACTAATAGTATAAATAGTTAATGTTAACTATAAACAATAACGCCATTACTAGTTAAACAATGCCTAGAAGTTTGTCCTTAAAAATAGCAAAAACAAGAATTATCATTCATGGTAGATGTCAAAAACTTGGTATTTTTGCGTACCAGGATAATATTTAGTTGGTACATGGTACAAAACCTCCAAAAATGGTATGTATACCAAGAAATTGGTACGTCTAACATCACTGAGCTCGAGCATTGGCCAAATACATTCATACTGACCTTGATTCCACCGCTTCTTGGTTCGGTTCAGGTCCACTCGCGGAGGAACTGTTGTACGGCACCAGCTAAATGTCACGCACACTGAACACACAATCTTATGGCACGGCCAATGAGATTTAAGAGTAACTGAAGCCAATTGGCGCAGAGAATGGTCTTCAGGGAGTTCAAAGGTCGACCGTCCGTCCGTCGTTATACAAGTAAAAAAAAATACCATACTGGCGCACATATTAGTACCATACAAGTACATATATAGCCCAACAAATAATTTACTTATATAAAATTAAACAAGTAATCACCCCTTGTATCTCAATATGAAGGCATAATAACCTTGCGTTGTATTCTAGCGAAGTGACCCAGGTTCCAGATCTCATCTGCGAACGGCTACATGTTAGCGGTGCCTTGTTAAAATCCATAGGCGACGGTAATGCTTGTTATTTGGTGGCTATTTCAGTGCAAAAAATTCATTTATATGTATCTTTTACATGCTTTGTACAAAGACAATTCTTAAAAATATTTTTTTTATTGCGTAGGACAGCAGACAGGCTGACAGCCCGCTTAGAATTTAGCAGTTACCGTCGCCTATATGTGTTTGCAACGCCAGTGGCATCGCGAACACGCTGCTGTCCCTTAAGGGCACATGAACTTGGGTCACTAATGCCGGAACACAACACAAGGTTATTATGGCGGCATACCTAGGACCAAAGGTGGTCGCCATCCAGACGGACTTGAGGCCCTACCACGTAGCTAGGGTGGGATGTTTTGTCGCCTTTTACGACAGGCCGACCCCGGCCACAGAGGTTAGTATTCTTTCTCCGCCCCTGCACGGATAAAAATAAAATATATTACAAAATGGATAATACAACCTTTTTCACAGAAAAAATCAATAGTACTTAAACATTTGTGTAAACATATTCGTAAAACAATACAAAGCAAACTAGTTAATTCTAGAATAGGAAAAAAGAAAATTTTATTGTACATAGCTGATAAGATGGTGTTGTCCCGGTCTGAAATTTCTCCGTGCAGGGGTGGAGTAAGAATACTAACCCCTGAGTCCGGAGTCGGCCTATCGTAAAAGTCGACAAGACGGGTTGTAGCTACGTGGAGCCAAGCCCAAAGCCTGTCTGGATGGCAAACACCCTTGTCTAATAAGTATGCCGCTATAATAACCTTGTGTTGTATTCCGGCATTAGTGACTCAGGTTCCAGTGCCCGTATACGGTCAGCAGCATGTTCGCGGTGCCTCTAGCGTTGCAAACATCTATAGGCGACAGTAACTGCTCACCATTAAGTGGACCGTTAGCCTGTCTGCTGTTCATCAGCAATAAAAAAAATAGGAAAAGCATTTCTTGGTAGTCGTAAAAGGCAATAAATTGTTTTTTTTAATGACGAGAAGGTTTCTGCCTCAACGTTTTAATAGCGAGAGCCAGAAGGTTTCGGTGGTCGACGGTCAGCATTTCGTTAAGGATTTAGCCCATGCTTGCTTAAGGTCAGGTCGGGTTCGTACACATCATTATAGTTAACGGGTCAGGAGATAAATAGATGAAACCTTTCTCTAGTTCACACGTGGCATTGAAATTGCCCTGTTTTATTTTGGGGTTTCTTTTTGGGGTTGGGAGGTAAGACGACATTTCCATTGAGCCACATCTTACTTGCAATCGTTGCTTATAAAATATAACCTAAAAGCGTCAATGCAGGGGTACGTGTGAAAATGTTAATCCTGTGCCAATACTCAGTAGAGTATGAGTATACCAGTAGTAGAGTATACCAGTATAGTAGTAACTATACTGGTATAATATTTATGCAATAAGTAGAGAAGAATTTCGTGAGATACCAACTAGGGTTTTTAAAACGCTTAAAATCTGGTATTTTCTTGACTCAAAATAAAAATGGGATTTTTAAAATTTACTTTTAATTAAATGCTGCTTTGAAGATCTAAATATTTCAAAAATATTTGAACAGAAAATTTAAAGCTTCTCGTTCTAATAAAACAAATTAAGAAATTAAGCCTTTTAAATATTTCATGCTGGTTGTATAGTAATATGCAACGAGAAGAATAGAAACACTACAGCTTATGCTAAAAATCTGTTTTTCTTATAAATTTATTTACTTAAAGCACTGGTGTGTTTTAAGAAGCAAAATTCAAAATATGCTAGTGACTTTTCTATTATAAAATTTTTCTTCTTCTGTGTGTGTTTTTGAATTTAAATATTACTTTTTGGTTCTAATTTTAATTATTTAAATTACTTCCTAAACTGCAACTCTGTGTTGAGAATTCGGCTCAATAGAAACTGTTTTGAAGATCAAAACATTTTAATAAAAAGATTAAAAGTTACCGACACATTCTCATTGATACAAAATTTAAATGAAATTTCCAAACATTTCTTTCCAGTTCTTTGTAATTGTTCTTCCAAACAATTGAGAAAATGGCTTTACTCGGTCTTCCCTCTCAGACCTAATGAATCTAACGGTAGTCATAGGTTAGTAGGGCCCTACCAACTTATGCCAACTACCACAGTTAAACTAAAAGCTGGCAATCAGTCTAAATATATTTGATAAATAAAACATCATCACGTGCCCATGTACCCCAGCTCATTGCACATCAAATGCAACCGTTGTGTGGTGTAGATAGCGTTATCAAGGCGTGATATCTCGCACAGCTGGCCATAGGTGCATTGCCACAGACGTGGCGACGCACCACCGCTGATAATACCACTATTTGTTCGAGCACTGATATCTACCAGTGACTTCTGCTGCTTCCACTAAAATTCACTGAGATCAAAAATATATTGAAACAATTCACACAACGGTAGTAGACAACTAATACTACATACCTATATACTTTTCTTTTGTAAATAAATGTTATACATAAACATCCAAACTCGATACGTGAACCGAACACGTGACCTCCACAAGCTTATCAAAATACTTTAGCTGTTAAGCTACGGAGGTCGTCATAAACTGGGATGTTATTACAGAATTATTAAACAAAAACAATACATTGATGAAATGAGGTATTTAAATAATGAATTGAAGCGACTAAGTCTTATGGTAAAAGCCTGCCAAATTCAAATTTTTAACTGCCCCATCCTCTAAATCACTGGGTAGGGGTAGTCATTGGTAACAAGCACTTTTAAAATGTCAAAAGCTAGATGTCTGTTCCAAAAGTGAATCCTATGGAGAAGAACAGACAAGAAACTCCATGGATGTATTTTGTACAAACATATATTATAAATATGAAGTATATAAAAACATAATTATAGAACACGAAATTGATATATTATTTGTCAGTAGGCCGAGGAAATGCAAAAAAAAACATGTAAAAAAACATGCAATCTACGGTATGAATCGTTAAAAAAAATATTATCACAAAAATATATATTGCAAATAACTTTCTGCACGTGTTTGGCAGGCATAAGGATCTCGTATCACATAATTCTTACAGACATACAAAAAGGGAAAAGGAATAAGCGGACAGTAAAATAAGCAACGCAACAGGGACGCAATTACTGTCGACCTTTGACAATTTCAAGTTTTAATAAAAAAAAAATTGTGCAACCGAAACGAAAATCTAAAAAATATGCTTTTTCTAGATTTTATTTTTGTAATAGACCCAAAGAAGCTGAATAGTTCATTCTGCGATTCACCTTGCTTTGGTTCCGTTTTTTCATTGTATTTATACAAATATGAGCATAATCTGCTTTAATATGGATAATGTTAGGTGGTAGCTTATATTTGTGTATTTTTAATTTTGAGCATATTTCTCTATAAAAGTACGAAATTATTTTGTTCTTTGAGTAATAAACGATACATAAACCTTATATTTTTTTATAAAATAATATTAAAAGAACAGATGATAAATCAAACAAATTTACAATTATAATTTTATTACGATTTCCAAATAACTAACAACAGTTATCAAAATTAAATTGTTGAGTTGGAAAAATATTTAAAACAAAACCACACACGTTGATAACTTAATGAATTCATAGAGATAATTGCGGCTCCCTGAGCGTCAACACAGAAAAGTATCAGCAGTAAAATACTCCAAATGAAGCACTCGAAATCTCACTGTCCTTCAGTAATATTTAGAAGTCAACTGTAGTATGTAGAGGTTAAAAGTAGTGCTTAGGTAAAGCCACATAGACTCCGGCTGACACAAAGAAAAAGCCGACTGGCATAACTGTGGCTGGTTCAGCCCATCCGGATTGAAGACGCACGCGAAATCATATCCCTCCTGTTAGCGTTCGTCTGGGAATCAGGTGGTAGAGAAATATTGATGTGGTTTTAGTGGGTATACCAAAGACGTGCGTCCCTTACCAACTTTGAGGGTTCATTGTACAAGTCTCAGTAGCTAGTCCCACCAAATAAAATTGGAGGGTCTGTTTGTAATATTAAAATAACCGCTTTTTACTAAGTGCATTCGGACGTATACACGGTACATATACTAAAACAAATTTTTTTACAATTTTTATCTGTCTGTCTGTCTGTCTGTCTGTTTGTTCCGGCTAATCTCTGAAATAGTTGCACCGATTTTGACAGGACTTTCACTGGCAGATAGCTGATGTATCAAGGAGTAACTTAGGCTATTTTTATTTTAGAAAAAAAAAATAGTTTTTGTTAAAAATGATAAGTTTCGGAAATTAAATATCCCAATTTAAGTTGACCTCAGATTTATATCATCAATCATATGAAATAGGGTTCAGCTTAGGCTGGACTTCTTAGGTTCGAACGTACATATTCCGGAGGCGCATGGCGTAACAGTTGCATTCGATAATACTGAATGTTTGCATATTTCATTTATATTTTAGGGTTTATAGGGTTTGTAATCCAAAATAAACCATAAGATAAATCCAAAAAATTCTACCAAGTCACTATTCCACGCGGATGGAGTCGCGGGCACAGCTAGTTACTTAATAAAAATACTGTTGTTATTTTACTATGAACTGAGTAATCTTTATGTATTATATCATTTTTAATTAAAGTGACGGCTGACCTATCAGCATCACTGCATTATCAGATATCGGTCGTTGAACTGATATCGCGAAGGACACGTGAGGCAGTTATACGATTAGAAAGTAAAAACGTTTTTAGAAAAATATTTAAGAATCTTTTTGATTTCTTACAGAATGTACTCAGTCTTTTAAATCATTTTAAATTAATACCTTACATAAGAACCTTTATCGTAAGTAAGGTACTTTTCCGCTAGCCGGGCGCAAAGGGTAGGTTAGGTAAGATTATTTTTTGCTTATTATTAATTATTATTTGTTAATATTTTATTATTACTAAAATTATTCTGATTGCGCGAATATCAACCCACACAGATACGGGTGGTCATAAAAGAAAAACAACCGTAACCTACCTACAAGCAGCCTGAGTCGGAACGCACGAACGCCCGTTTCGGTACATTTCAACCATTCTTCCCCCTCCACACACACACATAGATATGCTCCCTTACTCTGTCTCCGGTGCGGCGCGGAAATATTAATTAATAGTAAGCAAAAAATAATCTAACTGAACCTAACCTACCCTTTGCGCCCGGCTAACGGAAAAGTACCGTAAGGTATGTATACTGACGGACTCATAAACTGCATCAAAGTTCAGGATTACTTTGAAATGATTTTTTTTAAGAAGTATGCAAACTTTTTAGATTAAATTATATAAATATGGAGAGACTGGCTCTTAATCTCAAATAAAAAGAAAATTTAAAAATAGAACTGCAGTAAAACAAATGAATATAGCCGGGAAAAGAAAATTTACTCGTAGTATCAGATTTGTGTGTTACCTATATTTATAGCAAAGTTTTAAATTGATTCTCATTGATTTTTTATTCTTTTGTCAATTGAATTATTATTACCAGCAGAATTGTTGGGTTAGTTTTTTAACTGATCGAGAGTTTTTGAACCATAATATGGATACTTCGTACGAACAAGCGGCTCAAATTTTAGCATTGGTGCGGGAGGGCTTGGATCAACGAACGATTGGTAGAAATTTAAATTTAAACCAGTCTAGAATATACAGAAGGTTTGTGGAGACAGTTTCTTACAGAAGGAGACGTGGTACAGGCAGGACTCGAGCAACCACCGGTCGTGATGACCGATTTATTGTTACAACTTCCCTGCGAAATCGTTTCCTCACGTCAGTTAACATCAAAACAGAGCTTAATGAAGTGCGTGGAGTAAACGTGAGTGCACGAACAATAAGAAGAAAGTTAAAGGAAGCGGATATCACCCCTTTTAGACCAGCAAATGGTCCAAAGTTGTCTGTAGCTCACAGACAAGCTCGCTTAAGATTTGCGCGTGATCACCTGAATTGGACAGAAGAGCAATGGGCCTCCGTATTGTTCAAGGACGAGTGTAGGACATGTTTATATGGTGCAGATAGTCGCAGAAGAGTCTATCGTCGACGTGGGGAGCGATATGCTCAAAGTTGCATTGAGGAGCGTGTTCCTTTTGGAGGCGGTTCGTGTATGGTCTGGGGTGGCATATCGATGAACGGGCGAACAGAACTTGTGTTCATAGACATGGTCCGTCAAAACGGTAATAGAGGGGGTGTTGCGTACTTAGCGCAATCAATTTACTGCGAATATTTCTTAGTATCGAGTTGATCGTCTCTAAGCAAATGTATTGCCACCCCTCTTCTACGACGACGCTGCCATCTCTCGACTCGATACATTTCAAAAACATACGCTGCGGACGCGTCGCATCGATCTCCGTTGTTCTTTTCAATATTTCCATACATTAACTAGCGCAATCGAAAGAAGTTCGGGCCAGTGCTTCCTACAGTCTTAATAGAAGAGCTCCAGCAGCACGAAAACAAGAGGTAAGTGGTAGTGCATTTGTGGTGCTGAGATTCGCCTCCCGATAACGAACAGGGGGTTTGACTGCACATCGCTACATAACAGAGATCTTAGAAGATCACGTGGTGCCTTACATAGGATTCATAGGCGAAAATTTTACTTTAATGCAGGATAATGCCCGGCCGCACGCTGCTGCACAAGTTCAACAATATTGCGAAGAGGTTGGGATACGTACAATGAATTGGCCAGCACGCAGCCCGGATCTTAATCCCATTGAGCATGTTTGGAACAATTTAAAAAGAGCTGTATATGCGAGAAACCCTTTGCCCACAACAGTGGCAGCACTAAGAACAGCACTTTCAGAAGAATGGGACAATATTCCGCAAGATCTTTTAATAACCCTAATAAAAAAAATCTATTTTTTAATTATCAGAAATTTTCCTTAAATTTCTGTTTTTTCTTCAAAAAAGTCTTAAGGTCCTTTCCAGTAAACTTAAGGATATGACCCTTCGCTGTTTTAAAGTTCACGAACCAATCTAGAGGTTTCAATTTAAATCTGTATAGAAAGTTTGCATACTTGGTTTGCATGCAGTTTATGAGTCCGTCAGTGTATAAACATATTATTGAAGGACTCAGAAGAACCCGATCACGTTATGTCGTATATACACAAATTAAGCAAATTATATTTCTCTTACGGGTACCCGTGGGAAACAACGAGTAGCATTCGCTCCACTGTTAAAAATGTCTGGTAATTTTACCAAAAATGTGTAGGAAGTTTTAACACAAAACAATTTAATAAATTTGCTAAAAAAAATACTTCAACTCTATTTGAGAAAATTACAAAATATTTTTGAAATTTACCAAGCGGTTACCAATTTTTTTTTCATACACACTGATTATTAATTTAGCCATCTTATGTTGAGTAAAAAAATGGTAATTTTACAAAAAAATTTAACAGTGCAGGAAAGGAGGAAGAATACTGACCCCTGCACCCGGAGGCGGACTATCGTCAAAAGGCGACAAAACAAACCTAACTAAGTAATTGGCACCATGTCTCTCTGGGTGTCAACCACCCGTAGTCTATAATATGCCGCCACAATACACTAGTGTTGTGTTCCAGTATTAGTAGCCCAGTGTCCAGTTTCCCGGTGCGAACGGTAACGTGTGATTGATGCTCGTATTGTTGCAAACATGCAAAGGCGACGGTAAAACATCATGTAGCCGGTGCCACAACAGTAATATTACATTTTATTCCTTCTGAGTACCGCAACACAGGTACAATCCGAAGCATTCGTATCCCAAGAGTACCGAAGTCCCGTGAATTGTCATTCAGCATCCATTTCCTGTTATAATTTCCCTACATTTTCGCTACACATCCGTCACTTCGCACCCCAAACCCAAAATATAGCTTAATTTAACGGAACATCCACGCAGAAAAACATGCCTCAACAAAATTAGCATACAAACAGAGTGCCTTAAAACAACCTATCCGCACCGCGGTACGGGTAATTTCGCTTTATGCCACCATTTCGCGTAATCTCTAAGCGAATTTTACGCTCAGTTTACGCGAATTCGTCTTGGCTAGAACACGTAATACGCAATTGCGTAATTCATACATACATATTTTACGCGCCCCTTTCTCCGTTATTATTGCAATTGTTTGTCAACTGTAGTTAATATGGTTTGCTTATTTAAGCCATTCTGTTGCTACGAGTTTTTGAAATGTTTTATACATATATATATATATATATATATATATATATATATATATATATATATATATATATATATATATATATATATATATATATATATATATATATATATATATATACCTAGTCAGGTCATAAGTATTGTCACACAGTAATAACTTTTCTTTTAGAATGCTGGCCACAAAAAAGTTTATTGAATTAGAATTTCGAATTGTTCATGAAAATAAAAATGTATAACTTTTAGAATTTTACTCATTTTTAAATATGGAGTGGACGCTTAAAGAAGACCGTGTTGCAGTTATTGCGTTGTATCGTTGCGGTTACGCGCCAATTCAAATTTTTAACATACTGAAAAATTTGAATATTACCAAAAGATTCGTTTATCGTACCATCAAACGATACAATGAAGACTCTAGTGTAGATGACAGGTCAAGAAGTGGTCGCCCTCGGTCTGTTAGGACTCCAGCAGTGATAAAAGCTGTGAAGGCACGAATTCAAAGAAATCCCAAACGTAAGCAGAAACTGTTGGCCCTTCAGATGGGGTTAAGCAGAACCACGGTGAAAAGGGTGTTAAATAAAGACTTAGGGCTTCGGGCATATCGAAGAAAAACAGGACATCGTTTGAATGCTCGTCTAATGGACCTGAGACTGAAGAGATGCCGCGCTTTGTTGAAGAGGTACGCGGAAAAAAATATCGGGAAATTCTTTTTTCGGATGAAAAAATGTTTACCGTAGAAGAGAGCTACAACAAACAAAATGATAAGGTGTACGCACACAGTAGTGAAGAAGCGAGCAACCGTATTCCGCGTGTCCAACGAGGTCATTTTCCATCCTCGCTCATGGTATGGTTGGGAGTTTCTTATTGGGGCTTAACAGAGGTACATTTTTGTGAGAAAGGTCTAAAAACGAATGCTGTTGTGTATCAAAATACAGTCCTGACGAACCTTGTGGAACCTGTTTCTCATACCATGTTCAATAACAGGCACTGGGTATTCCAACAAGATTCGGCGCCAGCTCATAGAGCGAAGAGCACACAAGACTGGCTGGCGGCGCGTGAAATCGACTTCATCCGGCACGAAGACTGGCCCTCCTCCAGTCCAGATTTGAATCCGTTAGATTACAAGACGATATGAAAATTTTTAAAAAAGTAGATTCCTTAGAAAACTGTTTAGAATTACAATCTGACTTAAATCGTCTTGAAATGTATTGTTTAAAAAATAGACTAGATATTAATGTATGTAAATGTTGTGCCATAAATTTTTCTCGTAAACCCGTAACTATTAATTTTAAATACACTATACAAAATCTGTTAATTAAAAATGTCACTGAAATTCGTGATCATGGCGTGATCTTAGACTCCAAGCTAACATTCGAAAATTATATAAACTATATAGTCAAGAGAGCGAATCGAGCCTTAGGATTTATATACAGATCTAGCTCACAGTTCAAAAGCGTTAAAACTTTAAAAGTATTGTACTGTTCTTATGTGCGTAGTATCCTCGAGTATTGTTCTCAGATCTGGAATCCACAATATGATAATCATATTAATAGACTTGAAAGTGTACAAAAAAAATTTCTCAAACACATAGAATTTAAATTTAAAACTAAATATCTAAATTATACTCAAAGATGTTTGAAAAACCATATTCTTCCATTACAAGAGAGACGTAAAATTGCAGATATTGTACAATTAGTTAAACTAGCACAATATAATGTTGATTGTCCACCTCTTCTTAGCAAAATTAATTTAAATGTGTCAACGAGGTCGTTCAGATGCCCACAATACCTCGCTGTTCCCCACTGCTCCACCAACTATAGACAGAACTCATTTTTTGTTAGATCATCTAAAGTATTTAACAATTTAGTAGCCAATGACTCTGACTTAGACTTATTTAATAGTTCCCCACGATCGTTTCTGTCCTTTATGTCTAAAAGTTGGTTTGCAAGCAATTCTTAATATAATTTTTTCTTTACATGTATTTATTTTTTTCTATATTATTTTTGTTAATTTTGTTTCTTTTTAACTATATATTGTTTAGATGTAAGTTTAATTTTACCTAACTTTAAGTTTGTTTCAGGTAAATACTTGTGAAAACACATTAATAGTGTTTTAGATTTATTCTAAGTTTTAGTTTTTAGCTATATCACTGTTTGTTTTCCAAATAAAATAAAAAAAATAAAAAAAATAAAAAATAAAAATAAACAAGATATGGCAACACTTGGAGGAAAAGGCGTGCTCAAAGCCTCATCCCAATTTGGAGTCACTCAAGACATCCTTGATTAAGGCAGCCGCCGATACTGACATGGACCTCATTACCAAACCAAACAGATTCTTCGCCCCTGTACTATGAAAAACTACGAGATCCGTGATTTTTCACTTCCAAGTTATGCTTTCAGCAATTGAATCGAACCAAGACAGCCAACTATGTAGCTATGGGCCTTAGATTGCTGTTTACAAAATTTATTATGTTATTTTTCGCCGTTATCGGTTCAGGCACTGATTTTATAATAATTTTTCATATTCATAACCGTTGCCTCAATTTTACAACGCAAGATTATTAAGAATTCCGCTTCTTTTCCTTATCAAATAGCTAGCCGATTGTCTTAGGAGCACTATCAGTGTAGTCTGACTGTCTGACCTGCATCTGTAGCTAGTTGTTTCGGAAGCAACTTTTTCTTCTCATCACTCTACAACTCTCATCTATCAAAATACAATTTCCGAACGATAAAGCTCTAATCAGCACCGTTTTATTACGACTTTAAAGGCGAGCCGCCGGATCGTCTAAAAATTCCATTTATTTAAACATTAAAAATGACAACGTTCTTCAAAAAGATTATTCGAATTGTTATCTTGTAGCAAACGGGGAAATATGCACGAGAAGGTGTTAGAGCGAGTGTTTAGTTGTCATCGGACTAATCGTAACCATTTTTGCTTGATTTTGCTTATATGAATTTTCGTTACCCCTAATACTATTTGAGAATAAATAGACATAATTAATATATAATGTGTGGTGTAGTTTCTAGTTTTTTTGATATTTGTCTTTATCCGTGCTGGGACGGAGAAAGAATACTAACCTCTGCGGCCGGGGTCGGCCTGTCGTAAAATGCGACATAACAACCCACCCTAGCTACGTGGTAGGGCCTCAAGTCCGTCTGGATGGCGGCCACCTTTGGTCTTAAGTATGCCCCATTTCTCTGCTGCAAGAAAACACATGTTTTTAAAACTTTATGTTAAATGAAGATATCGCAATAATTTATTTACAGATAAGAGCCAAGTGTCTAAGAAATAAAACTTACAAAATTTAATTGAAATTTATCCAGCAGTTTTGCAGTGATGCGTCCACAACCGCAGACCTCTATCATTTTATAGTTAAAACCCATAAGTCTCTATGCTGAGTTTATAGGATACAGAAAACATAGCAAATATACTTGCTCAGTTTGCCCAAGGCGAAATACAAGACTATTCCCGTTGGTAATCTTCCATATGCTTGATTTTTCACATAAATATGTGGTAATTCTGTTATGTAAAACTCACATTAGACAATTAAAAACTTCTTAAGAGGTCATGTCAGATAAAAATCAAACTTAACCTCTATTTTCGTGTCGAATGTGGCTAAGACGTATTTTTTTTAATATTTAATTTAAATTTAAATAATAATAAGGCTATTCTGAAACAAAATACGTGTCGTATTGCTCCGGATGCCTGTGTTCTAACCCCGGCAGTGTTATTTTAGGCATTTTCAATTAAGTACCAGACGGCGATTTTTTGCAACAGCCGACATCGCGGTACAGTATGTTTTGACTACGCTATTTAAGATTTTTCTTGCTTTCTCGTGTTTTTTGATGAATTTAAGGTAAACACCTTACCTTATATATGATCCCACCTCTACATTATATAAGATGAAATATATTAATAGCATATCGCTATATGTATCCGTGCAGGGGCGGAGAAAGAATACTAACCTCTGTGGCCGGGGTCGGCCTGTCGTAAAAGGCGACAAAACACCCCACCCTAGCTACGTGGTAGGGCCTCAAGTCCGTCTGGATGGCGACCACCTTTGGTCTTAAGTATGCCGCCATAATAACCTTGTGTTGTGTTCCGGCATTAGTGACCCAAGTTCCTGTACCCTTAAGGGACAACAGCGTGTTCACGATGCCACTGGCGTTGCATACACCTATAGGCAACGGTAACTGCTAAATCCTAAGCGGGCCGTCAGCCTGTCTGCTGTCCTACAGCAATAAAAAAATATATATATAAATAATAAATATGTTGCGACATTTGACACAGTGCCATCTAGTCTCAAATTAAGCAGCATAGAACTTGTGTTATGGGTACTAGGCAACAGATATAATTGTTATATTATATTTTTATAAGTACATTTTATACATAAATACCCAGACTCGGAACGGAAATGTAAAAACGTTAGTTGAGCTAAATAAGCTTATTTAAGTTAAGAGACTAGCTTTATCAATTACTTCAAAAACTTAAATAAGTCTAATAAGACTAATATTTTTTTTATAGTAAGTATGTGTTGATCGCCAACCCGCCTGCCAAGCGTGGCGATTATGGCAAAAACCCCCCTAAAATGACAGATACACACAGGCCCCGGCCCCTAGTCCCCGGCGGCCCCGTTCGTGGTGGTCACGGTAGCAGCCACATAAGCGACGGGGCAGGCGGTGCGAAGAATCCCCGGGTTCGGATTCGCTACCAAGAACGACTACCTTTGGCCCTGGCAACATACAATGTCAAGACACTGCGGACCGACGAGAAGTTGGAGGAACTGGAGGAAGTTTTGAGCAGACTGCGATGGGATGTTGTGGGGTTATCTGAAGTCCGAAGACAGGGAGAGGACTCGATAATCCTAAATTCTGTAAATCTGCTCTACTTCCGGGAGGGCGACCAACTGTCCCAAGGTGGTGTCGGGTTTCTCGTTCACAAGTCTCTTGTGAACAACGTTACTGAGGTGGGGAGTGTTTCGACTAGGGTAGCGTACCTAATACTCAAAATTACCAAACGGTATTCGTTGAAGGTCATTCAGGTTTACGCTCCGACTTCGACACATCCTGACGAGGAGGTGGAAGCCATGTATGAGGACATCTCAACAGCCATCCACACTTCTAAAACCCACTTTAACGTTGTCATGGGAGACTTCAACGTAAAATTGGGGAAACGTAGCGGCGACGAGTTGAGAGTGGGGCAATTTGGGTTCGGAAATCGGAACACCCGAGGCCAGATGCCGGCCGACTTCATGGAAAAGGAGGACCTGTATATGATGAACTCCTTCTTCATGAAGCCAGAACAACGCAAATGGACTTGGATTAGTCCCGATGGTGCCACTAAAAATGAGATTGACTTCATTATGTCGACCAAAAGACAGATATTCAATGATGTCTCTGTAATCAATGCGGTGAAAACTGGGAGTGACCACCGCATAGTACGAGGCACATTGAATATCAATCCAAAATTGGAGAGGTCTCGACTGGTGAAGTCTACGCTCCGACCCGCACCCATACAGATCCAAAACCCGGTAAACTTTCAACTCGAATTGCAAAACCGCTTCGAATGCCTCGGTGACTGCGTTGACGTGGACGAGTATAATAACAGGTTCGTGGAAGCTGTTCAAACGGCCGGGTCTAAATTCTTCAAGGCCAGCCGTTCAAAAAGAACCGGAAAAATCTCAGATTCTACTCTCAAATTGATGGATGTGAGACGTCAAATGACCCTTCAGTCCCCGGACGATGCTTCCCAGTATAGGCAGCTAAATAGACAGATCTCCAAGTCCTTGACTCGCGATATCCGCCGCCATAACACAGACTGTGTAAAGGCGGCTATAGAGCGTAACAAGGGCTCTAAAGTATTCGCACGATACTTGTCTATTGGGCAAAGCCAACTGACGAAGCTGAAGACCGACGACGGCAGGGTCATTTCATCTAAACCCGAACTTTTGAGGGAAGTCGAGAAGTTCTACGGACAGCTATATACGACCACACGGGCACCTGTTAACAACAAGCCTAAAGACCCAAGAGCCAAATTAACCCGACACTACACCGTAGATATCCCAGACGTCAGTCTGTGCGAGATTAGTATGGCCCTCAAACAGCTTAAAAACAACAAGGCGCCAGGTGATGATGGAATTACAGCCGAGCTTCTGAGAGCTGGTGGTACTCCTGTGCTTAAAATCCTCCAGAAGCTATTTAATTCCGTCATCCTCGAGGGCAAAACGCCGCAGGCCTGGCACGGAAGTATAGTGGTGCTGTTCTTCAAAAAGGGCGACAAAACCCTTTTGAAGAACTTTAGACCGATATCACTTCTGAGCCATGTTTACAAGCTGTTTTCAAGGGTCATCACGAATCGTCTCGCGCGCAGATTTGACGACTTCCAGCCTCCCGAACAAGCCGAATTCCGAAAAGGTTTTAGCACCATAGACCACATACATACGCTGCGGCAGGTTATACAGAAGACGGAGGAGTATAACCAGCCACTATGCTTGGCGTTCGTGGACTATGAGAAAGCCTTTGATTCGATCGAGACATGGGCGGTGCTTCAGTCTCTCCAGAGGTGCCACATTGATTATCGATACATCAAAGCGTTGAAGTGTTTGTATGAAAACGCCACCATGTCAGTCCGTCTCCAGGATCAGAACTCGAAGCCTATCCGACTGCAGCGGGGAGTCAGACAAGGCGATGTTATATCACCGATGCTGTTCACCGCTGCGTTGGAAGATGTCTTCAAGCTTCTGGACTGGAACGGATTGGGCATCAACATTAACGGTGAGTACATCACTCACCTTAAATTCACAGATGATATCGTAATCATGGCTGAAACCATGGAAGACTTAAGCCATATGCTTGATGGCCTCAATACAGTTTCCCAAGGAGTAGGTCTCAAAATGAACATGGACAAGACGAAGATCATGTCTAATGTCCATGTCGCACCTACCCCCGTAACAGTTGGGAACTGTACTCTCGAAATTGTTGACGAATACGTCTACTTGGGTTAAACGATCCAGTTAAGCAGGTCCAATTTCGCGAAAGAGGTCACTCGTCGAATCCAACTCGGATGGGCAGCGTTCGGGAAGCTCCGTAAAATCTTTTCGTTCCAAATACCGCAGTGTCTCAAGACGAAGGTTTTTAAACAATGTGTGTTGCCAGTGATGACATACGGAACGCAGACGTGGTCGCTAACTATGGGCCTTATGAGAAAGCTCATGGTCGCTCAGAGGGCAATGGAGAGGGCTATGCTCGGAGTTTCCCTGCGAGATCGAATCAGAAATGAGGAGATTCGCAGGAGAACCAAAGTAACCGACATAGCCCGGATGATTGCAAAACTGAAGTGGCAGTCGGCTGGGCACATAGCTCGAAGGAGTGATGGCCGTTGGGGCAGAAAAGTCCTCGAATAGCGACCGCGTACCGGAAGACGCAATGTTGGTAGGCCCCCCACAAGATGGACCGATGATCTGGTCAAGATCGCCGGAATAGGTTGGATAAGGGCAGCGCAGGACCGATCATCGTGGAGATCTTTGGGGGAGGCCTTTGTCCAGCAGTGGGCGTCTTCCGGCTGAAATGATGATGTGAGAAACTATAATTCAAGTTCATCCTTTTTCCTTTCTCAAAATAGTCGATAAACAAAATACCAGGCGCATCCCAGAATACTGAAGTCATGACCTTGCCAGTCGATTGTTGTCTTTGGTCGCTTTGGAATGCTTCCACCTGCCTCAATCTACTCAGCTGATGAGCGCTTTGATTCTGGAGTGTAAGTAGTAATGTAGTGTCTTCTTCTTCTTCCACTTGCCCTTATACCACATTATATGGGCTCGACACATGTTACATGTTGTAATAGTTGTGGCTTAGTTTTCACAACCGGCCGCCTGCCTGACGTTAGCCCCTTTTTGGGGGAAAATCTGTCATCCTTATTATTTAAACTATTTTTCTCGATTCACATTGAAAGTAGGAGTGGAGTGTAATAGTGCACCCAGGTTTTATCCATGGTCACATTCCGACGCAAAGAACCCGCTTTGGTATGGTTGAAAAACTCCAGACAGGCCTCCGAATCGTCGATTCGTTGTTGATTTTGATCTGGTGTGAAAAACACAGCACCCACTTTAAGTTGAGCTTTTTTATACCCAAATCGTCGTGTAAAATAGTAATCTCCCTGACTTTCATTTTGCGGTCGGTGAAAACAATTCTGCGGAGTTTTTGACGTTTTCTTCGTCAATAGCCGTATTTGGGCGACCACTGCGTTGAGCGTCGTTGACGTCGCTACGACCACGTTTAAATTCAATAGACCATTCGCAAACGTTTGATTTCCCTGGAACAGAGTCCGAATAATACTTTAATAAAGACACTCTTTGCATTTTTTCTGATCACAAAACAATGCTTGATCAACACACGAAATTCCTTCTTATCCATCTTTTGACAAAAACACCAAAGTTGCTTGACACAAACAACAATAACTTGAGAACACGTGGTTCACCTGTCATGAAATTTTGACACATACCTTATAAAGTATGGCGCTATCGAATGCTATAATAGATTTTGCATATTTGGCGCCATCTATATGTCAGTCCGGGAACTTTTTGATCAATGTAGTTTATAAGAGACATGCCATGCCGGAACAATCTAGTTGCACATCATACGACATTTTTTTATATGTAATATCCCATTCGCGTGGTATTGATCCCTATCAAGCTTATATTTTCTCCGTGCTGGGGTGGAGCAAGGATACTGAACCTTAAGGCTGAAGTTGGCCTGTCACAAAAGCCAACAAAACAATCCTAGCTAGGTGGTAGGGCTATAAGTTGTCCCTTGCCTAAAGTGACCCAGGTTCCAATACCCCTGTGCGAATAGCAGCGTGCTCGCAGTGCCCTTAGAGTCAAAATCTATAAGCGACGGTAACTGCTTACTAATAACATGGGTGGGCCGTCAGTCTGTCTGCTGTCCCTAAGCAGTAAAAGAAGAGTCCTAGGCCACATACGCATAAATTAAACTAGCCGAATCATCAATAAAACCAAAACTGTGTACGTCAATATACCGAAAATTAATCAGTGTTATAATAATATTAGCCTTTTGTCACTGGAATATAATTAATCCAGTGACATAAAAACACAACTTTGAAGCTAGTATACTGTCAAATGCTGTAACAAAACGAAACCATCTGTGATCGATGCAATAATTTGATCGATGAAACTTCTCATCGATCACAGACTTTTTTAACTCTTACTCTTCATAAAGAAAGAAGAAAGAAAGAAAGAAATAAGTTTATTTTAGGACAAGCAAGATTACAGAATATAACTTTAAAAATAATAGATACGCTTATAATAAATACTTAATCAATAAAACCGGATCACACAGAGAGTGGTGTCCTAAAAAAGGACCATACGAGCGATTATTTCCATTTACACCTTATATCTAAGCTAAGCCTCATAGTTGGTAAAATCTTTGCACATAACTAAAAATTGACCCTACAAGCATAACTTGAACCACAACATAAAGGATTAAATTGAGACGTCGTAAGATCAGAACGCCCGTCCAATATTAAGGCTGTTTTGAATTTTAATAAAGCCTCAGTTGCAAGTTCGCTCCGAACTTGGTCCGCAGGGGCAAGGCTTCGCTGCAAATTTACTGCCACGATATTGATAGGCTTTTACTTCATAAATTGTTTATTGGCTGGATTTTCATAAGGATTTTCTTTTATTCAGGTAAGAGCTTTGGTTTCTTGGATTTCCTTGTCCAAGGCAAACGTGATGGGTAAATTGTTCGTCCTGTCTAGGGTCGAGTCCAGCAGTGGGATAATATGAGCTATATCATAATTATTTCATTTACTTTTTTCAATCTATCATTTACAAATACCAATGAAGATTATAGAAAGATTGATAGCCTCCCTACAAAAATCAATAAAAAATACCTAAATCGTAATAAAAAAATGGAATTTATTTTATTCATCCAATAAAGCTATAAAAACAGTAAATCTATTTAAGAATAAAAATCATTACAATTTAATAAGATAATAAAATTTCGTTTCACAATTAACGAAAAATAAAATTCAATAATAAAGGAGAAAAACCAAAGAACATTTGCCTCCAAACAAAATAAATACCGAGCAATTCGCAGCGTAAAATCGCATTTTCATCGGTGCCAAATATGATTTCCCGTTTTAAAAACTCCATTCAGCAATGACGGCCCAAGAATCGAACCCACTCTACTCAATTGGAAAGCTGTCAGCTGCCGTGAAGGCTTGCACGCTTTGTCGATTGTTCTCAGTTTTTCTTATCGTAGGAAAACTCTCGAAAGGGATTTTTCCATTTTCTTGTGTAAAACAAAATTTTGCCGCGTTCCTGTTTAGATTTCGCGCCTTGACGATGCGGGCACCGGGATTTTAATATGGTGGCCACACTTTCCTATGGAATTATAAGTATATTTCTATGTAACAAGATTTTCAGTGGATAATCATTATTCGGTAAAATAGATTTCACTTTGTTTTTTTTATTGCTGTAGGACAGCAGACAGGCTGACGGCCCGCTTAGAATTTAGCAGTTACTGTCGCCTATGGATGTTTGCAACGCCAGTGGCATCGCGAACACGCTGCTGTCCCATGAGGGTACAGGAATTTGGGTCACAACTTGGGTCATTGTTAAAGATATTTCTTTGTATGAAAAGAAAATTTAATTGTCCTTTATTTTCGATTTCAGATTTGGAATTAGCTTCCGATTGAGGTTCTCCCATCGTAATACAATATGGTTCTTTTAAAAAAAAGGTATTATAAAAATTCTTAGAGGCCGGCAGCGCGTTGGTAATGCCTCTGGTGTTGCAAATGTCGATAGGCTGCGTTGACCACCTTTAGGGTGGGCTGCTAGCCTATCTGTTGAACTCCAGTTATAAAAAAAGGTAAACTAATGATGCCGAGAAGAACTAACAGCTGTCTTAATCCACAAATTGAAGCGACATATTCATAAAGCGTCTGCTAAAATTACTCGCCTGAAAAAAATCTAGATTGAAGAGGACAAAAGTATGTGGATATAGCTCGTAAAATATAAATGACGATGGGCTAGCTAGGCATATCGCACAACCAACGGTCTTCAGATTAAGGGAATTCTAAATTGGGGTGAGGCGCTCTCTAGCCTGATGAATGTGGTCTAGCCAGGTAATATAAGGCTATTATTCATGATACAGATAATATGGTGACATTCTGGAGTATCAACCTGAACCAGGTTCCATGTTATGTGGAATAATAACAAGTAAAATGACTTAAATTTTTTAAATCTGAAAATCACATACATTTTATGTAATCTATTCAACATATAATAGCATATCCCAAACAAATAAAACAAAAGGCGTATTGTTTATAAATATTGTACATTTTTTACACATAAACTGTCCTCCGATTATATAAAAGCATTGCTACAATACATCTGGCGAATAGTTTCACGTATGTCAGAAGGATTTGAAGGGGATTTATTATTTTTATTATTGTTTCGTTGTACGAGACGCGCCTTATTCTCACCCTAGACATTGATCAATGTAAAAGGGAGTGGTTTTGTACAACATTTAATTACAAAACTGATAGTATTGGACTAAGTCATGCGTCTATTGAATGTATAGAGTTTACAATTATTCATAGACGAAATTCGAAAGACATTGAAGTTTTCAAATCAAACTTGTCTCCGTGCAGGTGCACTTACCCCTGCGGCCAGGAGCAGTCTGTCATAAAAGGCGCCAAAACAACCATGGCTAGGTAAGAAATCCAAGCTCGTCTGAACAGCGACTGGTCTCTAAATATACAGCCATAATAACCTTGTGTTGTATTCCGACATAAATGATCATGTTCCAGTTTCTGGGCATCGCCCCTTGGTGCTACTAACATATATAGGCGACACTAACTGCTTACTATCAAGTAGGCTGTTAGTCTATCTGCTGTCCCAAAGCAACGATTGAAATTTAACGTTAAAAAATACGCCAGGCCCATGCCACGCCATATTCGTTATTCCTTCACCAACATTACTGAAGTAACTAGGAAAAGTAGACTCGCTGTCAACCTCATAGACTTATTACGATACTTTGTTCGGAAAAATTTTAGGATTCAAGGACACTATGCAATATTAGTTCTCATTATTACTACAATAATAATATTTCTAAAGCTTGATTTAAAATAATCTCATGTCAACCTGCACAAATCAATATTAAAATCATCTCCCCAAACATAGGTAATTTTGGACCTAAACTTTGTCAGAAAACATTTATGGTACCTTTAACTTAATTCCCTTTAAAGAGAATATTATTAAACTTTTTTCCTTGCACCTATACAAGCTTTTGGGTCCCTTTTGTTGGTTTTACAAAGAATTGGCTGAGGTATATTTAATTCTGTTACATTTTCCTGGTTCACGAGTATTTTGATGTGTAATACCGTATCCGGATATTCTTTAAGGGCTTGTATATGTTACATAAGGGTCACTACTGCTAGTGACTAGCAGTGTCATCATCAAACTAAGTGCTTCTTCCGTCTGGACTATTTGGGTGAGCTCACGGACGACTAAACTTTGTTAAACTACTACTAAACGAGTACTACTAGTGGTTAGTACTAGTCATAGTAACTACTACTACGACTAAACTGCATCTATTAGCTAACAAACTGCTGATAAAAGACGTGCTACTTCTAAACAACTTGCTAGGTGGTAGGACTCCAAGCCCGCCTGGAATTCAAACCACTCCTAGTTTATTAGTTTGCCGCCATAATATATGTTTCGGCATTATTGAACAAGTTTAAGTACCCCTTGCGGACAGCAGCGTTTACGTGGTGCTTCTAGCATCGCAAACATCCATAGGCGACGGTAATTGCTTACTTTGTGGACCATCAGTGTGCTGTTCGTCAGCAATAAAAAAGACGTCATTTATTTTTCTTCATGAGTACAGGCAGCGAGCAATGTTACTAAATAATTGAATTACTAGATAAAATGGTATTAAAAAAGTCAATAAATAAAGATAATGATGTGCACAACGTACAAGTATTTACTATTCAAGTAATCTTTTAAGTTATTCCAAAGAAAATCATTATTTTAAACACTCGTAATTTAAAGAAATATATTGTATTGATCTTTAACCAAAACCGCTGTTCCCACTACCACCACTACAACGAGCACACAAATGAGTAAAATAAAATCTTATGATAAAATTATATTGAGTAAAATGGATATTCTTGGAGTAGGTACTAGGATAGCACAAATAAGTGGAAATTCAACAAAAGAATTGAATCGTTGTTTTCAAATACATTCGTATTACTCAAGCCAGACGCTTTCCAGTTCGATTCTGTGCCATAATATTTTAACTTAACTCGGATAATATAACAAGGATTCCTGCGCCAGGCACAGAGTAAAATTATGCAGTAGACCAGTTGTCAGCAACCCGCGGTTCGACAGCCGCATGGGCTCTTTGATTCTTCGCCTACGGCTCTTCCGATAAATGTTTAGTTTAGGTACTGAACACTACTTATTATCTATAATTGTTTCCGTAATGTTTCCTAATAAAGCAAAGCTACTAAAGGAAATGGCTCTTTGAATAAATTTCGAGCGTGTATTATCTATATTTGGCTCTTTTGGTTAACAAGGTTGCAGACAACTGCAGTTGACTAAGTTTAGAAGGTATTAAATCTTAACACCAGTCACACATATTACTTAAGAGACTGTAAGACTAATCACTAAAACCTCCGCTGTTCTGTTCAATCACTAGGTAGCCTAAACCGACGGACAACCGGCCGGCCTCATGGCCCAGGCTGACGCCGGTCCGGCTTTTGCGTCATAGCGGGCCTCTTCTATGATTTGCGGCAGGATTTCAGGATTTTGACTTCCTTGTGCTCTCCTGTGTCCTGCCAGCTGCCGCTGTCTACGACTGTCGGAAGTCATTGGACGCCATCCGGCTTATATAAAACATATACAGAAATCAAGCGAGTTTTATATTTTAATTATTAATGAAGTTTCAGCCGCTTTTTAATAGCCAATTTCGTCAACTAATTAATAGCTTTAACAATTTCTAGAAAATTCTGTATATAAAAATCAATTAAAATAAGTTTTTATCAAAAAAAATTTGCTACAAAAATTAATGAAAATACGAATTCTTCAATATCAATAAGTGTTACGTTTTTTTATAGAATCATTTCAGTAAACAGGAGTTAAAGTTGTGATTTTTCTTTTGTAATATTAAGCTGCATTACACTATACTGTGATACGTTAGACAACGATTCAGTCGAATACAGGGCATGTTTATTAGGGGATAGAACTGAATCTAAAAAGTGCACCCTTTTTACTTAAATTACACCAATCAATTTTCAATGAACCAAATGTCATTAATAACCATTTTTGAACGTACCTGGTACTTCAAACGCATGTCCTTCCTTGATGTCATATTATGATAGTAATAAATTTAGTGACTCTGTTTTTAGTATTCAGCCAATTAGTCTAGACGCCTTACAAAAAATAATTAATAGTTTAAAATCAAATGCTAAGGGATGTGATTCTATAAATCTTGATATGCTTCTGTTGACGTTACCTTATACTATGAAAGTAATTAGGTCTATATTAAGCACATCTATACAAACTTGTGTATATCCTGATATCTGGAAAATTGCTGTTATCCGACCCATTCCTAAAACTCAAAATCCAATTGATTTAAAAGACTTAAGACCGATTAGTATATTACCATGTTTGTCAAAAGTTTTAGAAAGAGCAGTCTGCTTACAATTGACAGAGTACCTTGAGTCCAATAACATTTTGCCGGAGTTACAATCGGGCTTTAGAAAGGGTCGCGGTACGGTGACAGCGTTACTAGATGTCACAGACAATATACTTTATGCACAGGACGAGGGCATGTGCACTTTGCTTGTTCTCCTGGACTTTTCTCGTGCATTTGATTGCATAAACATTGGTTTACTTCTTTCAAAATTAAAATATTATGGTTTCGATCAGAAGACGGTGCGCTGGTTTTCTAGCTATCTAAGTAACCGGTACCAATTTGTTAAACTTGATCATGACAATGGTTCTTCTTCTATGTCTGAGAAGGTGGCAGTGAGCAGAGAGGTACCTCAAGGGTCAATTCTGGGCCCTCTTCTTTTCATTTTATATTCAGCGGACATAACTCATCAAATACATCATTGCAAATTTCATATCTATGCCGATGATACCCAGATTTATATGTCATTTAAACCGGCAGATATAGATTGTGCTATTGCTAAAATAAATGATGATTTGTCGAGAATAGCTCTATGGTCTAAACAGAACTGTTTAGTGCTGAACCCCTGCAAGACTAAATATCTTATTTTTGGCAGTAAAAATAATGTAATGAACAGTTGAAGTTATGCTTAATGACGTTCCTATTGACCGGGTGTACGAAGCGCGAAACCTAGGCCTTTATGTCGATAGTGAACTTAGATTTGAAAATCACGTTGCTTAATCAGTAAAAACATGCTTTTATAAACTTAAAGTATTATATAGAATTCGGCCATATTTAAGTAATAGTTTGAGAGACCAATTAGTTGAGTCATTGGTTCCCAGCTTAATTACTCTGACATCGTTTTTGGTCCTCGCCTACTGGGTAGAACACAGAAACTTATCCAACGAGTACAGAACGCATGTGCACGCTTTTGCTTTGACATCCCATTTAGAAGTCATGTGACACCTTTTATAAACAAATGCTCAATTTTGAAGATGAAGCACCGTCGTAAATTGCATCTTGCCTGCCTACTTTTTGGAGTTGTTAAGCACGAAGCCCCATTATATTTATATAAAAAGCTTTCTTGGTTCAATTCTAAAAGATCGGTTGGGCTGCGCGAATGTGCTATGCAGCTTGCGACACGACGGCATAACACAGTTGCTTTTAGGGGTAGTTTCAGGTATGCAGCCTCCAAATGCTGGAACAATATTCCCCCATAAAAAATATGCAAAGTATTCATGGATTTAGACTTAAACTAAAAAAGTTTTTGTATGACCATCAAGTTCGCCAAGCAGATCTTATTCATGATACCAGTGCTATATGATGGCGCCCATCTGGAGGATATGCCTGACCAATTCTGTCTGTGTTGTGTCGTGTGTTGAGTGTTTTTGTATTTATTTAAGTTTTTTCTGTACTCTTGTTAACATTACTATTTCAATCCATATGAATAATACGGACTTGATTTTATAATAGTTGTTGTGGTATATTTATTTCTTTTTATATTTTAATTATTATCTGTTCACCTTGCATTTTATCTGCCTCTGTGTCTGTGTATGCCACTCTAATAGCCCTAGCGGAAGATCAGCGCTGGTAAACTCAACCAGCAATCTGCTGAGCTGGGACCAATTTAGAGCTACATTTGCTTGCTTTTTCTAATAACATAAGTGCATTTCACATTGTACATTTATTTATTTGTGTTAATAATGTATACTCATTTGTATTATTGTAGTTCTAAATAAATCTTTTTTTCTTTCTTTTCTTTCTTTCTTTCTTTCAATTCACAATACGTAAAAAAAAACAAAACACCTAATATATTGTACATAAATAACTCAACTGTGTTTTTTGTTAAGTTTATTTCCCGTGCAATGAAAACAAGCCTATTCGAAAAATTCTCACTGTTATGCAAACCGTCATGATAGTAATTGAGTAGACATGCTGCAAATTCATCTAAAGTATTTTTTGATTCCGGCCAGGAGATGTAACCTTTCAGTTATGTATAGTTTTATACTATAATTATTGTATACATATATTTTAGTACAATTATTTTTTATTTAATCTAGCTATCATACCGAAAGAGATAGTCAATAGTTTCAATAGCAAGAAAGTTAAAGTTTTATAGACAAAGAAAAAGGTAGGAAAATGGATGGATGGATAATTTCTGATTCATTCAATATACAACTAAAGAATGGCTGAATTATGATTTTATGTTATATCACTATTTGCTGATTAGTTCGTAGTAATGAAAATTACAAAGATTTTCGCGCAATAAATTTTCATGTATTTTAAACATCCTCATAGACAAAGACCGATCCTAGCTATACGACGTCTACTACACATCCGTGCAGGGGCGGAGAAAGAATACTAACCTCTGTGGCCGGGGTCGGCCTGTCGTAAAAGGCGACAAAATAACCCACCCTAGCTACGTGGTAGGGCCTCAAGCCCGTCTGGATGGCGACCACCTTTGGTCTTAAGTATGCCGCCATAATGGCCTTGTGTTGTGTTCCGGCATTAGTGACCCAAGTTCCTGTACCCTTATGGGACAGCAGCGTGTTCGCGATGCCACTGGCGTTGCATACACCTATAGGCGACGGTAACTGCTAAATCCTAAGCTAGCCGTCAGCCTGTCTGCTGTTCTATAGCAATAAAAAAAAAAGATCAAATTCTATGTAACTGCTGGAAACAAAATCAACGTAAACCTAACGCCCCACCACTGGACTTGGTCATCTCCCAAGAGAGTAAGAATAGTACACCCATGTCCGTATAAGGTTTTCAAACCGTAATCTTGGTATGCAAGTTTCTTCATGATATCTTCAATATCGTGAGAATCGAACCCATAATCTCTAGATTAAGTTTCCATGTGCAATATTACTAGGCTGTCATACCTTATTTATTCTTTGTACACAACATTGATTACACACATAAAAGTTAGCGACCGAGTACATGTACATAGTCGCGTAATCCTAAAAGAGATTTCTTCCAGCAAACCTAATGTTGGAGATTGGAAAGAATAAAGAGGCAGAGTTGTGCACATAATTCTGGCAAAGTTATATAATTCAATATAATATATAATAATAATGTAAATATAATAATGTATAAACACTCACACGCACTAAAATATACATAATATATAAAGGCTGTCGTACCTTATTCGGGAATTTAAATTACAAAAAGATCCAAAAATAATAGCAAAGCTATTTTAAATCGGAAAAATAAAAGTGCATTTACCTTCCCCTATTTAACATAATAATAGAATTTGGTGCACAGCAATTTATTGCTAAGAGGCGACGCCGGCGGCTGGTGAATTTATTCAACTAGTTAGCTTCCTGTGTAAAGCCTTATAGAACAACACCGGGATTTCGCAACTATTTGAATATGCTAGCTTTGCACAACATTTATATTTTTCTAGAAATTTCTTCAAAACTTTGTATTATATTTATAAATATACAAATTTTTCTATAACAAGTGAAGGAGATATATATTATATGTATATGTATATTGCTTTTTTTGCTCACACAAAAGCTTCCTGAATTTCTAAACGAGTCGTAAAAGCATTACTCTGTTTCTTACCTTATGTTATTGTCGGAAAATATATCCATATGTATTCCATGTTTTTTCTATCACTACTTAATTCAATGGACGAGAAACAAAACCAAAAATTCTTCAAATGTAACAACTATACACTGTAAAGAAGTAATGACTTTGTGGCGTTTAATAACGCACCTCTTTTTATGATGCGAGATCCAGAAGGCACGACATTTTGGCATAGAGATAATTTGTGACAAGAATGAATAAAACAAAAAGCAACAACGCCAATTGTCAGTAAAAGATTTACCTCGAACCACCGATTCTAAAATATTATTGATTTATCAGAGGCTTGGTTTGTGTAGCGTTCAGTCATATATTTCTATAAATAAGTGTTATAATTCTTGTAATTATTTGAGTTATCAAATATACGAACTGCTGTAAATTGCAACGTGTTGTATTTATATGGTAACAGTTTAGTTGGAGTGAAAAGGGTATTTCTCCTGTAAATTAGCAGGGACTCTTTCCAGAGCCCCTCAACTTATTTTACAAAACTATGAAAACAAAGTTCTATAAAAAAACATCATATCGTTTAAGTAAAACTACTGAGATATTTAAATTAAAATGTTTAAAAGTATTTTACCAAATTATGTAAAAAGCGAACCTCAAACTTTCAATTGAGCAACAATGATTAAACGCTAAAGGAAGATCATCAACCAAAACAACCAATTTCTCAGAAAAAAAAAACTGAAGGAAACTAGACAGAAACTCAAACCAAATTATAAATTTAATAAACTGTTATAAAAACAGAATCAGAGCAACAAAGTTAGCAACGACTCAAAGAAAGAAGAAATATCGTTTAACAACCTAAAGCACGCCATTTCAAGCTTACACAACTTTTAATACTACAAAGACATAGAAACGAACAAACTTTACTCAAATTCTAGGATTCGGATCATTAACTTCTATATTTCAAGAAACAATTTTTCATTGCTGTGAATAGATTGATAGCTTCTGTCAATTTTAATTTATCTTTTTTATTTGAAACCTTTTTTATCTGCCAGCACGATTGCATAGTTATTATAATTGCATGTAACCTCTTTACTTGTGAATATATTATTTTTGTTATATTATTTTTATAGTGTCCCGTAAGACTGCTCTAAACCATTACAGGGGTGGAGAAAGAATACTGACCTATGCGACCGGGGTCAGCCTGTCGTAAAAGGCGGCAAAACAACCCACTCTAGGTAAGTGCTAGGACCCCAAGCCCCTCTGGATGGCGACCACCTTTGTGTAGTATGTCAATTACGTAGCTAGGGTCGGTTGTTTTGTCCGGCCGCAGAGGTTAGTATTATTTCTCCGCCCTTGCATGGATTAAAACGGGTACAGACCCGCTGACGCTGACAGCAGTCGTAGTACAGTCACGCATTCTTAAGTACTTTGGGCATGTTTCTAGGCGAGGTAGCGACTCCATAGAGCGGCTGGGTAGAGCAAGGAAAAGTAGAAGGAACCAGATCGCGCGGCAGGTCACCGACGCGCTGGACTGAGCAAGTGAGGTCCGGAGTGGGTAACCGTGTATCTGACTGCTCCAGACAGTCTGCCAACAAGGTGCAATGGCGTGAGATCGTACGGAGAGCTGTGTGTCCGCCTCTACCATCGATGTAGATGCCTCAACGTGACCACGACCGCTTTGTCAAAGGCGAAACGAAAGAGACGAAGATTTTGTCAAGAACTAATAAGGTGGCCTGATCTCTTACTCTAACCATGCAGCTGTATCCTAGAACATAAAAAAGTTTTTATATATTGAACTTCAAGGTCAATTCACGCACTGGTCACCAAAGTGTCAGAAATAATAAAAATACACCTATATTACCTTGAAAAAGAGACATCCAAGTATTAGGTAAGATATAAAATGGGACAGGAGCAGTTCGTCACATAAAACTTTGGCACTGAAATTTTAAAATTGGCGTAAGCACTTCGAAGTTGTTCTCGTAATTTTTCTAAGGGGAACTACAAATCATATAAACTTTGAAGTATCTGGGAGCTGGGCAGGATGGTTCCTGAGGGATGGCTTTTAAAGATATTCAAGATAAACTTAGTAGCTATATTCGTTACTGCACAGCGAGATAATTTTGATAAAGCAGAATCAGCATCATAAGAACAGCTCAATCCAAGCGTATCGTATGAAGAGTGTGTTCTACTGGGCAATTTCCTTATAATTTTTGACTCATGTATATTTTCCTAACTGAGTATAGTTCCATTAGTTCTAGATATCTTCTAAGTTTATTTTTATTGCAATAGAAGCTTTATTGTCCAGTACTGGCACAAATATAGGGCCCTTTTTTGCGTCGCTTTTGTTCTAACGTTACCTTTTTTTTACTAAAAAACAATTTTTTTGACAAGCCTCACCAAGGGGAAACCTAAGACAGTCTTTAAGGCTAAAAATAGAGTATCATCGAGTGTAAGTAACGGAGGATTACAGTGCTCAAAAGATGAGCCTTAAACGAAGATTTGGTTCATGCCTGCCTGAGCTCAGAAGATCTTCAAGTGGCAGATACTTGGCGTTAGATATATTATAGTCAATGGGGTCAAATTTGATTTTTACAGAAGAAACTGCCATTTGACACGCCTTCCCTTACCCCGAAAGTAAGAACAAAGCCCTTCCTTTAATAATAAGACTGTCACTTAATTTACATATAAAATATAAAATTATTATGAATTAAATAAAACTAAATATTATATACACTATCCTTTGTTATGTATTGTTCTTGCATAGGAACCCATATTTGGGTTTAGGCCTCCTCCAGTTTTATCCAGATTTCTCGATCTATAGCTTCACTTATCCACTGGATTACTGCAGTAGCTACAATGTCGTCGCTCCATCGTTTGATTGGTCATCCTTTCCGTCTTTTACCACTCGGTCCTGTCCGTCGTGTCGCTTCTATGGTCCATCGCTTGTCTTTGTGCCGTGCCACGTGTCCTGCCCATCACCATTTAATTTTAAACTATATTGTAGGACGTCAGTAAATTCTGTCTTCCTTCAAAGCCCGTCCTTTATTGTCTTTAAAAATAAAAGGAATACTCAAGTATTCACCGTCCATTGCTTCTTGAATGAACATTGATGGATAAATCCAAATACTTGTGCTTCATAAAAACTCAAAATAACATTATCAAGGACAACCTTTCATAAAGACATTATACATTTACAATTCCAATGACATTCTTTACAGTCGCAATAAACCGGGTTCAAAGTATATTTGCGAAGTTTTGTGGTATTTTAAAAAGAACATAAAAAAATAGGTGTCACCGCTGGGAGGGCTTCCCCATCCCGAAAGGTCGTAAAGTGAAGACGGAATTGTTTTGACACTGCTTCTAATATCATTTAAGGGCGTTGTCTAATGAGGTAGATTTCGTTGGTTAATTTTATATACGTCATTTTAGTTTAAAACTCTTCTTATATCGTTTTCATCCCTGCTGAGTATGATCACAGTACGAAGACTGTAACTACCGACATCATGATTGATTGTGCATGAATGATTAGATTTTGCTGATTGCCGCCTTACACCCGAACCAGATGACCAAGCTTCCCGCCAACCCGTCCTTTATTTTTCTGCCTGTGAGCTTTTTTGTTGATGGGACGACAGGCGCTGGTATACTCACTAAAACTACCCTCGTGTTCTTCTATCGCCCAAGGTGCGGGTGTAGAGATTATTGCTTGCATGCGCCTCTGCCCGGCTAGCCCGGCTGGTCTGGTCCAGCCATGGTGATGTAGGGCGTCCTCTCCTCGTCTTCTTAACCAAGGCTACTCATGCCGACAGACTACGTTGCTGCCTGTGAACTAGTAAAGATGACCATCACCATATAGATCCCTTTTCGGTTGTGCCAAGGTTCTAGTTTAAGTCCCTGGGACGTACCTTAAAAACGCGAAGTCTGAAAGTGCCCTAAGCTTGCCTTGGTCGCTCATTTCACTCGACTTTTTACGAGCCATACCCAAAACGTCAAGTTAATCAAGCGCGCTGCCCGACAGTTACGGCACGAAACGTTTTTAATTAAAGTACAGTAGCGTTTCTTTTCATCTCCCAAACACTTTTATTGTAATTCAGTACTAAGCGGGAAAAACGTTCGGTGTATAAACGTCCTTATTTTATTACCAGATTTGTGAGATACTGACCTATTTAGCAAAGATTTTTATTCCATTTTAAATAGAATTATAATAAAATTCTAGAATGTTCGAATCGACGTATGTAAGCCGTCATGTAAATGATTTTTATAACTTTAGAAGCTTTAGAAGTAACTATTAACAAATAATGAATATAAAATTAACATATACAAAAATATACAAATAAAAAAATTGAATCAATTTACGAGCATCTTTCAATGAGCCATAACTATGATGTTCCGGATTCGATTCATAACAAACCACTCCTTATTAAAAACTAAACATATTTGTAAAATCATTATAAATACTTTTTTCCACTGAAATGAAACACTTTTTTCTCTGTACAGGGGCGGAGTAAGAATATCATCCCCTGCGGCCGGGGGCGGCCTGTCGTTAAAGGCGACAAAACAGCCCACGGTGTATTGTTTGCGTAGTAGGGCCCCAACCCGTCTGGATGGCAACCACCCTTGGTAGTATGCCGCTATAATAACCTTGTGTTGCGTTCTGGTATTTGGGACCTTGATTCATGTTACCCCTATGAGACAGCAGCGTGTTAACGGTGCCCCTAGCGTCGCAAACATCCATGGATGACTGTAACTGCTTACTGTTTAGTGGGCCGTCAGCCTGTCTGTTGTTTTTCAGCAACAAAAAAGCCTAAAAAATAAACTTTCCAAATATACTGGAATTTTTCCTAAAACAGGCATAAAATATTTCTTAGGAAAAAATATATGGACAATAGAGAAAGTTTAATTTCTTTTACTTGTTCAATGGAAGTAAACATTTAAGAAGCCAACTTTGAAAACTTTCCAAAAAACTTGAAGAATACACGAAAAATAACTTAATGAAACAACCTGTACTGTACACTTAAAGAACTTTTTCGTCATATTTTGCGTAGTTTTTATTTTACTCTATATAAATGTTCGTAAATAGTCTAATGGCTACGTACCGACGATGAAGGAAACAGTTGCCTTAGACAAGCATGACGGATATGCTCTCCATTCGTAATAGAGCGAAAGGCCCGGGATCAGTAGTGGGGTGTTATAGGATTTTATTATAACGGTTCACTATTAATTGATATTACTGCCAATTAACACACAGCAGATAAAGGACGTGTCCTGGTACAAACTAAATTCTTTAGGCTGTTTGCTCAGAAAAAAGCAACAAGCAAGCTATCATGGAAGGTTACCGACGTAATTTTGTTATTGCTGAGGAACAACGGACAGGCTGACGGTCCACTTAATTGTAAGTAGTTACCATCGCCTATGGATGTTTGTGATGCTAGGGGCACTGCAAATACGCTGCTGTCCCATAGGGGTACAGGAACCTGGGTCACCAATGCCGGAACACAACACAAGGTTTATGTGGGTATACTTATATATTCATCCCGACGGGCTTGGGGCCTTACCACTTAACTATGGTTGTTTCGCCGCCTTTTACGACAGACCGGCCCTGGCCGCAGAAGTTAGTATTCTTAGCCGCCCTTGCACGGATAGAATAGGATTGCCAACCCCAAATTTAAAAAACTAGGATATGATGTTGGAAAAACCAGGACAATTTAGTTTAAAAACAGGACGCAGTAATAGAGTTGCAATACTTATATTAATTCGTAGTGAAAGTAGGTTTACTTAGAATTAGTTTTTTTTTTACTGCTGCGGAACAGCAGACGGTCCACTTAATAGTAAGCAGTTACTATCGTCTATGTATGTTTGTGACGCTAGGGGCACCGCGAACACGCTGCTGTCCCATAGACATACACAAGATTATTATGGTGGCATACTTATAAACCAAGGATAGTAGCCATACAGAGGGGCTTGTGACCCTACCACGTATCCAGAGTGGTTATGTCGCCTTTTACGATAGGTCGACCCCAGCCACAGAGGTTATTCTTACTCCGCCTCTGCACGGAGAGTATAATAAGTTAGTTACAAATATTATTTAATAATAAGTATTTGAATATTAAGAAACAGGATGCTACCTAAAAACTATCCAGTATATCCCAGGACACCACAAAAACCAGGACATATCCTGGGAAAACAGGACGGTTGGCAACCCTAGGATAGAATAAAATACTCATTGAAAATATAGTGAATTCGAGGTTCCAAATTTAACCCTTAATTATAAGTGGATTGAAAGAAGAAATTACAACTACACTTATTACACAAGCAAACCATCGTTAAGTTTTTACTAAGTAGTTTTATAGAAGTACGGTCGATACTTCAATGATGAATTCAAATTGTTAAATAATAGAATACTTGTTGAATATTTGTTTCGAAAACGTCGGTGTGATGGAACTGAGGCGGATGTTACACAAAAGGTCATGGGATAGGCTCGTGGAGTGACTGACACTGCTTATTTATTCATCCCTGTGTTGCACGGATGGATTGGATCAGTCCCTGAATAACTACGAGTTCTCGAATAAATATCGAATTCTTTGTCTTTCTTTTTGACGATACGCTATGTAACTAGGTAAGTGGTCTAGTCGTATCTGTTCGATGTGAATGTGAATGTGATATTTTATACCTAACAAAAAAAATGATAAAAATGAGACTAGGTGAATGCAAAAGTAGGGGTAGACCACAGACAACATGGATGCATTGTATAAAAGTAGATATTATGAAAAAAAAGGTATGGTAAGGTATAAGGACTCCACATATTTTAAGGTTAGGACAGGAATAAAAAGTTTGTAAAAATAAAACCCTGCTTTACAGGGTTTCATTTTCAGAGTACTTCTTAAAAATATAATGTATAAAAAATCCAGTACTGACGGAGTCGGCTAAGTAACGAATCTTCTCTACTTCTTGGAAATGAGACTCCATTAGCCCGCTTATCATCAACTACGACGCCACACCCATTTTTTGTACTCTATTTACATACTATCTGCACGACTAGACTTGTGTTTAAGTAGTATAATACAGTCATAACTGCACAATAACTCTCTAAACTCAAATTTTTATCCTATCTAGAACATTTTTTAAAGTCAAATATGTATTTTATATATATTATTTACAATATGAATTAAACTTACCACCACTTTAGAGCATGTTTGGTTGTTATAAGGATAAGAAGCGGTAAGAAACTCCCCATCTACACGTTTGTATTATTCCTACACTGTTTACATTATCATACTGTCTACTTGATTTCTAATACGGTAATATTACAATGATCCATCTCAGCACATTCTCGTCCTTACCTTGTATTGCTTAGATGTTAGTGACTAAGGTGATATAAGGACTGTTAATTTCACAGTAAATACAGTAGTAGGGGTATATTTTGTTTGTGGGTCCCGAGGAGCCTTTAATACAAATAGTGTTGCCTTTGGGGAGCTATGCTTATTAGTGTTTCATTGGACGAGCGAACGAAATGTTGGAAACGGGGGTAGATAAAACATTTTAAACAAACTGTGTTTAAATACATACTTATCTCAAACAGGTGACATTAACGAGATAAGCGACAATGTGGTGAAGACGATGCGTGAATTGGTCGCCGACATTTTACACCACTGGAAGAATAAGCGGTTTGAACTTGCGATGGAAACCTTGGATCTTGTGAAGACGAGACATTCTCCATCAGGTGTGCTTTTGAGGCAGCTTTATAGCAGAATATTCCAATAGGGTTCAAAATCTTCTTCAAACCACTAAGAAGGATTCAAAATCAGAATAATTACATTCTCAGCTCGCATCTATGGCAACCGTACATTGTGCATGTGATGTTAGGATTTTCCTGTATACCTGTATTGATTTTGTAATGGTAAGCTCCAAAATGTCATTAGAAACAACAATATGATGATTTTAATGATAAACAAATTTCATTTCTTTTACTTCCTGTCCTTATCCCAAAATATGTGGGGTCGGCACAACATGTTCTCTTCTTTCATTCTCTTCTATTAGGCCGTATACAGAAAGAAAGCTAGCGGCCTACCAACGCTTATAGGTACCGGTCCACGCAGGTAACCGGCGCAGGCAATTATATAAACAAGCGCCGATAAGCGCCGAACGTTGCCTGTTGCTTATCGGCGCCTATTGGCGCTTGTTCATATAAATGCCTGCGCCGGTTACCTGCGTGGACCGGTACCTATAAGCGCTGGTAGGCTGCCAGCTTTCTTTCTGCATACGGCCTTAGTCGTCTTCTGAACATTCACACCGTTTTTTAACCATGTCATCTTTTACACAATCCCTCCATCTTTTCTTTTGTCTACATCTCCCTTTGTATCCATCCACTCACCACCATCACAGGCTAACCTATCACTTTTCAGCGTCTTAATCACTGGCGCTAATTTCAAACATCCCCTACTATATTCATTTCAAATTTTATTCATTTTAGTAACTTCGCTCATTCATCTCATTATTCGCATCTCTGCTACATGCAATAACCTTCCATCTTTCCCTTTGTGGCCCAGCACTCTGATCCATGCAATATGACAGGTCTATAAATTTTACCGTTAAGTCTACTGAAACTCATTAACTAATTTATTATATCCATTACTATCATTAAATTAATTTATTACAAAAGTCTTGAGGTACATGAGTTTTAGGTAATTTTTAGATATTACCAGTAACATTTCACATTTATTTGATTGTACATAATAAGTCCAAATCTATTTATTAAATTGTACAATAGATATTACGATTGCCATCAGATTATTAGTAGAATGATACGTAATTGAGCTCTTGGCCCTTTTATTAATATTGGTATCAGTAGTATCCGCATTGGCAGCAGTCCTCAAGTCCATGACAATGCAGATACAGTAAAACCCCGCTTAACGCGGGGTATAGGTGCCATCAAAGTATAGCGTAATATGAAACAGCGTTTAACGAGGTTATCTCATCATAATAAATAATGCGATTAGGGGAAGATGAGTAGAAAATTGGTCCGGTATTTTACCATTAAATTATTATAACAATAAAACTAAAATTTATTTCTTAGAAATATAGAAACATAATAAACGTGTTGAATAAATAAATTTATAAGATAGTTCTTAAGTGTCTCTGTAAACGTTTTTGTTGCAAACTATCTTTGCAAATTTAAATTAAAGTTAAGTTTTTCTGCCGCTGGGGGCGCTCTTGTCTTGTTCTCTCGCTAATGTCATGTTCTTGTGAAAGTTGTGTGCAAATATAGATCATGTTTTATAAAGAAATCTAATTGAAGTTTTATTGAAATACCTATATTGCCTGAATCCAACAAAACGAATATAGGTATAAAAATAAATAAAATTCTAGTCAGTATGTTTACATTTTTCAGTCTGTTCTATATTTCCAATTTTTTGGCTTTTTATCAAAAAGGCATCTAATGTAATTTGCGTTTTTCTCTTTCGCTCCATAAGAAGTTATTGGTAAGTGGAAAAGGCATCCGTAACACCCCGTCTTGTCTTTCACTCGTTATATTATATAAATTTATACTTACATCAACAAATGTTTGAAACGATAAAAATATATTCGTATAACACCGCAGAAAAAGAATGCTAGTTGCAAGTTTAAAAAATTAATTGCCCCCCAAATAAACCTTTATAGCATAAATAATTACCATGTACTCAATATAAGAGGTATTGAACTTAACACCTATCGCAGGGGTCACAGGGTCGATAGACCGCTTGGGCACTCGATCTTGCCTGATATAAGGGAATATACTATACCACATGACTTATTTTTTGTTAATTTTCCCCCCTCCCTTGCCTTGGAGACCATCCGTAGTATATGAGAACTCTCTAGTTTTCAATTAATAATTAATAAATACGGTTTTCAATATTTTTTGCAAACTGAAAGTTGTGTCTTTATCAACACAGCGCTAAACGCTGTGCGCCATATTTGAATGCTTGTAAAAGCGCTGGATTTCTCTTAGAGGATGTTGACTACTTGACGAAAACCTAAGCCCCACCGCCTCCTGCTTGTGACCATGCGTGGTATTTTGAACACCTATGATTTTTTTTATTGCTGTAGGACAGCAGACAGGCGGACGGCCCGCTCAGGATTTAGCAGTTACCATCACCTATAGGTGTTTGCAACGCCAGTGGCACCGTGAACACGCTGCTGTCCCATAAGGGTATAGTAATTTGGGTCACTAATGCCGGAACACAACACAAGGTTATTATGGCGGTATACTTAAGACCAAGGGTGGTCGCCATCCAGACGGACTTGAAGCCCTACCACGTAGCTTGGGTGGGTTGTTTTGTCGCCTTTTACGACAGGCCGACCCCAGCCACAGAGGTTAGTATTCTTTCTTCGCCCCTGCACGGATAAATATTACCAAGTATTTATTACTTGGCAATTATGAATATGGCACAAATATGATAATACATAGGTGAAAACATCGCGAAGAAAGCTGCAAATGGCATTAGCCACACGCAGAACAAGCGAAGAATTTCTTTCTAGGGAAGCTCAAAGACGTCGAAAGGACGTTGAAGGATCATCATAGACATCAAACAAGTCTGAACTTGTTTCCGCGTGATGTCCATGCGTTGTAATCGGAAAATTAATGATTTATATCATTAACTATGCTCACAATTTTCCCTGTGATATGCAAATAATGACATAAACATAAATACCGAATCGTGTACGATCAACGACCGGCTATCGGCGACCTTTTTGTGCCCGATATAATCCACACTATTATTTTTTACACTTACGTCATTGATTGTGACATGTTTATCTGAATGATCGTTGCGTCAATGAGGTGATTCTACTTCTTTGGTTTGAATCATTTCCTCACTTGTCTTGCGATTGTTTTTACTTTCAGTTTAGTTTTTGTGTAATTTTCCATCTATTTATTATCCATGCAGGGGTTGAGAAAAACTACTGATCTCTGCGGCCGGGGTCGGCCTGTCGTAAAAGTCGACAAAACAACTCACCCCGCCATAATAACTTTGTATTGTGTTCCGGTATTAGTGACCAAGGTTCTTGTACCCTTATGGGACAGCAGCATGTTCGCATTACTACTGGCATTGCAAACACCCATAGGCGACGGTAATTGTTAAATTCTAAGTGAGTCGTCAGACTGTCGGCTGTTCTACAGCAATTAAAAAAATCTATTCACCTCTACGTTTTCAACATTTAAATAACTTTTTTTTTTAATTCAAAGTATAATATATAACCGGGTAACATATAAACGCCTCTTACTGTACTGTACATACAAACACAAAAAATGCTTTAAAGTTTTGTAACCATATAAAGCTGAACCATTTCTTTTCTGTCTCTGACTACGATGTTGGTGTTGACAATATGCCATTCAAAGTTTTTGAGACTATTACTTACTCAATGTCCCTAACCCTAGACGGGGCAGAGGGCGTCCACAGTCCTCTGCCATCGCATTCACAGACCAAAAAAGCGTTTGAGACTATTAGCTGCTCTTAATTAACCATAAAAGTAATATAGTTTTAAGTGTAACAAAACTTTTAAAACTACATAAGGCTGATTTCCGTAAGTTTCAGTCAGATTTTTCACAAAATTATTTTGTAACATTTTTCATTTTTAGTCCAGAACTAAATGTTATACCTACACTATTTTTATTTATTTCAAGAAAATTTAGCCTTTACCCTAGGTAAAAATCTAGTATAATATTCTTTATATAAACGAATAAACGGAACCTTCCAGAAAAGCTATTTACAAATAATTGATTTTTTCTGTCAAATATTTTATCTTGAGTGAGGGTTGAACCTATGTGACCTTACAAGACCAATATAACCTCTGTACGAAATAAGCGTTGTTTTAATATGAGGATACGTGAATTTGACGTGATATAAACAAATATTTCAAGATTAAATTTATCAAATAAATTCCCAAACTTACAGATTTTCGAAATAATATGAACTCAGTTGCGAATTTTATCTAAGCGGCTTAATCTTTTGATTAAAACAAAGGTCAATGACATCGTCTGTCACCTAAAGAGATTATTAAGTTTATTTTTAATATTATCGCCTTTAGCATCGCTTTGAACTTAAATAGATGTATCCGTAATAACTTAATGTGCGAGTGAGATTTAAGACCAATTCGATCCTTAAATATATAGTGAATGCAACGTTATGGCAGTTTTGAGACGGATTTCTAATGACTCTAAAGCGACGCTAATATACCAGTTTACTTGTCCAAATAAGTCGGAATTTTAACACAGACTTTAAAAATATTAGTAGGTACGCGATCGCATACTCTCAACGCATATCCTCAAATTGAGCGAATGAATGCTTGAATTATAGAATAGATATTCTGAGACTGAAACCCAACTCACTCATAATGTAAAATATTTAGTAATTAATATTTATTTGTATTTAATATTTAGTATTAAAAAACCTGATCTATAATTAGGTTTATTCACTATTAAAACAAAATTTTATTAACGTGACGTCACTGCCAGGTTGTAACGGAAGACCACCGCTGGTATTTTAACCAGTCACGCTAAGGTACAACCTTTCTAGGGCGAATCTTATGTTCAGGGTTTATTGTTGATATTTTGTTTGTTTTATTTAGAACTCTAAATAAATCTATTTTTCTTTCTTTCGGCAGTTGATTTTTGACATTCAATAAGTAATCTATATGATTTTGTATATAAGTAAATATATTGACACATTTCACATATAAACATCTAGTCCCAAACTAAATTTGTAAACACTTGTTACACTAACTACTAAACAACTGACATACTACGTATATACTTTTCTTTCGTAAATAAATACATATTATACATTTGCTTGTAAGTTCAAATTCCTAATAAGATATTTGTATGATATATAGGAAGTTCATGTTGATTCCCATTTATATGTACATGCCGTCAAAAATAAAATAGCCCTGTGAAACAGGTCTTTACAATATGCAATAAACTGTCTTTAACGATACAAATATCGGAGTATCAAATTAGTTGAACGATACTTTCTCTTACAAACTGATTTTAATTTAAATAAATACTAAACAATTGATTAGTAGCAAGACCTTTTTCATTATCTTGAGAATGATCAGATTGTTCAAAGGACAAATCGATTACTATGCGTTGACCGATTACAATAGCAGAAAATAACATGTATGAATAAACAAGCAATATTTATGAAACATTATAGTATAATTCTGATTTAATCGCGACCTTTTCGATTATATTTCAACTTTATTAATTACATTCATACTCCTGGGCGATCGTAGTTACTAGTAAGGGGTCATCCATAAATTACGTCACGTGTTTAAGGGGGGTCAAAAGCTTTGTGACGTCACATGTTAAGATTTAAAAAACTAAAACGCATTTACATGTTAATAAAAACTATATTTATTAATGATTTAGCAATATATTTCGAAGCTTGTTCTCCGGAAAATGTCAAAAAAGGTACAGTAATACCGTCAATAGTAGGTATCATTATGTAGACTATTCCCAAATTTATTAGACATGACTAATTACCAAATTATTGACACAGAACATGGCATTTACTTCGAAAACGACACGAAAGAAATTGCGTCATTCAGTGAAATAACCGTGATTAATTGTTATTTAAAAAGCGGAATTAACTATTTTCTTTTGATTATTTTCAATACATGCTTAATATTGAAAAACGTATGACGTCACATCAGGGCGTTTTATCCGTGCAGGAGCGAAGAAAGAATACTAACCTCTGCGGTCGGGGTCGGCCTGTCGTATAAAGCGACAAAACAACCCACTCTAGCTACGTGGTAGGGACTCAAGCCCGTCTGGATGGCGACCACCTTTGGGCTTAAGTATGCCGCCATAATAACCTTGTGTTGTGTTCCAGCATTAGTGATCTAAGTTCCTGTACCCTTATGGGACAGCAGCGTGTTCGCGATGCCACTGGCGTTGCAAACACCCATATGCGACGGTAACTGCTAAATTCTAAGTGGGCCGTCAGTCAGTCTGCTGTCCTACAGCAATAAAAAAGGGCGTAGGGGTTCTAAAACTGTGACAGTGATGGAGGGAAAGTTCTAAAATTCGTGTGACGTAATATATGGATGGCCCCTAAGTATTTAGTTGTTGTTTTAGGCGGTTATGTTTAAATTAATTTGTATAAGTTGAACTAAGTTATTTTCTCCCTAAATATCATAAGAAATTTTTTCTTGAAGATTCTTGAATTTTCTAACATTCAAGGCACGAATATTTTGTCACAGCTATTGATTAATAAAATAAAACTTTATTTAGAGTCCTCTTTAAAATGAATTCTGCCATAACGATAAGTAATAATCAACCTGCGAACTTCACTCCCATCATACTTAAAGTATCGGTATTCAATGTCTCTTTTGCCCCTTTGGTCAGAAGGTGTCAATGCAGGGTATCGAAGTAGAGAGAAAAGAAGAAGATATGTAATGATAAGAGATTATGAGATAAAAACAGCCTATCCAGTGTGGTTTGGTGTTGAAGGACAGTACCCACCTCGCTTGTCTAAGATGACTTGACAAGTTACACACAACTGATCTAGACGCATGTACGAAGATTTTCCTTTAGAGTCTGAACGAAACAATTATGTAAAATTAGACAAGATAGTTAAAAGCGTGGAATCTGATTATTATTATTGTAACTTCCGGAGCTTAATAGAACCCACGTCGTACGCTTGCTTTTTGTTTGGTTCTCGTCTCTAGATAAATAAATAAACATATTGGGACAATTCACACAACACCATCTAGTCCCAAACACTTGTATTATGGGTAACTTGACAACTGATATACTACTTACATATATACTTTTTTTGTTAATAAATAAATATTATATATAAACACCCAGACGTTATGTATTTATTTATAAAAAGGCACATAAATAGTACATCAGTTGTCTAGTACCGATAACTCAAGCGCTATACTGTCTACTTTGGGACTAGATGGTGAATTATCGCAGTATATTTATTTATTAATGTGCGACATGAGACCACTTAGTCACCACGTGTTTTAATATTTATAAAAACAATAAAAAAAATACTTTAATATTTTAAATTTTACAAGATCAAAATACTTTTTTATTGCTGTAGGACAGCAGATAGGCTGACGACCCACTTAGAATTTAGCAGTTACCGCCTATGAGTGTTTGCAACTCTATTATTGGCAACGCAAGCACGTTGCTATCCCATAAGGGTACAAAAACTTAGGCCACTGATGCCGGAACACAATACAGTTATTATGGCGGCTTACTTAAGACCAAAGGTGGTCACCATCCATACGGGCTTGAGGCCCTACCACGTAGCTTGAGTGGGTTGTTTTGTCGCCTTTTACGACAGGCCGACCCCGGCCGCAGAGCTTAGTATTCTTTCTCTGCCCCTGCACGAATCCGTGTCCCACTTTCATCAATAAACAAAACACATTTATGACAACCGAAAACTACAGAGCGCACTGATAGCTGTTATCGGTGATACTGAGGTCATGCTGATAACAGGTCGATGAACTTGTGGATTATTTTATTATCATGTCACCTTGATTATGGGCTGTTTGTTATCTAATATATATTAGGAAATTCGTTTCACTTTTGAATGTTTGTTTTTTTAATTTTCACGTCAATTCTCAGGCCAACTTAAAGATCATTTGAAGTCCACTAATTAATGCTTTGGATCTTTTTGCCTAAAGTGCATATTAGATAATTGCCACATACATCGTAAAGAAACCTGCACACCAATCAGCGGTGGTACACCATTTTACCTTGGACAAGCGTGTTATACTGCCTCCTTCCTAGGTGGATGCCTGAACTCAGCGGTGGGGCGATATTGGCCGCTATTTTATGCCAGTTTTTAAGGAAGCTACTTTCTTTCTCAGGGTCATTATTCATTGTTAAAGATTCAGTAGCCCTTTTCACCCACAAGTTTAAAATCCTTAAAGCGGTTATGTATATAACTTTAAAGTCTTGAAGGGTACAAAAGTGTTTTAAACAAAATCTTCATTTACTACAATATCGCTGCCTATAAGATGTATCAAACGCAAATCTTTTTCTTGCATTAGGACTAGTAAGAGCCTGTGCGGCTGATGCCAGTGAAGTTGGTTTCGAGAGAGCTGAGACTATAGCCCACTAGGACTGTTTTGATGATTCATAACTATTATTAATGCTACTTTATCGTAAGATTTTGAAATCGATATGATGAAATCATGTGAAATAAATTAATCGTGTTTTGGCATTGAGCTGTTTAGATCAATGAGAGAAGTGGGAACTTCAATTCAAATTTGCATGAAATTCCTTTTTTTGTGAGCTGGCTTTTCCAATCCCGCTCCCGCCCCGCGTCCTTGTTCATGGACATAACTGCCTTGCAAAAGGAGACGACTATGGTCCTTGGAAGATTATTTCTAGATCAATCTATTCGTTGTTTCTTTTTTTGTTCTGAGGAACCGCAGACAGGCTGACGGCCCACTTAATAGTAAGTAGTTACCGTTGCCTATAGAAGTTTGCGACGCTAGGGACACCGCGAATGCGCTGCTGTCCCATAGGCCAAGGGTGGTTGCCATCTAGATGGGCTTAGAGCTCTACTTGGGGCCGACCCCGGCGGCAGAGGTCAGTATTTCTTTCTCCGCCCCTACACGGATTGAAACGGTAATTCGGTCAGGAATTTGATTCTCGTCTACAGGCTCGCGTTTATATGTAATACGTATTTCTTAGAGTAAACACTGATGCCCGATAATTTTTCCTGATATGTGAAACTATACAAGCATAGTCATCGTTTTACAACACGCTGTCCAAAAAGTCCAGACATAAACACATTTCTTTAACACGTTAAGTGCAAAATCAGATCTGTAACATTTTGTCTTGCTTACAGTAAGTCTAAGAATAATAATAATTTATTATCATTACTATTAATTTTGATATCAAAACCAAAAATATCAATTATTTTTAAGTTTCTTAAACATTACAGGGTTTAATAAACTATGTACCGCCAGAATGTTTAATAACCAGGAATAAAACACCTTGTATAGGAATGGAAAGAATAGAAAAATCAGTGCCGCTTCGACCATGTTAAGCTGCGTTTATAAAAACCTTAATATTAACAAAACAAACACACCTCCGTATTAGTTTCAAATTACCTTTTTCGTGCATAACCCGTTATATTTGACCAATATTTTTAATCTTTAGCGATATTTTAAGGTATTTACTCGACTGGAAAGAAGGTATGACATTTTTGAAACTTTTAGCACATCCTAATTGGATAAACGAGATTGTAAATTATAGTTAACAAGAAGTATATATATGATGAATACGTTCATCGTTGCTGCAAAGACCTTTCCAAGACTTTCGTGTTAAGTTCTCGTCGTAATCTATACTCGTATGTAATCTGCTACATGTATAAATACGATTGAATATATCGGATTTATAATTAAGAAGTGTTTAAAAAGTAAGAGGCATTGAAGTAATTTGTTTTAAATTCTGTAAAACAGCCGATACGCTGACGGCCTACTTAGAATTTAACAATTACCGTCGCCTATAGGTGTTTGCAATTCCAGTATCATTGCGAACACGCTACTGTCTCATAAGGGTACAGGAACTGGTCATTAATGCCGGAACACAACACAAAGTTATTATGGCGACATGCTTAAGACCAAAGGTTGTGTTGTCGCCTTTTACGACAGGCCGATCCCAGCCGCAGAGGTCAGTATTCTTTCTCCACCCCTGCACGGATAAGAAATTTGAATATGAAAATTGCACTAAAAATAAATGTACTGGGAGCATACAGCGCCATCTAGTTCCAAAGTAAGAGCGCTTGCGTTATAGGTATGAGGTGACAACTACTGATATACTTTTCTTTTTTAAATAAATGTATATTATATATTAGCATTTCCTTTTATTGGAGCTGGAAGGGACGTACTAAAGAAAATAAGACTGTTAAAATGGCGATGGACAGGACACATGACAAGGGAAAGCAGAATGAAATGGACTAAAATTATAACAGAATGGCAACCACGTGATGGCAAAAGAAAAAGAGGCAGACAAGCTAAAAGATGGACAGATGATATCAAGATGATTGGAGGGACAATCTGGTCTAGAAAAGCTACCAATAGAGACGAATGGAAGCAGCTGGAAGAGGCCTATGTGTCACTGGACACGCTGATCACTGAACCGGGAAACCCGATGTATTAGATAGATCAAAGTTAAAACAATTTGCTACTGTGTGTGTGTAAAATTAATGTTCAGTATCAGCAATAAAGGCTATTAAAAAAAAAAAAAAAATATTAGCATTTAGATTCCGGATGGAAACCGAACTCTGTGATCTCAGCAAACGAACCGGCATGTGTTACCCGTTACGTCACGGGGGTTATTTGCCCTGCAACTGCATCCACCCGTGGACCTTATAACCTTTGGATGCATCTTAAACTAACGATTTGAATTATGATAAAAATAGCCCATAACGACCTTCACGTTCAGGTCGTCGTCTAGAAGGAATCGAGAGTACCCACGTCGCTTGCCCAAGGCATTTTGATGGGTTGGGCAATCGTCCCACCAAGGTCAGAACAGGCTCACCAGGCGCATGAGTTAGCACATCGCTCCACCCAGGCTTTTGGAAGTAGAAGAAAACTGGGGTATTTTAGCAGTTATACCAACGATGTGCTTCCTTTTGTTAACTGGGGGCACACGGGCGCATTACACGGGAGTCCTACACTACCCTGCTGCAAGCACTCAAGAAGTAGACTATATACAGCATTTCCATCTTAAGACCAAACAAAAGTTGGAGAATCATGTCTGGTTGAGTTTTTCCTCCATGTAGAGGCGGAGTAAGAATGCGGGAGGCGGCTTGTCGATGAAGGCGACAAAGGTACGTGGTAGGGTCCCAAGCCCGTCTCCATGGCAACGACCCTTGTTTGTAAGTATGCTTCCATACTCTTGGGTTGTGTTCCGGCATTAATGACCCAGGTTCCTGTATTCCCCTATGGAACTACCTAATGTAACTGCTTAGGTACTATCAAGTGGCCCACCAGCATGGCTGCTGTTCCTTAGCATAAAATGTCGGTATACCAGTTTTTTGGCGATGCTTTCCTTCACCATCAGTACTGAGAATAACTTGTTCATGCAATTAATAATTTTATGTCTAATAGCGGCTCCACATTAGTGCAGTGAAGCTCCGTAAACAGGCGTGAACGTGAATGTGGACGGTTTTCGCGTGATTCACGCGCGTTCACGCCTGTTCCCCGATCAGAGTCGGTATTTTATCCCGCGACAAAGGGTTCGCGCCCCCTTCGCGCGGCGTTCACGCGTATATATATCCACATTCACGGCCCCGTGCCAGTTTACTGCGGACTACAAAAGGCGTACGGACGTGTACGCGCGTAAAATGGAGTCGAGCGTGAACGTTTGGAATAATGAAACTGAAACGCTCTTTTTAGAGCATTACCATTCTGAAAATGACAGCAAACAAAGTTATTGCAGCAGCAACTTCTACGTCCATTTCGCGGCGGGTTTCACGAACGATTGTGAGCATCCCGTGAATGTGGAGGTCACTACTTGCACCGTGAATTTGCGCGTGAATTCACAGCAATGTGGAGCCGCCATGAGAATCGTACTTCTGCTTGTAGTCGATGCCGCGCTCCATAAAATCGTTAATTATACAGGAAGATACAGCCTGCATGCGTATTACACATACGAAGGTTGCATGTAATATAAATAGGAAACAATTTATTATTTTTAATTATTTAACATAATTTTGATTATACAGTTTGATAACATAAGTTTTTTTTAATAATTTATATGAATATGCATTGAATTTACATGCGTTCTTCGATTATTGGTAAAAGAAGAATAGTTTGATTTCAACATAAGAAAGAAACGTTGTGTGACCATAGATGTCATCGCAGTTCAGTCAAAATAGTTTTTTTATTTTCCAAGATAGAGGCAGTGCAATATTAGAGAAGTTATAAAATTAATGTGAAAAGGAATCGACAAGCTAATTGATAAACTTTAAACGTCATTTCATTGTTTTTTCAGGTATGATGTATAGTTAAAATAATAGTATTAGTATTTTATATTTTATTATAAAAGTTTAAATAAAGTGTGATGTTTTATATTGTTGCTGATTTCTTATTAATACAGATGAATTGCCTTGATGAATAAGCCGACATGTGAACAATACAATGAATGCAAGATGGATGAAATGATTTTAGTTAAGACTTAATTAATATAACTTTTTTAGTATATTATTATATCATATATACTTGTCCACAATCATCCAGATTCGGGACAAGAAACGAATACTTATGATTTGATTTGCAAATGAAAACTATATAATATGATAATTAATGTATCACAGTTAGTACCCATAATATGAATACACGACGCTATGTCAAGCCATACTATATTTATTACAATCACGTTCATATAAATGGCTGACTGAAAACGTTTGACGATTATTCGAATTAGTACCTACTAGTATAATTTCAATAATCCGTGAAGCCCGCAGTTTGCATCGACCTTGTACTTTATCTAAAAGTGAGTCAGAACAATTATATCCATCAGAATCTGTTTAATAATGCCCTTCGTGTATCGTGTCTATTTCAATGTTAAAACTAAATATATAATTATTAACAAATAGGGCGATGTATTACGGTCATTGTTGCATAAATGACGTCACAACCTTCGTAATTTGCGGAACATAAGTAATTGAGTCTATAGAAAGAATAATAGTAAATATTATATGATTCTTCCTTGACCATTGTATTCCTTTAAATTAATATATCGGGACAACGCCATCTAATCCCAAACTAAGTTGCATAGCAGTTGTATTATGGAAACTAGACAACTGATATACTACTATTTATATACTTTTTTTTTGTAAATAAATACATATTATATATAAACACCCAGATGCGAGACGGGAATCGAACACGTGACCTCCACAAGCGTACCAAAGTGCGTTAGCTGCTACGCCACGGAGGTCGTCAATAGAAAACCTTTGACGATCTAAATTGACCATCGTATTCCTGCCTTTAAATAAAAAATATATTGGGACATTTCACAAAACGCCATTAATACAATCTCAAACTAAGTTTCATAACACTTGATTATTAGCTATTAGTTGATCACGTCCGCTCCGCAGAGCGATTAACAGGCAAAATTAAATCGGAAAAAAATGAGTGTCTTCGTAAAAAAAATTCAATAAAGAGTATCTTATGTTACTTCTAATACCTCTAAGAATATGTGTACAAAGTTTCACGATGATCGGTTAAGTAGTTTTTGCGTGAAAGCGTAACAAACAAACTTACATTCACATTTATAATATTAAGTACAAGTATATGATGACAACTGAAATAAAGATAAATAAATACATACGAGTGACCTAGATGCTGAACGGGAATCGAACCCGTGACCACCTTAAGAGACGCGCGTTAGCCGTTACGCCAGGAGGTCATCAAATTTGTTCTACTTTATATGAGATCAGGCATCCACTTCTATTAGCCGTTATTTATATTAATCTAATATATAAAATTCTCGTGTCACAGTTTTCGTTGCCATACTCCTCCGAAATGGCTTGACCGATTTTGATGAAATTTTTTGTGCTTATCCGGTATCTATGAGAATCGGCCAACATCTATTTTTCATCCCCCTAAATGTTAGGGGTAGTCCACCCCTAAATTTTTATTTTTTTTATTTTTTGACATTTTATTATTTATATGGCAGAACAACGTTTGCCGGGTCAGCTAGTATTGGATATTCACACCTTTTTTAATTGATACAAAAATTCTTCCACTTTTTGTTTAGTTCACACCTCCTTCTGTGTTCATACACTGTAATTTATGCCATTTTCCTTGTCAGATGCCTTCTTCTTTTCTCTGTATGGCAATACCACGTTGATAGCCATGAGAAAACTGTGAGCCAATCAGAAATCAGTCAAAATCATATGAAGCTCTGGTGCTTGCGCTTCAATTAGGGAGTCGTCATAAGTCGTAGCAGCCGAAACTGAAGCTTTCCGTTCTTGACCGAGAGAAGACTAGAAATATAACAGGAGTTGGAAGTAAAAACGAATATCAAAGTAGCAAGTAACCGCTTATCAACGTATCATAAATTATAGAGGGGTCAGGGATATCTCCTTGGCAAGGAGATATGGAGTCATATCTGAGTACAAGTAGTAACCTTGATGGCCTTGTCATCGTAAAATAAGTTGTAATTAAATACATCCGTTCGTCCCTCATAATAAAAATTTGCATATGGAAACAGATTAGAAAACTCGATAAAATAAATATGAAAAAGCTATTCCATCAATTGGTCACCTATTAACCCAAGATGCTGCTGATTAAGACAACAGACTTATGAACCTCTCCACAATACGTGACAAGTCCAATAAGGCCGTCGTCTGCACAAATTCATATATTTTGCATAGGAACAAAACACGATAGAGTTTAAATTTGCCAAGTTTACCCACAGGCTGAAAAAGGAGGAATTATTTCAATGGCACCTTCGTCCTCTTTCTACCATCGAACTGCTCGCTATCAGGCGTTCATTTTCACTATCTGGAGCGTCTATAGTCGTACAAGTTTCTCCAGAAAGTTCTATTATGCTCACAATGAGGCGAGGAATGAGCTTCCAATTGAAGTTTTTCCATCGTATTACGACATGGCGTATTTCAAAAAGTGTTAGCAGTGCCCCTGGCGTTGCAGATGGCATGGGCGACGGTAACTGCTTATTATTAAGTGGGCCAGCCTGTCTTCTGTTCCAGCAATAAAAAAAAAGAATTTTAAAAATAGGGAGTGGTATCTAGTTTCAAAAGCTAAACTGTGATGTAACTAGTTTCCCTTTCAGAATATAGTTGTCGAGACGTGAAGACATGGAAGGAGTCACTTGAGAACGAAAGTCTGAAGCTTAATGTGGCAAAGACGTGCCTGATGACGACGTGTGCACTCCAGAATGTTGTTGTCAGTCCGAAGCAACTGACCATCGGCTTGTCCTGTTTACGGCCATGAAATATGCTCAAGCGACACCTATGCTCTAGAATATGTCGCTAACATTTCTATGAGTAGTTGTATGAGAAGTATATGTGGAATAAAGCTGAAGACACTCAGATGCAATATCACATTTTGTGTGTGGACCATTGAACAAATGGCAAGAGAGACAGTGTTAGTATGACCACGTCTTAGGGTTACTCGCGTGGGGAACAAATGTTTAACCATGTAAGCTTCTGTTAAGAATATTATTATTTGTGATAAAATTCGAATTATCTTTAAAAAAATATCATTTTGTGTTTGCTTACGACAGAATAGAAAAACACTAACGTTTCACAAAATTTTCATAAACAGCGTCCTTAGGCAAGGTTCATCGACACTTCCCGTAGCCGCAAGGTTGTGATAATAAGTGGTTTGACACGTTTTGTTTGTATATATGTTTATCACTTAATCGTTTTGATAGTGCGGTGAAAGTGTACATTGAAGATCATCGATTGGTTTGATACGTTGACTTAAGTGCTCGAACTAACCGAGAGACAACTGTGTAACATCTGATTTACAAGGTCAGTTCTGATTCACTGTCACAAATCAGGAAATGCCTTCATTGGAAGCCCAGATTTCCTTAGCTTACCAAACGTTACGCTTACGTTACTTCAGCAACCAAATTACTGACAACCGTTGCTCCGAGGATTTATTCCTGGGTAAAGAACAGTAAAGAGCCTGGTTCAATGCTATGACACTCGAAGACCAACTTATTGATCCTGAATTCGAATCCCACGATAGCATGCACCGTGTAGGTAGTTTTCTCGCATACTGTACATTGTGCGTTGAAGGAAATCTTGAGGAAATTTGCATGGTTCTGTGTATCTAGCCAATCTGCCTTGGAGCGTGGTAGGTATTCTGTCCGTTCCTTGTAGGGGAGACTCGAGTCCAGCAGTGGGATTGTAGTTATCTGTAATTGAAGTACCCCAATATTTAACTAGCGAAGAGAGTTATGTTAGCAAATTATTCATATAATTGTCGAAATTGATATAGTCACGTATTCGGTTATATTCGGTTTGAAAACTGAATCAGATCTTCGAACAAACATATACAAAATTTATATAACAGTATATGATAAGCACTGGGTTTTTAGTATATTCTATATATTGAATGAACAAATTTAAAATAAGAGTTAAACTAAGTGACAGGATAAGAAATAGTGAGATAAGGAAACGTTGTGGTCTGAAAGAAGATGTAGTGACAAAAATTGAGAAAGGTATGCTGAGCTGGTATGGCCATGTTGAAAGAATGAGTGAAGAACGATTGACAAAAAAAGTGTATAAGGCGAGTGTGAATGGAAGTGTTGTACCTAGGCGGACGTTTCGAAACCAGATCAGGGACATCTTGAAAAAAGGCCAGGTCAAGAGTACCCTAAACCGAAGGGCATGTATGAAGGGAATAATAAAAGTGGACGAAGCGAAACAAGTATATAAGGATCGTAGCAAGTGGAAAGAAGTGGTCTCTGCCTACCCCTACGGGAAAGAGGCGTGATTATATGTATGTATATATATGTAAATTTAAAATAGAGCATTTTATGTTTCAGTGTTGATGTCACTGTTAAAACTGAAAGGCGTCTTTACGCGTTCTTCAAATTTGTGTCGGCTGTGTTCATGGATGAGTCTATTTGGATGCATTCGAAATAACATATAAAAATTAATAAATATATTTCTTATTGCTGTGGGACAGTAGATAGTAGTATTAATAGTAGTTACTGTCGTTTATGGATGTTGATGAAGCCAGGAGCACCGCTAAGAGCTACTGTTATTATGTTATGCGACTTATGTCAAAATCAGGTGTGGTTGCCATTCAGACGGGCTAGAAGTCTTACTACCTATTAAATACATATTATCCTTCTTTTGTTACAAATTCTAAGTCTCTTTTTAAATTTATAGAATAACGCATTAAATAATTCGATAATGGTAAATAATTAAAATAATGATTTGCGATAAAATATACTGCGAACCTATTATAATTTTTCTCAGAAATCTTTATAATACGCGGTATTTCAATGATAAGCATGCTAATTAAAGTGTTATTGGATTCGGGTCACCCCCTAGAGAGACTGTACTTCTTACCCTCGGATTGGCAAGTTGCATCTTCTCTGAAGGAAGCGTCATGTTTAAATTTCCTTCCGTTTTCCATCCACGCCACCGCGTGGCAATTATTTTATAATAATATATTCATATAATAAAAAACACAACATGTCGACACTAGAGCGGTCTTTTTTTAAACCTTATGAGAGCAAAATACTAGAAGAACTGTGCTATTATTTTCAAGGGTATTTTACTGTTTGTGTTTTTCATATGACAATATTTTTACTGTAATCTTCATATCAGTCACGCATTCGATTCTGGTACCAAATTTGAGTGTTTATGTATAATAGTTGTTTATCACAAAAAGAAAATTAAATAGTATATCAGTTGTCTAATATCCACAAAAGCGCTATGCTTCCTACTTTGTGACAAGATGGCGCTGTATGTATGGTCACAGTATAATAAATTTAAAATAATAAATTATCACGAAATATACCGATGTGAACAGGCGAGCAAAAATTTAACCTTTTGACAACACATAGCAAGCTTTAAAGAGGGGACAAAATAATTTATTTTTCTTTACATAGTTTTATTAGTCAGGTAAGCCACATTTATTAAAATCCAAATTTATTTCCTCGTTTCTAACAGAGTGGTTATAAATACGCGCGAATGGTACAAACATGACAGTTCTCGAGACTAGGGAGGGACGCGTGTGTCGATTGTGTGCTTTACCGCCCTCGTGTAGGAATCGACTACCTTCTTAACAGTTTTATGTATGACCCCAGTGGAGGTTAAAATTTTTCTAGAACATAAGACGCAAAAAGAGTATCTTATCGCAGCGACTAACTGTCTGCCGCTTCGACTAATCAAACGCAGCTGACTGATAAGGTAATGTACGCGCACTGTAACAATATTTATAACAACATTATCGTTACAGTAATCTAGGTAGTTTGTAATACCCTGAATGTAACGTGAAACACGTTACATTCAGGGTATTACAAACTATGTCGTCTTAAAGCTTTTGATAGCTTGCTCCAGAAATAAAGTTCTGGAAGCAATGGAAATAATCATTTAAATTACTTATATTTCCGTGCAGGGGCCGGGGTCAGACAGTCGTAAAAGGCGGCAAAACTACCCTAGCTATGTAATAGAGCCCCAAGCACGTCTAAATGGCAACTAGTGAAGGTCCCTCCTTATGGGACAGCAGCGTGTTCGCGGGTGCCCTTAGCGTTGCAAACATTCACAGGCGACGGTAATTGCTTACTACTAAGTGGGCTTTCAGCATGTCTAACATATAGGTAAGTCTCATCATCATCATCTCTGCGTTAATTCCCGGTTGCAGCCCAAACTCTCGCTTCGGCGCCCAGGGTCCGCTTTCCGACTTTTTCTTCTCCACTTCGCACGGTCTTCAGCATCCCTGGTAGTGAGCCCATTGGCACGCATATCACCCTTTACGACGTCAAGCCAGCACTTTTTGGGTCTACCCCTCCTGCCGGGGCCCGGCGGAGACGGCATGGCCAGACATTTGTTTCCCACGTAAGCATCCGGTTGCCGTAAACCGTGGCGGTACCAACGGAGCCGACACTCCTGCAATTTATCTGCAATGTCACGGACATGAAGACTACCGCGACTAACATATAGGTAAGTCTATTAAATATGAATTGACCTTTAACCAAAAAGGTAACTGGTAGCTCAGTGGTATTATACTCGGAGACCAATCAAGGGATTTCAAGTTCGAATCCCAAGATAGCAGACACCGCTAAGGTTAATAGTTTTCTCGCCTAATATGCATATTATATCATTATATCCGTGCAGGGGCGGAGAAAGAATACTAACCTCTGTGGCCGGGGTCGGCCTGTCGTAAAAGGCGACAAAATAACCCACCCTAGCTACGTGGTAGGGCCTCAAGCCCGTCTGGATGGCGACCACCTTTGGTCTTAAGTATGCCGCCATAATGGCCTTGTGTTGTGTTCCGGCATTAGTGACCCAAGTTCCTGTACCCTTATGGGACAGCAGCGTGTTCGCGATGCCACTGGTGTTGCTAACACCTACAGGCGATGGTAACTGCTAAATTCTAAGCGGGCTGTCAGCCTGTCTGCTATCCTACGCAATAAAAAAAAAATTGCCATGTGGGTACATGTGAGGAAACCTGCTTACCAAGATCAGCGATATGGGTTACTCGTACCCGCCAATCCGCCCTGGACTTGCGTGGCCAGCATACTGTAATATGTTCTCCCTAGACGAAGGCCAGAACACAGCGTGGGACACTGTGGCCTGCTAGTATCTAGTAAATGAATTAGCTATATATACATCCTTATGGAAGCTTTAATTTCCGACTCTTGTTTTCTATATCCAAGTAACTAGGGGAAGCCGACCTGGTTAAATCAGTCTCGTTGTAACCGAGGACGGTAGGCTTTGTGCTGCTGACCAATGTGTGATGACCATCGGCGACCGCAAGGGCACTCCACCTTAACATCAGTCGGGGTTCGCAAGATCGACTTTTGGTTACTACTTTGCGAGGCTTCCACCTCGTACGTCACCGATGAGGAATGATGAGGGGGGGGGTGGATTTTAGACTCTGAGATATACTGTTGAGTAATTCAAGATAAAACTGTTGCTATCGATGCTTATAAACGCCGAATGATGCCCTCTTGGTGCCTAGCTGGTTTATTTTATTAGGAAAGCCCACTATTGGAAATTGAGATAAATCCCTCAAATCTTATTTCCCGGGACTACATAAACCCACAACAACGCACTCGTTATGATTCATAATTTATTTGTTGCATTTGTACAGGGTGTGGCATTAATCTGGTCAGATGTAGGGGTGGTTTTACGCAGAAACCACACTCATGAATATACATCGGACTCCGTGTGCCCACAGATTGCAATTCAATTTATACAGGACTAGTTTCCACGTTGAGTTACTATATGATTAAGATATAATCAGAAAGTTATTGATGTAATATAAGAAATACTCGAAATAACTGCGTGCGTGTTACATCTTATAAATAACGTATATACACAACGTATTCGGAGGTTATAGGTTCGATTCTCGTCTAACAATTTTTAATTAACGGCATTATATGGCAATATCTTAAGTATCCAATTTGACAATTCACACAGCGCCAAATACATTTATTTATTTAAAAATATTTCTAAAGCTTCCGAGTAATATTTTATTCATCTTTTATCAGACAGACATGCGCGCGCGCACGCATTACGCTGTTACTTATATTTACTTTATATTAAGTTGTGTATTGTTAGTACTTATAGATAGATAACACTTTATTGTAAACCAATTTTACAAAAACAATAAAACTTATTTACATAATCAATATGTACTTAGTATGTACTTAGTCGGGCCTGGATGAGAATGGCAAGAGGTCTAGATTTGAGTCACAAACTCCTGACCAACAATCGACTGACGATACACAAATACTGACAACCTCTTGGCGTGACAGCTAACGCATCCTTTATATTCCCGTCCATCGTCTGGATGGGTGTTTGCATGTAATATAAATTTATTTACAATATATATGTCGTACCTATATCAGTTGTCTAGTATCCATAACAGTACTTTATGCAACTTAGTTTGGGACTAGATGGCGTTGTACGAAAACTCCCAATATACAAAAAAAATTAAAATACTTAATTATATTTAATTACATTCTAATATTTTAATGAATACCGCCCAAAAATTAATAAGCGTTATATTATTTCAATTTCATGCATTTATAATGTAAGATCCATTAGAAAATTGATTTCCAAAAGCAACAATTCAATGACCAAATACGCCATAAAACAATCCCACTAACCTTTCCCCAAACAACCCCCTGCGGCCTATATTTTAAATTTATTACTTTAATTTACTGAGCCGTTGCTCAAAGTAAGGGCCATAACTCATACTTGATGACGTCATCAAGATTCACGCTACACAATGCCCATTTGAAACTATTTTAAAGGCTTTTAATATTTTTAATTCTGAACTAGCAACTACCTGCAACCTGGTTTGCGATACTAAAGTTTTCTTTCTTTAATATACAGGATAAACGAATGGGGATGTCTCTGTGTTGAAATCTTTGCATCAGTGCAAATTTTTAGGTTATATTTACCAAAAAAAAACAACTGATTTACGCCATTAGTTGAAGTTTTCAACACTGTACTGTCACTAAGTACTCTAGTCACCAAACGTATTAACTTCTTAACTCATCATACTTCAATTTATCCACAAAAACTACATTCATAACACTGTACCGCACAATCGTTATTTTTTTATTGCTATAGGATAGCAGACAGGCTGACGGACCACTTATAAATTAGCAGTTGTCGTCGCCTATGGGTGTTTGGCTTGTCTCATAAGGGTACATAAATTTGGGTCACTAACGCTGGAACACAACACAAAGTTATTATGGCGGCTAGTATGCCGCCATAATACCAAAGGTGGTCGCCATCCAGACGGGCTTGGGGCCCTACCACGTAGCTAGTTTTGTCGCCGATTATGGCAGGCCGAGCCCGGGCGCAGAGGTCAGTATTCTTTCTCCGCCCCTGCACGGATAAAAATTTGAGATTCAGGCGGGTACTTGAATTGTAATTTACAGTTCACATGTGGACCCTTTCAACTTCTTCCGCATATGAGATAATACTTACCTCTAATCTAGATATTATTTCACATATTTATAATTCTTGTTAAAGACCAGATTCTTACAATGACTAACATAGTACTGACTTATTATTCGAACACTTAATTATTTTTACAAATTCCAATTTTCACTTTTATTATGATATAACTATGACCGACTTCTCCGAAATTCCATATTCAAGTGAGTTTGCCGCTGGCCTAGCCCCCGCTCACCGCTGAACAGCTATCTTTTTTAGACCATTTCCGGTGGTTGGTAAGTTGCCCAGCGATTGGTCGACGGTGATAAACCAGCGCCCTCTATTGTTCTAATTCAAACAGGAAGACTGTATCTATGTACTTGCATATATACAAATTTATACAACTTAAATATTTTAAACTCTATTTTGTTTATGTCTCGACGAAGGCCCGTCGCCTTCTTTTGTTTTTTTTTTTTACAATTGGTTTTCTGATTTCTTTTTCTATTGCTTCTGGGTGGCATGTACTATATTTATTCTATTTTATATTCTAGCGCTCGAGCAAAGACGTGTCATTAGAATTATCTAATAACAACTCATCAGGACTTAGTCATTAGATTAAATTCAGACCTAAAATATTCATGACCCTGAAGCTGTGGAATAGTTTTAGTAAATATAGCCAGCGACTCCGCTTAGATAGCGTAAACAAGACCTCCGTAGCACAACAGCCTTCCGTCACTGCGAGAATCACCGGTACAATTCCATTCTCCAGTCTGAGTGTTTATGTATAATATGTATTTATTTTCAAAATAAACTTATATAAGTAGCATATCAGTTGTCGAGTACCGAATTGTCTTCTCCCTGGCTTTCTAGGAACTAGAAAAGTAATAATCTAGTCATCGTTTAAGACTCCCTCATTAACTAATAGTACTGACTTTTGTAGTACTGACCGGGGCCTCACATCAGAGTTAGTACTTGGATGCTTTCTACAATCAAGTTAGGTATTTCGCCTTCGTCGTCGTCGTCAGCCGTTCGTTGTCCACCACTGGACGTAGGTCCCTTGCTTTTCTCAACCAGCCCCGACCGACAATCTTGTACAGATCCATACTAATATAATAATACTTATTTATTAAAATATTTTTACTTCTCTTGATACTGAACAAATAAAAACTATGCATAATTCTTTTTAGGGGAGGTGCAATAAAAATCTGGTATATTTTTTAAAAACTGGATGATTTATTTTTACCATATAATAATATATATTCATTATTGAAACAAATTACGTTACAAAATGTACACTTTCCTTAAAATCCGTAACTACAATGTTATGCATACTTAACAATTTAAGAGACTACGTACATTAAATGTATTAATTAGTAATCTTAAGGTATACAATAATAATTTATACAACGGACGAGGGGAAACTATGGGTCATATAACCCTCTAAAACTTATCAATACAAAATTTAAAATAAACTTCTAAAACTAATTCGACCAAGTTACAATACAAAACCCGTTGGGTTTCTTCCATCTTTTCAAGAACATCAAAATTTTGTTCGCTTCAAACGAAATATCTAATATATACAATAACGAAACGAATTGTGTTGCAAACAAAATTCTATTTGGCTAGCCAAATCAGTTTAGTAGCTACTTAAAGAAAGAGATCGTTCGGTAACGGCATCTAAAAGCTTCGTAATTTTTTTGGTATAAATTGAATATTAAAAGAACACTAATAAAATCAGGTATCTAAAAACCGTTATGAAGGTCGTTCAAAACCATCACTACAGACTGAAGAGGACACAAACTTCGTAAAGACTAGTGTGTATGATCGCCCCCGAACTTTATAACATCTGTCTGAATCTGAAAATTCTAGATAAACTCTAAAATGATTCTGCAGACAACACATATGCTATAAGGTTTCAGGCAGACGCGGACTTTGAAGTTAACGCTATACTTTGAGAATCTTCAGTCCAAAATCTAAATCTTAAAGCCATGCGAGCTTCGAATGTATAAGTTTGGCATTATTCTTGTATTACTTATATACCAATAAAGCATACACAATTAAGTATACATGCGGCACTACTATATATCTTATAATTACTCGATAAACTTTAATGGACCAATTTTTTTTTTTCAATATTTTTATTCGATTACATTATTTGTTCAACCACATTACTACTGGAATACAAATAAGTACCATTTTTAGAATAAAAACAAATGGACGACATAGCTTGCTGAAGTATTACGTAAAACAATCCAGATATGGTACTATAAAAAAAATTATCGTTAAACAAATCTTCCTCATTAATGAGCGGAAACAATAATAATAAAGGTAAATCATTAACTAGCACATCAATTATATCATTTACTTAATGATTATTATTAATAACTATTATTATTATCCCTAGTTTCCTTGACTCAGATTGTGCGAAGTTTTCGTTTGTTTTTATTCTCATTACTTAATATTAATCCAATATCTTATGACACAGCTACGTCAACAACAAATTGATTAATTATAATAATATGCATCTACTGTTGATTGTGACATATAATTGATTATATATTATGTTTACTATAGACACCAATTATATATTTTATACGTTAATATAATTATGGGAAAGAGAAATGAGTTCGTTGTTATAGATGAAATGAAAAAACTCTTATAGATAAAGATCTTACCATTTAAATAACAATACATACATATGATACAGTTTAAAAAACACTATGTAATGTAAATAAAAAATATAACGAGAATATACAACATGTCAGTTCTGTGAATGAATCACTTAATTCAATATTTGAAAATATCAAACCGCCGATAGAAATCTACAATGACCAAGCGGATAGAAAGCATATATCGCATGCGACCTCGATGAAGTATATAACAATATATTTTTTCATATATTTTATACATATAGTATTATATTATACCCTACAACAAATATCTACGTCCGCTATGATATATGTATTTATTGAGACGCACTTAAATAACATCTAATATTTCTCACAGTGTCGCTTTATTTTGACTTCTTATATAAACACTTTAAATACTTATTTACATAAATATTCCCTCATTGGGCTAGAAGACTACTAGAAGAAAGCCTCGCGAACATATTACATTGAAGGAATGTTTTTTTGAAATTTTGTCTCTTTTATAACCTAAACGAATAACCCTGGTAATTCCAAATAGAACAACAAGACGCGCTAATTACAACATTTTAAATTCGATGTTGCTTGAATACTTCGGGGTCATTATTGCTCCCCACTAATAAAACTTAATTACAACTGGATACCAGCAATATCAAATATCTGCACGAAATCATATTTGGGACATGAAGGTAAAATTTTGAGAAAAAGTGCCATTGAACAATTGAGACATAAAATTATAATTGATCGATACATTAATAATGATGGATATATTTACTATAATAATACATTCTAATCATTCAATGTTGATTTTTAATAATATTACTGAGCTATTGAATATATCGTTTAAATTTTCATGAGTTAGGCTCGCACTATTTTCGAAGGTGAGAATTTCACTTCGAAACCTACACATGACAGATGGAAAATGTGATATAGCGTAGATCTAGGTATTAAAGAGAATGAACCCCAATAATCGGCAAACTACGATGATAATGTCCCAACTATTAACAAGTTCCTTGCTTTTATTTTCATGATCTCACATAAATGGTTCTGGTATAGATTTTAAATCGCTGAATCTAGAATTTATAGTTTTATGATCCCTTGATTCACATCAGTTAGGTAATGTCGTAAGTAGTGTCGTAATAGATACCTATATCAGATTTTATGTTACGATTTATTCGATGATTTTTGAGTAAAATGATATATCATGAAATATTGTAAATACTGATACCAAAACGTCTTAATAGTAATAACTTTTATTAGTAGAAAGATTTTTATACTAATTTGAGCTTTGAAGTCACTATAAATAGATTTTTATTATTTATATTGCTTTACATCGTTGATTTGGGTACTTATTACCGCCATTATCTATACAGGGTGACTTTGACAAACCCGTCCAAATTTACACAGAAGAATCTTTAGTAAAAGTTATGAGAAACATGTATTTTAGTTTTGTATCACATAGTACAAAAATGTTGAGTAATCAGCATCACAAAGTCATTCAAAGAACTCGCAATTTACATAATACGGCGCTAGAGTGTCAATGACCTCTTCATCTGACCTAGTAAAAGGCTGAGGACGGCGGCATTGCACCGGGCGAGCGAATACGCACTACTCATTTACGCGGGAGAGACAGAGATAGGTAATAACAGGTTAACGTACGCTGTTTGCACATATGATTATTCTGTACGATTGAATTAATGATCCTATATGAAATATTTTATGGTGAAAATTTGACATACAATATTTTTTTGCAAAAATGGGTTTCTTAATTGATGTTTAGTGCGTAAAAAAAATTTGGACGGGTTTGTCAAAGTCACCCTGTATATTCGTCTACAGTACACAAGAGAACACATTTATATTGGTAATGTCACCTATTTAACTACGATACTCAATAAAAGATAATTAGAAAATAGCGTCCGTACAAATTGCAGGAGAAAGAGTGAAGGCATATTCAGGCTTTATTAAGTAATTGCTGAACTGAATTTATAGACAAATATTGGCAGTTAACCGTCACATAAAAAGCGTACCGAATAAGCGAAAAGTAACATGCAAATGCGAACTTTTTTAGTTTTTTATTTTATTACTGTTCACAAGCTAGCTGAAATAAATAGTTTTATTGTCCAAGTTTCGAAAATATTGCGATGTGACGTGACGAAGCATGGAATATAATGAAATTACTTTCCTGCTTTTCACTTCTGATATTTATGGTTGTTGTATAATTAAAAGTATAAGCCTATTGATGACTTGTACACGTGCCTGTTTCGACACTTATTTGGATGAAGATGACGAAAATATCGCGTGTGCTGTAGAGTTACGTGCACGCCACATGAACAAGGATGATGAAATAGACACATTGATAAAAATCACTCCTAGGCTAGTTTTTTCGTATACAGTACAATAGATACAACTCCACAGATTAGCTGTATTACTAACATCTTCCATCTTGCATCAATCATCTTATTCTTCTGTATTTTGGATGCAGCCTATTTTGAAACTCCCAATCTGTACAGGAGTGCACAGAGCTTCAAGGTTGAGTGGATAACAGCAGACAATACTGACTATTGAAACTACGTATATTTGAATTTAAAATCTGGACTCAAATGTAAGACAGAACGACAAGGGTTGCCTTTTTGCTAGTTCACAGAAAAGGGCACTGTTCTGTTTAGCATTTCAGAGTAAGAGGGTTAGATCGCATTTGGTCCTGTAAAATCAAATTTAACCACATCTATTTCATTTACTTTCTTGCGATTGTTTGCTCACAAAGACAGCAATTCAAAAACGGGACCAATGCAAATAGGTGTGCAGAATTTTAGCCCCATAATGTCTGCAAAGATGAAACATTATAAAAATTAAAGAATGAACAAAATCATGGTTAAGTTTGGTAAGTGGAATATGTTATAAAGTTCAGAACAAATCTCGTCGTCTGCGTAAGTTAGTAATACAGTTATGAATTGCCGATATTTTGAACATAAATAAAATTCCAGAACTAACTTTAGCATATTTAAAGCATATTTTGCATTATTTCTATCCGTGATTTAATACGTATATTGAATATTTTTTATTCGCACATTCATTTTTTTTTATTTGGATTCAATAAAATATACGTACACTTATCTTTGTTTAAAGCCTTATTAATGCAACTAAAAATAAAATATCTAAATTAGTAGCACCATAAAATTGTAAATACTGGAAAAATATAAACAAGTGACTGAGAACATGCAAATATTTCAAGTGGCTTTCTCATGAAAATATCTAAAGGCAAACCATTGCGAGCATTCGTTACGATCTTTTGATTTGTGATTCAACACTGACTTGGTGACTGACTTCCTCACTTTAATGCTTCAAATTCAAAATCAATATAATACCATTGCTATTATTTTCACCCATCGATTGATACGTGTTTCATATATGATGACATTACAGGCGAATGTTAGCGTAGATCGCGTGAGATCACCTTTACTATTCTCGATAGAATTGACAAGTATTTAAAAATATTACTAATAGTTGAATATAAAAAAATAGAAAAATAAAAAATCAAGACATCTATACCGTCCAAATTGATGAAAATATATCATAAACATGTACAACAAACTTCATTTAAAAAAAACTATTTAAGAAAGACTTCATTAGATTTCATATGCAAAGAAAAATGCAAAACTGGTATCTAAATGAAATCTTATTATAAATGACATTTACCAATAGCATCTAAACCCACTAAGCGCTTAATATATTATGTTGAGCATTACTGAAATATTGTAGAAGAGTTTCACGTTATAGGCACATTTTTTAAATTTCCCATACAGAATAACTACGATGTCGAGGAGATAATAAATATAATACAGAACAATACTTATCATAAATAGTATTTATATATAATATTTTTATAAAAGATGTTAAAGGATAATAAAATAGTGAATGCAAAAATTTTAATTATAGTGTTTGTATAATTTTTGATGCATTTGATTCATTTTCTCCTCAACATGAAAATGCAAGTCTCGCAGATAGAATAACATGCTTCTTACAGTACATATCTCAATAATTGGATTTCATAGACACTTACCGATTCACAAATTATTATTTACATATATATTTTATAAGAATATAACATAAGTAAAGCATTTTTTTTTCTTATATATTAGAGCACAACGGATCCCTTACAATAAAGGACACAGTATCTACATATATTTTGTTTTCTTTTTTTGAAACAGTATGCTAACGTTTATTAATCTTAATCACGGCGTTAATTTCCCTAAATGACACATATTTCAAAAAATTGACAGATTTCTAGCTTTTTAAAGATTTTAGCTGCATGCGTCATGAAAGATTATTAAATTTTGCCAAGTGCTTACGACAACTAATTTCTAAATCTGTAAAAGTATTTCCCGAGAAAATACTTTAGATCTACATCTTGATTTTTTTAAGTGACGCAAGTATCAAAAATAGTCCATTTTAAGTTCCATGACATAGTGTATGCCTTTTTTAAAATCAAATAGTATTGAAGAGAAGCTAGCGTCGCTAAACCTAATCTATGCATTATCAGTCTCCTATATAATCTTATAATTTAGAAAGTACACAAAGTAAATCACAGAGTTCGAAACTGCAAAACAGAGTTTGAAAAAACCTATATGAACGTTCCAATTTATATTCATATATATATTTGTATTTGAACTTCACCGTCCCATGAAACAATCTCTGATATGTATGTTCTATAGCACATTTGACAGTAGAGAAAAAAATGTACTTCCAGAAGTGTCCCTTTCGATCCAAGTGCCATCTTACAATTATCAACACCATATCCTTATTCATTGAACGTTTAACTTACAAATCTTAACATTACAATAGAACCAACTCTTAAACTGTACATTGAGAACAAACCAACCTCCACCATGAGTCAATATCGCGTCCTTGAAAATAAGGATATGCTGAACAGCAGACACGCGACTCCTGAATCACGGTGAAGGCCCAACTCGAAAACCCGCACTCCAAATACAACCCACATACAATCAATTTCCAAACTAAAATAATGGCGTATTATCACCTAAGTGTGCATCAAAGTATAGTGATCTTACGTACAGTACAGAACGCAGGATAATGACTATAACCTAGCCTTATTACTCTACTATTTCTCGATACATAGTTCGATCTAAGACAGTTGTAAATGAAAATAGCGACACACGCCGATAATAGTAAGTAAAAATAAAATGAAGGTGTATCTGTAATATAGAATAAGGTTAACTATAAAGAACCAGCAGTCTAATCGACTACCAGTGGTCGGACGCGACAACGCGGTCTAGCGATGCGAGCCTGACTAGCCACAACATCAACCACGCGACGGAGAGCAGACGGATTTATTACTGAGATGCGTCTTAGACGTGCCGTTTGGACAAACCCCGTTAAATATGACGAAAACCAACCAAAAATACGAAAGCAACACGACAAAACGAGTACCAGCTCACAGCCTTCAAATCCACTTCGGAAAAGCTTCGCTTACACGTTTAAACTTAATGAACGTAGTGAAACACATAAGAAAATTAACGCAAAAGAATACGACCTGGACGGTCGGTTGCTGAACCATCCTCGTTTCTTATCAAATAACTTTGTACATTGAATCCAAATGTGGACACGTCATTTTGGATAGGCACTCTCTAGGCGGGGCGGCGTCGGTCGCCGCGTTGTCAGCCGTGGTCGGGCGGCGCATCGGCCGACCGCATGAGATCAGTGAAACAGGCCTGCAGCGGCCGTCGCGACCCAGGCGCTTCTCTAAGACGACGTCAGATACGAGGAGAACGTGTGGTCCACCCAGTCGCCAGCGACGCCGATCTCGCTGAGCATGTCCGACACGTCCGGCGTGCAGGAGAACTCAAAGTGCGATCCCGATGAGGAGGAAGCCGTCTCGAAGGAGTCTATCTCCGTGAGTGCTTCTAGATCCACTTCGCAGTCCGCAGGGAAGTGTAACAGATCCGTGATTGAGTACAGATCTGTTAAATCTGTTTGTTCTGTGTGATCGCGGCGGGTGTGGTCTTCGCAGAAGCACGCAGATTCAGGGGAGTCTGGGGCTCCGGTCGGTGACGCGGGTAGCGGTGGAGGGGCGGGTGTTTCTACCGGCACACTGGGGATACTTGGGACTGGTCGTCGTCGTCTGGATACTCCTCTGTTGTTGTTCGAATCTGCTCTCTGTTTGCGTTTGGGTTTCGTCACCGAGCCGGTTCTCGTGCCGCTCCTGTCAGATTTAGTGGTTTTCTTGCGGGGCCTGTATTTGTAGTCTGGGTATTCCCGCATGTGTAGTTGCCTGAGCCTCTCAGCCTCGTCGATGAAGGGCTGGCGTTCTTCGTCGTTCAGCGTCTTCCAAACGCGGCCGAGGTTTTTGGATATTTCCGCGTTGTGCATGTCGGGTGTTTGCTCGCATATTTTCCTGCGCTCTATTTGAGACCAGACCATGAATGCGTTCATCGGCCTCTTGATGTGGTTTGGATTGTTCTTTTTCGTCTGTGAACAAGAGAAATAATATAATTAGTCTTCAATTTAAATGTGCCTTAATTAAAGCTAACTAGAGGGTAACTGACTTGAATAGTTTGTTATGTAAAAGTGATGTTATATAAAATAGAAATAATGTTGTAATAATAATTAGCACAAAATACACTTCGTCTGAAAATATATTAATAAATTAAAAGATTATTTTTTGTATTACAAGGGATATAAAGCATTGTTCCGAATTTACTCTGCCGGGAACGTTCGCAATGTTTAATCGGGTTTAAGTTCCAATAGGTTCGCTAACCTTGAGCATCCCATTTACTCAATATATAATAACCCTGTAAAATACATGTTATAAAGAGTGCATTATGCAACGACGATGCAAGTAATACACGTGCCCGGCGATAACGACTTGTGGAATATAACGTGAATGGAGTCGGTAATATTGTTAATCTCTACTTCAATTTCCGCGACATATGATTGAACAAACTAGATAGAAAATAGTATATAGATAATGTGTAATTAATTACGTCAATATCTGCGTTGCCAACCAAAGTAATACAGATGGAAACATAATGAGACTGCATTCAACGGAAAATAATATGCACTATTTTAATGCATGAATATTTAAGATGAAACTACTTCATCATCATCATCATCATTTCAGCCGGAAGACGCCCACTGCTGGACAAAGGCCTCCCCCAAAGATCTCCACGGTGATCGGTCCTGCGCTGCCCTCATCCAACCTATTCCGGCGATCTTGACCAGATCATCGGTCCATCTTGAGTAATTGAAACTACTTATTATTTTTTAAATAACAGTAACAATGTGATTACAGTTTCTATATAAACCGGAAAAAAAAATATTTCAACAGATAAGTTAATGAGATCATTGACACAGGGTCTTTCTCCAAGTAAATAGCAGAACCCCAGTGTTATAGATACTAATTGTTTTTGCTAAGTAGTAAGCGCTTTACAAAGCAAGCAAAGCAAGTCTGAAACATATACAATGTCGGCCATATTGGTTTGATTATAGTCTAATAACCCTTTCAGACGTGACGTAATACAATCTGCTCCATTCAGCAAATCCCTTAAACCGCTTAATGCTTTAGCGGTAACTAAGTTAATGATCGAAGTTAATCACGAGAATCACTACTCGTATATTGCACAATAAGAAAATTAAAATAACAAACTATGTCTTACAGTTGGACTCGGGTTAAAAAAATCTGCAAACTTAACACATTGTTAGCATTGAAAGTTTATTTTCAGGTTACATGATTCCGTGTAACTTGAATTATTATTATTATTAGAAAATAATATTCCTTTTCGTTTAATGGCTGGTACACAATATGTATGAAAACCAAAATTATGATCCGAGTTAATGGTATTTCTGGAATGATTTGTTCCCACTCGGATCCGACTGTTCAGCAGGCAACGTGTTAAATACATTTGCCTGGAATAAAAAGGTAGTTCACCAACAAGGTTTAATTATAAATATGATACATTTATAATAAAAGCTTGCAAACTCGTCCGCAAATGAAGGCAATCATTGTTTTTAATTACGTCGTTGTATAAATGTGCAATATATAGAAAAATACGGAAAACAATTCCCTGATATGAAAAATGAATTATATTATATATTCATAATGATAATTTATTTAATTGCGAGCACGATTATAATTTCAGACACGACGTTAACCGTGAGCGATGGGCCAAATGTGATTAGTATGCTTAACATTTACATCAACTCTATGTCCTCACTATAAATGATATTGTTATCATTATATTATTATAAACAATTGGAATAGTACACCGTTGTGGAAAATTTTATACAATCCCGTTACGACACGGCCGTGACTGTATTATTTTGTACACAAACATTGCTCGCTGCGTTTGTAAAAATTGAAAGTCGTAAGGATACAACGATTTCACTTTTTAATCTTAAGTAAGTTTGCGGGGTGCTGTGTACGCACTGTGTGTCAACGGGTAGTCAAATTAATAAAACAAATATAAGTACTTGACGACTATTATACTAACCCATACATTTTTACAAAATCAAATATAAAATCCGATTGTATTTTTTAAATTCCTGTCATTCTCATTATAAATTATTTGGTAGATAATGAATGACAAGAAAATATAATACATTTTTTATTTTCATGATTTTTGTGACTTGGATACCTGTCTCATAGAGAAAAACAGGACTAATCGCTAGTACAGAGGTCTATCGATGACAATTACTTTCCTTCTGCTAAGAAAATCAGCATAAAAATAGATTAGATGTGTGCAAATACTTGATGCAATACCATTTTCTTATCGACTAGATATTGCTATAGTATCTTAAAGAAATAAATTTAAAGATATCGAAAAATTGCAATAAACTACATAGTTGAAATAATTTAAACAACATAAATTTTCGGGATACGGGAACAGAAAACAAAATAAGCGAGTTTACCCTTTATTATTCAAATCGAAACTTCACCCCATTTCCCTGTGGAGGGGGTTGACTATTTTTTCCTGACTTATTTATATTCTGGAGCAAAAAAGGGTAAGTCAGAGAGCGAGTAAATCAGGTTGGGCCGCCCACTAGCCTGCTCAAGGTGAAACGAATGAAGGTGTTTTAGATCTCCGTGTTTGTAAACTGCTTACCTAGTTTCAGGGTACCGCAGAAGTAATATTAAATCGCTTAAATTATCTAATATTAAATCTGAACCATAAAAAAGGTATGTGATCACTAGAGCCGTACTATTATAAAATACATGATTGATTGTTAAATTATTTAAATTAAGACTATTCGGTTTTAATTCTAATACTATTAAGCAGTTAAAACATCTGGACTTAGTCATCATCATCATCAGATCTTTAGAGTATAATTGGCATGGATTAATTATTTTACTGGGACACAAAAAGAAAAGAAAATGGCATTTTACACTTTTTTACAGGTTCCTCTTCTTTGCTTAAGAAAACTGAGTGTACTATATAGTTATACTCTGGTAAACAAAGCGACCGTTAAAAAAGTCGACTTATCAATTATGAAAGTTACAGATGGTTATAACTGATTCACTAACCGGTATAGGGCAACTACACCTTAGCATAATAATTTTCCAATAATTGAACAATAAATTGCCAGCAAATTATTTATGTACATAAAATATATTTAAATGTACTACAGAACCCGTTCCATCAGAAAGTAGATCACTACCAATCATATTTTTTGTCCGTTTGTTACCAATGTTATTATTAGGTTATTTTTTTTGCGTTCATTTCTGTTTTGTCCGACAATCTATACGGCACTCTATTAATCACTGCTCGTGATATCTTTTTTATTCGTATATTTTTTTATTTTAATTATGTCTGTTACTATGTTCAGTTGACTAATGATAGCAAATATGAAAATCATTTGCACAGATTCCCCACCTTTTCCTGAGTAGAATAGCCTACATTCTTTATGCCAGCAAAAAGGGCAAAATGGAAATAAAATAAATATTTTATTTGTGCTGTTGAGGCTGCGACGTTATAAGTAATTTGTCAGGTGTATTTGATTCCACAAATATCGTTAATCATTGAATCCATAAATTTACTTTACTGTTCTTATGTACGCAGCCTATTAGAGTATGCATCACCAGTGTGGAATCCATTTTACCAAATTTATATATCTCGCTTGGAGAGTATTCAAAAGAAATTTTTACGATATTTAGATTTTAAGACTAAACAGAATTCTGAAAACTATCACGATCGATGCCTACGTTATCATTTTTTGCCACTTGAATACAGAAGATCCGTAAGTGATGTCTGTTTACTTATTAACATTGCAAATGGATCATACGACTGTCCCGAACTTTTAGCTAATATAGGATTCCGTACACAGCACAAAAATTTTAGAAAGCGATAATTGTTAAGTGTGCCATTTGCACCTACTAATTATAGACAAAATAGCTTTTTTATTCGAGGTGCAAATGGATTTAATCAATTAGATGCCCAGCTCGATATCGATTTGTTCACAACTAAAGTTAACAGATTCAAAGTAATGATGGGTAAATACTTTTTCGACACTGTTGAACATTGCATATAAGTTGTTATTTATTTTTTCTTTTCTTTTTACTGTGTAGATTAGTGCTAAATAACTAAATGTTAAGACTTGTAATCAGCAATAGTTTTTAAGAATGTATCTAACATATATATACATATTGTAATTTTTTATTAGTCTGTAAGTCTTACTAAAAATAAATAAATAAATAAATAAATAAATTTAAAATAGTGGGAAGTAACAGAACTCCTGCATTCGCGGTAGACGTCCGTAATATTGTGGATAAATTGCAGGAGTGTCGTCTACGCTGGTATGACCACGTTTTACGCCAACCGGCTACTTAAGTAGGAAATAAATGTCTAGCCATGCCGCCTCTTGCCAAAAAATGCTGCCTTGACGTTGTAAAGGGTGATGATATGCGTGATAATGGATTGACTGTCAGAGATGCTAATGATGGTGGGAAAGGGAGAAGAAAAAGCGGACCCCGAGGATCGAAGGGAAAGTTTGGATTACAACCCGGATTTAACGCTAAGATGATGATGATGATGAGTTAAAACAGTGGATCCAATGTTACACCGACCGGCGGTGACGATTAATAGCATCCAGCTTCAACAAACTTCTACTTCAACACTAAAATATGCTACGACAAGGTAATTGCATAAATAATAAAACATACAAGCAATTGCATTTTACATTGAATTATTGTGAGCATAAACGTTCACTATGGAAAATACCTAGTTAGATGATAAAGATTATATTATAGTATATAACTATAATATAACTTTGTTTAACGACAATTATGAACAAGTTTTAATTATTAAACAACCAAACGCAGAAAAATATCTGATACAACATTCAAGTCTAAACGAAAAAGAAGCTTGCAGCTTTCATCAACAGTTGACCATAAGAATAGAAAAATTAGAAGCTATCTTGCTTGATCGTAATGTTTTCAGGACTAAATATTGAAATTTTCTTCTGCTGTAAAAAACCAGATAAGAGCAATGTCAAAAAGGCATAGCAGTATTGCCTGTGAACACTTTAGTGTCGATTGAAAATGACGTCCTCAAACTCCCAACTAAGGAAAAGCGTTCGCCCGTACAACGTACGTCCTCTGACTTCGCTTCCTACATACTTTGATAATCACTTCCTATAACCTTTATCATCCTTGTTTGTTATCGTACCACGATTAGTTAACGCGGAAATGTTAAATGTACTTGAAATTCTTGAGCGTTCTGGCTTTGACTTGAGTGTGCGAGTGGACAAGTGCCATCGTAAGAAACGTAAAGTGCAATCAAGGGGATACATTGATTAGATAATAGTAGAATTGTGATTTAAGTGGGAAAAACGCTAGGTGACACACCCAGCCAGGATCGCCACGGAAAACGCTGACGGCGTTAAGAGTAACATGCATCCAATAGACTTACTACTAGAGAAAACGAAGGATAAAAAAAGAGTAAGAAAACTGACTTGGGCACGTAGAAGTTTGAGTAGAAATCTACACTAAGATGATGTTTATAAATTAAAAAAGACAACCCCTAATGGTGTTAACCATTTATACCATACGGAGGCTTATTGAAGGCGTATTGTGCATTTTGAGAAATTTGCATACACATAATTAAGTAAATTAAATCTATTTGATATATTTAGAACAATATCTTTCAGATGAGAACAGATTATTGCTATTAATTCTTCTTCCAAGCGTTTCATCTCAATTGTTGCTTCAAAAGATTTCACTTCAAAATTGTAAATATGATTTGACAATATTTTGACCAACAATATATTTTTGCAAAGCCCGCAAGAACTGCCAAGGGCAACGGTCACCATCAGGTGAATGGTTAATTCGTCATCCTGACTATAAAAATAAGTTTCATAGTCTACGCTGACATCTACTTTTGAATGTCAGATAAAGTCACCTTTCGTTAATCTTTATTTTTACGACGCGCGACGTCTATAAAGGTAGCAGTACAAATTGTTTATTACCCACTTAAGGTTTTCCCCACTATAATTTGATGCCATATCAGTTGCAGCTTTTTTATGCTTTCTTGGTTATGATTAGGATAAATTCCGGATTCAATCAAAATCGCTGAAAGTTTGCCTCATGATTGGACGTAACGACAATGGGCTCAAATTTAAACAAAAAATAACATATAATTTTATAATTTCAATCAAATTGAAAATAAATATTACTTAATAAATTAGTGACATTAAGGTATCACTTAAATTTTTATCAATTTAGTATTCAGTACACTAAACCTAAACACAAGGACCACTTTTATATTTTTCCGTTACCTCAGTATTAATAACATCGATGTTATTAGACAGGCGGGGATACTGACCACTATACTACCGAAGAATGATGACATACGGAACGCAGACGTGGTCGCTAACTATGGGCCTTATGAGAAAGCTCATGGTCGCTCAGAGAGCAATGGAGAGGGCTATGCTCGGAGTTTCCCTGCGAGATCGAATTAGAAATGAGGAGATTCGCAGGAGAACCAAAGTAACCGACATAGCCCGGATGATTGCAAAACTGAAGTGGCAGTGGGCTGGGCACATAGCTCGAAGGACTGATGGCCGTTGGGGCAGAAAAGTCCTCGAATGGCGACCGCGTACCGGAAGACGCAGTGTTGGTAGGCCCCCCACAAGATGGACCGATGATCTGGTCAAGATCGCCGGGATAGGTTGGATGAGGGCAGCGCAGGACCGATCATCGTGGAGATCTTTGGGGGAGGCCTTTGTCCAGCAGTGGGCGTCTTCCGGCTGAAATGATGATGTTATTAGACATGGGCAAACATTAGGTACCCGCATCTTGCAACTGTACGCTGTATTGAAATGCATCAGCAAATCAAGGAATCAAATTAACTAATCTTACACGGAGAGAGTATTTTACAATAAAAAATCAATTTCGAAAGTGCGACACGAGAGTTTTAATAGCTTTATCATAACATGACTCCCACGCTGTCAATGATTTAAAAAAATGCACCAAAACTCTGTTTTAAGCGATCATTAACATTTTAATGACACCTTAATGCGAATAATAAAGTAAAACACGCAAAAACAGGTTACGAGTCATACAGATCGATTAAAAAAGCGCTGTCATTTTCTTTTATTTTTTTAAATATTTAATTTGGGTACGGGTGAATGACTGGTTTTATTAATTTTGGGTACGTTTTGAAATTCTACATGACTTATAGTTTCCGCAGCAGTGATTTTGTATTACCTTGTCTCAAACCATTATTAGCTGACGATACTTTACCTACATTTAGGCAGATGCAATGAATTTATTAAAGATTCGGTTGATAATTTCGTAATAATTGCTTATACTTGAAAACCTATACTTTATATATGAATCGTAAGTATATCAAAAATATGAAAAAGGCAAGTGTATCTTATAAAAATAAATAATATGAACAATCTTATAACTCCATTATGTCCAAATAAAACATACATAAAATAATGCTGAAGCACAATAATGTAACAATGTACATTAACAGCAATAAACTGCGGGGAGACAATTAAATGCTTATTAAGAATTCTATTTTTAGATGTCCCAAATGATTCTATTTTTAGACTTCAAGTGGAATTCCATTCAATAGTAACATTAATAAACCTAATAAGTAATCTACAACTGTCGTCACTGTCATCTAAATTCTCGGATAGTCTTTTAAACAAATACTAGTATTAAAAGTGAAACTTGAAAAATTATAACTTTATCCAAGAACTAAACGCCTTTTACTAATATAACCTTCATTGCCGTAACATACAGGTCTAATACAGCCTGCTGATGATAATGCGAATATCGACGTCATTAGAGGCCGGTTATGTAGATTCGCCTTCCGCTTAAGGAACGATGTTTATATAAAATAGACTGTGTACATTTGAATGCGGCTCGTATTGCCAACGTGGCAGCTGCTACAAGGGCGCCCACTTGATTTCCTGAACGTGTTGCTTGGCGAATTCGCGAATCGGCAGCCATAGGTTTTGCCTATAAAAATCATCAATATTATTATTGTGAATTGCCTTATTAATAGTATATTAAATCTTAATATTTTCGTTTTTTAATTTAAGGTAAGACATAATCTGAACTCAAGTAAGATTATTTAGAAAACTTTTAAAAGTTATTTTAATGTTATGATTAACAATTATTTAATTGAATTAAGATATAATATTAATAATCTAAGCGTAATAAACCATAGACCAGTGATCAATTTGGCATTTTTAATACATATTAAATCTTAACTGATTTATAGAAAACTAAGGAAATAACGCTAAATACTTAAAAAAAGCTATTTATAGAGGTGAACAAAGGTTAGATCGACTGGGTACTTATAAAAGAACCACAAAAGGCAAAAACGAGTACGTAAATGATGTAGCCAGTTCAAGTTTACACACCCGTATATGCTAGCGGAATTACTTTGACTGAGATTCATTACCCTTTATGTAAAGCTATTTAGTGAATAGCTGTACTGTCTCTACATAAATTTATCGAATGTTTAATAGTTAGTCAAGAGAATAACGGAATATCATAATTTAAAAAGGATCGATAATTCAGAGATGATGAAAAATCAGTATGTGATATAGTGAGATCAGTTTAAGAAAGAATAGTAAAAGTAGAAATAAATATTGTTATTTTGGTAACAATTAGTGATATATTTGATGAGTTTTTAAGTAAATCAATGAAAATGATCCAATATGACTCAAGCATATAACTGGGGCTAAATTAAAACGATACGATAACAAAAAAATTATAAGTGGAACAACAGATAATAATGGTTCACTCGTGAAACATAATTGCATGAATCTAGTCTACTTTAAAATAATTATTTAGTCTAATTCCTAGTAAAGATTATGCTTTTTTGCCTTTTGCGATATCACGCTAAGACCTTGTATATTTAGTACTAGCGCAGGCAGTTTCGGCGTGCCGCAAGGTTGCACTATATTTCCGTGTTTACATATAGCATTTGCTTAAATTTTTTGACAAAACTGTTAAATACGACTAATAATTAAATTTAGTATATAATTAACAAATATTTGCTGTAAACATTGAAGATATAAATAATGACTATATTACTAACAGTATTAAACTTTTGTACTTCAAATCGTTTCTTTGAAGTAATGGTATTGGTTTTGAATTAGAAGTTTTTCTTTAATGCTATAATATACTCTATAAGAATACTCTTGTAGATGATAATTCAACACTCAGAAGAAGCATAAGTCAGGGTTTCCTTCTGTAAATTACCGAGAGTTGGGAGCTTTATCAAATTCTGATGGCGAGGACTCGAATAACTACCCAACGTCTATTAATGTTTTTTTTTGTGAGTATTATATTCCACCCGCACCCATCGTTCATAAGCCAAGACGCTATTGAATACTCGGCGGAGCTCTTCTGAAACTCCGAAAGAATAAATCAAATATTGATCTTCCTTTGAATCTTAAAAACGAACTAAAAAGATACCACTCGTTTTGACACCCTATAAACGATAGTAGATGACCGTACTCTTTTAGTTGCTAATACAATATTATCATATTAAATACATTTGATTTATAATTGCTAAAGTGAAACAACGTTTAATCAAATAAATTTATCCTCCTTTCGTATTTTATAGAATTCCAACTTCCTCAATACAAAAACGGAAAGAAATTGCTGCAAATGTTCATTATTTCAACGGCGACATTAATAGAATTAACTCAATGTCAAAGCATTGGCATAATGGCGATCGGAAGTGTTTTAAACACCTCAAGAACCGGTTAAGCGAATATTTCCTAAAAGGAAGTCAGTTAATCATCTTCTTATATATCTTTAGCCTTCAGTTTGCGAAATTCCGAAGTTATATGCTGATACGAAAACTTGTTAAGCCATGGTGAGGCATCGAGCGTGTATATTTATGTTAAAATTAGATTTTTATGTTGCTTATGAACTTGTTTGAAATTGTAGAAAAAAAAATTCTAAAGATTTTTTACCCCTATGGGACATCAGCGTATTCGCGGTGCCACGTCGCAAACATCCATAGCACGCTAATTACTTACTATTAAGTGGGCTGTTAGCCTGTTTGCTGTTCCTCAGCAGTAAAAAATTACGTAGTCCAAGTTAATCACGGTTGCATCTATAGATTTCACTCAAGAAAGCGCGACCTGCTTTTACGTACTATCAGGACAAAAGTACTGCACCTTATTTGACGTCGATGCTCATTAACCACAATTCATTTTACTGTTAAGTTATAATTAGCATAAAACATAGTAATTTGTTAAATTTCAAGACTGAAGGTGTGAATATAACGCATTAATAATCCCCTTTGCTTCAGTTACACATCTAAATTTCTAAAGCGATTACATTATGTATATAAGACAATAAATGCCTATCAGGTGGATTTGGTAAGATTCCGAGAGCTCAGATTTGAGTGTCTAACATTTTGATTACCATAAACTTACTATAAGTCAATAAAAGTCAAACCAATTTACAACTTTATATCTTGAACCTGATACAGCGAAAAGCGAACGCCACCTACCCCCGTTTTTTATTAAAATGTCTCCCTTATTACTGAAGCAATTTGATCCGCCACGGCTGGGAATCGAGTCGACATCTTGCGAATTACTATCCCGGGAACTTCGACTTAAACAATTTCGGACTTAATATCTCACTTAAATTGCACCCTTAGTTGAAGTTAAGACTCTATTTATTTGATTCTATTTATTATTTCAATCAAAAACGATCATTTAAGTGTTTAAAGCTGCTTTATATACCTAATCAGACCATAGAGTTAGTGAATGGAGGATTAGTGGGATTATCGATGTACCGAGAGATATCTTCGAGGCCAGGATCGCGTAAACTACGCGAAATACACCGCTTTTTAAAAAATCTTGTTGTTCTTGCTTTAGCTAAGATAATAAATAATTACGAACTTTATGTGACCGTAAAGGTTAGCCTTTCGAACAGCTTCTTAAATTGTTAAGCAGGCGAGATTTTGAAGCCATAAATTTCCTGTAACCCCTTCCAAAACCGTCTAATAAACAAATAACAATGAACGAACTCCTAAATAACAAGTAAAACTTAAAATAAGTTGAAAATTTCTAATTAAACGCCAGCATGCCGAAAAGTTTCATCTCTGAATATTGTAACTCATTGTACTGAGACAAAAGGTGTCCTCAAAGACCCTGGTGGCCCACAAAGCCTTAATCGGGGCCTTTTGTTCCTTCAACCCTTAGAACTGTCTCAACATCTTCATTATTACAAATTCAGATCGTCAGTTCGACAAGGGATGAATATTTTCTTTACAGGGATTGACTTGGAACAATGTAATTATTTACAAACGATCGTAACAAACGAATTTTCTAATCCGTGGTAATAATATCAAAGCGAAAGTAATTAAGTTACTACAAAATAATTATGGTTTATGTTTGAAGACAAATACGGTTAATTTTCGTAATGTAAATCAGGTACAATATGTTAATTAAAATCTAGATTGTCATGCTTATCCATATTTCTAAACATTCAGCACCCCAGACAGTCTATTAATGGCCAAAAATGTTGTACAACTTCTGTTTAAATATAGAAAAGCATTAGCCAACATATTATATCCATAAAATCCAGGTCGTATGTTTTAATGTAAAAAACTATAAAATATATTATTTATAGTTTTTTACATTAAAATTGGTATATAAATATATATTGTCATATTTAATTCATAAGTCATTTTAATTTTTGACATATGTATATTATACACATATATATCAAATTACTGTTTATAGTATACCTATAGACAGTAGCCGTGTTATCATTACATCAAATATTGACACTCCTAAATTAGTAAACAGCGATAATAATAACGTATGTTTAGCGAAGATACAATTATATTATATATAAATACATACTCATTTAATCGTCTTGGAAGTAAATCCAAGTGATAACTGATTGTAGCCCAGGATCTAGGGTTCCACTCCCAAAAAGAATATCCATTACCAGAACGTAGTTCGCAGTTAAAAAGAATATCAGGACTCAAGCTCTACAATTTCCAAAAATTTATTATTACTATTATACCTAGTCAGGTCATAAATTCTGTCACATGTTTAATGTAAAATAATTGTAACAAGTTTATTCATTATGTAACCATTTATATACCAAAATGAACTTAACAAAACATAGATTCTTATGACATTAAAGTTTATTCAAAATGACCTCCGTGATTTTGAATACAAGCCTTCAATCTGCGCGGCCAGTCCTCTATCGCAGCACGAACGAGGTCCATGTCAATATCGGCGGCTGCCTTAATCAAGGATGTCTTGAGTGACTCCAAATTGGGATGAGGCTTTGAACACGCCTTTTCCTCCAAGTGTTGCCATATCTTGTAATCTAACGGATTCAAATCTGGACTGGAGGAGGGCCAGTCTTCGTGCCGGATGAAGTCGATTTCACGCGCCGCCAGCCAGTCTTGTGTGCTCTTCGCTCTATGAGCTGGCGCCGAATCTTGTTGGAATACCCAGTGCCTGTTATTGAACATGGTATGAGAAACAGGTTCCACAAGGTTCGTCAGGACTGTATTTTGATACACAACAGCATTCGTTTTTACACCTTTCTCACAAAAATGTACCTCTGTTAAGCCCCAATAAGAAACTCCCAACCATACCATGAGCGAGGATGGAAAATGACCTCGTTGGACACGCGGAATACGGTTGCTCGCTTCTTCACTACTGTGTGCGTACACCTTATCATTTTGTTTGTTGTAGCTCTCTTCTACGGTAAACATTTTTTCATCCGAAAAAAGAATTTCCCGATATTTTTTTCCCGCGTACCGCTTCAACAAAGCGCGGCATCTCTTCAGTCTCAGGTCCATTAGACGAGCATTCAAACGATGTCCTGTTTTTCTTCGATATGCCCGAAGCCCTAAGTCTTCATTTAACACCCTTTTCACCGTGGTTCTGCTTAACCCCATCTGAAGGGCCAACAGTTTCTGCTTACGTTTGGGATTTCTTTGAATTCGTGCCTTCACAGCTTTTATCACTGCTGGAGTCCTAACAGACCGAGGGCGACCACTTCTTGACCTGTCATCTACACTAGAGTCTTCATTGTATCGTTTGATGGTACGATAAATGAATCTTTTGGTTATATTCAAATTTTTCAGTATGTTAAAAATTTGAATTGGCGCGTAACCGCAACGATTCAACGCAATAACTGCAACACGGTCTTCTTTAAACGTCCACTCCATATTTAAAAAATGAGTAAAATTCTAAAAGTATACATTTTTATTTTCATGAACAATTCGAGATTCGAATTCAATAAACTTTTTTGTGGCCAGCATTCTAAAAGAAAAGTTTTTACTGTGTGACAATACTTATGACCTGACTAGGTATAAATATTTATACTTATCTAAGTATTTAATACTTAGTACTTAACAATTATTATAGTAAGATAGCTAAAATCGGTTAATATTAAACGATAATAGGGGTATAAGAGGCCCTACCAATATATTCGGGTCCCAAGTCAACCTCACCTGCAAGTCAGCGCACCCTGCCGAATAACGAACGAGGCCCTGAGGACGGCTTTCCTTTTGGAGTTGAGGGGTCAGACGGCAGTCGCCCCCATAAAAGCCAAAATCAGCCAAATCAAATAGAAACACTAAGATTACGGGATTGTTTAAGGGCTACAGCACCGCCGCATAACGGCAAGCAAGAGCTTCGCCCGATTCCTGTGAAAACTGGAGAAGGGCTACCGTGTCATGGACGGGCACGGCTAACGACGTTAGCCCCAACTCACACAGCCCAAACATCTCGAAAGATCCGTTTCGCAATATGGAACATAGGCACACTAACCGGACGCGTGAGAGGGTTGGCCGATGTGCTCTCCAGGGGGAGGCTGGCCGTGGCGTCCCTGCAGGAGACTCGGTGGAAGGGTTGGAATGGGAATGGGACTCTCGAAGGAGTTTCAGAACGACATTTTGGAAGTGAAACGTCATAGCGACCGGCGACCATAAGGTCGTTAGAGTTAGAGTGTTTCAAAAAATCGACTTTTTTTTCTTCAAATGGTCGGCAAATTCTCTCAGAGGATATCATTTTTGATAAATTAATTTCTTCCAGAGTTATTCGAGGTCAGTTTGATTTCCATCATATTTTAGCATGTTTTTAACTTTTATGGCACAATTATCATTATATATATTTTAATAATATGGTTAATATAAATTACTCAAAAAATGCTGGCTTGACGTCGTAGGAATCTATATGCGTGCCAACGGACTGACCACCAGAGATGCCGAAGATCGTGCGAAGTGGAGAAGAAAAAGTCGGAAAGCGGACCACGGGCGCCGAAGCGAGTTTGGCTGCAACCGGGATTCAATGCTAAGATGATGATGATGAATAACAACTTAGTAAGATTACTAACCCCTACGGCCGGTGTTGGACTGTTATAAAAGGCGGCAACACAACCCTAGCTACGTCCAAACCCGGCTGGAGGGCACCACCATTGGTTATAAGTATGCCGCTATAGACTAAGCAATAGCGTCGTAAACATATATAGGCGACGGTAACTGCTTACTATTAAGTGCGCTGTCAGCCTTTCTGCTGTTCCTCATTAATAAAAATGGGATACCGCTTAGATGATCACGATAACTCGTATGTAAACAATATTTAAAATTAATAAAATTCTGCAAGCATATACAATCTAAACAATTCGTTAATAAATCACAGTGAATTATTATTCAAAGCGAAACGAACTCTGTCCAAAACAAAATCCATACAATCATGTACAAACACATGTCGTATATAGGTTAAAAGTTATTAAAATTCTCGTCGCGAGCGCCAATGAATAGGCGATTATAGCGAAAAGGGGTCAGGATATGAGGTATCTTGCATACGCGTGTGTGCGTGTGTGAAACCGCGCGAAGTCGTGACTTGATTCCACACGTTTGGCTGATTGCGCTTTTTGCTATGTAAACAGTGGCTGCACAATTTCAAACCACAATAAGGGACAAATTTTTCAAAAATTTTCATTCAGTGTTTTTTTCAAAGTTTTATTGGTTTCCTGAATTTTTTATCAGTTACCGTGTTTTTTTTATTGCAGTAGGACAGCAGACAGGCTGACGGCCCGCTTAGGATTTAGCAGTTACCGTCGACTATAGGTGTTTGCAACGCCAGTGGCATCGCGAACACGCTGCTGTCCCATAAGGGTACAGGAACTTGGGTCACTAATGCCGGAACACAACACAAGGTTATTATGGCGGCATACTTAAGACCAAAGGTGGTCGGCATCCAGACGGGCTTGAGGCCCTACCACGTAGCTAGGGTGGGTTGTTTTGTCGCTTTTTACGACAGCCCTACCCCGGCCACAGAGATCAATATTCTTTCTCCGCCCCTGCACGGATAAAAAAATCTTGAAATTGGGCAGCCGAGTGCGTTTCAGATCAGTTAACTGTATGATGTGTATTCTTAGTTTGAGATCTGCGGAAGAAGGAAACACCTATAAGATGTTCAGCTAAGTATCCAAAATTGACAACCTTATAGAATTTTTCTTGATAATCTGGTTTGATTAATTTCCAGGTACAAGTAAAAAATTGAACTTTTTTGATGTTATTTTATTAAACTAACGAAGCATGATATTTGTATTCAGCAGTATGTATGTATTTCAGCTAGTTCAGTATATAGAATATGTAAAATTGTTTTATGACGATATAGCGGTTGGAAATAAAAGCGACAGATACAACGCATCTCGCCGAGTCACCGACAATCCTTGACTTATAAGTAATTTATATTCCACTAGCTTATACCATACACTACAACGACAATACTTTATCAGCTTCGATTAATAATAATTTATTTCAGATAGCAAATTTAATACATTAATATGTGTTAAGTATTTTGATAATGTAGAAATAGATGTAGTTTTGTATATTATGAAAAAAAAAATTGACATTAAATTAAACGCTCAAAATCATCTAAAATACACTTAATTTTTGTAGTTTTACGTAATTTTTATGAATTGTATTCAAAAAATATACCTTAATATACTTTTTTATTGTGAAATAAAAATACTTCTGCATTTAAACATTATACTTTATATTTTTTAAGAAAAAATAAATATAAATTTCCATGCGCATACATTGTATATGATGTATAAAATTATAAATAATACATATATTGAATTTAAAAAGATCTATTATACGAGCAGAATTATATATTATAATTTTTTATCTTCCATTTTATCTTTATATACAACTGTATAGGAACTTATATTTTTAAAGTATTTAATAGGTCATTTGTAATTACAGGCTATTTAAATATTAAAAATTATTTAAATATACTTTATTGAAGGCAAAAAAGGTGTTTAAAATAATACAAGGAAGTACTGCCGTTTGCAGTACAATGCTGATACATACAGAGAGTACAGCCTTTTCTCCAGCCTTTTTAACATATAGCGTCAACAACGCTCTCTACGGAGACATTTAAATTTAAATCCGATACGGGATATCCTTTTTCTTCGTCGAAATACGAACCACTGAGCTTGCAAATTCGCCCTTGGCTTACTATTAGAATTTTGGTACATTACATGTGCAGTAGTGTTGTTCAATCTTTTTGAATACGCGATCCCTTTAAGGGTTGATAAATTCTGGCGACCCCCTTGAGCCATAGAGAGACAAAAAGTTAGTAAGCAATTTGACTACGTTTATGATTTTCTCTATTTTGGTACCTATATTCATTATATTATATTAAGACCTACATTCTGTAAGAAGCCGCGACAGCTTTGAAAATAAGTACGAGGTAAGTTGGTAAGACCGCGTGCGGCTTTGATTTGGATGCCAGTTTGCGCGGACCTAACTTCGCGGCGTTGCCACACCGCATTATCGTCGCGAACGAGAGGTTTTTCCTTTTGCCGGTGACCCCCCGAGTAAGAATTCGCGACCCCCCTAAGGGTCGCTACCCACAGATTGAAAAACACTGTATTACAGCATATTCATTTTATATCCTTTTGCTATGTGGTAGGGTTTTAAGCCCGTCTGGATGGTAACCATCCCTAGATTTTAATATGCCGTCATAATAATCTTGTGTGCGTTCCGGCATAAATGACCAGGTTCCAGTAGCACTTCGCAGATAGCAGCGTGTTAACAATGCCTATGGCGTTGCAAACATCCATAGGCTACGGTAACTGCTAAAGTCTAAGCGGCCGTCCGCCTGTCTGCCGTCTTACAGCAATAAAAAAAGAAGTATATTAATGTCAGGCGTAAATTAACTATTTTTTTTAAATTTTATTTGATAGTCTTCATTACGCATATGCTTAGAATCAAAGTTACAACGTAGGATACTTCTTATATCTCGCTTGGGTTATAGTGGCTTGCTGGCTAAACGTCGTAAATATGTATCCACGAGAATGCAGATACAGCTGATATATGATATCGGAAGGTTTTACTCCGTAGTGGGATCTTTGCGGCCAAGTCGACATAGGTGGTAGGCCCATGGGGACATGGGTCCGTCTGGATAGTAACCTCTGGTCTATAAGTATGCTATAATAACCGTGTATTGTGTTTCGGCATTAGTGACCCAGATTCCTGTTTCGCTTCACGGACATCAGCATATTAGCGGTGCCCGCGTCGCAAACATCCATAGGCGACGGTATCTAATTACTATCAAGTGGGCCGCCAGCCTGTCTGTTGTTTCACAGCAATTAATAAAAGCGTGTTAAAATGGCTTCGTTTTACAAATATATAACATACATGTCAAACAAATTCTGAACTATTTATATCATACAAATATTTTGTATTGCAAAATCGAACCCACAAACACTTGGTTATGACCTAACCCAAACACGGACTCGGATTCGAAGGCAGCGGACTCGCAATTTAACCTCAAGCGAAGCCAGGAACGATACAATCATATTTCAGTTGGTAAAATCGTAAAGTGAGAAATCTAGGTCAAGACTATATCAAGTAACACGTAGCTACATTATTGCTTTTTCAATGAAAAAAAACATCTTGAAATTTTTGTCGTGTATAGAAAAAAGTGTAAAGAAAAAAAAGAACTACATGCAGTCAACATGTAGTTCTTTTACGGACCTTTTCTACCTGGTAGGGCCCCAAGCCCGTCTGGATGGCAACCACCTTTGGTCTTAAGTATGCCGCTATAATAACTTTGTGTTGTTCCGGCATTAGTGATCCAAATTCCTGTCCCTTATGCGACAGCAGCGTGTTCGCGAGGCCACTGGCGTTGCAAACACCCATAGGCGAAGGTAGCTGCTAAATTCTAAGTGGGCCGTCAGCCTGTCTGCAGCCCTAAAGTATAATTAGTTGAGTAGCATCAATAATCTATTTTAATTCAGCTCTCTCCTTTTTTTAAAACATAGTCGATAGAGACGTAGAATATATAGAAAATAGAAACATATGATGGACTTGTAATTAAAACATCACCTGAGCAATTCAACCTAGTTGTCCTAGCGAGTATTTAATGTTACTAATCTCAAAGCTTTGATGCAAACGAAATAAAATGCTTGTAATAATTTAATATTGACTAATACTAGTGCTTCTAAGGTACATATTCCCTTTAAAAAATAAAATAAACACGGACTGCACGCATGAGTGGCGATAACATTGTAACAATAAGAAATAAAGGGTTTTGATAAACCAAAAAAACTTCTTACACAATAAGCCAAATGAATCAAAGTCGCTGAGGTCAAGAGAGCATATAGTATAGATCAACTTGATAGATATTACAACAATGCCGTAACAAATATCCATATTATTTTCAATGTTAAGGCGCTATTAAGCCTATTACACACTAGATACATCTGCATTTTTGCTGCGGAATTAGCTACGATGTGCTTGTAGTCTACGCTTTATCGTTACCTATATTCCTGTGACAGCAGTGTGTTCACGGTGCCCCTAGCACCGTGCTTACTATTAAGGGACCCGTCAGCCTGTCTACTGTTCCGTAGTAATAAATTGTAGACCTCTACCCCAATTCGACCCTGGGACCAATATATTGGCGACTAAGATTTTAATATACGGAATCGGGAGACCATTTTTTTTTTGTCTCGGGGAAAAACCTCTCTTGACGGGTTCCCCCGGCCCGGGGGGACCGAGGGATATGTGTTACTCTGGGAAAGATGTTCAGCCATCCGACTAACCACTAAAAAACCCCGCTGTTCTTCTATCGCCTACGCCCGGGCCTACGGATATGTGGCCTGCCGATCTCGTGGCCCGGGCCGGCGCCGGCCCGCCCTTTGTCTTAAGGCGGGCCTTTTCTAAAGTGTTGGCGCCAGGAGGTCAGAGTTTCATCCCCCCGGCGCTCCCCTGTATTGTAGGAGTTGAGGGGGGCCGCGGAACAGCACGCGACCCTCTCCCTCACGACAATAGTGCGGGCGGCGGATCCTCCCCCGAGGGGCCACCCGCGGCCGCTATCTACGGCGGCCGGAGGTCATTGCTCGCTCTCCGGCGCCGATGACGTGGCCTGTGTTGGCGGGAGGGGAGTGTGGTGGTGGACGCCCGCTCCCGCTCCGCCGCCTCCTTTGCGGACATGACTGCCTCGCAAAAGGGAAATCGGGAGACCACCGTTATTGGCCTGTAGCATAGAAACCGTGAAGGGTACGGTTAGCTCAACATAACCGGGTTTGATCCAATTTCAATTATTTTTCTTTCTTCTTTCTTACAAGCTTAAAACTATTACAAATTTCACATTTCTTCATATTATCACAAGGATGTATCTCATGAAAACACATCGCATTTCAGGCTTGCTGTAAATCTAATTATTTTCAAGAATATTATTATGTTGGTAATTTACTATTCTATTACCATTCTTTCATGTATGGAACGTTAGTAAGAATTACTCTTATTAAGGACAGTGGTGTTTTTTATTGTTAAGAAACAGTAGATTATCTGACGGCCTATTTCATAGTAAGTAGCTGCCGTCTCTCCGCACCGTTACCACGCTGCCATCCACAAGAATAGGCACCTGGGTTATAATGCCGGAACACAACAAGGTTATTATGGCGGTATATTTAAAGGCCATGGTTGCATCCAGTCGGGCCTGGGGCTCTATCACCCAGCAAAGTATATAAAATATTGAGTTTAAAAGTATTAAATCAGAATTGGTTATATTATTCAGGATAATTCGAGTTTCACCTTTTAAGTGGTAATAATCATCGATAATTGTCATGCTTATAGATTTCTGATCTAGTTTCTAAGTTGACCTAGTATTGGAAACTAGATTATTAACTTAATGTAACTTCATATGGCTAAGTTATAGCTAAGTACTTTTACTTGGTCATTATTTCACAGCAGAAATACTAAAATGTTTCCATGTGATTTAATTTCAGTACATATAGAATACAATGGTAATATGTATATACTTATTTATTTGATCACTATTTTAAGATCCAGCAAACAATAGAATCAAGACCGCTGGAAAAAAGCACCTAAATTTAATATATGTATTTTACATTTGTTTCTTCATTATATGTTAATAGTTATATTTGAAGGTATATATGGTAGCCAAGTGGAATGATACTCATACATACCTAAAGGGTTCATGAGTTTGAATCCCACAATGTTGCGTTTAGGCAGTTTTTCACGCCTAGTGTGCAATATTAAGAATATAACATAATTGCTTATCACTATTATAATTTTATCCGTGCAGGGGCGGAGAAAGAATACTAACCTCTGCAGCCGGGGTCGGCCTGTCGTTAAAGCCGACAAAACAACCCACCCTAGCTACGTGGTAGGGCCTCAAGCCCGTCTGGATGGCGACCACCTTTGGTCTTAAGTATGCCGCCATAATAACCTTGTGTTGTGTTCCGGCATTAGTGAGGTATACCTACTATCCGTTGGTCTTACAGGTAGGCTCGAATCCAGCAGTGGGAACGTTATTGTAAGGTATCTGTCATTATTTCTACCTACAGTTAGGTATTACCGTAGGTGTAAATAATGACAGATACCTTACGTTATTTTTTTATTACAATTACTTTCATATTTTTCTCATTTAAATTATAATGTCAAAAAAACGTTATTAAAACATTTAAGATCTATAATCTCATCTGGAGATACATAACTTAAACTTGTTAAATAAACACTGTTAACTGACGACCTTTTCAAATGTTATAAATATTAAATTGCAAAAAATAAACAGCAAAAATGGCGGACGCAAAATATCAATACACGGTAAAATATATGATTTTAAGAAGATAAATTGGTTGCCTGTAGAGTCGTGATTTCCTGAATATAATGTATTCCAACAACGAATACTCGAAGCCGAAGGCTGGCATAGAATATGCATGACCGTTTAGCAGAGGGGCTTTGAATTAGATCGACAATGCGGCAGTGTAACTTGAAGGATAACTTATGAATGTGAATAATAATCCTTTTCAAAGTTATTAGTTTGTTAATTAATGTCTAATTATAAACTGTAATTGTATCAGTTATTTCGCAAAACTAGTTGAAATTGTCATGTTATGTCAATTGGGTAGTCACGTGATTTTGATTTTAACGCTTGACATTAAGTAATTATAAAAATAATACTATTTAATTCCATTAAGAATATCTAATAATAATCCGAGTAAGTAATCAATCAACGAAATTAAGTTAAACATCAGGAGATCATCATCATCATTTCATATAACTAGGAAAATAATAGAAATGAGAGACTTACAGGCTTATAAAAATTTTAACATTTTTTTTATTGCAGTAGGACAACAGACAGGCTGACGGCCCGCTTAGAATTTAGCAGTTACCGTCGCCTATGGGTGTCTGCAATGCAGTGGCATCACGAACACGCTACTATCCTATAAGGGTACAAGAACTTGGGTCACTAATGCCGGAATATAACACAGGGTTATTATGCCGGCATACTAAGACCGAAGGTGGTCGCCATCCAGACAGGCTTGAGGCCCTACCACGTAGCTAGGGTGGGTTGCTTAGTCGCCTTTTACGACAGGCCGACCCCGGCCGCAGAGGTTAGTATTCTTTCTCCGCCCCTGCACAGATAAAAATAGATAATAGATATGTCGGATACACGGACAATAACGGATATGGCGAAAAAGGGTGTGAATGTTGAGATGACGGCTAACAGGGGAGAGTGGAAGGAGAGAACATGTTGTGCCCCCCCCCCCCCCCATAGTTGGGATAAGGGCAGGAAGAAGAAGATCAGGAGATCACGTACTAGTTCTTATTATTCCATTTGCTTACCTTGTTACACAGAGCAATAGGATAATTAATCATAAACAAATTTAATTTAAAATGTTTAAGCCATTCCTATATTTTTTATAGCTGAAGTTCAACAGACAGGCGGCAAACGGTCTACCCGATAGCAGGTGGTCACCATCGCTTATGGACGTTTGCAACACCAAATGAAGAAATTTAATAACGCATTTTTAAAAACATTTGTAGAACGCAGAAAACATTATAGTAGTCAGATAGTATAGAACTAACTCAAGGTTAGTAGTTAGTAATGAAAATAACATTTTAACGAACCCTTGGCAACATTTTACTTAATTGTCCCTTGGAATAATTACCTGAAACAAAATAAATAACTCGTTATTAAACAGGCTTCTAAAAATTATAATATGTATATAATATATAATCAAACATTGACAATATTGCTAATAACAAGTCTTAATTCGTTACTCAAATACTTAATTTAACATAATCAAGTAATTAAGTGTCACAAACAACTTACAGTTGCTATAACAATGCGTCCTTCTAGAGGCTTAATCCAGTTAGGCATAAAACGGCACGAAATTTTCCGCCATCTGTTCCATTAAGTTAGATCACGTCGTAACATGTCTATGTGACGTGGATGAAAATGCGAAGTTTTTATGCGTGGACGCACTATGTTTATTGAAATGGTGCAGATCAAAAACATGTGACGCGGTATGAATTGATTCTTGTGCTCGCGAAATCATCGAGATTGGACGTTCACATAAAATAAGTTAAAAAGATTTCTTAAATTTTTACACTATACTTCTTTAAAATTTAACTGCTTCTTCTTCATATCAATTAAATAAAGATAACTTTAGGTTTATTTTAGAGTATAGGACAAGGATACTAAAATTAGAATAGGGGAATATTTAAAATATAGTTTTACTTGCTAGAATTAGAATGTCATGAATGGGAGTATAAACGAGCGAACTTTTCACTCTGTGATAGAATACCCTGAGCCCAAAGTGAAGTGCTTTGAATGCAACCGATTGACAATTTTGATGATGATTTAACATTTATTGAACGATCGACAACATCTTGATATGACGAAGATCTAAAATCTAATCTAAAATCTCCGACTCAATTACTTTTGCCTGTTAAAAACGAGTTCATGGATTCTACTCCCATCCTGAGCTGGATGTTTTAATTATACTGTATATTGATTCACATAAAAATTATATCAGTTGTATAGTGCCCATAACACAAGCGCGCTGTTGCTTACTTTGACAACTAGCGTTGTGTGAATTTTCACATTATATTTATTAATATTACCATTGATTTGAACTACATAGTTTACATCGCAGTATCATGCGACATATATTCTCGTTCCTTTGAAAAACTTATAAAACTCCACAACATCTCCCCAATATCGAATTCAATTTGTTCGGTACATTATTACGGACGTATATAAAATAGGTGGCTGTCGGTCTGTACGTTTTATGGGTGCGATGCACTACGATCCCAATCGTGTTTCCTTTTAAGTTTAGTTTATGTTGGTAATAGACTTTAGTCTTATATGATGATGCGGATAAATAATATAACTGTAAAAATATTAAATACACTTCTATTATAATAACATCGGGAAATATCTAGTAGATTCTTGACATTCAATAAGTGATTTTAGAAATTCAGGCGTGACGATACATTTAGCTCAGTGGTTACACAAGAGCTTTGGTACGGTGGATTCAATCCCCATGCAGGATAAAATATTTGTGTGATGCAAATATATGTAATGTATAAAAATATTTTTTTCTGGCAAATGTCTATTAATTTGTGAGGTTTCCAAAGCTTTTCAAATTCAAATTTTCTTCCATTTTCAAAGTTTTGACAGAACAATGACATATATACCTAGTCAGGTCATAAATTCTGTCACATGTTTAATGTAAAATAATTGTAACAAGTTTATTCATTATGTAACCATTTATATACCAAAATGAACTTAACAAAACATAGATTCTTATGACATTAAAGTTTATTCAAAATGACCTCCGTGATTTTGAATACAAGCCTTCAATCTGCGCGGCCAGTCCTCTATCGCAGCACGAACGAGGTCCATGTCAATATCGGCGGCTGCCTTAATCAAGGATGTCTTGAGTGACTCCAAATTGGGATGAGGCTTTGAACACGCCTTTTCCTCCAAGTGTTGCCATATCTTGTAATCTAACGGATTCAAATCTGGACTGGAGGAGGGCCAGTCTTCGTGCCGGATGAAGTCGATTTCACGCGCCGCCAGCCAGTCTTGTGTGCTCTTCGCTCTATGAGCTGGCGCCGAATCTTGTTGGAATACCCAGTGCCTGTTATTGAACATGGTATGAGAAACAGGTTCCACAAGGTTCGTCAGGACTGTATTTTGATACACAACAGCATTCGTTTTTACACCTTTCTCACAAAAATGTACCTCTGTTAAGCCCCAATAAGAAACTCCCAACCATACCATGAGCGAGGATTGAAAATGACCTCGTTGGACACGCGGAATACGGTTGCTCGCTTCTTCACTACTGTGCGCGTACACCTTATCATTTTGTTTGTTGTAGCTCTCTTCTACGGTAAACATTTTTTCATCCGAAAAAAGAATTTCCCGATATTTTTTCCCGCGTACCGCTTCAACAAAGCGCGGCATCTCTTCAGTCTCAGGTCCATTAGACGAGCATTCAAACGATGTCCTGTTTTTCTTCGATATGCTCAAAGCCCTAAGTCTTCATTTAACACCGTTTTCACCGTGGTTCTGCTTAACCCCATCTGAAGGGCCAACAGTTTCTGCTTACGTTTGGGATTTCTTTGAATTCGTGCCTTCACAGCTTTTATCACTGCTGGAGTCCTAACAGACCGAGGGCGACCACTTCTTGACCTGTCATCTACACTAGAGTCTTCATTGTATCGTTTGATGGTACGATAAATGAATCTTTTGGTTATATTCAAATTTTTCAGTATGTTAAAAATTTGAATTGGCGCGTAACCGCAACGATGCAACGCAATAACTGCAACACGGTCTTCTTTAAGCGTCCACTCCATATTTAAAAAATGAGTAAAATTCTAAAAGTTGTATACTTTTTATTTTCATGAACAATTCGAGATTCGAATTCAATAAACTTTTTTGTGGCCAGCATTCTAAAAGAAAAGTTTTTACTGTGTGACAATACTTATGACCTGACTAGGTATATATTAAAATTGCAACTCGTCGTGGGTTTTCTCAATTAGTAAACTTGTATCCTCATTTTCATCGCTAACAGAAGAGTTTTCGCTAAAATCATTTCAGTTGAGTTTATCCCAAACAAACAAATATTTCTATTAATATCTTATAGATATTATATTTTAGAATTAAACCAACTTGGAACAGTTTCCAATTTAATTTACAGGCACTGAACATGAGCCAAGTTCGATTGCGACGAAATCGCGAAAACATCGTATAGTACCTTATTTACCTGAAATTCTGTCTGGAATTCTAGACAAAAATGCAAAACTAAGCAATAAGTGACACCATATATGTTACTGATGAGTTCTATTTACTGAATCGAGCATTCATGTGTGTTATGTGAGATTTATCTATCTATCTGTGAACATTGATATGATTTGACCGTGTAGTCATAGTTACATGTTGACATAGTTATGTCTAGTGATCGTATAGTCTCAGCCGGGTATACAAGGGTATAAATGATATAACCTTTTGATATACTTTTAGCTACCTTAAGACAGCATCAATCAAATTTAAGTCATATCTATATATATATATATCATCATGTATATAGAAGGAAATGACAGTGAAGCTACTCTATGATAATAAAGAATAGATGAAGCTTTGCATTCAGTCGGATCGAAATGTTTTAAATAAATATGAATTATGTACTCTAAATGAATTAAATTAAATTTCTTATTGAGGAAATCAGTTGGTTCATATATACATGGCAATATTGGCAAAAAGCTCTTCTTGAAGCACAAATAGTTTTAGAAGAAAATATTTTAAATTAAATACTTTGTCATCATAAAAAATATAAAAGTAAATTGTTTACGAAATTGTTTTCAAATTTATTAAGCTTATGATAATCAAATTATAATAAATACAAAAGCAATTTATTTTCATTTACGGTTGAAAATTAATAAAAACTTAAGACTGAAAAACCGAGGTATTCTAATATACTTTATTTGCGAAACAGGGACGCCTTGTTCTACAAAGCGAAACTTGGTAACCACTGGAAGCGCTTCCTTAGACAAGTTTCCCCAAGTTCGTTAAAGTTATATAACGACGAGTTGTAGAGTTAAAAAAAATATTTTATATATAGAAAGGTGAGAAATATTATACTTTAATAGGGAATGCTTTTGTAGAATACTTATTATAACATATTGGGCTATACCTAGAGGTACCATCACCATTGCCGCGAGAGCGAGGGGACGCGGGCTGTCCCCCTCAATCCTGAATTGACGCGGAAGAGCATCGGGGGACAAAACCCTCAACATCGGCGCAAATCGTGAAGGAGTCTCGCCCTGATATAAAGGGCGAGGCGGCGCCGGCCTGGGCCAGTTTGTCCGTTGGCTCAGGCGGTAAGAAAACAGCGAGGTTTTTAGAGGGTAGTTGGATGTCGACCTTATGTCCCGTAGTCCCCACGTACCCCTTGATCTCCTGGGTTGAGAGGACTCGCCAATCATAAGCTTTCACGAGAAAAAAATCTAGAGGCAATGATATAACCAGTACGTATGCCCAAATTCGACTGCATCGATACACGTGGTATATACGAGTTAGGTAACATATAACATGGTATAATGGTACTAAGTACGCTACTTTAAACCAAGGTTGATTGCCATCTCGACGGGCTTGGAGCTGAACCACGTGGCTAAAGCAGAAGTTAGAATTCATACTCCGCCACTACACGGAGAAAAATAATTCGAATAATAAGTCTCCCGCTATAATTTTTAAATAAACTTTATTATAGCACAGTACGGCAACATCGAATCAACTCTATATTGTTTAGGAAGTAACAGCACTTTAAGTCGGATGAACGACAGTTTAAAAATGGTCCGTGACCAATGCGTATAATGGAAAATGCTAAGGTGTGTTTAGACACAATGGTAACGAACTAAAATAAAGTACAGTCTATACAAAAGCTTGATTTATCTTCGCCATGTTGTGGACGAGCTGAGAAAATCGTTAGGCCCGTGTGAAAACAAATGTTTAATGAAAAAATCAACTGAACTACAACCGCTAATACAAGAGTAGTGAATTATACAAATTTTGTTGTTGATAATAATAATAATTGGGCATTAGTGTTATGGGTACTAGGCAACTGATATACTACATATATACTTTTCTTTTGTTATTAAATACATATCATACATAAACACCCAGACGCTAGATGAGGATCGAACCCAGGACCTCAGCAAGCGTACCGACGTGCGTTAGCTGTTACGCCAGGAGGTCGTCAATGGGTGGTATAAATAAATAAATTACTCCTCGGATATGTGACACATTAAAAAAACTATTTATTTATTTTTATCCATAACAGCTAGCAATAATTTTCTAATTCATTTTAGTTAATTCAAAGATAGTAAGGTCCTTTAAGTATTTCTTTAAAACCCTAAAATTACTTTACGTACGTAAAAGATGATATGCCTAAAAAGGGTGGAATGTTAAGAGGACGGCTAACAGCGGAGAGTGGAAGGAGAGGACATGTTAAGCTGACCCTATATAATGTGGGAAAAGGGCATTAAGAAAAAGATGCCCTAAAATTACTTTAGTATTCAAAGACGCTGGTTACGAATAAGTTTAGGAACTAAAGTGTTTAATAAGTTAAATTCAAGCTGCATAGGATATATATATTTTCCCCGTGCATAGGCGGAGTAAGAATACTAACCCCTGCGGCCGGGGTCGGCCTGTCGTAAAAGGCGACAAAACAACCCTAGCTACGTGGTAGGGCCCCAAGCCCGTCGGGATGGCAACCACCCTTGGTCTAAAGTATGCCGCTATAACCTTGTGTTGTGTTCCGGCATTAGTGACCCAGGTTTCTGTACCCCTATGGGACAGCAGCGTATTCGCGGTGCCCTTAGCGTCGCAAACATCCATAGGCGATGGTAACTGCTTATTATTAAGTGGGCCATCAGCCTGTCTGCTATTCCTCAGCAATAATATATATATATATATATATATATATATATATATATATATATATATATATATATATATATATATATATATATATATATATATATATATATATATATATATATATATATATATATATATATATATATATATATATATATATATATATTATATCGTCGTAGTCGTAGAATAGTGACGGATCTGACATATATTAAACTTTACAGGACAGTCATTTTAAAAATACACAAGCGTCATTTTACTATGAGAATCTATGATATGCGTCACTTTATAGACTGCTTAATTTGAAATCTAAAATACATGTTATTTTTTTTTTAATGTAGCAATAATATTTAGACAAAGTAGTATCCAAATATGGTAAAAGGTGAATTTTGGATTTTTTTCAAATCCGACGTTATTCTACGATCACGACGATATATAAACCGTGTATTTAAAACATTTCATGACGAAAGGAAGATTGTGTTCCGCAAACTTTTCCGTAGTGTACAAGCTTGCGTATTACTGAAGTTGAACGAAGAACAAGTCTCAAAGCTTTATGAGCTGAGGAACTACACAATGCTTTGATAATAGAGGCATTCAAACATTTATTAAACAGAGTCCCAACTTCAACGTGTGAAGATAACGTTGTAATTCATACTGCTAACTTCTTTAGGCCTTGCTTTGAGCCAATATTTTACCTGTATAATTTCTTCTTTTTCCTTCCCTTATCTCAAACTGTTCTCTTCCTCCACTCTCCTCTATTAGTCTTCATCTAAACATTCACACTTTTCTGCCGTATCATCTTTTACACAATCCATCCATCTTTACTTTGGTCTACCTCTCCTTTTGTATCCATCCACTTTCATTTTCCTTGTTACATGATGTTCTCTTTGCATTATATAGCCATGCCCGGTTATCCTATTACTTTTCAGCTTCTCAATTACTGGCGCTACTTTCAAACTACCCCTAATATACTCATTTCTAATTTTATCCATTTTCGTAACTCTACTCATACATCTCAACATTCGCGTCTTTTCAACATATAATAACTTTTCATCCGATCCGATCCATACAATATGGCAGGTCTTATGACGGTGTTATACATTTTACCTGTATAATTTATTAGTGAGATTTTTTGATCAAGTTGCTATAAGGTTTGCCACTAAAGTTAATAAGTAGTTGCAGGTAAATATCTTTATTACTTAATTTCTATGCAAGTTATGCAAGCAGGTGCACGTCCATGTAATGCCAAGAGCTGTGAAAATAAAATCGCGTGTTTTATTTCTGCAGTGCGAGCTGGCAACGGACTCCTATTTTATTTTCGTTCTAGAATTTTTCTCATGACTATCCTAAACAAGTCTATTCATTAGTCAAAAAATTGCCTCCGTGTCAACATCAAGATATAAATTGGTCACAGTTAAAATAACAAGTCAGTAAGTCGAAGTTTCGAAAACCCTTTTAAAATGTTAACTAGCATATTTAGAATGCAATTACTAAACCAAATAACTTAAGTTCTACCGCTTCATTAAACAGTAAGCGACACGTTTATGCTTTCATTCCTTGAATAAACTAACAAAAGCCGTCCACTGTTCCACGGAGTTGATCTTTAAATTTGTTTGACTTGGCTCACTTTGTTCTTAAGTTCCGGCAGCTCCTTTATCCGGGTCCTGTCTCAACACTTTTATTTACACCAGAATTTCCTTCATAAACGTTTCGTTTGTTTTACTATATTTAATTTCCGTGATTAGTATATAATTTGAATTCGGATTCATTCTACCTAAAACTTTATATATATAAAATTATTAATTACAAATAACGGTAGCGTTAAAACAAAGCGTACGGTTCTTTAGGTTCATGTCTAATAATTTTAATAAAAAATATTTTGTGCTTCATAGGTCTTAGTACAATCTAGTCAAAAATCACTCGATAAGAATCCGGCCGAATATGAAAGTCTGGAAACGCAACAACACAAAATAATTCTGAGCATTGCATCGTATGATTTTGTGTGCAGAGTGGCTCATGCCACTATAATTTAATATAACTGAGTGCAGCGCAGTTGGCCGCTCTGGTGGGATTGCGAGTGAATAATTCGACTACAAACCCCTGTATTGTAACCATCTTTTTGAAGAAGAAAGGAATATTATTTAAATCTTAAAAAAATAGATTTTAGTTATAAAATGAGGGCAACAACTGGTTGCTTACTTACTGGTATGCTTTTATCACGTAGAAACAATTAGAGAAATTACATTACTTTCAATTTAATTTTACGAAAATAAATTACTGGAAAATGTCGTTTTCATTTAACACCGTATGAAATGTGTTCCAATCTACTCTAAAAATAAGAGAATCAAAGATTTAATTATATAGCTGATGATAACTTATTACTTAGGGATTTAGAATTAGAAGGAATGCAGAATCATCCGTAGTAGTTAGTCAATTAATACAAAGATTTAAAAGAATTTATAAATTTGAAATATTCTACACACACCATACGTCATGAACACCACTTCATGACGTAGTCAGCTATTTAAAAAATCAACTTAGTCACAATCCATTTCCAAAACCGCGTTTCTTCTCGATCGTAAGTTTGATAAAATGTACCGAATAGCGTTTGTCAGATCATTTTATAAATTCGTAAATAAGTTCTAAAAAAGAGAAGAAGTAGTTTATTTCCCGGCATTTACGTCTTATGATAAAGATGGAGTAGCCCTCATTTGAGTTTTATAAGTAAGCGTAAATCTGTTTGAAATCCTAAAAAATCCTTACTTAACAAAACTCACGAATACCCTACAAGACAGCAATTTATTTGCAACTAACCAAGTGATAGAATGATACATTACATTGAATTTAATTCGCTCGCATTTCGCGTCTCCCATTTTGTTTTCTACCTTTGATTACACAAAATGGCTTTATTGCTTTAATGTCATTTGGTAAATCAATTAGCATTCCATTTGTTCTGAAGGGGGGCAACATTACATTTTCAACCATCAATTACATATAACGTACTATATTTTAAACGTTTATTTCTATAGGAATTTGATTTTATTTAAAGATAAGCAAAATAGAATTGAGGTTTTAAGTCTTATTTCACGTCTAGTTTAGTGACTATTACATAAGTATTATTTTATCTATTTTTTTTATTGCTGTAGGACAGTAGCAGGCAGGATGACGGCCCGCTTAGAATTTAGCAGTTACCGTCGCCTATGGGTGTTTGCAACGCAGTGGCATCGCGAACACGCTGCTGTCCCATAAGGGTACAAGAACTTGGGTCACTAATGCCGGAACACAACACAGAGTTATTATGGCGGCATACTTAAGATCAAAGGCGGTCGCCATGCAGACGGGTTTGAGACCCTACCACGTAGCTAGAGTGTGTTGTTTTGTCGTCTTTTACGACAGGCCGACCCTGGCCGCAGAGGTTAGTATTCTTTCTCCGCTCCTGCACGGATAAATATATATGGGTTTGATATCTATGTATATAGAGGACAAAAAAATATTTGTAGGGTCAATTAATTGTTTTTATCAAGATGTTCTTCAAATGTATATGTTTGTTAAAAAGCTATGCGATATAGTTATATATTTAATGCACAACACTAGCTTTATTAGTATCCGTGCAGGGGCGGAGAAAGAATACTAACCTCTGTGGCCGGGGTCGGCCTGTCGTAAAAGGCGACAAAACAAACCACCCTAGCTACGTGGTAGGGCCTCAAGCCCGTCTGGATGGCAACCACCTTTGGTCTTAAGTATGCCGCCATAATAACCTTGTGTTGTGTTCCGGCATTAGTGACCGAAGTTCCTGTACCCTTATGGGACGGCAGCGTGTTCGCGATGCCACTGGCATTGCAAACACCTATAGGCGACGGTAACTGCTAAATCCTAAGCGGGCCGTCAGCCTGTCTGCTGTCCTACAGCAATAAAAAAAAAAAAAAAAGTATGTTCAAAGATAAGGTATATGAAAATGTGTATATAGAAGAAAAAATATTAGGCTTAACACTTATCAACTAAACAACCACAGTGTTCGCATATCATAAAATATAAAGTAAGTAATCAAATAATATACATAGTTGGTGAACAAATTATTATCAAGAAATGTGCCAAAAATAACTTATACCTCACAAAGAAAGGTAGAGGAAGCAAGGTTATCAATATGAAAGCGATGTATTGCAAAAATTTCTTAACAATATTGCACATATCGTAAGGCTTTGAGGCCAAGAATATAACATAGATCCAAAAGCTATGCAATAAAGAAAAGTAAACATTCAATACAAATGAGATCGTACTTATAGAATGAAACAACCAAGATTCCTTTGAAAGAGCTCTTAGTTATGTTCGGAAGCAATATGATAAATTCCGGGACGGACAGATATTTTGATTCTTTTGCATATTTCAGTTTAGCTCGTAGTTCCTTGTTTCAATTTAAAATTTATTGAAGCGGACGGAGTACATCTCGTAGAAATTGTAGACGATTCGAGTGGTACATAACTTGAGGATTTGCAATAGAAAATTTAAACTTGCATCGACTCTGGAATACAATGAACCTTACAATTTCAATATATTATTGATCATTTTAAAATATATACTCGTATAAATAGAGAACTCGATATAAACAGTATGTAAAAATTATTGGAAGTAGAAGATGGAAGACATTCTAAGTACATCATTAAATATGCACCTAATAACATAAGAACAGTTATCACATTCTTCATACTAATCAGTCAATGATTAATTTGTTAGTTTAAAAATTGCATTTTAGTTTATATGTACTTTGAAGATAACTAAATCTAAGAAAGAAAGAAATAAGAAACACTTAATTGCGTATTCATAGGAAATCTCAAAAACAAAGTTATGCAAAACAGTACAAAACAACCTGAAGACATCAACACTTTCAAATTGTAATATTCAAAAGTAATTTAATTATAATTCATGAATGCCAAAGTGGAAACTCGGGAACAATGGCCAACTGTACGCAAACACGCTTATCTACTTGATGGTACCCATAAACAAGATAGCTTTTACTGCATTGTATCAAAACTTTTCGCCTTTATGGATGTTGGTATTTTTGCCATGCACTTCGCAAGGTGATGGTAATGTTTCAACATTTGCATACACATTTAAGATCTTCTGTAACAAACATTTAAAGTTTATGAACCGATATTTTATTGGATTATCTTTATTTATATTACACATTTGTCTCAAATCACAAAACATAATTGATTTATTTTTCATTGCTGCAGGCCAGCAGACAGGCTGACGGCCCGCTTAGAATTTAGCAATTACCGTCGCCTATGGGTATTTGCAACACCAGTGGTATCGCCAACACGCTGCTGGCCCATAAGGATATAGGAACTTGGTCACTAATGCCGGAACACAACACAAGGTTACTATGGCAACATACTTAAGACCAAAGCTGGTCGCCATCCAGACGGACTTGGGGTCCTAACACGTAGCTAGGGTTGTTTTGTCGCCTTTTACGAAATCGACCACGGCCGCAGAGTATTTTTTCACCACCCCTTCACGGATAGAATGAATATGAATTATGAATAAATTTGAAAATCTAAATAATTAAAATTATAAACATAATGTCACCGAATGAATGAATGAAAAACTCTTTATTGCATACAGATACTTAAGACCAATTAACGTCATCGAATAGTGTTGAGGTTAATAAGCATCAATTTCCTAATGCCAAATAAAGTTTGATAATTGAGAACACCATAAAGCCATTTAATTAAAACAAGGACAGTGAAATGTCCGCGATATCATCCAAACAACGACGGCGTACAATAACTTATAATAGCTGAGTCTGAATTCAAGTCTTAATTAAGTTAATTGTAACATAGTAAAATAACCCAATTTAAAGGCAAGCTGACGCCCCAAAGTTCGAAGGTTTCAATGGAAATTTATTAGTGGGACAACTATTTGTCAAATTTGTTCCCCGAAAGGGTTTCGAGGAATGGAATTTGGTGAAAACCGCCGGGAGCCCAATTTGTTTGTACGCTACGTGCGTTTCGGAGATTTAAGGCTTCTCATTGTGATCATCACAATAGGGGTAGCGGACCTTAGTTTCTATTTAACATATTACGAGTTAAATTAATAAACAATTGATGACGTTTGGAAGAGCTCCGCTTCAATGAGGTCATCTAAGATTCAATTAAAATTATGACATAAAGTAGTTTAGCTTGTTACTTTATTTTAGTCAATGAAGTAAAATTTATTTGTATTGTGATCTTAAGATACAAGCCGAATAAAATAACTCTTATGCATAAGCTGTATCAACAAGCAGCAAATCAATTAATATAAGAGATAATATAACACAAAAAAATATTAAAGCTTCACTTAAAAAATACTTTTTAGAGAAATTGTAATCTAAATTTACTCAGTCATTTGCACGTGCGTAGACTTAAGTTTCGATGGCATTGTACAAACCTTAGTGGTTTTTTGTGCTGTTATTTTACTAAGCCAATGTAATAACTGTGAATTTGATAAATAAATTTAAAAAAAAAAATTAAATAAGCAAAGAGTGCCTCTTTAACGAGTTTATTTTTGTGGATCAGCGGTCAGCAATCGGCTCACGAAGAAGCCAAATAAACCACCTTTTTGCATAAAAAGAAGTATCATGGAAGCACGTACGCAGAATGTAGATGCAGCATGTAACAATGAGCATAAGTCTTGGATTATCTAAAAATTCAAGACAATGAATATCAAAGACGTTTTGAACGAAATAGTCAATGCACTTGAAATATTATATTATCTAAACACAGTACAGAATGTAAAGTTCGCATTAACTTGAAACGGAAATGGAATATTACCCTTAAAGTATATTAAACGTATTGGCTTCGAACACTTGCACTACCAACCGCGAATGGGAGACTTGCCAGGGTGCGCCTATTACAAAAAAGAACTCGTGCGGTTCCGGAAACAGAATTTAACTAGTTGCCTTTTAAATTTGCATGCTTTAATGGAACTTGTTTTCGATGGGTTTGTCGATTTCGTTCGCCTGAAATAGTTACACGTCTCTTGGTAAAACTGTTTTAAATATTTTAATCAAACCCATTTCTATTTTCGGTACTTATTGTCAGTTTTCAGGATGGCTAACTGTAGCTTTTTCTTTTAATGATCCTCAAGAGAATAATGAAAAATATTTTAATTCATTTAGAATTCATGCGATGACTGTTACTTAACCAACCAACTTTTACTGTCCTTTAAAAATCATATTTCTGGTTGTGTTTCGAACTAGGTAATTAAGACATAATTTAAATAATAGATACCGGTTCTATGAAAATCACCAGTCATTTTAGCACAACAGCACGTGTTGTGTGATAAGATGTAAAATAGGTCATCGTACATGCGGTGCAGTGTCACTTTACGCAAACCGTTTATCAATTATGTGAATATTAATGTTCTATTAATTTAATTAATACAATTATCATGTTATATTCGGAGTTTATGTCAGCTACTTCGATGTGTATTGTTTATAACAGGGAACTGCACGTCCCTTTCAAACAATCTATTTTGACTTAGCCGAAAACCATCCTATTACCTAGTGTTTATTATAAGAAAGAAGTTTTTAGACGGGGTGCAATTGTAATTAATATGAAGAATTCTTAACAAAGTGGTTTTATCCTTTAATTTTATGCATTTACTAGCTGTAGGCTTTGATTGCCTGAAACAACTGTGTGTGTAAATGTATCCTGTATCAATATGGGCCTTAATGACTCCAAAATCTGTTTTGAGCTAGCGAAAAATTATTTAAAATCGAGGCATCGAAAGTTAGCCGAAATGAGGAGATGGAAAGACAAATTTTATAGTTATAATTATCACGTATGGAGCATGTAAAAGAATAAATATGTATACAAATGAGAGCCATAACACTTTATTTATAAATATCAACAATGCAATACTCGAGTTTCACTCTTAAATAAATAAGCATCATTTAAATCAATTTAAAATTGCGATTCACAAGTCGAATTATCTAAAAGCTGCGGATCAGAATGTCAATTTATTTCGTCCTAAATTTATAAAATACAAACGTACATTTGCGTTTCAGATAAGCCATATTGACCCTTATTTTGGTGGAATTAGGGAGCCGTCCAAAACTAGTGGAATGGCAGTGTAGGACGTTTATCATTTGACCGAATACGATGATAAGAGGGATTGTGCTGTCTGTGTTTCTAGGACGCAGTTTGATATAGATACCGGTTTTACTGGGTTGTTGTTAGGGACTGCTCAGAAGTATACTTTCTATACTGCTTTACTAAATAAACGAAATTTAAGACTACTAAATTTATTTAAATAAAACAAATTCGGTTTTTATTACATCCAAAGCTTTCGCTTCAGGGTGTGTTGAGTGCTTACATGGCGAGCATTATGGATAGTTACGCCCTTAGCAACAGAGGTAAAAAAATATAATATATAAATAAATTTGATTTTAGAGACAATTGTAATCTGACCCGAATTAAAGACAGTAACAAAGAGCACAAACTTATATTATTAAATAATGAATGTATTGATAATGGAAAGAAATACTGAAAAGAACATAAAAAAAAATGAAGATGCAGAAAATTCATAGTTTATACTTTCAAAATTGAAACAATCACTAAACGTACGCATCATGTTAACAATCATATCAAACTAAAGTACCAACATTTACAGGTATCGTGTTGCAGCCCCTTTTATGCGCGGTCTTGCGCTGCCAAATTGAAATGTACATCTGCTGCCCCCCGAATGCTCAGACTTTTATAACCTTTGTTATTACGACCATTTCGAGTGCGCTGCATGTTTTATTTTGTTGGGTTATACGAGTAATTGGTTTTGACTTGTGTGGTGTCACAAATCTTTATATTCATATTTGAATAAATTCGTAGTGTATCCTTTTTGATACCGGTTACAGCTCAGCTTTCACTTCGGAACCCAAGCTTTATTGTTTGGTATTATCACAGCATATAAAATCTGCCTTCTTTTTAAATCAATGATTCTCGATAACAGTTCTATTATGTAAAGAGGCTTAAGTAAATATGTTGTGTGATTCTGACCGTTGTTGGAGATACAAAATCCTTTCCCATCATTGTCGAGGTACGAGGTACATTAGGCCTATCCTTTTATACGGATGTGAAGCGTGGCCGATGCTGGAGCGACACAAGCAGGTACTGCGAGTCTCGGAGATGAATATGCTGCGGTGGATGTGTGGAGTAATGCGGAAGGACCGCGTTAGGATCTCTCGCATTCGCGGCTACCTTCATGTCCGTGACATTGCGGATACATTTTAGGAGTGTCGCCTTCGCTAGTATGGCCACGTTTTACGGCAACCGGCTACTTACGTGGGGAACAAATGTCTGGTCATGCCGCCACCGCCTGGCCCCGGCAGGAGGGGTAGACCCAAAAAGTGCTGGCTTGACGTCGTAAGAGTTGATATGCGTGCCAATGGACTGACCACCAGAGATGCCCCCGAGCGCCTAAGCGAGAGTTTGAGTTGCAACCGGGACTCAACGTTAAGATGATGATGATAAATATGTTACGACCTACTTAATAATTAAATATGTATCACAACATTAATGCAGCAATGAACTTTACCTCACTCAGAAAAAGAAACTACAAATATAAGACCAACAAAACAATTTCAAGTTATATTTAGTACGCTTATCCGGTTCGCTATTAAGAGTTATAAATTCAAAATATTAATCAAAGTCTGTGCCCCAGACAACTTGCATTTACAATTCACGCCCAGCATATCAAGTCTAATGCAGAAATTTCCTCGCAGACATTCACAAAGTCTGCATTTTGCTGAGTAACTTTGCATTTCCTAAAGTAATCCACGCCAGACTGCTGTCCAATATTCCGTTATTACATTTACACGACGCACTTTTTGATATACTTTATTACTTGCTATTTTGCATCATAAGAGAAAAATAAATATATTTCTTGCTGTAAAAAGAGATTTATAAAATAAGTAACAAAAATCTTTTAAAATGTTTGCACATTGTTTATTAGTTATAAATATGCATGTTTATAAATGAATTACCTAGTCAGGTCATAAGTATTGTCACACAGTAAAAACTTTTCTTTTAGAATGCTGGCCACAAAAAAGTTTATTGAATTCGAATTTCGAATTGTTCATGAAAATAAAAATGTATACTTTTAGAATTTTACTCATTTTTAAATATGGAGTGGACGCTTAAAGAAGACCATGTTGCAGTTATTGCGTTGCATCGTTGCGGTTACGCGCCAATTCAAATTTTTAACATACTGAAAAATTTGAATATAACCAAAAGATTCGTTTATCGTACCATCAAACGATACAATGAAGACTCTAGTGTAGATGACAGGTCAAGAAGTGGTCGCCCTCGGTCTGTTAGGACTCCAGCAGTGATAAAAGCTGTGAAGGCACGAATTCAAAGAAATCCCAAACGTAAGCAGAAACTGTTGGCCATTCAGATGGGGTTAAGCAGAACCACGGTAAAAAGGGTGTTAAATGAAGACCTAGGGCTTCGGGCATATCGAAGAAAAACAGAACATCATTTGAATGCTCGTCTAATGGACCTGAGACTGAAGAGATGCCGCGCTTTGTTGAAGCGGTACGCGGGAAAAAAATATCGGGAAATTCTTTTTTCGGATGAAAAAATGTTTACCGTAGAAGAGAGCTACAACAAACAAAATGATAAGCTGTACGCACACAGTAGTGAAGAAGCGAGCAACCGTATTCCGCGTGTCCAACGAGGTCATTTTCCATCCTCGCTCATGGTATGGTTGGGAGTTTCTTATTGGGGCTTAACAGAGGTACATTTTTGTGAGAAAGGTGTAAAAACGAATGCTGTTGTGTATCAAAATACAGTCCTGACGAACCTTGTGGAACCTGTTTCTCATACCATGTTCAATAACAGGCACTGGGTATTCCAACAAGATTCGACGCCAGCTCATAGAGCGAAGAGCACACAAGACTGGCTGGCGGCGCGTGAAATCGACTTCATCCGGCACGAAGACTGGCCCTCCTCCAGTCCAGATTTGAATCCGTTAGATTACAAGATATGGCAACACTTGGAGGAAAAGGCGTGCTCAAAGCCTCATCCCAATTTGGAGTCACTCAAGACATCCTTGATTAAGGCAGCCGCCGATATTGACATGGACCTCGTTCGTGCTGCGATAGACGACTGGCCGCGCAGATTGAAGGCTTGTATTCAAAATCATTAGGTCATTTTGAATAAACTTTAATGTCATAAGAATCTATGTTTTGTTGAGTTCATTTTGGTATATGAATGGTTACATAATGAATAAACTTGTTACAATTATTTTACATTAAACATGTGACAGAATTTATGACCTGACTAGGTATATTGAAAAACCAGATTATGAACGTACATTGAGAAGTTTAACTTAGAAATGTCAGAGATCCAGTAATTTCAAACTGAAAATCTTCTGCAGGCATTTGTTGCGTTTTTATTTGATATTATGTAGTAGAAAACTAACTCCACAATTTGGATTTGAAAACTGAATGAAGCAAAAGAAATGATTTGTCTTGCTTTTAACGCCATCTCAATAACAATATGGTCCTGGCTAGGATAATACAATTATTGAGATGGCGGACGACGAATAGAGGAGATTGGATAGAGAGAACATGTTGTGCCGACCCCACATAGTTTGGAGTGAGGGTTTGGAGAAGAAAACAATCAGGTTTAAAAAATCTTCTTATATTGAATTTCACATATTTTTTAACTATACAAAGATATGATTAGACTAGTTTCATATGAAATAATAGGTAACTAATATTCCGTCTTCTACAAATAAAATTACTTAATAATGTAACATAATATTCTTTTAATACTTGATTAAATTATACAACATTTTAACGCTACTTTAAAATAATAAATTTTATAACTGTTATTTTATTAATAACATTTAATTTAAATAAATTTAAATAACGTAATAAACATTTATCGGTAACCATCTCCACAACGTAACTTATAATCGCATTGTTAGTCGTTTATTTGTCAAATGTTTTGCTTTTAAATGTCATAAAATTTTTACGACTCATACGCGAAAAATAAATGATTACAGCAAGGTCGCGGGTCAATGAACCCGCATTAACCTACCTCAAAGAGTACTTGTCTGATTTTATTGACTGAAATAAATATTTGTTTACACATCATTGAATTCATGACTGATTAAATTGCTTTAGTCTATTAAATAACTTCTTCATGACTATGCTACCGGCACGCTATGATGGCCGTTTTGACGTTTGTCCACTCCATGAAGATTCATGTTTATTGTCAATAACTGCATATTGACAATAAAGAACAGCAATTTGCTCCTTCAAATGTAATTACTAATTATTACGAAACTTCATGAGTGGACAAACGTCAAAACGGCCATCATAGCGTGCCGGTATAGTAGTTTTTAATTAAGATAATACGTACATCACTTTTGTGGTAGTTTTAGTCTCAAGTAAATATATTCAGGACATACTCGTACAGGACAGGAAGCTTCGAGACGGAAAGCGTTATTTCGCTCGTAGGAAAGAAATACCTGTTAAACTACTTCTTTAAAATTAAGATTCTGAATGAAGAATGGCTTTCGTAAGTGAGAGCTATTGCAGGGGTCACAGGTTCGATTCCCGTCCCAAGGCTGTGTGTTTATGTATTTATTTATAAAGGTGGCTTCGTTTTAATGGTCACAGTATGTTTCTTAAAATTATGGCTTCTTGGGGTTTTATAATTGGGTAATAGGAATGAAGCGGTTTTGTAATCGACTCCCGACTGGCAGGTAGTAGTTACGAATTCTAGCCAAGACGACCGACCTGAAGCCATTTTTGAAATGAAACTGGACTTTAGAGTTCACAGGATTTCTACTAATGTGGTAAATTTGTAAAATTATCTAACCTTATAAAATATTAAATTCTATTCATTAATTTGTATATAGCCTAGATCATCATCATCCCAGCGTTATGTCCCGGTTGCAACCCAAACTTTCGTTTCGGTGCCCGGGGTCCGCTTTCCGACTTTTTCTACTCCACTTCGCGCGATCTTCAGCATCCCTGGTAGTGAGCCCATTGGCACGCATCACCTCTTACGACGTCAAGCCAGCACTTTTTGGGTCTACCCCTCCTGCCGTGGCCCGGCGGAGGCGGCATGGCCAGACATTTGTTTCCCACGTAAGCATCCGGTTGCCGCAAAACATGGCCGTACCAACGGAGCCGACACTCCTGCAATTTATCTGCAATGTCACGGACATGAAGACTACCGCGAATGCGGGAGTTCCTAACGCGGTCCTTCCGCGTCACTCCACACATCCACCGCAGCATATTCATCTCCGTGACACGCAGTTCTTGCTTGTGTGCTATTCATTAATTTGTATATAGCCTAGATATATATGTTATATATGTACATACTAGAAATGATAGTGAATAGATACATACGGAGAGGTAGGGCTTTCTACGTGGTAGGGCCTCAAGCCCGTCTGGATGGCGACCACCTTTGGTCTTAAGTATGCCGCCATAATAACCTTGCTTTGTGTTCCGGCATTAGTGACCCAAGTTCCAGTACCCTTATGAGAGAGCAGCGTGTTCGCGATGCCACTGGCGTTGCAAACACCCATAGGCGACGGTAACTGTTAAATTCTAAGCGGGCCGTCAGACTGTCTGCTGTCCTGCAGCAATAAAAAAAGGTAGATTAAAGAAAAGATGGCTTGCGTAAAATTAAATGTTGAGATAACGGCTTACAGAAGAGACTAGAGAGAGTAATGATATGCTGTGCCCTACGTAATGGGGCATAAGGACAGGAAGAACAAGATAATCTACAGAGAACCTGAACTAAGATGAAGTTAGAAGCAAATATTATGTGAGTATAATAAAAATGTGTTCGTATAAACAAACATCATAATACATTTTATTATTGGAATGAGCCCACTTCAGACATGGCAATGCTCGGTCCCTGGCAATATTTCAAAAGAGCACTTAACTTATTGACGCCGAGAGGCGAAAGTTATGATTTTAAGCAAATTTATATCACTGGATTGTTATCTCTATTTCAGATTCAGTTATTTATTATATAAATTAAGCTTTGAGAAATTATACGAGATTATTTGAAAGGGAGATACATAGACATCGATTTGTATTAATCTAAAGCTGTTAGCCATCTAACCCATAAAACTTGTAAGAACATGTAACAAAAGAGGTAGTGTACTTAATTTTTCTACCGTTATTCCGTTTAATTTCTAAAATATAAAAAATACATCGCCCTCCAAAAGTAATAAATAGATGTAGAAAAAACAGCCGCCAAAGAAATGTCAAAAGACACGATGAAAACTAATTACTAGAGAAAACCGCTTGAACGATGAAATTAGATAAATATTCTCGATTTTTTCTAAGTATATGTAAAAACTCCAATACATAAAGTGACAAAAGTTAAAAGAACATCGATAATGATTATCATTATGATTATCGGTGGAATAATATAAGAACAACCCTGGAAACTCAACGAAGATTTCTTCAAAGTGAGGAAATAAAAAAAAGAAAAAGGCCAAATTATTTTTCTAAAATCTCTCAAAGTTTCCCCTTATGGATTTGAAAATGTGTTTTGGCACGAACTTTGTAAAGTCCTCAATGTCGCAAATTTTATGGACTTTATTCTTTTTTCGTACTGTCTGCAAGATTAATAGATATGGTGTTTTTGTTATTGACTAGTATTATGGAGTTTAATAAATCATTTGACCGTGTGTTTCCTGCTGAAAATGAAAAATGGGCAACCCCACCACTATATAATAGTATACCTATATATAATAGTACCTTTTGCGAGCTTATGTAGAGCAAAGGAATATCGGCGTTCGCTATTCCTCTCACTGAAATCTATTCAGTCACTTCTGTTTTATGGATCATTGCTTTACGTGTGTTCTTGTTAGTTGTTAGGTATTTCAAAATTGATTTACTGTCTAGAGTTTATAACTGGAATTTACGCTGGTGGTCTGCGAGAAGCAAACCTACTTCTCAGTTTTCTTCTTCTTTTTCCTCCTGCCCTTATCCCACATTATATGGGATCGGCACAGCATGTTCTCTTCTTCCACTCTCCTCTGTTAGCAGTCATCCCAACATTCACACCCATTTGCCATATCATCTTTTACGCAATCCATCCATCTTTTTTTGGTCTACCTCTACTCCTGTATCCATCCACTGTCATTTCTATCATTTTCCTTGTTATATGGCATTCTTCCGTACGCATTACATGGCCAAACCACGTTAGTCTATTACTTTTAAGTTTTCCAATAACTGGCGTATAAAATACTTTCACACTTCCTAATATCTACTTCTCTCAAGAAGTGGAAATGTAATAAAGATCATTAAAAATGTTTTTTAATTGATAACATTTTAGGGACAAATTTAGAGTGAATAGTATGCAAATAGCTTTATTAGCGAAACATTTCCAACTCGACCCAGTTAGGACGGCAGATAACCCGCCGGCCGCTCTATCATGATGGCGCATGCCTATCACTTTCCTCTATCGTAATCATTGGCGGAGAATTGTTTATAATAAATTATATTATTTTATTGAATAGGTCATAATTGAAAGTGGGTAAGTGTTTAAATTATCGATTTTGTGATTAATATCATTGATAAAACAATGCCTGTCGTAAGCTATATAAAATATGATATTCTATTGCCTTTACGGATTATAATTTTCTCGTCCATTCCTTCTCCATTTCTTTCTCTTTTTTATACCTTTTCTCTGTGCAGGACGGAGTGAGAATACTGACCCTTGCGAAAATAACTGGGTGGTAGAGCTCCGAGCCTTTGGTCTCTCAATTTGTCGCCAAAATAACCTTAGCGCAGGCATAAATGACCCAAGTTTCAGTTCCCTTACTTGAATGGCAGCGTATTAGCGGTGCCCCTGGTGTCGCAGAAATACATAGGAGACTGTCACTGCATATTACGATGTTTTACTAATAAGTGTTTTGGCAGCCTATCGAGCATTAAGAAAAATCCACCTCAGCTCTGATAGATATACCTAATATGGAACTCGATATCAAAAATTAATATTAGGAAAATTTTAAATAGTTTTAATACTTTCCAAAATATTTAAATATATATTTTTACATTATTATAGACAACATATGAGGCCGTTACTTAACTACAAATAGATTTCGATATCAGAATTCCATTTTCAGCAACACATTCCGTAATCCGGCATGATTAAGCTGTCCATACGTTTTACTCACTTCATCCCTGCATGAACAGCAGATTATTCCAAGCCCACGTTCCAAGCTGTAATTCGTTTTCAATTCTAGTGAAGTATTTTACAAATAAATATTTTACATACGTAAATAAAGGTTGTTTACATTGACGGACATATACGTTAAGTAACTATGTTAAAATATTGTCCTATAGTTCAAGTGAACTTTGATATTTCGTCTAGAACTACTTACAGCCACTGGACCTGCCGTGTCAAATATTTAATACTAATGGCGTAGTAGATTGACCCTATTATACACAGCAAACGGCTAAAGGTTCTTGAATAGTCTAAACGTCGCAGCCGATATAAGTTTGAATGAAGATTCTATCTCATTTTACGTAATTTATATGGAAGATATTCCGGAATCAAACTGCATGGAATTTAAAAATATTATTTCTGAATTCACTCTATCGGAAATCGGGCACATAACGTGATTAAGTCGGAGCTAATGATACTCTGACCCAACTTTAATAAAAAATAATTCAGATAATTACAATAATTCATTATTTTGATTAAATTCCGGTTGCTTTTCAAACTTCCGCTACAATACACGTCCGCTTGAATATGCATAATATACATATATGTCACGTTTTTATTAAAATTTTATATAATATGTATGCTATCAATAAGCTACACCGATTGGTTACAAGCAAATCACGTGTTATACCGCAAACGAAAATATTTTACACATAATTTGCGCGTCTATTTAATTCGCAATAATTGTATAGTTCGTTGACCCCGTTATCTTTGTCACACTCAAAATGTATTGATGTGAATGTATTTCGCAGCTGCTCTTCTGCGGGACGAGCGGCGAGCGATTTATAAGATGCTAATCTTTATTTTGATACACCTCAGACAGGATATTCAACGAAATTTTATCTAGACAGGATATTGAAGTGGTTTGAAGAATAATTCTAGTTTTCTGTAAACTATTTGCTATTCTTTTTAAATATAATATATACAAAAAGTAGTATTGCATTATTGTGTTTGCAAGTCTTGAGGGATCATTTAGTTTATTTTTGAGCCGTTATTGTTAATATTTTTAAGAAAGCATATTTATTTATATAACACAATTTTCAAGGTGAAATTATTTTAAGTTTTAATGTTAAGTTCTAATACCCGTAGAGTAATTTAATACTCGTAGAGTTTTTTAGGTTCCAGAGGTTGGCTGCAATTGAATGTTTATAAAAGTTTGATCGCAAACCGCTATAGCTTGTGATTTGTAAACGTGACGATCGAAACGTCGCTGTCGCAGATAATGTCGCTGTCTGCGATTTGTCTAAGCCTACGCATAACAGATTAATTTCTAAAGAAATATTTTAAAAAATCTTTCTTATTTATTTAGTAAAAACACCTGAGTTTTTTGAGATAATATAATCGTCATTTAGTAGACATTTTTTTTAGAATGAATTTATTAATAGAAAGCACATAATGCATAACATTATGTACTGCTTCCCAAAGTTATCGTTATCCAGTTGCTTATTTTGTGACAACTTTGAATTACTCATATATTGAAATCAGTATTTTTGGGATCTAACCTACAAATTACCTTTATAGAAAACCTAACTTTATTTAAAATTTTAAATAATGTTTTCTGAAAATCAATTAAATCCGTTAAAGCATTTTCAACTGTAAAAATTGTTTTTTCAACTAACGTCAAGTGGCAGGTCAGGGGTAACAACCTCAGTTACCGCCGGTCGTTCAATGACTTATTTTTTTGGCATATTCGACTTTATTAAGAAGTTTTATCAAATCGTATATTTAAAAAATTCAAAAGCCGGTTTTCAGAAAATTAAACTTTGAAAGTGTTTCAAAGTTATTTATTTTTAATAAAATTATTTATTACTGATCGTTAGGTCTGAAATTACTTTACAAAGTATAAGAAGGGTGGTTAAAATGCACAGAAGTATTGGTCAAATGGTCTCTACAATCGGTTTAGAAATATTTCTCCATAATTAGTATGTTTAAGTAAAACGTGTAATGCGAAAAAAAATTTTGCCATCCAATTTCATTGCTAAAGTGTCTCCAAACATGAGATATGAAAAGGGAAGGAAATACCCTTTATCTAAGCTTACGGACAGCAAAGAAAGAACAATACTGTTTATTTTTATAGGTCGGGATAGAAAAAGCTCGAATTCCTTCCCTTTGGACCATTCAATCGTGGGAACATAGTGAAGATGCATGCAGAATGTAACGTTTGTAAATACAGAAAGGCAACTTTAGTATCTTGTCTGCTATGCCACAAAAGCTATGAAATAATCTAATTTTCCTGGGCTTATTCTCTTTCTCTTCTTTTATCCACTTTCTTCTAGTAATGATTAATATTTGTCATCAATAAAATTTATATGTGTAAACATACACACATACTTAATATTTTACTTATTTGTGACACTAGGCTTCCCAAAGAGTGCTGGGATGCGGACGGGAGTCATCCCTGTAAAAATCTTATTGCCACATCTATTTTCCTGTATCTCTTCAGTTAAGAAAACAAAAGCATACAAATCATACAAGCATAGTGATGTGATGCAAACAGTGTTATGCGTGTCAACAAATTATGCTAGAATACAATTCAATGTAGAGATGTCAAAGACTGAGAATCTTCGGTATAATTTTCAACGAAAATGACATACAATCAGATGCGAATTTCAATCGATTTACGCAAGGCGCGTGTGACGAAAATGATTTGCCGAATCGAGCGCGAAAACCGCCCCACATTTTATACAATACGTTACGGTAATGAGGACGTTCAACCTATTTCACGTGTTGACAACATACGTGTCCATTGTGCCTTTTTTAGTGTATTTTTCGCGACTTTTCTATACTTTTTGATTCATCAATTCATTATATTATAGTTAAACCTGAGTATGAAATAGACTACTGAGTAATGTCATCCACATGTGCACACCTTTTTCGTGAGCAGCAGTAGATAGATGCGGCTAGATTGATATATATGCGTCTGTCTAATTCCTAAATCCTCTGTTTCCCCTTTACAATCCAGAGGACAGGTATAAAAAAGGTTGACTAATTAACCTCTGCGGTCGGGATTGGCCTGTCGTAAAAGGCGACAAATTGTTTTATCGCCTTCGTTTGTCCCGACGTGGGCAAGGGCAAGCCTGTCTTTTAAAAAATTTACGTTTTGTAATTAACTTAAATAATTAAATTGATTAATTTGAGTTAATGAAAAGTACTGATTAATTTAGAATACCAAATTTTACCTGTGCGCTACTGATTTCATCCAAAAGCTTGCATCCATCCAAAAAGCATAATGCATTCCATATTAACGAATAATCCTCATTAATAACAGTGCTTACCTGCAACAAAAAGAAGTAACTGTGAAAAATTATATCGATAACGTTGAGTGGGAATTTTTTTTAAAACCTATTGTTATTCGGGTGAACGACCGGCCAAATTCTTAATGCAAAATCACTTATGTATATATAAAATGTTTTATTCACAATATTCCAGGACGGCTGTATATCATTTTGAATAATATTCAATATCCGATCCAGATATATAAATGGATACGTTGTGTATTTTAAACACGTTTACGTATACGGAAGCGATTTTATAAACTAATATGGGTTTGCACGTGAATTGATTCATATAATATTACCATTTACGAACTTTTTTCCGGAGAAATCTGCACCTTAACAGTTGAGTATGTGGAGTTCTCCATCCTGTTACTGGGACCACTCACCAGGCTAAGGATAGCCACTAAAAACCCTTGGTCGTCACCTAGATCTTTTATGAGGGTTGCACGATTGCTTTTGGACATTCTTTTGCGCCACCCCCTGTACCATATTCGAACCTATATTAAACCTGTATTAAAAATCAGGATTAAAGACTAAGGTGATTCAGCTTCTCTCTAATACAACAATATTTTTATGCCCAAAATGATTTGTATATATATTGTTAAAATACAGGTAATGTGAGAAACAACTGTAATTATTTTTATAGTTTAACAAATGAATGTTTTACCCATTTACGACTAGTTGCCGTTTACAGTTCAAGACAAGCAACGACGGTAAATTTTACAAGTTTCTACAATGATCATCACTGTGGATTTCAGTTACATTATTCATTATCCGTGCAGAGGCGGATAAACAATACTAACCGCTAGCGGTTGGGATCGGCCTGTCCTAAAAGGCGATAAAACAACCCACTCCAGCTACGTGGTAGGGCCTCAAGCCCGTTTGGATGGCGACCACCTTTGGTCTTAAGTATGCCGCCATAATAACCTTGTGTTGTATTCCGGCATTAGGGACCCAAGTACCTGTAACCTTATGGGACAGCAGCGTGTTCGCGATGCCACTGGCGTTGCAAACACCCATAGGCGACAACGTAACTGCTAAATTCAAAGCGGGCCGTTAGCCTGTCTGCTATCCTATAGCAATAAAAAAACTGTTATATTTATGGGGGGCTTAAAAATACGCGGGCATATGGTATTTACATTTGCAAATAAATAAAATTGGACAATTCCATTACTTGTATTGTGACGACATTCGTCATCACACCCTTGACTATGAAGAGAGATCTTTGATCAGTATCATTCCTAAGATGAATTGTTAAATAATTAAAAAATAAAAATATTAATATATATTGGAAACTCTATTCTAAAAGTAACTCTATTTAAATAAAAAATAACTGATACACATATTAGACATATAATTTCAAAGAAACACAGATCTTAAATATAAACGCAGTTAATAATAAAGTGTAGAGCTGCCCTAATTGTAGATTGAACGAAGGAAAATTTATTTTCGACACAAAAGCAATCATAAATTTTCTACAGGGCACATAAATAAAGTTCGATATACAGAACCGATAACAAAACGTCCCATGTTTCCGATAAACCAATTTGCATATCTTCTAATCAAATAGACCTCACAAGAATAGTAAAGTCAAAACAAACTTATAAATAATTTTAAATAACTTTACTACAACAGTTCGAGTGCATTATACCACAAAACAGTGCAGATATATAATTCAATTATGAATCACTTTGTGCCAAATCGTATGTTTTTTATATCGACTCTCGACGTTCGTGCTTGCGCTGAAGTTACGTGTTATCCTGTTATCTATACTAATATTATAAACGTGAAAGTAACTGTCTGCCAGTTACGTTTTCACACCTAAACCGCTAAACCAATTTTGATGAATTTCGGTATTAAAATGGAGAACCTTAGAGAAGGACATAGACTTTCTAATTTATATGGCAGAACAACGTTTCTCCGTTCTCCCATCTCCCTTGTCTATGTCTACACTCTTTGTACGTAAACAAAAATCTTTTTTAAAACACCGTTAAAAACTCACTTGAAAAACTTTCAAGAAAACCCACAAAAATTTTTTAGGAGTCATTAAAATTACACTTACAAGATTATATGATTATGGATGAACATTAAAATATAAAGCTACAGTCGTAAAGTAGCCGTAAAGCGGAATCAGATAAACGCACCAATATAACATATGGCCGTTTTATAGTTTTCTATAAAAATGTATATTTTGCTCTGTTGCATACAACTTTAGGAACTCGTAAGATGAGGGTTCATAGAGGTCATATGAAGAGAATGATATCTCACTACGTAAATCGGATCATAATAGTGATAAATTAAAAATACAAATTAAATAACAACCTTTTTATCACAACGTAGTTTTTGGCTGGCAGAGTTTGAACTTCATATAATAAGAGAAATCTGAAAAAACGCGTCTAAAATATTAATGCTACGAACTAAGGTATTTTTATAAATATTGTATATTATGAAAAAATGTTTAAAAACCAAATAATATTTTTTTGTTTATTAATAAACTCAGTATAACAATTCCGGAATATTCAACGAGCACAAACAAAGTCTTTAATATTTAACGATAAGGAAGTTAAACATCCCTATAATATCCGCAAAGGACGCCGCCATAATATCATATAATAATAAACATTTTGGAAAGAAAAAAACAGCTACGCACGAGGAGCGACGTAAACGCGCGTGAGGGAACAGCGATGATGTTAAAAAGCTGCTGTCTCTCAGTAAACGATTTATTGGTATTCGTCTATTTTCAAGCGCTGCGCTTCTACCATATCTTTTATCATTTTAACAGCCACAATGACTAACTTTAACTGTACAGTACCTCAGATGAAGACCTTTTGGCATATATTCTTTAACATATACCTATTAATGTTACTTTAATGTATAAATTGTGCAACTAAACAGTGGAACAGTTATTAAATTTGGTTAATAATTTTCAAAGCTAGTACAAAAAAAAATTAATTTTAAGATGATTTTTTAAAAATAACTATTCAATATACATGAAAAATGTGAAAAACTCGATTTTTCTCATCTACTAAAACTAATAAAGCGTGAATCTGGTAGAAAAGCACTTCAACATCGTTTAGACTCGTGTGGAATAATACTCGCTCTCCGCTCATAATGTAACCATGGCATATCCGAATATCCTGCTAAAATATACTCTTATACCGTAAAAATATTCGCAAACAGGCAATATAAGGGGGATGTGATAAAAACAGATTGCCTCACGGCTTCTTGCCAACAAAACAGGATCTGCCATCTTTATATCTATTTATTTAAGTATTCTATTAGAAAATATTACTTTTAATATTTCCTTTTACTGACGATTTACTTATTAAATGCACGATTTGTGGAGTAATATTCGCTATTTGGGCGCTTAAGTGTTAACTTTTATCCTTGCAGGGGCGGAGAAATAATACTAAGCCCTGTGGCCGGGGTTGGCCTGTTTTAAAAAGCGACAAAACAATCCAAGGTAGCTGGGCCCTTGCCAAAGCTGTCGAAGGAAACTTTTGTCGGGCGTCCATACCTCCACTACGTACAGCTGATGACTGCCAAAGATAAAGCCAATCTTTTGGATGAAATCTTTGCAGCCAATTTGACTCTTCATGACGGAGGACATTCTCCAATTTCTATAAGAAGATGTGGAGACTCCACAATGTCAGAGGTACGGTTTTCACAAAAAGTCGTTCGACGTGTCCTCCGATCCACAGCAGCAACAGACTGTATCCCCACTAGTGTACTGCGGATGTGCTCGGCTGAAACCGTTGAGAGCAAAGGTCTGACATAAGGTTCTTCTTACGAAGCTTCCATCTTACGGGATGCCTGGGAGTCTTAGCACCTGACTATCCAGCTTTCTCTCTAGGCGCACTATTAAGCATATCAAGTTTCATTAAACATATCAAGCTCTTAATATCTACATACGAGATATATACACACTATACATACATTTATGACTACGATACGCACGTGAGAAACTAAAAAATTCATTAATATAAATGGCCGTCCATTAATAAAGATTATAAAGTGGATCACCAGTACAATCAAGGTGTCACCTATGGAAAATCACCGAAATAATTATTTCACATCACGAACAAACGAAAGCATTCATAATTCATAATCAAGACGGCATTATTCTCTTATAATATAAATATGGCGTCTGCATGTTGTGTAACGCAGACGACAAATTAAATGAGAAAAAATAAAAAGAATATAATAAAAAATATAAAATCCGAATACGAATCCTAAAGTTCTTCGGGCACATCACCCGTAACGAGGACTCGATGGAACGGCGGGTTGTGCAAGGGAAAGTCGAGGGCAAAAGATCTCGCGGGCGCTCTCCAACACGGTGGACAGACCTCATCAAATCTGTGACGCACTCCGGCAACAATGATTGCTCTCGCTCTGCCAGACATCGATGCGAATGGTGGCGCATCGCAAAGAAATTGACCGACGCATGACCACGACCACTCTGTCAAGAGTGCACGATTAAGAAGAATAAAAAATAATATTTTTCAAAAATAAGTTTCAGAAAAGCGCCACCATTTTGAAACTGGTAACTTAAATTTAATCTTAAGTGCCAAACTTTATCATATAATCAATTATATATTTTTTTATTGCTGTGAGACAGAATATGGGCTTACTATACAATAGTTAGCAGTTACGCCTACCGATTGTTTAGTCGCCTTTTTCGCTTGGAATCACTATTCTTACTACACCCCTGAATGGAGAAAAATATGTATTTATTTTACAAATTTCTTATAATTTTTACAGCACCTATAACAGAGGTAGTGAAAAGAAATCCATTATTTTTGCATGAAATTGAAAGATTTATTTAGAATGGTTATAATGATCTGATTTAAGATAAATATGCGCCATTTTTATTAATAACTTGTGGCCATTTTGCCGGTAATTCCATAATAAAAAGAATAAAATCTTGTCGAATAAAATTATTATTATTACTGTCGTTTGAGTAAATTTTAACACGTTTTTAACGACAGTATTAGATGTCCACCTACGATGTTACATTTATGGTTAGACATTACACCATATTGGGATTGTTCAGTCAATTTATATGTTGAACGGTGTTTTTGACTCCTCGATTATATCTTTATAGGGCCTTGGTTGTTTGACTTAAAATAATACACCTGTTTGCAATAAGCCGTATACGGTCTACTTGACAACCACTTATCTGTTGTCATAAAATTAAACACAATTTTTTTTTATTTAGAATATATATTATAATGTACTATTAAAATAATTCGACTATTCACACTGCGAGTCACAGAATAAACAGGACAGCGCTTACATTATGGATATGAGACAACTCATATATTATTCAGATATATTATTATAATAATCTCGGGACGAGATTATAATAATATATCTACGACGAGAGAACACCGGCAGGCATTCCTACGTGTCCACAGAAATCATGAAAATTAAATAAATCAAATTGTTCAGTTAATAGCAAATATTGACATATGCAGCTTCAAGTAATACACGCTAAAGGCATCTAAGGAAATTACGGGCGGTGAACGGGTATAACTTGAGACTAAGTAAGTAAGACATTGAGTAAAACTACCTTAAGCAACACTTTAGTCTTGGTAGAATGTTGTACATATATATATATATATATATATATATATATATATATATATATATATATATATATATATATATATATATATATATATATATATATATATATATATATATATATATATATATATTATGTATATATAGGTCTTTAATTCAATTTCTAAATAACTCCTAAACAATTTTGTCACTTAGTATGTGTAATTTACCAAGCCATATTGGATAGTGAGTATATCGTTCATCGTCTAGGAGGTTCGAGTGCTACCAATGGACCGTCTCCTCTGGATGACGGCAGAACCGCAGAGTGGAAATTTAGAGCAGTTATGATTATTATTAACAAAACAATTTAATATTGTTAAAGCATTCAATTAACTTAAACAATAAGATATCATTACTAAATACAACCATAATGTGTTAAGTTAATTTTAAGTCAAACTTGATGACTGCCCTGCCAGCATAATTGCACGACACGCGCCCATTGTTCTGAATAAGTGATTGTTCACACTATTTTATTCCTGTAATTTTCTAAGGGTTTTCCGAAAACTTTTTGGCTTACATCCTGGCCGCTGTCCGCGCAATCTTCAACTTAACGCCGGCCTCCAGGCCGACGTCGACCGTCGCCAGCATAACGCTCCTTTTGGCAAAGGAACCTCTTCGTAGGTAGTGCCCTTTTCCACCGCCGCGGGCTGCAGTGAGCGTCACCGCGGCGATTTTTGGCTCCTGGAGCTTAGGAGCCTTTTTGTTCTTCGACGCAGGTTGCTGCTTGGCCTGAGGTTTGGTCTTCGCCACCGTCTGCGCCGGAGCCGGTTGAAGTTTGCAACTGGACACCGTATCATTGTTCATATTAACCAGGATCATATGTGCTGGTCAAGCCCAGGACATTACGTTGTAGTGATCAATAACATTTGTTTTCATATTAGTTCATTTCATTTTATTTACAGGGACCTTCAAGCCCACACAAGAATGCCCTTATCCTATATTGAAATACCTTTGGTCTTAAGTATGCCGCCATAATAACCTTGTGTTGTGTTGCGGCATTAGTGACCCAAGTTCCTGTACCCTTATGGGACAGCAGCGTATTTGCAATGCCACTGGCGTTGCAAACACCTATAGGCAACGGTAACTGCTAAATTCTAAGCGGGCTGTCAGCCTGTCTGCTGTCCTACGCAATAAATAAAAAACCAGTTAAATTTTCGGATTAAGTTTATCAGCTAAACGTAAAATAGAACATGGAAGCGGTTACACGCAAAATAATTCTTTAAAAGATCCTTATCTGTTCAATGAATGGCTATATGCTTACGAAATAAGTTAAAATATACGATGCGGTTAAGGTTAGGCGGTTAAGGTGGTTTCGGGTTAAAGCGGTAGCGATAAAAGGCAGCGATAAAAGTATATTTTTATGACCGGTGGTTATAGTTTTTAGTTCAACGACCAAATTGTGGGTTCTTAAATATGATTAAAGCGTGGGAATTTAGAAAAAATAGAAATTCGGACAATATTTCTAAAATGCAAGTCTGTAGAAGTCTCAAAAAACCAATTAAATAAAATCATTTTTATGTAGAGAAATAAAAATGTTTTATGTAAATATATATTTTTATAATTATAAAAATAAATAAATGAAGTGTTGGTATATTAAATTAATAGATTTATACTAAATAAATAAGAAACTATGAGGCACTTAATTTTGAAATCTGTTTCTCTTCCTGTGTGTATGTTGTTGATTGGACAGGACTTTCACCGGCAGATTTCTGATGTTATAAAGATATATTCTCTTTAACTTATACTTAACTATTACTTAGATTATCATTTTTCTTCTTAGACAATCGAAATAAGTAAGGTTAGTTCCGGGTACAGCTAATTTGTCATATATTTTCAAAGTAGTAATTAAATTTTAAACCTTATTATAATATAAAATAGGTTTTATATTCCATTAAATAGCATATATTGGCCCGCTTACTCTTATGGAATCGTTTGTCGACTATTAATAAGTTTTTTACTTTACCTCAAGTGCGTGATTTGGTAAATGAAGACCGCTGGATAAGCTGTGTTTTGTTAAATTACAAATAACAGGTTCAACATTATATCTAATTATCCGTATCACTAGCTAATTTTCTTACGGAAATATTCGTTATGTTTATTAAGATATTACATATATTATTGTTTCATAAACTGGTAATAAAAGAGGTCCAAAAATAAATTACCTAGTCAGGTCATAAATTCTGTCACATGTTTAATGTAAAATAATTGTAACAAGTTTATTCATTATGTAACCATTCATATACCAAAATGAACTTAACAAAACATAGATTCTTATGACATTAAAGTTTATTCAAAATGACCTCCGTGATTTTGAATACAGGCCTTCAATCTGCGCGGCCAGTCGTCTATCGCAGCACGAACGAGGTCCATGTCAATATCGGCGGCTGCCTTAATCAAGGATGTCTTGAGTGACTCCAAATTGGGATGAGGCTTTGAGCACGCCTTTTCCTCCAAGTGTTGCCATATCTTGTAATCTAACGGATTCAAATCTGGACTGGAGGAGGGCCAGTCTTCGTGCCGGATGAAGTCGATTTCACGCGACGCCAGCCAGTCTTGTGTGCTCTTCGCTCTATGAGCTGGCGCCGAATCTTGTTGGAATACCCAGTGCCTGTTATTGAACATGGTATGAGAAACAGGTTCCACAAGGTTCGTCAGGACTGTATTTTGATACACAACAGCATTCGTTTTTACTCCTTTCTCACAAAAATGTACCTTTGTTAATCCCCAATAAGAAACTCCCAACCATACCATGAGTGAGGATGGAAAATGACCTCGTTGGACACGCGGAATACGGTTGCTCGCTTCTTCACTACTGTGTGCGTACACCTTATCATTTTGTTTGTTGTAGCTCTCTTCTAAGGTAAACATTTTTTCATCCGAAAAAAGAATTTCCCGATATTTTTTTCCCGCGTACCGCTTCAACAAAGCGCGGCATCTCTTCAGTCTCAGGTCCATTAGACGAGCATTCAAACGATGTTTTGTTTTTCTTCGATATGCCCGAAGCCCTAAGTCTTCATTTAACACCCTTTTCACCGTGGTTCTGCTTAACCCCATCTGAAGGGCCAACAGTTTCTGCTTACGTTTGGGATTTCTTTGAATTCGTGCCTTCACAGCTTTTATCACTGCTGGAGTCCTAACAGACCGAGGGCGACCACTTCTTGACCTGTCATCTACACTAGAGTCTTCATTGTATCGTTTGATGGTACGATAAACGAATCTTTTGGTTATATTCAAATTTTTCAGTATGTTAAAAATTGGAATTGGCGCGTAACTGCAACGATGCAATGCAATAACTGCAACACGGTCTTCTTTAAGCGTCCACTCCATATATTTAAAAATGAGTAAAATTCTAAAAGTATACATTTTTATTTTCTTGAACAATTCGAAATTCGAATTCAATAAACTTTTTTGTGGCCAGCATTCTAAAAGAAAAGTTTTTACTGTGTGACAATACTTATGACCTGACTAGGTATAATAGGTTTGGCTTAATAAACTGTTTTTATTCATGATCCGATTTTTAAAAACTATTACTTGGCTTAAATTTTCTTTTTTCCATTACTATGCATGTTTTTATTCGGTAGCAATGCCTGATTTTGTTTAACAAGGATTTATATTGTGAAACAAGAATAACTAATTTTTTTGTGTTACGGAAAACGTTTTAATACATAATTCTAAATATTATATTCTTTTGCACATCGAAGAAGAAGCGTTCTGGTGTTTGATTTGGTAGTAGATGGCGCTGTGTGAATTTTCTTAATATAATTGTAATGATCTAAATTCTAACGTACTTTGTCTGTAACGGATTAAACCGGACTTTGACGGCTAAAGCTAATGAACTACAAATCATTGGTAGAATATGTAAATATGAATTTTTCACCATAACTACATTTCGTGGTTCTTTACCCTCGTGGTATCAGTCGTAAACCCTAATCAGCGTATAAGGAACCTTAAATGTGAGAAGGTCACCCGATACGTATAACCCTGGTAATGAGTTCGAGCGTATGATCACGTAATTTCAAGCACGCGAGCGAATAACGCTTTCGTAATCCGCAAGGTTATGCGTAAAAAATTGAATCGGTTTAAAATCTAATTTAAAACTTAAATTTTTTTCATTCCTTATTTACATTAATAAATATATTTTAGAAGAACAATGTTTACAAGCAATTTTTTTTTATATCTGTAGGCAGGCAGGCAAACTGCCCTTCTGATAGCAGGTGGTTACCGATGCCTATGGACACAGTACTTTGGTGTTGTGGCATTGCCGACAGCTCTTAGAAATTCTATAACGCCTATGGGATTTAAACCATCAAAAGGAGTAATATCTTCAGAATAAATCGTTTTTCTCAATTTTGATTGACCTGACAAATGGACTTGGATTAGTCCCGATGGTGCCACCAAAAATGAGATTGACTTCACTATGTCGACCAAAAGACAGATATTCAATGATGTATCTGTGATCAATTCGGTGAAAACTGGGAGTGATCACCGCATAGTAAGAGGCACATTCAATATCAATCCAAAATTGGAGAGGTCTCGACTGGTGAAGTCTACGCTCCGACCTGCACCCATACAGATCCAAAACTCGGTAAACTTTCAACTCGAATTGCAAAACCGCTTCGAATGCCTCGATGACTGCGTTGACGTGGACGAGTATAATAACAGGTTCGTGGAAGCTGTTCAAACGGCCTAAATTCTTCAAGGCCAGCCGTTCAAAAAGAACCGGAAAAATCTTAGATTCTACTCTCAAATTGATGGATGTGAGACGTCAAATGACCCTTCAATCCCCGGACGATGCTTCCCAGTATAGGCAGCTAAATAGACAGATCTCCAAGTCCTTGACTCGCGATATCCGCCGCCATAACACAGACTGTGTAAAGGCGGCTATAGAGCGTAACAAGGGCTCTAAAGTATTCGCACGAGACTTGTCTATTGGGCAGAGCCAACTGACGAAGCTGAAGACCGACGACGGCAGGGTCGTTTCGTCTAAACCCGAACTTTTGAGGGAAGTCGAGAAGTTCTACGGACAGCTATACACGACCACACGGGCACCTGTTAACAACAAGCCTAAAGACCCAAGAGCCAAATTAACCCGACACTACACCGTAGATATCCCAGACGTTAGTCTGTACGAGATTAGTATGGCCCTCAAACAGCTTAAAAACAACAAGGCGCCAGGTGATTATGGAATTACAGCCGAGCTTCTGAGAGGTGGTGGTACTCCTGTGCTTAAAATCCTCCAGAAGCTATTTAATTATGTCATCCTCGAGGGCAAAACGCCGCAGGCCTGGCACGGAAGTATAGTGGTGCTGTTCTTCAAAAAGGGCGACAAAAACCTTTTGAAGAACTTTAGACCGATATCACTTCTGAGCCATGTTTACAAGCTGTTTTCAAGGGTCATCACGAATCGTCTCGCGCGTAGATTTGACGACTTCCAGCCTCCCGAACAAGCCGGATTCCGAAAAGGTTTTAGCACCATAGACCACATACATACGCTGCGGCAGGTTATACAGAAGACGGAGGAGTATAACCAGCCACTATGCTTGGCGTTCGTGGACTATGAGAAAGCCTTTGATTCGATCGAGACCTGGGCGGTGCTTCAGTCTCTCCAGAGGTGCCACATTGATTATCGATACATCAAAGCGTTGAAGTGTTTGTATGAAAACGCCACCATGTCAGTCCGTCTCCAGGATCAGAACTTGAAGCCTATCCGACTGCAGCGGGGAGTCAGACAAGGCGATGTCATATCGCCGATGCTGTTCACCGCTGCGTTGGAAGATGTCTTCAAGCTTCTGGACTGGAACGGACTGGGCATCAACATTAACGGTGAGTACATCACTCACCTTAGATTCGCAGATGATATCGTAATCATGGCTGAAACCATGGAAGACTTAACCCATATGCTTGATGGCCTCAATACAGCTTCCCAAGGAGTAGGTCTGAAAAAGAACATGGACAAGACGAAGATCATGTCTAATGTCCATGTCGCACCTACCCCCGTAACAGTTGGGAACTGTACTCTCGAAATTATTGACGAATACGTCTACTTGGGTCAAACGATCCAGTTAGGCAGGTCCAATTTCGCGAAAGAGGTCACTCGTCGAATCCAACTCGGATGGGCAGCGTTCGGGAAGCTCCGTAAAATCTTTTCGTCCCAAATACCGTAGTGTCTCAAGACGAAGGTTTTTAACCAACGTGTGTTGCCAGTGATGACATACGGAACGCAGACGTGGTCGCTAACTATGGGCCTTATGAGAAAGCTCATGGTCGCTCAGAGGGCAATGGAGAGGGCTATACTCGGAGTTTCCCTGCGAGATCGAATCAGAAATGAGGAGATTCGCAGGAGAACCAAAGTAACCGACATAGCCCGGATGATTGCAAAACTGAAGTGGCAGTGGGCTGGGCACATAGCTCGAAGGACTGATGGCCGTTGGGGCAGAAAAGTCCTCGAATGGCGACCGCGTACCGGAAGACGCAATGTTGGTAGGCCCCCCACAAGATGGACCGATGATCTGGTCAAGATCGCCGGAATAGGTTGGATGAGGGCAGCGCAGGACCGATCATCGTGGAGATCTTTGGCGGAGGCCTTTGTCCAGCAGTGGGCGTCTTCCGGCTGAAATGATGATGATGACAAATTATTATATCATACATTACATCGCTATATGCTTAAAATAGTTTCAATAAAAATTGATTCTAGGAAAAGATGGATGGATTGCGTAAACGATGAAGAGAGTGGAAGGAGAGAACATGTTGTGCCGACCCCTAATGTGGGATAAGGGCAGGAGGAAGAAGAAGAGACTACATTGTTATATACTTAACATAGTTCTAATAAGCTGTCAATAGACGCAGTTTTTGATAAACACCCGCATAGTATCTATATATACGAGATTGCTTATAGCTGGAGTTCTGGAGCAGAAGACAGTCTGCCTGTTAGCGAGTGGTCACTGTTGCCTATGAACGTCGCATCTGCAACAACATACAATAGCATTTTTTGACACACCTATTAACGTACTGCGATGGGAAAACGTCATTCGGAATTCGAAATTCAATAATTTCATTCCAAACTTGAAATTTTTGACGTTTTCTTATAAGATTTGTGTTAGTTACACTCTAGCCGAAATTAGTTAAAAAATATTTATAGCAGGAATATCGAAGTAGGTACATCTAAATAAGCCTGTCCTATTGCCTGAATAAGAAGAACAGCGCATATATTCTATATATTCTACCGCTTATATCCATGGATTTACTTTCACCATACGGTTCCGTGAATACGAAGGCCGCCCAGCCTATTACTAGTTTCCTAGTTATATTACCTTGATATGTTTTTTTAGATTTATATTTAAATGGAGGAAGTTACTGTATCTGAAATATAATGAAAGAGGAAAATAAAAAAATTAATAATTAATTTTATGGCCGAATATGATCTTAATTAATCAACAATTTAATTGTTATATGGACAAAGTAATTATTAGTTGTGCATGGAATTAATTTGGTTTACGAGGCATCCGCATTTGATTTCCAATGCATCTAAATTTCTTAATTTGTTTCTATAGGACTCGTTGGGAACAATAAAATTTGCTTATCGAATTTTTATTTCTAATCCATAGACAAAAACAAAGATCGGTGCAGGAGTGCGGTAGTTATCGAGGAATTAAGGTCATGTCCCACATCATGAAGCTCTTCGAAAGGGTTATCGACTCTCGGATTTGACAGGAGTGCACTGTCTCGGAGTGTCAATATGGGTTTCGCCCTGGTCACGGGACAATGGACCCTGTTTTTGCCCTAAGGACTGTCGCGGAGAAATACAGGGCGAAGAATACGCCTCTGCATTGCCTGTTTCTCGACTTGCAGAAGGCCTTCGACTGTATTCCTCGCGCGATAATCTGGTGGGCATTGCGGTCCAAAGGGATTCCAGAGGCCTATATTGACATCATCCGAGACATGTACCGTGACTCCGATTCCGTAGTTCGAACCGCTGTTGGCGACACAAAACCTTTCCCCATCACCGTCGGGGTGCACCAAGGATCCGTCCTTAGTCCGTTTCTGTTTAGCGTGGTATTAGACATATTGTCAGACAGCATCAGAAACTCACATGAGCAGCCCCCGTGGTTGCTCATGTATGCTGATGATATCGTGCTGGCAGATTCGGACAGGGGTAGGCTGGTGCAACGCGTGAAGGCGTGGAAGGAGTCGCTTGAGAACGGTGGTCAAGATCAATGTGGCGAAGACCGAGTACTTGGCCTATAACTCCACAGATCCTACACCCGTACGCATAGGCGGCGACACGGTCGAGCGCACGGACCAAGTCAAATACCTGGGATCTGTATTTCATGCGTCTGGTGACATCGATTGCGACGTCAAGGCACGCATTGCTGCCGCTTGGGCCAAATGGCGTGAGGTAACTGGTGTCATTTGTGACCCCAAGATGCCGGTAAAGTTGAAGGGACAGGTCTATAAGACCATCATTAGGCCTGTCCTTTTATACGGCTGTGAAGCGTGGCCGGTGTTAGAGCGACACAAGCAAGAACTGCGTGTCACGGAGATGAATATGCTGCGGTGGATGTGTGGAGTGACGCGGAAGGACCGCGTTAGGAACTCCCGCATTCGCGGTAGTCTTCATGTCCGTGACATTGCGGATAAATTGCAGGAGTGTCGGCTCCGATGGTACGGCCTCGATTTACGGCAACCGGATGCTTACGTGGGAAACAAATGTCTGGCCATGCCGCTTCCGCCGGGTCCCGGCAGGAGGGGTAGACCCAAAAAAGGGTGATATGCGTGCCAATGGTCTCACTACCAGGGATGCTGAAGACCGTGCGAAGTGGAGAAGAAAAAGTCGGAAAGCGGACCCCGGTCGCCGAAGCGAGAGTTTGGGCTGCAACCGGGATTCATCGCTGAGATGATGATGATGAGACAAAAACAAAGATGTCCTTTCGATTTTTTTCTTGAAGGTCCCTGTAAATTAAATGAAGTGAACTAATATGACAGAAAATGTTATTGATCCCTACTACGTAATGTCCTGGATTAGACCAGCACATCATATGATCCAGGTTAATATGAACAATGATAATATTACGGGAGTTAACCAGCCGGACTCAATGTTCGTAAACAATGGCATGCCTAGTGCTAATGTATCAGCGTGGAATAATGAACCCTCTGTATCAAAAATCCAGCCTGTTTCACCAACTCTAATAACACCAAAAAGGGTTCTAAAACCTCAAATAAATTTTAAAAATTTCGCAGACAACACACAAAATGTATGGGTCCCTAAAATCAAATATAAACCAAATGCAAAGAAACCTATGGAGCTGATTATGATTTATGGTGAGAATGGCGAGAAAGTAAGCTATGAACATGTTCCACCTAAACTCTTCATCGAACCAGACGATTCGCCACCACGTTACCCAGCTGAATTAGAGGCAACACCGCTTACATACTTCCACACAGAGACACAGTTGGACCAACTGGTGACACATCTTACCTCTGTGGAAGAACTCGCTGTCGATCTTGAACTGGTGTTCTTACCGAACTTACCAAGGTATAACATAGCTTATTAAGATTTCCACAAATGAAGGCGGTGACTTTATTCTAGACACCTTATCTATTCGAGAACATCATGCCTAGTGCTAATGTATCAGCGTGGAATAATGAACCCTTGTTACGTTGTAACAAGAGTAGGATAATTAATCTTCTTAACATAATAGTTAATCCTTAAATACTTAATAAAAAATTTCGAATTAATCTCAACAAAATATAATATTTAATCTTGAGGGTATTTAAATGTAAGCAAACCAGATAATAATTTCGATCGCGCACCTTAAAGGTAGGTAGTTAAGAATTAAACGACGGCTGGGAAGAATCTTCGAGAAATCGTTCAGTTGAATAGCGTCCATCGATAAGTAAAAAGATGAATGAACGCGAATCATTCGATCGGTTAGCGGTCATCGAAAATACTACAAATGAACGAAGAACGGGAACCAAGTGTCGTCAGGGCTTACGTCACAAATAATTCTTTGCCCCTCTGGCCTATAGCTCTGTCATTGTCTAAACGAGTAGCGGGTCAAAGTACAGGTGCTACTCAGTACTTTTCCATGCCACACCATTAGAAGCCAAATCTAGAACCTTCGAAAAAGTGGGCGGTGTCCTGACGGCCAGTATAAAAAGGCGAAGCTGCGATGGACGCCAAGATTCGGCCACCGGGAAAGACGCCTGGAAGTAACCGTCCTTCAACAATTAAGTTTTTTTAACGTGCGCGTGTTGTAAACATATTATAAAGTTGTAATATAAAGTTTTAGTGCATAACCCTCAGAGGAGAGGGTCCACCGTACGGGCTGAGAGCAGACGCCCCAGAACGGGTCCTTCAGAACAACAACCCGTAGCTGCCATCCTTCGCAGCGGTCTCGAGGCAGCCACCCTCAGTACGGGCTGGAACTGCAGACCACTTCCAACGGCAGGGCACGTCAGGCCCCGTGAAAGGAAAGGACGTTGATGACCCTCCACGCGCAGGACGAGGCCTAAGCTAAGTCACCCTACACCCTTACGATTTAACGCCCAATATAAACCTCTTAGTGCTTGTACCCACGTCCCGGTTATATATGGTAAACCGAACTCTATTTTGTTAGTTCATTCAGTACTTTATATTAGTAATAAACTTGTATTTAATTTAAAATTGTTTAATTTCTTATCTATATTTGTCGACGACCGTCAGGTTGTCGTAACACCTCTGTATCAAAAATCCAGCCTGTTTCACCAACTCTAATAACACCAAAAAGGGTTCTAAAATCACAAATAAATTTTAAAAATTTAGCAGACAACACAAAAAATGTATGGGTCCCTAAAATAAAACATAAACCAAATGCAAAGAAACCTATGGAGCTGATTATGATTTATGGTGAGAATGGCGAGAAAGTAAGCTATGAACATGTTCCACCTAAACTCTTCATCGAACCAGACGATTCGCCACCACGTTACCCAGGTGAATTAGAGGCAACACCGCTTACATACTTCCACACAGAGACACAGTTGGACCAACTGGTGACACATCTTACCTCTGTGGAAGAACTCGCTGTCGATCTTGAACTGGTGTTCTTACCGAACTTACCAAGGTATAACATGCTTATTAAGATTTCCACAAATGAAGGCGGTGATTTTATTCTAGACACCTTATCTATTCGAGAACATCATGCCTAGTGCTAATGTATCAGCGTGGAATAATGAACCCTCTGTATCAAAAATCCAGCCTGTTTCACCAACTCTAATAACACCAAAAAGGGTTCTAAAACCACAAATAAATTTTAAAAATTTCGCAGACAACACAAAAAATGTATGGGTCCCTAAAATAAAACATAAACCAAATGCAAAGAAACCTATGGAGCTGATTATGATTTATGGTGAGAATGGCGAGAAAGTAAGCTATGAACATGTTCCACCTAAACTCTTCATCGAACCAGACGATTCGCCACCACGTTACCCAGCTGAATTAGAGGCAACACCGCTTACATACTTCCACACAGAGACACAGTTGGACCAACTGGTGACACATCTTACCTCTGTGGAAGAACTCGCTGTCGATCTTGAACTGGTGTTCTTACCGAACTTACCAAGGTATAACATAGCTTATTAAGATTTCCACAAATGAAGGCGGTGATTTTATTCTAGACACCTTATCTATTCGAGAACATCATGCCTAGTGCTAATGTATCAGCGTGGAATAATGAACCCTCTGTATCAAAAATCCAGCCTGTTTCACCAACTCTAATAACACCAAAAAGGGTTCTAAAACCACAAATAAATTTTAAAAATTTCGCAGACAACACAAAAAATGTATGGGTCCCTAAAATAAAACATAAACCAAATGCAAAGAAACCTATGGAGCTGATTATGATTTATGGTGAGAATGGCGAGAAAGTAAGCTATGAACATGTTCCACCTAAACTCTTCATCGAACCAGACGATTCGCCACCACGTTACCCAGGTGAATTAGAGGCAACACCGCTTACATACTTCCACACAGAGACACAGTTGGACCAACTGGTGACACATCTTACCTCTGTGGAAGAACTCGCTGTCGATCTTGAACTGGTGTTCTTACCGAACTTACCAAGGTATAACATGCTTATTAAGATTTCCACAAATGAAGGCGGTGATTTTATTCTAGACACCTTATCTATTCGAGAACATCATGCCTAGTGCTAATGTATCAGCGTGGAATAATGAACCCTCTGTATCAAAAATCCAGCCTGTTTCACCAACTCTAATAACACCAAAAAGGGTTCTAAAACCACAAATAAATTTTAAAAATTTCGCAGACAACACAAAAAATGTATGGGTCCCTAAAATAAAACATAAACCAAATGCAAAGAAACCTATGTTGCTGATTATGATTTATGGTGAGAATGGCGAGAAAGTAAGCTATGAACATGTTCCACCTAAACTCTTCATCGAACCAGACGATTCGCCACCACGTTACCCATGTGAATTAGAGGCAACACCGCTTACATACTTCCACACAGAGACACAGTTGGACCAACTGGTGACACATCTTACCTCTGTGGAAGAACTCGCTGTCGATCTTGAACTGGTGTTCTTACCGAACTTACCAAGGTATAACATAGCTTATTAAGATTTCCACAAATGAAGGCGGTGATTTTATTCTAGACACCTTATCTATTCGAGAACATCATGCCTAGTGCTAATGTATCAGCGTGGAATAATGAACCCTCTGTATCAAAAATCCAGCCTGTTTCACCAACTCTAATAACACCAAAAAGGGTTCTAAAACCACAAATAAATTTTAAAAATTTCGCAGACAACACAAAAAATGTATGGGTCCCTAAAATAAAACATAAACCAAATGCAAAGAAACCTATGGAGCTGATTATGATTTATGGTGAGAATGGCGAGAAAGTAAGCTATGAACATGTTCCACCTAAACTCTTCATCGAACCAGACGATTCGCCACCACGTTACCCAGGTGAATTAGAGGCAACATCGCTTACATACTTCCACACAGAGACACAGTTGGACCAACTGGTGACACATCTTACCTCTGTGGAAGAACTCGCTGTCGATCTTGAACTGGTGTTCTTACCGAACTTACCAAGGTATAACATGCTTATTAAGATTTCCACAAATGAAGGCGGTGATTTTATTCTAGACACCTTATCTATTCGAGAACATCATGCCTAGTGCTAATGTATCAGCGTGGAATAATGAACCCTCTGTATCAAAAATCCAGCCTGTTTCACCAACTCTAATAACACCAAAAAGGGTTCTAAAACCACAAATAAATTTTAAAAATTTCGCAGACAACACAAAAAATGTATGGGTCCCTAAAATAAAACATAAACCAAATGCAAAGAAACCTATGGAGCTGATTATGATTTATGGTGAGAATGGCGAGAAAGTAAGCTATGAACATGTTCCACCTAAACTCTTCATCGAACCAGACGATTCGCCACCACGTTACCCAGGTGAATTAGAGGCAACATCGCTTACATACTTCCACACAGAGACACAGTTGGACCAACTGGTGACACATCTTACCTCTGTGGAAGAACTCGCTGTCGATCTTGAACTGGTGTTCTTACCGAACTTACCAAGGTATAACATGCTTATTAAGATTTCCACAAATGAAGGCGGTGATTTTATTCTAGACACCTTATCTATTCGAGAACATCATGCCTAGTGCTAATGTATCAGCGTGGAATAATGAACCCTCTGTATCAAAAATCCAGCCTGTTTCACCAACTCTAATAACACCAAAAAGGGTTCTAAAACCACAAATAAATTTTAAAAATTTCGCAGACAACACAAAAAATGTATGGGTCCCTAAAATAAAACATAAACCAAATGCAAAGAAACCTATGGAGCTGATTATGATTTATGGTGAGAATGGCGAGAAAGTAAGCTATGAACATGTTCCACCTAAACTCTTCATCGAACCAGACGATTCGCCACCACGTTACCCAGGTGAATTAGAGGCAACACCGCTTACATACTTCCACACAGACACAGTTGGACCAACTGGTGACACATCTTACCTCTGTGGAAGAACTCGCTGTCGATCTTGAACTGGTGTTCTTACCGAACTTACCAAGGTATAACATAGCTTATTAAGATTTCCACAAATGAAGGCGGTGACTTTATTCTAGACACCTTATCTATTCGAGAACATATCTACAAATTAAATTTCACTTTTACTGATCCAAAAATACTTAAGGTACTACATGGCGCAAATAATGACGTGATTTGGCTGCAACGCGATTTCGGAGTTGTACATAGTTGGTCTCTTCGATACATTCCAAGCTGCAAAGTTACTTAAAATCACAGGACTATCTCTCAAAAGCCTTTTGAACTAATATTGTAACATAAATATTGATAAAAAATATCAACAGGCCGATTAGCGTATTCGTCCATTGCCAGAAGAGATGATTACATATGCCAGAATAGATAGACACTATTTACTGTACATTTGGAGATTGTTGAAACAAGACTTACTAGACACTGATGAAGGACAATCCACTCTCCTATCTTCAGTTTTTGAAACGTGCAAAGAAGTCTGTGTTAATACCTACATTAAGCCAGTGGTTGACCCGAATATCTGCTTATCTATGTATTAATATGGCCTCCCAGAAGGAATTTGATCCGCGCCAATTGACAGCATTAAAATGTTATACATATGGCGCGATACAAACGCGAGCCTAGTGGGTGAGAGCCCGTCTTACCTGTTACCGAATCGAGGTATGATGGCATTGGCGGAAACACTTTCTAGTGAGATAGAGGGCATGGCTGCCTGTTGCTCATCAGCGTCATCCTTTGTTAATCAAAATTTAGACCGGGGCGTCCCCATTTGCGGACTCCATGGAGGATGGGGAATCGAGGGGACAAATCTAGGCTAGACTTATTATGGAAAATAAATACGGTTCATGTAAACTCAGCTGATGCGAAGCCCGAGAAGGGCGTAAAGAAAGAGAGTGAGGCGGTCGGAGGCGCTTGCACTGCAGAGAAGCTCGAGAAAGGTAAATAGCTTTCCCATAGCGCCGAAAGTCGGTTTTACGACTCCGATTGCACAGCAAATTAGAAAATTTCCTACCGATACATTATAAGCGGGCGAAACTCATCTGCTCGTATTAGATCAGGTTCAGTTCTGGGGAAGAGGAGGAGAAGTCAACGTCCTGTTGTAGAAATGTTGTCAGAGATGTCTAGCTCTGAAGCAGGTGCCCCCACAACCCGGCCTGCTAAACCAGCCAAACGGGGCGGAAGTCGCCTCTTTCCTACTACGGGCAAACACGTGGGGAAGTACAAGGCAGCGAAAGAACTTGCAGAAGCGCTACACTGCCTTAAAGAAGGACAGCAAATCGCCGCCTGGAGGGAGAAGTTGCCGACCTCCGGCAGTAGGTGGTGAGTCTGAGATACCGGATAGCCACCCTCAGCCAGGAGTGCCTACCCCAGGATCTCATGCTCCACGCTCGGGAAGATCTTCTAAGAGAAAACCCACAGAGGAAGAGGACCCCGACCAGGGCTTGATGCGCTCCATCATGCAGTAGGTGGAGCACATCTTAAATGCTCGACTAGAGGGCCTGGAGAGTCGCATCCTGTCGGAGCCACACCTCCACCCGCCGCTAACACATGAGGCCAATCGAGTGAGTAAGGTCACCGACTGGGCCGATCTATCTCTGTGGAACGTTCCGGTCAAATCTAGTGCTGCCAAACAGGTGGTTACATCTTCCACTTTCAGTGGAGCCACGTGGTCTACACGAGACAGCGCCACCTGCGACAACCTCGCAGGTGGTGCCAAAGAGTGCGAATGACGGCTGGACGATCGTTTCGCACAAGAAAAAAAAGGAGAAAACGGTGTCCAGTTGCAAACTTCAACCGGCACCGGCGCAGACGGTGGTGAAGACCAAACCTCAGGCCAAGCAGCCACCCGCGCCGAAGAAGAAAAAGGCTCCCAAGCTCCGGGAGCCAAAAACCGCCGCTGTGACGTCAATCTATCAATTTTATGTTAATAAAGAAGCCTGCGGTATAGGTTTCATTTAAAATGTTTAAAAAAACAAGCACATAAATTATGTTAACAGAGGTCAATTTATTAAAAAGCATAAAGTCTTCGGAAAACCCTTTGAAAATTACATGAATAAAATAGTGTGAACAATCACTTATTCCGAACAATGGGCGCGTGTCGTGCAATTATGCTGTCAGGGCAGTCATCAAGTTTGACTTAAGATTAACTTAACACATTATGGCGATATTTAGTAATGATACCTTGTTTTTTAAGTTAATGGAATGTTTTAATACACATGTTTCCGAGTATACAACCTGCTTGTAACTATAGTTTCCATAAGCGACAAAAACTGCCTAGTAGTTATTTAGAAATCGAATTACAGACCTCTATATCTGCACTCGAGTACGACAACATTCTACCAAGACTGCGGTGTTGTTAAGGGTTGTTTAGTCAATGTTGTTTACTTACTCTCAAGTTATACTTAAAATACAATAGCATAACTAATTTCAGATTAATTTATAATTCTTAAGCAATTCAACCCATTCAATTACGAACAAAACAAACTACTGGGTACAGTAATCACAGAATTGTACAAATTGTTAATAAATTATAATAATTTTATGAATCCATTCTAATTTAAGCCTTCTACTACATTGTTATGGTTACATTTACATTGCATTAAATATTTTCACGAAATTTGACTGATATTCGAAAACTAAGTCTAACAATGGAACGATAGAATTGACTTTTCAAATTTTCTTAATATTCCTTCTTATGGACTTAGTAAAAGTGATATTAAACTTTAGTTATTGGGTATAGAGTTGAAATTTTATAGTGTTTTCTTACATCAGCTAGATGCTAGGCGTAGGTGTAAGCTGAAGCTAAAGGCCTCTTTGAGCTTGACAGATTTTGCAATATTTTGTGCAATACAAATAATGGTTTTGTATTGCTTAATAAACGGTTAATATTTTACACCTTATGTGGAATATCCTAATATTATAAATGCGATAATGAGTTTGTTTGTTTGTTACGCTTTCACACCTAAACCGTTAAACCAATTGTGATTAATTTCGGTAGTCATAGATTGGACCTTGGAGAAGGACATAGGCTATTTTTTTTTAATTCTGCCGGGTCAACTAGTTTTATATATTTATTGATAGTAGTTTTTAACAATTTTTTATTAACAAAAAATAGTGTCTGCAAATTTTTTTTTCATATTATACAACATCATCTCAGTAAACTGATTTGAATTAAACTGGCATAGTTTTTTTTAATAATAATGTTCAATTCTTTGATATTATTAACTTTTTAAATTAAAATTGTGATACCTATGTGTATAAATACAATTTTTTTTTAATAATATAATATACGATAGGTACATGATGTACTGATGAACTCAGCTTAAAATCTAGCTATTTGATATATACCACGTCATTCGCAAATAAATTTCAACATTTCATTTCACAACAATGCTAAATTAAGAAATTCAAATCATGAAAAATAAATGCAAATACTGTTTGAGTTATTTCAAACTCAATAAGGTTTTATTTTCAACACCTCCCCACAGTGAGTAAAAAGGAAGAAAAACTTAAAAGGACAGAAGCAGTAAAGTGAAAATAAATATCCAAGAAACTGTAGTTGAATGAAATACAAAGAAAATGTTAATAGTGGAAAAGTAGGGAAAACAACAATTCGGTAACACTTAAAATGTGGCGTCGTTTTGCCATGAGACGTTCCTTGGGTATAAGAACCTAATTTGATAAACTTTATAGTGTAAAATAAAATATTTTCGAGATTAAGTCAAAGCATTTTTATTCATAATTAAAACTACTTAATAGAAATTTTTAGACGTGGTAAAATTCAAGTCAACAGGTGGAATATTGTATTTGATTTTTATTTATTGTCATTTTAATGTGAATAAATTTTTCGCCGTTCAAATTGTTACGTGTTAATTTTTTAGTTTAAGAGTAACTAGATGTACATAACTAGACTAGAATATTATTATACTATTGTAAATAAACAGTAAGCAAAATAAATGTTTATATTAACATAATAAGGAGTTATTTTCCAAGTATTTTAGAAGTTTTTTATCCGTGCAGGCCCGGAGAAGAAACTAACCTCTGCAGCCGGGGTTGACCTGTCGTAAAAGGCGACAAAACAACCCACCCTAGCTACGTGGTAGGGCTTCAAGCCTGTCTGGATGGCGACCACCTTTGGTCTTAAGTATGCCGCCATAATAACCTTGTGTTGTGTTCCGGTATTAGTGACCCAAGTTCCTATACTCTTATGGGACAGCCACGTGTTTGCGATGCCACTGGCGTTGCAAATACCCATAGGCGACGGTAACTGCTAAATTCTAAGCAGGCCGTCAGCCTGTCTGCTATCCTACAGCAATAAAAAAGAAGTAAATATTTATAAAATAGCTGTTTTCAAGTACGCATTTATATACAGGGACCAACGTAATCGCGGAACCGATAGCGATATCGGTGCGGTGCCAGGAAAAACAGTCACTTCGGTGGAACAACTGTTTCCCGTAGTAGCCGCGTGGCATTTGGCAAGATCCAGACATTTTATGGCGACACTTAACCGCAATCAGCTGGATCATTAGGCCTGTAAAGGTCTGCCAAATATCTTTACTCCTTAGTTGTTTTCGCACCCTTTCGCGGGCTTGTAATGTACCTTTTTGGAACGGACTCACTCGCCTTTTGCCAAGTTTGAGACTATTCATTAAGTCTTAATTGAGATATCATTAACATCTAACTTTCAGTGTCGGCATTCATGGAATTTCAGGGTACGAAGTTGCTGAATGAAAACCTGAGTAATAAACTTCTTTAAGTTAACCGTTTCTTTACCAACTTTAAATGTCTCAAAGATATGAAAATCTTTGAATAGGGAAATTACAAATTTTCAGATATTCATAACTTCATCAAAAGCAAACCTTTGTTTTTGCTTCAATGTCTTTTCGTGACATTCTTTTTTCTTAATAAAAAACTACACTGGTTACAGTGTTTGGTTTTACAGAAGCGATTCCCTGGAGCAAGGACGCTAAGAATCAAAAACTGAATGGAGGATCTATTTTCCTGTCAGCTAGGATTTGCCTTTTACGACCCCCTGAGAATAGGAAAAACCGCTTGTAGGCAGGAAGTACTTAGCTCTATTTACATAGCTTGCTTTTATAAAATATGCTAAGAAGTAATCAGGATTAAACGCTAAGATATTAATACAAATTAATAAACGACCACTAGTATTTTGATCACTACATCGCATTTCAAATTGAAAGGGGGAACGTTTATATTGTTATATTAAATTAACAAGAAGCCGAAAAAGTTCTTTGAAGAAATTCCAAATTTTCCCAAGTAACAAACAAATCACGAGCCAAAACAATAAAGCATTGAAAACCGCAACGAAACCCTTTAGGAAATTTTTATTCCCGCAAAAATTATGAAGTATAATGAACCGTTGCGAGTCTGGAAGTAAGTTAACATCGAGAACGTGACTGAGTTGTAACATTCGCGAATGCTCTGTAATTTTTTTCTAAAGAAAATCGGAAGAAAACGTCTAGTTTTTACCTTAACGTTTTTTGATATGATTCCCCAATCTCAAGAGATTTACTACTTACGAGATTTTACAACATTAAGAACTCTATCTACCGTTCAATGTTGCCAACTATGAAAACAATGTTTTGCATTTTATAAAAAATTATAAAAATAATTCCTTTACCTTTTTTTTCATTATTTAGCTACGAGTATAGACATAATTAAATAGTTTGGCCGCGTAGTTAGGTCTTGTTTAAAATTTCTAATTAATTGCATCCCTTATTCGAACCGGCATTAGAAAGAAAGAAAGAAAAAATATTTATTTAGGGCATATGGAACAAAATAACAGGTAAAATAAAATGTATGAACGTTAATAAAAATCCTAAAAAGGACTCCAACTCAGCATTGCTGGTTGTAGCAGCTAGCGCTGGTCTTTCGTTAGTAGACAATGACGCCGCATTACTCAAAATAACAAATATAAATACAATTTTACATAAACCAAGCAATATAAAAAAGTAAGCAAAGACATCAAACATCTCTTTAGATTTAATTTAATGCAGATTCATGAATAGAAGAACAAAGAACAATAAACTTAAATACATAAATTTATTTGTCATTATTATATCATTTATAGGTATTTTTATTAAAGGTATTAAAAACACTTCCATCGTAGTGCATCTCAAAATATGACCCCAGTTATCAACGAGCACAAAAACTCGTACTTGAAGTTACGAATACAACGGAAAAAATGATTTTTAAATATATTCGCCGCAAGTCAGTCGACGCTTCTTTAAGTATTCAGATTCCGAGGGCTGTCTGTGTCGAGCCAGTTAAAATTTCACTTGGCTAAGCAAAATTTTCTGTCCGCTGCAAAAATCCTCCCCGTTTCATGGGCGAGGGTAAGAATTCTTGCATAAAAATTACATCGGGCGGTCCATACAAATTACCATTTCGCTTCTTCTCTGATTAAATGTTGTAGAAAAAATATTGGGCTCTAAATGGAAGAGAAAAATTCACCGTTTCAGACTCATTAAAATTGATGTTTTGCCGTTTTTTGCTCGAGTAGTCTGAGTGGCTCCAGTCATATTTAGTTTTGACATTTTACTGCCTTTTTGTGTTCACGTTATTCTTTTCAAGTTTAATATTAGCATGTTTAATATAGCTGGTTTAACGGTGGCATCATGTCGAAATTATAAGATGTGAAGAGAATTTCTAAATCTTCAACTTTAGATGAATACTTGGTTTATGCTTTTCTACTATACTTTAGAATTTAATTATTGAACATTAAATCGAGAACGCTGCTAAAAAACATTATAATATACTGGATTTTTTAATGTTATCATAAGTCAATCCAATTTATTGATTAGAAATCCCATAATTATAATAATTGAATTTTATACAGACACGAGATGTGTATAGTTAAATTGTGATTACTCCTATTTTCGTTCAAAACAATTTAAATCATTACAGATTTGTTCCCCTCGAAATTACGCAGCGGGCGCCATTTCTGTATTTCATTTTCGATTTATTAATGCCACCATTTGTGCTTAGAAATTATTAATTTGATTTCTAATCAAGTACACTTTCATTTTAGTTCTATTTATTTCAAATGTTAATACAGGCTCTAGTTAACGTCTATAATCTTGAACTGAAAGAATTATAGGGTTTTCCTAGAGAACTGTTATCATTAACAAATTAATCACTTAATTTACTTTTTCACAGTAAAGTAGTATTTTTTGCGTTTGTTTTTATTTTATTTCCGTTTTTATTGGACTTCTTTGGTGCAGAAAACAAAATATTTGTATTCTATGAAGCGGTAAGTGAAGTTTTGGAAACAACCGTATACACTATGAATATACTTATGTATACTACATTGGTAAAAAAGTTCCCGGACTGACATATAGATGGCGCCATATATGCGAAATCTATTTATTCTAGCATTCGATAGCGACATCCTTTACATTGGTATAAATTTCATGACAATTGGACCACGTGTTCTCAAGGTATTGTTGTTTGTGTCAAGCAACTTTGGTGTCTTTGTCAAAAGATGGATATGAAAGAATTCCGTGTGTTAATCAATTATTGTTTTTTGATCTGTAAACGCAAAAAAGTGGCTTGATAAGCATTATTCGGACTCCGCTCTAGGGAAATCAACCGTTTGCGAATGGTATATTGAATTTAAACGTGGTCGTAGCGATGTCAACGACGCTCAACGCAGAGGTCGCTCAAATACGGCTGTGAACGAAGAAAATGTCAAAAACTCCGCAGAATTGTTATCATCGACCGCGAAATGGAAGTCTGGGGGATGACTGAGGTTTCAAAGTTATCATATAGCAGCGTGCTTACTATTTTAGACCACGATTTGGGTATGAAAAAGCTCAGCTCAGAGTGGGTACCGCATTTGTTAACACCGGATCAAAAACAACAACGAATCGACGATTCGGAGGCCTGTCTGAAGTTTTTCAACCATAACAAAGCGGGTTTTTGCGTCGGTATGTGACTATGGATGAAATCTGGATACACTGAGTCAAAGCGAGTCAGCTGAGTGGATTGAGGCAGGTGGAAGCATTCCAAAGCGACCAAAGACACAACAACCGGCTGGCAAGGTTATGGTATCAGTAATCTGGGATGCGCATGGTATTTTATTTATTGACTATCTTGATAAAGGAAAAAGAATCAATTCTGAATACTATATAGCGTTACTGGACCAATTGAGCGAAGAAATAAAGAACAAACGGCTACACATGACAAAGAAAAAACACTGTTCCACCAAGACAATGCACCATGTCACAAATCAATGGCTATGATGGTCAAATTGCATGAATGTCACTTCGAATTGCTGCCCCACCCACCATATACGCCAGATTTGGGTCCCAGCGACTACTGGCTATTCGCAGACCTGGAAAAGATGCTCCGGAGAAAAAGATTTATCACAAACAAGGAAGTCATTGCCGAAACTGAGGCCTATTTTGCGGGCAAAGATCAAGCGTTCTATAAACACGGTATCGAGAAATTAGAGAAGCGTTGGGCCTGTATTGCCTTTTTGATCAATGCGTTATGTTATTCTTAGTGTATATGTTTGTAAATTGTTAAGAGCTAAAGTAGACATAAGGAAGGCTGGCCAGACATTATAAATAACAATCATCACAATATATGAAATAAGTACAACTGTAATAATTTGACGCAACAGCCTTCGCACGTCGGAATGCCTCCGGGGTCATTGGATCGATTTCCGTCCCGAGTCTGGGTGTTTGTATAAAGTATGTATTTATTTATAAGTATGTGTTGTAAGTATGTGTTTAGTTTCAGACTAGATGTCTCTCTAGCGATCTATTATTCATTTATGAAAATAATACCTTGAACCAGGGAGTCTTCAAATATCAACTGTCAACGATCTATTCCTATTACTGATAAAAATAGACTTTATGTGACTGACTTTTAATTCAACAAAACCAATTATAGATCGCAATTGTACCTTAAATCCATAAATTGGTTGTCAAAACACTTGGGAATATAAATTTCACTTTGTCAGAAAGTTATTCTAAAACTTTAAGATAGAACGACTTGATACTGAATGTCAAATATTCAATATTCTCAAGTCAATTACCAAAGTTATAATCTAATTTGATACACGAATGTTTCATCAATAAATTGAGTGTTTTATCTCAATTGTATCTCTATTCTTTTGTAGAATTCTGCATTGTTTGCGAGTGTTCTTCTTGCTTCTGTATTATTTTGCAAATATATGGAATCAGCTGTATTAATAACCTCTCGGATCTAATATTTAAACATTATCTTTGAGTTTTTAAACGAACTTTCTGGAATTAACTATATTTATTTGATCTATCATAACTCAATCCAATGGGGTATTTATTAAAAGTTGATAGCAACTCTAAGAGGTCCGTTACGCCACTTCACAAAGTAATATAATACTTTTGCTTCAAATAAATGTTTCAATATTCGAGGAGTTCATTAATCACCGTAATTGACAGGGGGTGGCGCCCTCTGTCCATCCTCCCTCGCCGTCATTATGTTTTGTTTATACGCGATAATTTTCATACGGCAATTTACACTTTGGAACTTTGTGATTGGTTTTTTTACCGACGTTTAGTTTTGTTTATAGTTACATACACGTATATGTATATGTTTATATACACGTGTAAAATAAATATACTGAGTATAAACAGCAAAGCGCTTGTGTCGTAGGAGCTGTGTTCTTTTGTAAATAAATACATATTATACATAAACTGCCACACTCGGTGCGGGTATCGAACTCCGCAAGCATTCCAACGAATCCCTTAACACAAGTGCTCTTCTACTTTGGGACTAAATAGGAATGTATGAATTTATTTATTATTATTTATTCATACTATTCCGGGTTGCCTGGAAGAGATCGCTCTGTAGCGATAAGGCCGCCCTTTGTATGTCAAGTGGATTGATTGTGTAAATACAAGTAAATATCACTGTTTTTTGTATGTTATTTGGTTTACGATAAAGTGTTATTTATCTATCTTTCTATATATCTAGAAATGAGAGTGGGTGGATACAGGAGGAGAGGTAGACCAAAGAACAGATGACGGCTAACAGAGAGTGGAAGGAGAGAATATGTTGTGCCGATCCCATATAATGTGGGATAAGGGCAGGAAAAAGAAGATTTATTTATTCTAGAAATATGGCAGAGATACCAAACATCGCCTTCATGGCTAAGCTGGAATAAGGCTTACGATATTATCGACAACTGCTGGCGATGAATCGATGACGTCTAGGCAGATGGGTCGCCCCGGCTAGACGGAGCAACGACCTGAAAGGTGGCTCAGGCATTAAGTTGCATGACGTCAGGACCAAATTATATAAAAATGTTGACAATTGAGAGAGACAAATGTTGAGTTTGTATTATAACTTAAAAAGATCGAAGAATTGTTTTGTGAATGATGCAGACGTACTAAAATACAGCATATCTATAAAGGATCACCGTGACTTTTGGACAACAAATCATCACAGCACTTGATGATTTCTGCTTAACAAATGATAAAGCTCTGCCAGTCTCGCAACAACTTAAATGTATTAGCTTATATGAAAAATCAGATTTTAAATTAAAGCTTGAATAGTAATATTTTAGTAAACAATTGATTAACTTTTACAATATTATTATAATTAAAGTCTAATAGTCTTTTAAATCGTTCATGTTCATACTTTCATGGAAAGCTTAAAATACCCTTTCTATCGGATTGAGCCTTCATTAGGACCTGTCTTTGTTTACAAGCTTCCATTGTGTTAAACTCTTGGCTGTGTTTGACAAATTATTATATAACAAACTTGATCGAGAGCACAGAACAAAATAAGAGAGTAATTTACCTCAATTTATTATTACATAAAACCTAAAAAACGCGTTTCATTTTTTTTTTCTAATCCCAAAAGAATTTTAAATTCTGATTAAAACATAATTAAAAAAGAACAATATTTTGAATTTTCTTTAGCACTACTGTGTCACCGCTATTTGAAGTATTATGTAAAGTATAAAACATCAATAACATACAAAAAAAAAACAGTTAATTATATGTATTAATAATCTAGTCTTAACTCATGTTCATAGATAGATAGATAGATAATACTTTATTGTCACCAACTTAACCTAATGATTATAATACAAGTTAAAGAGAATATTGTAAATATTGGAGACAATGGGCGGCCTTATCGCTTTAAGCGATTTCTTCCAGGCAACCCATATCATATTCATATTTTAGTTCATATTTTAGTCAAAAACTATAAAATATTCTGTGACCTCCCATCAATAAAGACAGAGAGTTACTGTAATTCATTACACTGTGCTCGAGACTCCCGAAGTTGAACGACTTTGCAAAATAGCGTACCCTATTAATTTAATCTTCTGAAGTTGAATTGAATTTAAGCTTTCAGGCGTTTCGAATTTTTTATCGTGTTATACTTAGTTAATTGCATTATTAATTGATATAGAACTGGATTGAAATGTTTTAAGTGAGATTGACTTTGTTTGGCAGTTGGATACCATGATCGATTGAAAATTGCAGAAAATTGTTCCTTAGAACGGAATTTACTGTACCACTATATTTTACATAGAACGAACAGTTTATTAATCTTTAAATCACTCCATTTATTAAAGGAATTCTCCGATAGAGTTTCCATTCAACTTTGAGGTTCTAATTCTGAATCAATCCAGTATTATTCTTCTTGCGATAAGGCCGCCATTTGTACAATCTTTATCGTCTGTTTTTGTTCAATTATATTTTGTGTGTTGTACAATAAAGAATATTCATTCACTCATTATTCTCTGGTCAGTTTACAATCTAATATCATTAGTTCGAGGAAATATGTGGTATGATTTCTTGCTGATTGTTATTAAAGCCGAGAAATAAGTTACGCAACCAAGAGGTCGGCTTCTTGGACTGGATTTTCTGCATATAACGCATACAAATGCCATGTACTGATGGTGTAGAGAAATATTGCCAGGGAACCTGTGTGTGTGGCGGGTACACTGTCCCTTATTTAGTGGAAAATTCAAACACAGCAGAGAAACGTTTTGGGCTAGTAAAATCCGCTGTTTATTTTGAAGCGTGAACGTTTTCACGTTTTAATGTTAAACAATCCTTCAATATTTCGTGACACTGAAATCCAAGTGGCTTGAAATTTTAATATTAAGGTTTACGACCATTGTATAAACCACTTAATATTCGTAATTGTGAATATCAAATCTTAAGTGCCACTGCGATGCCATCTTCAGGCAAAAGAGAAAGGTTTGCATGTTATGAGACCACCTTTGGTCTTAAGTATGCCGCCATAATAACTTTAAGTTGTGATCCGGCATTAGTGACCCAAGTTACTGTGCCCTTACGGGACAGCAGCGTGTGCGCAATGCCACTGGCGTTGCAAACACCCATAGGCGACGGTAACTGCTAAATTATAAGCAGGCCGTCAGCCTGTCTGCTGTCCTACAGCAATAATAAAAGGTGTTCTATTGCAAATATTTTTAGGAAATTACTCAAAAATATTATGCCACTTACGGGAACAGCTATGTATTGTTTTCTGAGAAGTCAAATGACATATTTTTTTTAAAACAACTTGTAATAAAAGACCATTATAAGTCGTGCATCTCTCGCTTTACTAAAAAGAGTCGAAACGGTGTCCGTCAACCGCATAGAGGTTGCTGTAGTGATGGATACACGGTGTCCGACCCGGCCCCATGGAAACGATATATTGGCGGTCACAAGGTGTCCGACACGGCCCACTGGGGTAAGCATTGTTTCTAGTCTTGCGTTCAACATGTTAACTATAATAATCACAGGTTATATACGTCCTAAAAGTCCTTAATATCCGAATTAGAGCACACAATCAAGTCAATTGTTATTAATTAGGCACATTGAGATTGTAAACGACTTTAACGAGATCTAATTCGGTATTAAAAATACTATTTCCTGCGCCTAGTATTAAGTGATTTTAATTCGTCCGTGGACTTATAAGTAGATACTTCCTTATTAATTTTGTTTACACTAGCGCCACCATGTGCCATGGACATGTCCGACAAAGATTAGCTAAAATTTTATTGCTGTAAACTGCAGTTACCGTCTATGGGTGTTGTAACACCACGGGTATCGCAACATGCTTACATTGCAGAAATTACGGTGTCTTTTTTAATATAATATAAAGCAACGCTTGTCCAAGGCAGATTGGCGGGTTACACATTCCAATGATCTCGGTGTTCAAGTTTCCTCACGATGATTTCGTTCACAGGTACATAGCAATTATGATATAATAATAAATTATGAAATAATATGCACATTAGGAGAGAAAATTGTCTTAGCCGTGCGTGCTATCTTGAGATTCGAATCTAGAATTTATAGTTCTTGAAAATCATGAGCTACCAGATCCCAATGAATTGCGTGTTTGTGATAAAAACCCTGTGAATCAATAAAACTCCACAGAATACGGAAATAAAGTCCTGTATAGACGAAAATAAACAAGTGAAAAAATCACAATATCGTGTCATCAAACCATTTGTATTGAAATACATGACCATGCATTTTAATTCTGAAACGCCAGCTATAAATAATAAATAAAATAGGTTTTTTAAATACAAATTAAAAACTTGGACCACACGCGATGCCCGTATTAATTCAGCACCTAGTGAATTAAGGACTATTCACATTAACACGCTACAAAACGTATGTATTAATAAAACTATTTGTAGAAGATGTTTCAATCAATTCAATCGTGATTCTGGATCTAAAATATTCACATTGTAAAAAGTTGTCATTACACAATCTGTAATGAAATGTAAATGTGTAATCCTTAAAAAGTTTAATATTATACTTCAATAAAGACTGAAATGTAAAAGGAGAGGCTGAATTTATCCTCATCTGCAAATCAATACCATTGTTGAATATCACGATTTTTTTAACTAAAATGTTTAATTAATACTAATACACGACGAAAGTAACATCTGAAGCAGCTTCTTGAGACAAAAGAAATTAAAATTCTACAAATACAATGAATAATGAATTTTATTAGTGTTACTAAAAATATCAACAAAATATAATGTAATTAATATTTTTCTGATTGATTTAAACAATGATATTCCTTATTAATACCTTGGCTACTAAAGCCCAGCGATTCAACGCGCACAAATATAATTCGCCCTTAATCCACAATTCTTTGGTATAAGCTTAAAATATACTTGAGAACTTTTAATTACTAAGTTCCCTCACTGTTGGAACACTAAAATAGCCGGCGGATTTTCAAGTATTCTAGATCAAATTAAAATGTCTAGATTAAGATCTTAAATGTAAGATCTTATGGACACGCGATAATATTTTTTAACTTATAACAATATATCCGGTTTATGAACTTTATGCTGAACTGAAGGGACTAACAAAATTATTTAAAGAATAGCCAGTGACACGTTTATTAAATGATGGAAATTAAATATATAGGTATACATGAGGGCTAAGTGGCATCATACTAGATCCACAAAAAGATTCATATGGCTGTTGTTTTTGCCTAAATTGTAACCTGCAAGCTAATATCGATGGTATATAACCCACCTTGGACAATACTGTAGATTCCCTAAGGAAGAGGCATAAAACCAACAGTGGTATATTATGTAGTGTTATAATAATACCAACAGACTAATAAATGCGTAATCAAGTGCACTGGTAAAGATCTTCGAGTGCCAATATGAACGAGTAAAGACCATTTGATCCAAGACTAGTCAATTTGATACAAGAATAGTCAAACCACTAATTCAAATCAAGTCAAAATAATTTATTTCAATATAAGATCTTACAGATTGCTCATTGAAAATCAGAAATCTACTACCGTTTCCAATACAAAACGCTGGCTAGAGAAACAAATTCATATTTAATTCAGGTTAAAGGTAGACAGATGGCGTGCTTAAGCTACATACATGTCTTCACGTTTACGTTGTGCTGTGATGCGAGGTGTTTTGGTAGAATGTAGGTGCATATTAAAGGTTAAAAGTGTAACAAACCTTTAAAAATGTACGAATCCGGCTTATGCTTAAATAACTCACAGCTTTTGTAAGATTAAGAAGTTTTCCGAGCTTAAGTTTCCTAATTTGGGACAGGCCGGAGATAAGATTGAAATTGTTTTTGCGGAAAAGTTGACGGCCATGATTTAGTAAACAAGTTAAGAATGAAGATGTTATTTATTTAAGCAAAAATTTTACACTATTTTATATAAACCATTTTATGAGAGTAAATATAATTTTATATATAAGGAATGATCTGATCTATTAAATACATTGAATCTATATATATTAAACTAGCTGACCCGGCAAAAGTTGTTCTGTCATATAAATTATAAACAAAATAACAGAACTTAATTACATTTATTTCACCCCCTTCAAGTTTCATTTTCACGACAAAAAGTATTCCATGTCCTTGTCCAAGGTCCAATCTATCTCTATACCCAAATGCATCAAAAATTGTTCAGCGGTTTAGGCGTGAAAACGTAACAAACAGACAGACAGAGTTATTTTTATAATATTGTATTGGATAACGTCATAAACATATAGCAATTTGGTTTCAATCAGTCATGACGCGTCAAACACAGCACCCTCGAGGCGTTGCCATCGTGCAACATGGAGGTGTAACGTATAGTATTTGATATCGATCGGTGTCCGCATGACCAGGGAGTATGGTATAACACAAGCGCGGTTAGCGATTAGAACTATTAGAAGCTATTTAGAATGATGCCCTCGTTGATTTTCTACCACCGCACTGCCCGCCATCTTGTACGAAACGGTTCTCAAGAACGTTCATGTTGCGTCCTCTCAGGATTTGGAATTAGCTTACGGCTGAGGTTTTTTCAACGCGGTACGATATGAAGTTCTCCAAAAAGGCGTGAGCCTTTGTCTGTCTGCTGAACTCTTGCTATAAAAAAACTTTGCAAAATAAATCTCAAATATAGTTACAGCACTTCCGTGTCATAAACTGAATACTGAACTGAATACTGAGTTATTAAGGAATAATATTATGAACATAAGCTTGATCAAATATACTAGCATTACGTCAAGATTATGAAAACAATTCAATTATTTCAAGAGCTCTTTGCAGCACCACCGCCACCATACCTCGATCTTTGTAAAATTTATATTTTTAAATGTAACATTGCTTACAACACTCTTAGAAATGTTATTACAAATACGCTTTTGAAATAGAAGGAGAAAACTAAAAACAAAGAAAGATTAAAGTAAAAACATACATCAAATAAATGATTTCCTAATGTTTTATTAAATAAAACGCGGCGTTTCAACATTTGCGTCGCGTTTGCTCAAAGATAAGAAGGAAGGCTCCGCGACTATTTGTTCGAACAATATTTTCTGCTAACACTTATGTTGACATCTAATCAAATAGCAACGCTTCAGATTATACACTTGAGATAGGCTTGATTGCTTTTTAAAGGACAAGTGGATATTGCTGGATATTAATATATGTAACTACTTCATCGACCAAGGTTTAAATCCGAATCTCCTCTGACGCTTTCCCTTTTGTCATTAGGCAATCGTTATCCACTGCTCAACGTAGGTTTCCCCAAGTTTGCGCCACACTTCCCAGTCAGGACCGGATTTAGAGGTCTGGAGGCCTCGGGGCAGCAAAGGAGTGGAGGACCCCTGGCCCCAAATTATTTTCCAAATAATATAAACAATTTTTTAAGTCGAGTATTTAACAAACATATAGAAATATAATCAGAAACAAGAATTATCTGGATATTATCGGAATTTGGAAGTTTTTTTCAAGTCTCTATTGTGGAGGCTCCGGGGCTGTCACCCAGGTTGCCCTCCCTTAAATCCGTCCCTGATTCCAGACCCTTGGTTTTTCTCATTCAGCTACGACCGGCAACCTTGCGCAGATCATCGGGCTGGGGGGCGTCCTACGGTACGTTTGCCTAGCGCGGTCTACACTCCAGAAAATTTCAGGCTTTCGCCTTTACGAGTACTCAATTGAGTGCTTGACCTTGCTTGATTGCTATGACCGTGTTGTAAACACTAGATAAGGAAATAAATGTAGTGTGACAAATCATACAGCACTAGTTTCAAAATGTACTTATGTAGAAGACAACTGTTATACTTATATACATGTATTATAAATCATACTTTCCTTTTTTAAATATAATATTGAATGAAAAATTCGAAAGCGCCATGGTGGTCATTATAGATTTTGATAAATGGGGGGTGTACAGCAGTATGGTCCTCAAAGAAAACAGAAGTTCGTTATTTATATTTGACAATTAGTACAAGTATTAATATGTTTGCAGTCTTATAAATCTACCTAAGTAAATGATGGGGTAGTAAGTTTCTAGAGCTTCGAGCCACGACCCCTCGCGGTTTGTTCAGCATTACGAATGCAACGTGCCTCCTAATACAATGGAATTTTATATTACCCACTTGTCTATCTTACGTCCAGGCAGTTCGTTTAAGAAGTAATTTTCTTAAGATGGTACGGAGTTAAATATAAAATGTATTATGTCTCATGTTATCTTGAAAAAAAAAATACATTAATACAACAAATTTGTGTTTTACATGCTTTATATTAACTTATTATATATTTATATATTAACAGTTCCTCCGCGAGCGGACCTGAACCGAACCGGGAAGGGGTCAGCGCCACTTTCTTTGACCACTGCAAGGCATCGCCTATCTCTAACCACCGCTCCTCGCAACCTCTTCTCATACAGTCCATTGGTCTCGAGCTATCCCACTCACCCCATGCACGGTGCACTCTTGGTCCGTGACCGGCATCGTACACTAACCAAGCGCTCTGTTGCTTACTAGATGGTGTTATATGAATTGTCAGGACATTTATAAATTATGTTGTTTTTTTGGATTGTATTTTTTTAATATACGATATAGTCTTCGATCAAATTTGTCATCCGATGTTAATTTTAAACACGTGAAAATTATTACGTACTATTGCCACAATTGGTTGGAGATGTAATTGCGAAAACACCTGTTGCCCGAATTTTCTTATACCATATGGTGTTTTGCAGCAAATTCGGTGACGTTAGCACAGCTGGCCTGGCCTTACCTAGTAGATCTATGACTAATTGATGAAGAATTTGGATATTAAGGCTGCATTTGAAAACAGGAGAGATTTCATATTGTTTTCTTTTTCTTGTAATATTTTTATTGCGATTGCATTCTTATGATATAGGAGACATGAATCTATAATATTAAAACTGTATACTATTCAAACCCTATCTTCAACTAATTTTCTAACAGTCTTTTCAGAACCGTCTTCTATCTGATGCCTCAATCTTGAAATATAATTCTTTGGCTTTAAAAAAACTCTTGAAAAAAATCCTTGTTTAAAAATAATCGTTGAAAAAAAATTTAAAAAAATATTTCCTAGTAAAGCTTTTCGGTTACTGTCTGTAAGCAATCGAAAGCGTATTCTATATCGTATCTCCTGAATCTTAGAGACGAACAGGAGACTTTCTTCTCGTCAAAACTACACAAGCAGATAACAACCCGTTATAACATTACCGTATCCGTTTATAACGACTTTTTAATATAAAACGCTTTTAAAAGCGGTTCACAATCGCACAAAGGAAATTAGCCGTACGATGTCGCTTGGGTATTTATATCGCATCAATCACCCTCAAGGCAGATGTTATTGGGGGTGTCAGGGAAAAAATGTTATTGATGGAGACAATCAAGCCCCGATCCTGAACTGATCTATTAGTTTTCGGGGATTCCGACTTAATTTACATGGTTTTGTATGTTATCACGGTTTTATATATAAGACACCAATTTAGAGGTCTCAGGTCCAGGATACCAGACATTTAACCCATAGATATAATATGTTTAAATATTATCAATTTGTGACATAAACTGCTCCAGCCACGGACAATCGATAGTTTTTTCTTACAGAAGTCAATATCTTCATTCATGAAGAAAAATTTAACTGATATCTAAGCGCTGTAAATTGAGCAAACCTAGGCATCTAAGTAGACATTGTACCCAACAACAAAGTGGGCTATTAAACCTGAAAAATCCGAAGATACTTTGCTATAGTAGCTTTAAGCAAAAAAATCAGAGTCAAGATCGACATCATTCAATTGTGGTTCTGTATACATTTAATTAAGAACTAGGCCCTAAGACTCTAAGACAGAATGTTGAACCAAACTAATTTAACTCAACTTTGAACAGGATGACGCCCTTTTAGCGAATTTCGATTACGTCAATACGAGTTATAGACTCACCGCTCTTAGTCACATGTTTTCAAGGACTAGAGCACGCTGAAGTTATGAGAAATCGGTAGCCATTAACCACGATGGTCTGTTGGTAGTGCTTGCAGTAAATGTCATAGAATATGTGAGGTGTTGTAATTAATTAAAGTTTCACCTCAATAATCTGCTGGAAGTCGCTGCCCTCTTTTTAGTTGTAAAATCTTAATGTTCTAACTCCAATGCTAGCCAATGAATATGATACAAATGTGTAAATATATAAAATGCTTGCTGAGTGATGTACCAATGCGTCTCCCTTCTTCTTTCTTTCTAGTCACCTACTTTACTTACTGACGGTGTTTAGTCTGTAGGGGCTGCCATCACTTGCCGTATTAGATTTTGCCAAGTTCTGCCGATCTCATGACCTATGCAACTGGCGTAAGCAGATAGTAGAGAGTCTGGTGGTGATATTAATCTGGGCATTGAGATGTTGGTTTTACGGGCCGTCCATATGATACACTACATACTCCCTAAAGTATTAAATTAAGGAAAAGTGGATAGAAATATATTTTGGTAAAAATATTTTCTTAACGTTAAAGGGAAACAAATTTTGTTTGATGTTAAATAAATTCGAGTGACGAACCCTAAAAAATCCAGGGCGGGCCAATCTCGATAAAATTGTATAAGAGGATTATAAGATTTATTATATAAGCCTGTTCAAAGGAAAATTTGGGTTTGTTCCCGTTTTATTTTTGTATGTCCATTGCTGTTACTCCGTTTCCAGGCGACGTGGTCTCGCATAACTTATTCTTGCACGTTCACTCTTTATTTTGGGTTACTCGTTTGAGGTTTTAAGCTATTAATAGAGGTCTCCTTAGGCCTATTGTTTTTTGAAAGGCTTCCAAAATTACACGCTTCCTTTACTATATTATTCGGCAATCAATGTTTTTCCTTTCTTACTTCGAATAGAATCTTGCGCTTCTTCCGACTCCGCTCAGATATATTATTTTCTCTCAGCGCCCTTATTCCACATTATATGGGGTCGCGCAACGTGTTTTCTTCTTCCCCTGCCTCTGATAGCCGTCACCTCAACATTCACATCCTTCTTGACCATATCATCTTATACGCATCCATCTTTTTTTGGTCTACCTCTCTTCTTGTATCCATCCACTCATTTTATAAGTCACAATTCAAATTCATTCAATAAAATTTATGTTAATTAAATCCATAACAATACAATAAAAACAAAATAATGCACAAATGTCAATTTACAAATACTGTATACTACGCCTTAAAACACATAGCGTAACATTTACACGTGTGCCAACAAAGTATGAGGACTTATCGCGAACACAACGTCTATATATCTACTAATAATAACTGTTTACGCTCGTCCAAATGTAGGTTTAGTGCGCAATTCGCACTGAAAAACATTATCTTTGATTCGCAATTAGGAGAAAATATATCAACATTTTGTAAATAATTCTCACGTCATTTATGATTAAAAACACCTATTTCAGGAAATCATTTTCTTATTTCATGACTACTAAAATATTATTTACAAACGTTCTAATTACAAAATTAATAACAGAAATTTAATCATAATTATATACTTGGTTGCATTCTAAAATTCGGAACCAGGCAGTAACCAAATCGAGAATAAATCAGAGGTCCCGGGTTTGCTTTCTTTATTGTATTGCACGTCTTACGCAGTTCTAGCCTTGTGTTGTCAAATAAAGGAATGAAGAAAATAGTAAGATGACCTGCACACCGATATAATTGGTTAGTAATACTCCTAATACATCTTAGATAAGCGTGTCGTATAGAGGCGAACCTTGTCAACTAAAAGGACCAAATATGCATAATACACAATTGAAATGTATTCAAAGAACCATTTTTAACATATACTTTATTTTAGTAGTAGAATAATTATAGATAATATGTAATATTCCGCGCCTAGACTAAACATTTCGCGGAAGAGATGCAGCCGGGGAGTCAAATAGCCGCATGCAGCTCGCGATTCGCGGGTTGCCGACCACTGACCTAAGGGATGAAGAGAACTTGACACTGTTACGAAAAAGTGAGAAAACCAGGTACAGTAATGGAACTTCAGAGTATTCGAACATTATAAACAAACCTCTTGGATAGAGTTAAATCTAGTTTAACTATAAAACTAAATCCGACGATTAAATGATTAAAACACTACACGTGGTCGTTATTAATAGCGCGTGCGCAGGAGTGCATGCGCGTGTAATGATGCAACATCAATAACTATGCAATTCAGTGTTTACTATTTTGAATTTACGTTGAAATTTTCCTAAGTGATATTATATTTTTAAAAACATAAGTTATTAGTGATTTTAAATAAAGATTTACTTTTAACAGGGACTTATAAACGCTACAATATACACCTTGACACAATACTGGGCTAAATAAAGAAGACGTTCTACGTGGTAGGGCCGGGCCGTGTGGATAGCAACCACCCTTGTATTTTAATATGTCACCATAAGAATCTTGTGTGTAACCCGTAACACAACATATAATAAATGTTCGCGGTGCCCCTAGCGTCACAAATATCCATAGGCGACGGTAATCGCTTACTATTAATTGGGGCGCCAGTCCGTCTGCTGTTCCTTACCAAAAAAAAGACATATTTTAAGAAAACAAATATAAATAATCCAAACGCATTTTAAATATTATACAAATCAGGGGGATTCTTACCAATAAAGCATGTACATGAACCTCAATTCACATTACCTGGAAACACATAAATTACAAGGTTAATAAAAATATTCTCAGAAGATAAATTCGAGTTAACTTTAAAGTACGTAGATACAATAAATTAAGTTAATAATTGTAAGACGAAATAATAACTTAATTTAAAAATTATATGTTATAATTTTATTGTAAATGACTTATAATTTAAAATTCACCCATCGTTTTTATATGATAGTAATATAAGTTTCAATCTGGAAAAGTTTAGAATCCTTTCCGTTGGTGTGTCAAATAATCCCGATACGAGTGTTCCGGTATCGATCGATAATAGGTACGAAAAAATAACCTAGTAACAATGAGTCACACTGAACTAGAATTTGTCACCTATTAATCTCTTTCCATTTCATGTTAATTAAAAATAAAACATATTCAATGTAAATTTATTGGTTACAAGTGTTAAGTATTTAAAACAGTAGGTTACTGCGACTTAAAGAGGTCATTTAATTAAGATGGTTAATTTATTTAAATATATTTAATTGTAATTGCAACGTGTGAGCCATTTCTATATTTGTTTTAAAATAGAGTTATTTATATTAAGGTTGACCCTAGGGCACATAATATCCGATGTGATTTGCCTAGTACATGCTTCTTTAATTTTTCGTAATTTTTTAATTCCGTATTCAAATTTTAACGAACGATTCCCCAGACTAAGAACTTGTAATGCGTTACACGTGAATCCAAACTTAATCGTCACATGATGTTAAACTGTAATAGTTTTAAACTTCTGCAAGCCTTTTTCGTTAATACCATCTATAAAAAAAATTCTTGTGCAAATAGACTCAATAAATTGAACGGAATACATAATTAAATTATTGATGGGGTCCCACAACTCTTAAAATAATTGTGACTGTTCATCAACGAATGCTTTGTACGTACGATCTTTTAAAAAATGAGGTAGTCCTAATATTCTCGACCAGAAATAAACGGCTGGGGGGCATAATATTTTTATTTTAGTTATATTATTAAATAATAATGTACAAAACACTTTGTATTCAAATTAAGATTCTAAAATTATGTCGAATATTGAACTGTACGAGGGTAGAATTTCAGAGGTGGCTGTCAGCCGACCGAGCATGTCCCACTTGTCCTATCGTCGTTCACTGTAATTGCTCTGGGAATATACACGCTCTTGCACACACCAATTTCCACTAGGATGGAACGTTGCAAGGTATTTCCCGATATTATTACTTTTTCTCCGCGTCTTTTACTATTTGTAGGCATGTTTGTTTTTATATTTATCCTAATATTATAAAGAAACCTTATGGATTTGAAAAGAAAACTCTTATATTAACGAATATGTTTTATTTCAGTTTGACGCCGGAACGTCTTGCTAGTTATATTTTAGATACTATCATGGAAAATTAAGTTTCTACAAACTTACTGAAGCAATTAAGTACTTAGAAAACACGATATAATTACACAATTCCAATTAACTAAATGTTAAATTACATAAAGCTCTATAATTACACTTTCTGTGAGAAAATTCTGTTAGCCGTATTTGAATCGGCATCAAAAGAGGGTCCCTTCTCTTTCATTTCCTCGAACTTCAAAAGCTGTGTTCGGAAATGAGCATTACCAAGTCAATACGTTGTAGATCAGGATTCTTTGCCCAACTAGATTTCAGTTTAACTCTGGATCGCACGTGATCCGAATCTCAATGCTAGTTAGAGAATAATTTAATCACAAGGCATGTTGCCTAGCTTTTAAGCACTTTGTTCAATATTTTTGTAACAAAAACTGTCTAAAGTAAGTGAAAAGTCAAATAAAATAAACACTGACTTATACACAATAGAAAATAACTTTTAAAGATGTTCCACCCCGCAAAATGAAATAACATTTTCCTTTCACTACAATTTTCTTCGACAATAACAAAAATATATGATTTATATTAAACAATTCACTTAGCGGCGTCTATGATTTCTTTATTACTCTTCAGCCCTTTTGTCCTTTTCCTTTTACGTAATTCCCATCCCTTTGTATCCCGGTATCCATCTTGATAAAAATATATTGAATTTTGAAATACGAAGACCTTATTCGCAGTCCTCTGTAGGGATAAAAGTGATTGAAGCGTTTCTATTTGATGTTTTGTTTTATTATTGCGGTATTGTTTTAGTTAACCGTTTTATTGAGATGATGGTATAAGATATTCTGCTTTTATGGTAGATGATTACACATTCGTGAACGCATTTAATATAAATATTTTATAGGCGGTATAGTTTAATAAATATAGTTATATAATACTAAATATGTTGATGATGTCTTTAACTGAAATACGTAATCAATATTGCATGAAGATTTCTTTTGTCGAGTGATTGAAGCATAGTCATAGTCTGGGGGCCCGAGTTTGATTATATTCGGTAAATATATTTGCGATGTTTAGACTATGTGGTTCTGGGCTTCGGCCTCGGACATTTTTTATTGTAAATCTAAAATCCAAGATTAATTAGATTCCTTTACAAATACATACATATATCAAGTAATATGGAATATCTCAAGATTTTTTAAAGTTTTCTCATAAATATTACACACAACAAAGTGAAGAATTAATAATAATTCCTTCACATAATCTCAAAAGTTGGTGTTAAGTAATCTTAATGAAACATGAATATCCTCATAAATAACAGGTTGACAAAGATACAATAACATTTAAGTTGCAAAATCACAACGCACAAAAGTAACACTCAACTCACTCGCTTGTTACTGCTAACTTGGCAGCACTGCTAATGTGAGAAGCATTTTCCTACATTGCCCACACCGCTTTCCTCGGCCATATAGGCTCGCAAATTACAGTTCGCATAAAAAAGCAATTCAAAGTCAGTATACATTTAATGTGTTTATAATTACGAAAGTCGGGATCGTGACGAGCGTACTGTACTATGCATTTATGGTTATTACTGCGACGAGAATAACCGTAAAAAAACGCAAGAATCTAATAGGCGACATATTTTTGTAATAATGTGATATATATTATACGAAGATTATATAAATATTACCAAAAATAAATATTTATGTATAACGGAACGTAAAATAAAATAACTTTCATAAACGACCACGAGTGTACTCGTACGCGAAATCTAAAATATAACTTAATATTTTCTAAAGAAGAAAATACATTTCCTTTTTCTTTTCCAGCATCCCATAAAATTACATCTGAATAGTTGAGAAAAACCGTTTTCAAACTCGATGTTCCCGGCTTAATGAAAAATATCTGATTTTCAACACGGATGCCTAATATCAGTTATCTTATCAAAATACGTTGCTAAATTTCAATGCTGCTTAAGTAATTCTGAAATGGACGTGTTATTATAGGAGGAATGTAACCGTGGTTACACAAACATAATCACATCACACCTGGTAATATAATTTCAACGTCATCCATTTTTTTTTTTAAATATTACCACAGAAATACAGCAGCCACTCTGCCAATACTTATCAAGATTTAGAAGCTAAATTAAATATAATATTTGATTGAGATAAAAAAATATAAATACAGGCTTAGTAAGCAAACAGTTATTATACGTAAAATTCAATTATCTTTTATGTAGCTTATAGTAATAAGTTTAAAAATACCCAGAACTATATTCTACCAGCGTTAACGCGAGTTAAAAATATGCATAATGTAATTAAACCCTTAGAAGATTAACTGCTACAGCAACATTTACGTTCAGCCGTCTAATGCAGTTAGGGGTCCGGGGTCTGAATTCAAGACAATCCATAATTAATTTTGTAATCTTTCCTTTTATTTAAGAATAGCTGTACTGGCAAAAGTTGTACAAAAAAAACATTTTAGAGACAAATGTCCGCTGTCCTTTCCAAAGAAGAATCTATCTCTATACCAAAATTCATCAAAATTGGTTCAGCGATTTAGGCGTCAAAACGTAACAGACAGAGTTACTTTCACATTCATATTAGTATGGATTTTCTCAAAAAATTGAAAAGCGCGATTTATTACACATTCAGGCCAGTCATGTAATACGGTGCTGAATGCTAAGCCACTAAAATGAAAAACCAGAATGTCTATTCCGCCGTGTAATGTACAAAGTAACAAGAATGGATTAGAGTATATTGGAAAATAATGTAACTGACAACTGGCGTGGTACGGACATATTGGAAACTGAAAGAAGGTATGTATAAATATAGAGATCTAAAAAATAGTGGAAAGAATGTATGATGCTCAATATGAAAGTTTATGGAGTAACATATGAAGCATTTTAAGATGTTAAAAAAAAAATATATATATATATATATATATATATATATATATATATATATATATATATATATATATATATATATATATATATATATATATATATATATATATAGTGCCAACCGCTATGAAGCCATTTTCAATCCGTATCCACTAAATCTAACTAAACCCACTAATAGAATTGCTTTATAAAATATAATTTTCGCTCAAAACATCGGTTTCAATATGAAGCATTACTATAAACAATGTTATAAACGAGTTATTAGTTTGTTAAAAACCAAAACAAAGATGAGACATAAGAACAATTAAAACAATTCGACATAACAATTGTAGCTATAAATTTTATTTTTATATATAGAAGGAAAACCACACCACTCGCGCGATTCACTACTTGCTGATAAATGCTGATTCATATTTCGCCAGCGCGAACACGTTCCGTTTAACGATGATTTCTAACTTTAATAGAGAAAAATGCTTAGTTGAATTATTGCATAAGAACTTTCGTTCTTTCGTATATTTTACGCAGTATTTTTTTATTGCTGAAGGACAGCAGACAGGCTGACGGCCCGCTTAGGATTTAGCAGTTACCGTCGCCTATAGGTGTATGCAACGCCAGTGGCATAGCGAGTACGCTGCTGTCGCATATGGGTACAGGAACTTGGGTCACTAATGCCGGAACACAACACATGGTTATTATGGCGGCATACTTAAGACCAAAGGTGGTCGCCATCCAGACGGGCTTGAGGCCCTACCACGTAGAAAATTCTTTTTGCACACCTCAGTTTTTTTATAGCTGTGGATCAGCAGATGGGCTGACGGCTCACTTAATTGGTACCTAGGTAATTTTTTTCCATTGAATTTTAAACACTGTTGCTGACTTCGACATTTTTTCACTAACAATTTTCCCCTACTCATTGAAAACAAAATTAAATATTTACTGTAAAAACTTTTAACGAATTACAAATGCAAAAATTGCTCTGATATTGCAAAATGATGATATAAAATCTTTTTATACATACAATAATAATATAATTTATCTTTACTCAGCTTTTTATCTAAGATGTGCTAAATATAATACCGTAATGGTATTTAAGTAATTAATTATAAGTACCGCTTACAGGTCAACAGCATCTGAATAATCCTTATTAGAGGATTAGATAAATCCCATTTTTTATGTTATTGTTTATCATTCTAAGTTTATTAATATCAAACTTTGCACTCTGATCCCGGGTTTCGCTGTTGAGTACTGCGATACTGCCCATGGCATGTTTTATTCCGATGGTATCAGGCTAAGAAACTTGTCTGAAGCCTTAGTCATAAGTCCTTTATGAAAAATCTAAAATGAAAATATTTTTGTCATCCCTCTATCATTGTGTTGAAGGACATAGTTATTTTAAAATTTAAGTAGTGTGTTTATCACTCGCAGCCACACTCAGGTCACGGATTAAATTTTTACGATGGCATTCATCTCTTAGGCAGTTTTTTTCCAGTATATTGCAAACCGAGAATACCGGTTCTTGTAATCCACCAACTAGCGTGGTGTTTGTAACATATTTTCCTTCTAGATATAGGGATGAGTACAGCGAAGTCGTTAATCTTTTCAAAGTGTAAGCAATGAATTTCATTTGCGTGCTATAGCGAACATTCCAGAAAAAGTCTATTCGCGAGGTATAGACAAATAAAGCGATCACGAGCGGGGCGGCGAACACAGCTAGTTTATTATACAAAAGAAATATCAGACAGGCTCGAGGAAGTTTCGAGCGTCCTGACTTTCCGCCTGTGGCAGTCTATGCTCGTTCTTACAAATCCTTTGCGAAGATACTATTTTATTTTTAAAAAGCTTTTGTTCTGAGAATTGTATGAATAGTGTTGAAACACGATATGACAAAGGTTTTGAATTCTTCCTTTTATTTCTTATGAATCTTGCTTCTTATTTATGTTAAAGGAAAGTATTTTTAATCTGTGAAGCAAAACGACATAAGTTTAGTGCTACATACAGAAAAATAATTATTTTGATTCAGTGCTTTTAACAACACCTTGAATAAAAATTTAAATTTATATTTTCTTCGTTCAAGGGCAGAGTAAGAATGCTGACCCCTGCGGCCTAGGGCGGTCTATCATAAAATGGAAGGGTTCCAAGCTCGTCAGGATGGCAACCATCCGTGGTCCAGTTTTACGCGGACATCCATAGATGACTTACTACTAAGTAGTCCGTCAGATTGTCTGATGCTCCATTGCAATAAAAAAACTTCCTATACACGTCAAAAAGCTTCCTATATTCATAATTCGAATATTCTTCTATTATGAACACAGATTCTGAAAAATGGCTGAAACGTCAACAATGTTTATTGAAACATAGTTTTACTAGTTTATATGCCTTATTAAAGATCTTAGGAAATGAAAACTGCGAGCAATATTGACAAAGCAGTACATATTTTTATTAAGATATCGTTTGTGAAAATCGTGAAAATATTTTATACATAAGAAATGCAAATTAGATTTGATATTCACGATTTATGACGTGAAAAGAAATATGGCGGCGGCGGGACCGTTTTCAATGAAACTTTTTTATAATCTACCCTCTTTAGATGAACGATAAATGGAGATGAGAAATGTGCTTGGATTTCGCGTTTTATATTGAATTAAATGTAGTGAATTTTTATTTATTGGAGTAAATTTACATTATCAAACCATTTTGTTCGGGATTTATAAATAAGTTTTTTCCATATGAAAATTATTTTCAATTATTTTTAAATATTTATTGGTATAAGGGCAGAGGTAGACTTAAAAAGCGATTGAAATAATGTGTGATGCATGATATGAGGATTTTGACAGATGTACAATTCCAGGATGGAATAAAATGGAAGCAAAGGACATTGTACTGACCCCGAATGATTGGGACAAGACCAAGATAATAATGATTTGTTACTCGGAGATTGATTGTTTAAGTTATTAGTACCTGGATGACCGAGCTTTGCTCGGTAAGAAGACACAAATAATATAAATAAACAATTGATTTTCTTAGTCTAACCTTAAAGCAAACACTCATTGACTTCGTGTTACTTAACAACGCCATCTGCTGGAATGCAATTAAAAAAAATAGTATTATTATTCGCCGACAGATGTCAGGAAGAGTAATTTTTCAGTTTAAATTGGGACTACTCAAACGCCACCTTTTTGTTATTTTTCTTCCAATAAAAAAAAGCGAATAAAATGACATTTTCTAGAAATGATTCCTAGCTAGATCGATTTATCGTCCCCGAAACCCTCGGTATACTAAATTTCATGAAAATTGTTGGAGCCGATTCCGAGATTCCAATTATATATATATATATATATATATATATATATATATATATATATATATATATATATATATATACAAGAATTGCTCGTTTAAAGATGTAAGATTTGATCAGTTTCTTTATCTGAGGTAGACAATTGGCTATTTATAAAACTACCATTTAATTTGGAATGAAAATTCTTACTTCGCCATGTTAAGCAGTTGACTGAGGACCCCTTAGATAAAAATAATAAGCTATGTAGAAATACCCACTCGAACACCGGTAATATCTACTTTATCAAACTCGAGCCTGGCCGTAACTTCGAGGGCTGTAAGACGTGTGCTAACATTGTTGAAATTCATCCGCCCAAAAGCAAATGTTTGTACTGGCCAACTGGACTATAACAAGTCGGATATCCGGAGCCATCTTCAGTTTTCAGTGAAGGGGTTTATTTTGACCATAACTAACGTATTTACCTACAGTTAACTTCAAATTTTTTTCTTCGTGCAGGAACGGAGTAAGAATGCTGACTTCTTCGGCTAGGGGCAACCTATCGTAAAAGGCGACAAAAAAAAACACTATAGAGGTGGAAGAGCTCCAAGCCCATCTGGATGGCAACCTCGTCTCTAAACATGCCGCCATAATAGCTTTGTGTTGTGTTTCGGCATAAATAACTAGATTCGAGTTCCCCTACGCAGAAGGCATCATGTCAACATTGCCCCTGGTGTGGTGAACATGCATAGGCAACGGTAACTGCTTACTATTAAGCGGGCCGTCAGCCTGCTTGTTGTTGCACAGAAATAAAAAAAAACTGATTTAAATAATCACCGGAAAAAATAAATGTATATGATATGCAAATCATTTTTTTTTCCAGTTCCAGGCTATCCTGTATATTTATAAATTATGTAGGTATACTTGGATCACAAAGATCTTTTAACAACTTCTAATTATAAAAGCAAGTTTACCTAGACCCGAATAAACGATTTTTAGATAACATAGAAACGAACGTAAGAGCAGCGTCGTAGAGTTTTCTCGGTTGCATCGTAATCCCGGCCTGAGTTATTATTATTGCTGGTTACAACCAGACAGACTGGCCCTGACAATGACATAATTACAATTTCGTATTTTCTATAATTTTTAAATAGTTTAGTAATCCGTCAAAGTGATAAACATTGTCACAAAAACAATCTTTTAAAATGTCACGTAACCTGATAGTAGATTAGGAAAGAAACTGAACTTAAAAAATTATTTCGAAAGAACAATATATTTTAAACATTCTCAATGGAGCATAAAGTGTACTTTCAAATGGAGCTGAACCAGTACAAGGAAGCAAGTATAAAAATACTATCATACAACCTTGAACTTCATAAGCAGGCGAGCGACTGTTTTAGTGCTGCCCGATCGACTGATTTATCGGCAAATGTAACAATCGATAAAATGATACAGTATCGATAAAATGCTCAATACTTATTTGCCTAAGCTTGATGGAACGAAATTGAAGTGGTGCAAAAAAGCCAACATAATTTGATATTTTAAACTTAACATAAAAACAACAACTACAAAAGCTTAAATTAATATCCAGAAAATTGTTATATAATACACGTCAATTTTTAGTCGAAAGCTGTCTCTCTGACTCTACACTAGTACTGGCAGGACTCCTCCCACTTGATCTTAGGATCAAGGAGGCAGCCGCACTCTACGAGGCCAGGCATGGATTCCCCTCATAAACGCTGGAGGATAAAAAAATAGAAAGGACAGCTGATTATGCACATGCACCCACCCAGCCCAGCATACTGAGCTGAAATTCTACTGTCTGGTGAACCAAAGAGAGATAGAAGATAACACGCAGGAAGTGAGAATCTTCACAGACGGTAGGAAAATCGAAGGTAAAGTGGGTGCGTAGTTGTCCCATTAGAAGTCATGGTTGGATTCCTACGCGTCCAATGTATAATAACACAATTGACACGTATCATTGATGCAGATTCTGCAGATGCTTCCATCCATGAATACAACAATCTAGTAACGTAAAAGGTATTTTTTGTTGCAATCTTTTGTTTTCTATTTAATTTATCTTTGATTATAATCTAACTGTACGAGTATGTAGAGCGCAGAAAAAATAAAAAAGATTCTAAACAAGACGTTATCAGTGTCGATATATCGATAAAAACAAAACAAGCACATCCCTCTTCGATAGTTGGTGTTTTTGCTTAAAGCAATCTTAAATAAGGCAAGTTACAAACCTGTTTCTTGTTGCTACACAAAATATTTTTTGTAGAGATTTTTTTCCAGCGCCGAGAATCCAGCTTTTTAGAAGGGAAAGTTCGATTTAGAATGGATTAATTATATTAAATAGTAGTTTACATGCAGTAATGGAAAGTCACGGCTTCCTTAAGGGTGTAATGCGTTAGTTAAGGGCGACAAATATCAAATTTAGACACACCTTCATCTCCCTGCTAGTGGCTAACGGTGACGTCATAGAAGGTTGTGCACACAATCAGTGTTGAAAAATTATGAGAGCCTACACCGCATATTGAATCGGAAATTTAAACGGGATTTGACGTTTCAAATATACTAGAAATAAATTATTATTATTATTATTGAATACATCCGTTACTATAAATAACAATTATTTACCGGATGTTTTAAATATAAATTGAGTGCAAACAGGTTTTCGAATTGATTCTATACTAATATATTATTTTAATTTTAGAGGAAATATAATATTGTAGAATTTAAATTAAAATTAAATTAAAAAAGTTTAAAATAATTTATTTTGGGGATTTATTTGAAATTATTATTTTCTTAAATACGGAACGTATTTCCAGACCAAAAACTATTGATTACAATATATTATAAATAACGTTTAAGTAATATAAATAACTTATATTAATTTACTGTCATACAGCGCCATCTAAACCCAAAATAAACAACAGATCGCATGTGTTACGGGCACTTGAAAACTACACTTCTTATATACTTTTGTTTTATTTTTAAACACATATTATACATTAATACTGACTCGGGAATATAAACGACTGTCTGAAACGTACTGCCCTATCTGTCTTGACACAAAACTTTCACATTGTAACCCAAAATTGAGTATTATATATACGTAGCTGATATAGAACAAAAAGTTTTACGGGTCGTTTTGTCTACGAGTAAATACATGTACCTAATTTTGTTTTTATTAAGGATTGCTTCTAATTTTTTATTAAGGATTACTCTAATCTGCAAGTAAATATCGAAAGATCTTCTTCTTTTGCTTCTTTTCAGCTTTTTCGCTTCTTCGAGTAAATAGACCATGCATGAGACAGTAAATTAGAATATTAATACAAGGATGGTATTGCACAACATTTAAATATTTATTTGTGTTAACGTAATTTCATCAAAATGATCTCACTCGATCTGTCGGATAAATAAGACACGTCCATACACTTCATTAGATACGCCATCATTAGTTACTTAGAATATCATGACTACGTCTTTAATTTCTTCCTTATCACTGCTTCTATGACGAAAAATCCAACTTTTTGACTCCTACTGATACTGCGTTGAGCCGATCTTGGTACTTGATATATTCACCTTTGGCAACGCAATTACAAGCGATTGTAGTCGCTTATTTCAATTGCAAGATTGCTTAAGGCGACCGTGAACTTTTCCAACTATCACACTAAACACAATAGTATCGAAATGACGAGTAAAGACGTGGTATTGAATAATACCATTATTAATCTATTATATTTTAAAGTAATTTATAGTTACTCAACATATAATATAGCCTATTCTTTGTGAATTATTCACAGAGACACTTGAAAATATACGGAAATTTCAAGCAGTTTCACAATAGTGACTTTATTTGTCAATTTTTTTTTTTAATTTTGGGCTGCTTTGTTTTAATTGGCGTGTCTAATAATTTATTTTTTCTCTTTTTTTACTGGTAATGTTTCCCATACTTTTTTAGCCTTTACTCTTTATTATTTTCGAAAACTAGCATAAGTAACTACCTTCTATTTTAACCAACGCTTCAGAATATTTTCTGGTTAAAACTATAATTTAAAACAATATTTATAAACCAATAACATTATTAATATTATATCATTATTATTATTATATATATTATCCAATAATATTATTAAGTAAATTATATTTGTGTTGTAACTCCTAGAACACCCTAAGCAAAGAAATACCGGAAAAGATGATGAGAACCTACAGATAATGATCCGAACCACTTAACCTCGAGGAAACAAAGAAAAAAAACAAACACAATAAAGCACTATAAAAATAACTCGTACATCAGTAATAACAATATCCGAAATCACTGACCATAACCTCTTCGGTCCCTCGTTAATAGAAAAAGACCCGCCAAAATAGTTTTTTTTTTTCCCGCATGACCAAACTTGATATAAGAAATACCTGCACAGAAGTTTATCTGTAACCAGATTACCGCAGTTAAAGCGAACAAGTTTCACTTCCTGGAGCAAGTTTTGAGTTCGAACCCGTATCCAGCGAGTTGGCGAAACGTGATTTTCGAACATTACTCTTCAGTGAAGATGTGTTGGGGGACTTGATATTTTAAGTAAGATTAATTATTTATACAAGAAAACTGAGTAATTGGTTTATATCTTATAAGCGACATTTTCTGTGATATAAACAGTCACTATAAAAACAATTCAAACTGAATTAAAATTAAAATATTAAAATTATAAATGATATGGCGATTGCAAATCTCTTTCGGCCGAAAACGTTCCCAAAACATCATTTATATATCAAAATTTTACAAAATTATAGCTGTGATAACAGCGATCCAGTATGATATTCCAATCGCATATACAAATAACCACATTGACTACACTGTCGTTAAGCTATATGAAGATTCAAAAAAGCGCAAATTTTGCATATAGGATATCTGTACCAGTGATAAAGTGCTGGATTCTTGAGAATAAAATTATATAAATCAACTGATATTGGATTATCGATCATAAAAATCAAATTTACTGTCATGCATTGTGTAGATTTAGCTCACCTTAAATCTGATCAGAGTGAAATTTAATAAACACTAAAGAAATCAATTGGAACATCCTCAAATCGTGGAAGTTAACTTAAAAAACAAATAAAACACGATTATTTCTTAATCTATTGAATTAACGATGTCTAAATTAGTAGTTCAAATTATCTTGTAAGTGATAATAACAAAAACAATTACTTCTAATGACTGTAATTTAAAGATGTTAGCGAAGGAACGATGTATTTTCTAAAGGAGTATTAGCTAGTTGAAATATATGACACACAGATTTGTAATTATGTAAAACTAAGTATTAACAGACAAAGTAAAATAACTATTTGTTTAACTATAAAAACACAAACAATTAAATGAAACACATTGTGCAAAATGAAACTTATAAATATATACGAGTATACTGCGAGGAATACTGAGATACATATAAATGTTTTAAAATAATTATTAGGGTTTGCAAAATGGACTAAATCACATTTTTTAAGTGCGTTTACTAAGTCTAACTACAAAGGGGTTAATTAAGATTCTATAACGCATTCGCTTCTATTGAAAACACATCAGTGCGTTTACTGACTACACAGTCTTTCATATACTCAAATATTTATTCAGACAAATGTTTGTTTGATTCCGCCAAATTAAGATCTGTTTATATAACACCATTAGTAATTAACGTCAATTAACATACATTTACATAATCTCATTCTACAATTAAAAGGTTACTTTGTTTTTATAACTGTTTGGTTGGAAGAAACAAATTCCTGCCGACTTAAATGTTTCACTGGAGAAAGAGAGAGAGAGAGAGAGAATTTAAAGTTATATTTCTTTTAGCCCGTTTGGAAAAAATTATGAAAGTAAATCAACGATTCGCTCGCTCAGTGACAGCCAAAAAGCGACATGATTAAGTTAGCTGATAACTCTCTGTTAAGTTTCCGTGAAAACTCATAACTATTCAAAGTTGTTTCACAAATATTCATAAATATACATGTGTATGTGATTTTAAATTATATATTATGACGAAAGATAGGCCATTGTAAAAATTCGTGATAGACTTTTAACTTAAAAAACTTTTTAAGTGCATTTTTTTCTTTTTGTATTCACTATATGACATGAAATCATTAATCGTAGCGTAGGTAACTAATTTAAGAGCAAATAACAGATAGATCAACGTGAAGAAATATACGCTCTTTCTGGGCAACAACTTGTGTACAATAGCTTTACTTCATAATGATATCGGGTCTAAATATAGAAGCACTTACGACAATTAATTCGTCCGATATTTACATATTAAACAGGATTTATAACACTGCATACACTAATGAACCGGTCTAGTTATAATCAGGTTAAAATTATGTACTTCCTTTAAATATATCCGACGATTTATATACGAAATTTCAGGTGGGCAATGTTGACGATGTTGTGAGAATCTCTTGTGACACTTTCTTTTATCATTTACGTTCAAGTTCAAAGAAAGAGATGGTCTTATTTTTCTCGTTAAGTGAAACTACACGGCTGACTATACAACACACCTTTTTTATTACAGCAAAAATGTGATTTTACAATACTATTTATGATTCGTAATTTTCTGATATTTCTTTTCAATATAAAGAAACAGTACATTGTATAGTATATATTATAGGTCAGAGGACGAGGCCGGCCTATAGAGAAATGGGCCGACGCAATAATGCTAACCGCAGGCCCAAATTAGACAGAAGTAGCTAAATTATAAAAAAAGTTGGAGATGGCGTTTACCCAGAAAGGGGCCTTACAAAATAAAAGGACCGATAATTAATTTTTAATAATTAAGAAAAGTTGAAAATATTGTTTCTGATGAATAAATCTGCTTACTATTATTATATTGTATACTGCTACTTTAACAAGTTATATAGATACACTGAATCAACTCAGAGCAGCTAGCAAGGGCTGCAAAGCTATAAGCTCTAGGCATATAGGTACGTTGCCACGCAACACATCGCTGCGTCCATGAGCCAAACCGGTACCGCTCTCGTTCGAACGAAATAAAGCAACGCATAAGGTCATTGGCGATAACACTCGCCTCGGCACGTTTCGAAATTTCAAATGCGCCTCCATTTACAATTCTTAAATTGTGCACTACACGTGCTGATTCATACAATACGAATTGCTGATAACGTAAGTATCAAAATTCATTAATCCTAGTACACAATAGTAAATTATTTCTTACTCCGAACCTACACGGGAGAATTTTTAGAGAAAGGCATTAGAATTGGAGCATTATAGCCTGTCCTGATGGCAGCGTTTATGTCCTTGTTTAACGTATCTCAAGTAAAAAGAAGCTTCTAGGAGCTCTTAAACTGTTATCAATAGAAATCAAAAATAGCAATAAAGGTCTATATTTAATCTAATCAATGCAATTAACGCTGTCAAACTGATAAAGCGCTGTAAATAATACGTATGACAAACTTGATTAGCTTATCGAACGATGTACTTCATTCATCCATGTAAGTCAAGCGACAGTTTTATTGATTTCTTCTTGAGTAAACAACATTCGAGTGTCGGTTTGGATGTGCAGGGTGGCACTTTTGCTGGGTCGCCGACTTTTACGGGGTCCGTGCACTTCGAATGCTCTTGGTCCTGCATTCTGTTGCGTTGAATGAAGACACGGCAGCTTACGCACAATGCGTCCATCTTCATATATTTTGGTGGTGGCTCACAGCAATCTTCCTCTTGGCAAGTTAGAGGATCTTCACAGCACGTTGTTGAACAAGGTACCGCTAACATCGAACATACTGCAAATTGCTCGCAGTCTTCAGGATAAAAGCACGCCATTTTTATTTAGATTTTACTTCTTTTTTTTTTCGAAAATATTATATCATAATAAATAAATTCCCACTAGAATGTTGTTAATTTTGACGGATTTGACATAAGGATCAAACTAAATATACGTATATACTTTTCTATTGGAACTAAATACATATTAAAAAAAAATTAGACGCGTAAGAAATCGAACTCATGAACACTGCAGGCGTTCTAACGTGTGCAACCCTAGGCTCACGGAGGTCGTCAATCAATGTGATCTTGTCGCCTGTCTAAAGAATAAAGCATCATAATGTCAGTCATACCCCTAGAGAGAATGGACAATATACCCGCCACGTTTGTCCAAGGCGGATCGGTGGGTTTCACATACCGGTGAGATCACCGGCGGTTGTAATAACTAAGTGCAAAAATTATTGAAAAAAAAAAATATTTTCAATTTTATTACCGCTATTAAAAAGTTACGGTAAAAGCTGGTGGGAGTCTTAGAATAATGCCAAATGAACGAGGATAAATAAATGCAATGTTTTCCTTGGCGAAAAAAGTTCCAGAAAGTTCGCCAACGATTTACCCAACAAAGTATTAGGCAGTGAATTAGGGGGTGTAATGTTCTGTTGCGTTATAGCCGCCATTGGATTCCAATCAAACTTCTACAATGTACTTGTACAAATAAAAAGTTTAATAGTGACGCAATTTTTTGGAATTTATCGATAATTTGGAATTTTTTGTCCATGGGCGGGGTAAGAATACTAACCCCTGCGGACGCGGCCTGTCGTAAAAGGCTGCTATTCATTAGTATTAAAAAATACGCAATTCCTATTACATCAGACGTCATTGACAGTCAAGCGGAAAGCTAATTTTGCAGGTCGTAATGAACACAAACATTGGCAGCAGACAGGTTGACGGCCCACTTAGAATTTAGCAGTTACCGTCGCCTATGGGTGTTTGCAACGCCAGTGGCATCACGAACACGCTGCTGTCCCATAAGGGTACAGGAACTACTTAAGACCGAAGGTGGTCGCCATCCAGACGGGCTTGAAGCCCTACCATGTAGGTAAGGTTGTTTTTTCGCCATTTACAACAGGCCGAGCCCAGCCGCAGAGGTCAGTATTCTTTCTCCGCCCTACACGGATAAGGGCATATATAAAGTCCTGTGCTTGAGTTCTGTTTTATTGCACAGTTTATTACTGAGATAATTATTTTATCCAATATCATATTTATTCCGCAAGGACTTTCACGCGGAACACCCCCTGAGGGTTCGATACCCGTCTCAAATCTAGGTGTTATTCATTTACATTACACATAATATTTACTGCTGAATTTGGAAATACATGACGCTGGCTGAATTGCCATAACATATTGCTTATTTAACTTCTTTCGGACATAAGACACTTATGACTGTTTAATACTTATTGATTCGAGAATGTTATTTATGAGTAAAAGGATCAATCAAATTTTTTTCTGTTCCTATATAGTTATGAAAATAAATAAGATATTCAGAAATAAATATTCAAATACACATCTTAGAAAAGTCTGTTAGAAACTTACTAGTGAATATTTTATCGATAACCCGACCACACCACTAAACCTAATCACGGCTAAGCCCAAAAGTGAGTGGTGCTCAAACAACTTTTTGTGAATCCAATCAGCATATAAAATCGTTAAACGGGACTCGGATAAGCCAAGGGGCTCCCTTATCGAGTGATACTTGGCTAACAATACGTAACAACTTGACTCAAACCAATTCTTACAAAGTAACGTGTGGTGACTGTAACTTTTTATAGCTGAGATCGGTCACTGTCTATAGACGTTTGCAATATCAGAGGCATTGCCAACGTTCTGCTGACCTCGAAGAGGAACTGGAACCTGGTTTACTAGTAGCGTATCACAATTCAGGGTTATTATGGCGGCATATCTTAAAATCAGGGGGTTGCCATACAGTTGAGATTGGAGCCTTACCTAGCTATGGTTAATTTGTCACCTTTAAACAGGCCGACCCTGGAAGCAGGGGTCAGTATTCTTCCTCCGCACTGCATGAATAGAACTATAGTCTCATGTTAATCCGTGGTTAAAAAAAGAAATATAAGGATTTTTTTGCCGAGGGACAGCAGACAGACGGACGACCCACTTAACATTAAGCAGTTAACATCGCCATTAAATGTTTGCGACACCAAGAACATCGCTAACACGCCGCCGTTCGCGGCCAGGTACTGAAACTTTTCATTTATGCTGGAACACAACACACAAAGCTATTATGACGGCATGCTTAGAAACGAGGAGTGGATGCCACATGAGCTAGGAGCCCTACCACCGGGCTAGGGTTGTGAGTCGCCTTTTACGACAGTCCACTCCTGCTTCAGGGGTAAGTATTCCTCCTCCGCCCATGCACGGAGAAATGTAATGATTACTTTCCTCCTGCTGATTGCAGCTCGGGGTCCACTTTACGATAATAAAACAGAACTTTAGCATTTTTTGCATAGTCTTCTCTATGACGTAAACTGGCATAAGGAGTAATACCACCACCACGAGGTTCGAAGTCGCAGCTAAGACCTATCAAACCACTGAGCCGTTTTAACATTGCAGTGACAGTGAAAATAATTTTATATTCTAAATGCAGGACCGTAAACACCGAATCGGAATGTAACGAAAAAGAGAAATTCGAACCGGGATCGATGTTATTTAAAGGTCGTAAATTTTATACGATCCCCCGACGTGTGAAATAAGACAGCTCTTTGACGACTTCAGCTTAAGGGATTTAAGATAATTTAAATGCAATCCAGATCTCTGGGATATTGCCATATAAAAACTTCGTTAAACATTTACTTGATATAACTACATTTTATTGTTACACTGTATAGTTTCTAAAACTATGTAACTAAATATACTTCAGAACCCAAATGTCACGGTTTATTTTGTTAATTATTTTATAATCTGCACTAAACGGTAACCTGTATCGCCAAGCATATTAGGAACACGACTGACCCCGGGCCCCGATGAGGTAGTTTGGGTTGAAGCGGGAATTTGAGACATCAATCATACAATAGTTTGATGCTCTATGGGATACAAACCCGAGGGTTCACAATCCCTTTGGCATTTTCTCTTATCTAACGTATGTCAGGCTCTGCGTGAACTTCTCTTTTGTCTTGATGTTCCACTCATGTAGAACACATTTTAATGTCTCAGTTAAAACCCATAGGCACAACTTTCCAGTTAGTTATTTACAGCATGTCCAGCTATCAGCATTACATAAGAAAATTCACCAGGACCTGAAGATTCCAGAAGACTGTATCCCGAAATTTAATAACAGTGAAATAAAGACTATTGTAATTCGTTTCTTGTAATTTAATCTTCATACGGCTTAATGATCGGTTAGCTGAATTAGAATGTACGTTAGCAATGAAACCAGTAACCTTGAGCCGGTTGCTATGCCTCCTAAGGCGGTTACACGTTCGAACAAAAAACTGCACAAAAACAAGCGTTTGGTACAGTGGTCTGACCCCGCCCTTACTTTTTATGAGCTATCCGCGATTTGGTTCATGTGCAAGTTGTTTGTATTGTATATTATAAATAGAAGAGTATGCGACATCACAGCCTATAATTATACCATAACAGTGATCGGCAACCTTATCATCCAAAAGAGTCAAATATAAGTATCTAAGCTAATTTTTCACACCGAAGCGAAAGTTTGGATTGCAACCAGGATTTAAGGCTAAGATGGTGTGACTGATTGTAAGACCAAATTACTCAAATAAGGCACCGTGAAGTAACCGAACCCCCTGGCGTGACATGTGAAAACATTTTAGCCCCAAAAGCAATAAATTTCCGTTTCGAACACTACAGGAGGGAATCGCTAAAAACTTTTTTAACAAAAAACTAGAGTTCGGTTGAATGAAACTTCGGTTGAACATTTTCGCAATGCTATGGGTCCGGAACGAAGACATTACTAGAACTTGTGGCCGAAATTGCTCACAAAATATGCAAGCACTAACAATGCAGTGTTTCTCCGTGCAGAGCGGAATAAAGCAAGTAAAAGGTGACAATATAATCGTAGCTACGTGGTAGGGCCCTAAGACCTGGTTCTAGTATCCATATGCGAACAGCAGGGTATTGCGGTGCCCAGGTAGCCCTATCCATAGGCGATAACAAACGTATGGCAAACGTCGATGGGTAGCGGCGACCACTTATTATCGGCAGACCGTTTGCCTCTCCATTAAACTCCAGCTATAAATAACATAATAAGATTTAGTGTGGCTAAAATAAATACGCAAGCAAAGTCGCACGTGAAGGTGGTGAATCAACGCGAGTTAACGGCCAATCCCGTCATTTCCTAGTGGCGGCACCACACACGCATCCGAACATAACGCACACTTTAACGCGCTAAAAATACATAATAAGATGACATTGAAAATGTTAATGCACTCAGAAGCAACTGTCATTATCTCCGTGAACGCAACGAAAGGGCTTATTTCATTTATCCCCTGTCATTCCTGCTCTCCCTCCCTTAACAATAATATATTGGGACAATTCACGCAGCGCCATCTAGTCCCGAAGTACATATTTACTCTTCTTTTGTAATTAATACATCTATACAAATAAATAAAATTGGAGGGTCTGTTTGTAATATTATAATAACCACTTTTTACTAAGTGCATTTGGATGTATACACGGTACATATACCAAAACAACATTTTTTACAAGTTTTATCTGTCTGTCTGTTTGTTCCGGCTAATCTCTGAAACGGCTGGACCTATTTTGACGGGACTTTCACTGGCAGATAGCTGATGTAACAAGGAGTAACTTAGGCTACTTTTATTTTAGAAAAAAAAATTGTTTTAGTTAAAAGTGATCAGTTTCGGATTTTATTATCCAATTTAAGTTGACCTCAATTTTATATCATCATATAACATAGGGTTCAGCTTAGGCTGGACTTTGTATGTTCGAACGCAGTTTGTATATTTCATTTATTTATATTTTAGGGTTTGTAATCCAAAATAAACCATAAGATATATCCAAAAAATGCTGTCCAGTCACTATTCCACGCGGACAGAGTCGCGGGCACAGCTAGTATTATATATAGCGGACGGAGTCGCGGGCACAGCTAGTATTATATATAAACACACTGACGCTAACGGGAATCGAACCCGTGACCTCCACAAGCGTACCGACTTGAGTTGCCGCTACGCCACGGAATAATAGAACCATATTTACGACACATCATATACCCCCAACCTAAGCGATTTGTTTGTATCATGAGTGATATAAATCGGGAATCAAATCCAGATGAATATAACCAAACAACTATAGAACTCGGAACCTAAGGGACCACTCGATCAGAGACTTATTTGCTTTACATCCCACATGTAATTCATCGATACTAATATTATCAATATGAAAGTAACTTCATCTGCCTGTCTATTACGTTTTTACGCCTAAACCGCTGAACCAATTTTGACGTATTTTGGTGTAAAGATAGACTGGATCTTGGAGGACATGGGCTACTTTTTTAATTTATATGGCAGCTAGTCAGCTAGTGTTCTACTAAAACATAGATAGATAGATAACTCTTTATTGTATACTCAATTTATCTACGAACATAGAAGTTCTTACAACTAATACACAATAGACGGCCTTATCGCTTAAAGCGATCTCTTCCAGGCAACCTTTTAAATAAAAATTTAATGTATTTTTATAAGGAGTCTGGTGATGTAGGTGTAGTGCTTTGAGTTGAGTATCCATGCTTATTATTTACTTCTTCTTATACATAATTTGTATTATATACTAAAAAAACATAATAATCATTACAATCAACATAAACAAATACCCCACCGTAAGTAGAACCTGGATCAACACTTGCACTTGAACAATACTGTAATTTATTTTAATAGTTAAATTTAACGACTTAATTTTAACTACCTCCGTGGAGTAGCGGCTAACGCACTTCAGTACTCTTACAGAGGTCACGGAATCGATTCCCGTCTTGCGTCTGGCTGTTTATGAATAATATGTATTTATTTACAAAAGAAAATTATCAGTTTTCTAGTACTTTAGAACTAGATGGCGCTATGTGAATTGTTTTTTTTTTTATAACGAGAGTTCAGCAGACAGGCAAACGGCTCACCCTGGCAGATGGCATTACTATTGCGCTGTCAGCCTCGAAGAAATTTTATAACGCCTTTTTTGAAGAACCCCATATCGTACCGCGCTGAGAAAACCTCAGCCGGAAGCTCATCCCAGATCCTGAGAGTACGCAACATGAACGTTCTGGAGAACCGTTTCGTACAGGAAAGAATTGTCCAGTATATTAAAAAAAAAACAAATATAGTAATCATTTAATCAGCTAATATCGCTAAACTATTTTAAGCAAGCGACCGCTAGACTCGTCTACAATCTGCAAAAAGGTGTGTCTTCGCAAAATTTATTAATATAACTCAGTTTGCGTGTAAAAACTAGTTCGCAAAAATATTGTTATAACAAATAGTGTCATTAATGTGTCTGCAAAAATTTAAAGGTAAAAATAACCCGTGGTTAGTTTAAAATGGAAAGATCAGCTCACGAAAGGAGTTACGGATCTTAATTGTCATTGATTCAAATAAAAAAAATTGTATTCAAAACGTGAGACACCTAATAGCCAGCCGGGCCAATTGCTACTAACACCTGTAAAACTGAAAAAATATTCACTGACGAGTTTGTTTCGCTTTTTCTTCTCTATCCAGCGTTTTGCATTGAAAACGGTAGTAGATTCTTGACACTCAATAAGTGACCTATAAATGATTTTAATTTAATTTACACTTGCGTAAAATGGCTGATACAGGCTGGATAAGACGTGATGAAAGATCGTTCACCAATACTTCAATATATTTTTGATATAAACCTGGTTAAAATACAGTAAATAATTTTCGAATTTTTAATTTATTCGTTCGAAATGTTCTAACCACTCGATCATTGAGGTCTAGTAATACTACTACACAATTACATTTTTATTATTTTTCTCATTATTTTATCTAAGTTCTCGAGTGCTGAGCTCGAATTTTACGACGATTTATACATGTTTTACTTCTCTTAATTAAATACTTATAAACGTTCATGCTTGTAAAATTAAGACAATTTAGCTTCTGAACCCATTAGATAATTTTTGATACTTATGTAAATACAATGAGCCGTTATATACATTGTCATTATTCCGAATTATATTTAAGGGGTATTTTTTAAAAATATTTTAATTAAAATTCGAGTACCCATATGGTAATTTGGTAACTAAGTTGCGTTATACACGTAAATACCAAGACTGTGCTCACAACATATAATATAATAATCAATAATCAAATCAAAGAACGACCACCAACCACAAAATGATTACAACAACCTCTGAAAATATGACTAAATACGAGCAAAAGAAAAGACCACGACACCTTGCATTGAATTCCATTATGTATTTGTAATATGTCATCGGGAAACGTTAGCGTGAGCTAATATTGCTACAGGCGCCATCTAGCGGTAGCGGATTAGATTCCTATATTTTCCAGTGATGAAACCTGAATCCAACAGTGGGACGTTAATCACTATTATTATATAATTAAATAGCCTAATAATAAAAAATCAAATATATCTAACAATAAAAAGGGTATAATATATCGCACCTTCGATGCAACAAAGGCACAACAGCTCATTTTGTAATTTTAAAGGACTTTTAAGATTTGTTTAGCATTTATTTCCATATTACTGAATTACCATGTGTAGTAGGTTAATTATATATATACTATTAATTGCTTATAGTTTTTGTTACAGTTTCACGTAAAATGTTTATTTTATATTATTAAAGAAGTACTAATAAAATGCATAACAAAATAATGTGTCCTGAATTGTGACTGTTGCACCGAAGGTGCGATATAATAAGATAATAAGATAAACCCTTTAATAAATATTGCATATATTTTATGACACGGCGTAGCGAAATAATTCTCACAAACCGATATCGTACAGCGATTTTAAGAATCAGCTTGAAAATTAATTTAATATCTTGTCCAAACACTAAAAACAATCTTTATTTAATTCTGAAAAGCGGTTTGTATCAGCCTTAACTAAAGTTTATTAAAAACTAAAAGTTTATAAATCAATTATACTAATAGTCGTTGGAGACCGTTTTGAATAATACAATTTAATTTATAATTTGATTCAAATTGCCACTCTGCTACGCCACAGTGAAACAGCAGTAATAGACGCTGACATAATTCGGAATCCGAATGAACTTATTACTATGCAATTATTGTATTTTCATAGCATAATACTTTCCTCGAAAGTATTTAAAAGTGTATTGATAAGAAGTTGTAATTATTTAATTTTTTTTCTAGAGTTTTTATTTTACGTTATTAATAAACAATGATCTGAAATACATAATTGATATTATAAATAAAATTAGAAATTAGATTCAGAAATTCGTATCGTTGCGAGATGTCAAGCAGTATACTTGTAAACTTCAAAACCAGCAATTCCGTGAAATTCCCATAGAGGCCAGCTATAATCGAGAATAACTCAAAAATCGATAATACTAAAACTTTACTGTGAAACAGCTTCTGTGCTAGATCATTTATTTTAAAATTTTATTTATATTTAATTAATTTTTGATTGATTTTATTGTTTCCAAAAATGACGAGGACGTAATCTTAATTAACGATGATCGTAAAAATTTATATCTGTACAAAAATATTAACTCAGTTTTATTAAGGTCTTATTAATTAAACTTATGATTTCGGTAAATTTGAACCAAGGTTTTTGACGTCTAGCGGCTCTCACTCAGAACGTAATTTATGTGCATGTGTGTGTGTGTGTGTGTGTGTGTGTGTGTGATCAAAATATTATTATACTCCGTCCAGGAGAAAAGTAAGAATACCAACCCTAGCTACGTGATAGGGCCTCAAGCCTGGATGGCAACCACACTCCAGAATGTAAAAAAATTATGAAATTTAATTTAAAAAATTAAAAAGAACTACCAAAAAAATATTTAGTTTGTGCATTCTTAATACTATATAAAATTTGCAGTATTCAGAAATTGTATATTATAAATTTGTTATTATAGATATTTGTAGGTTTTAAAATCTAGATGAACCCAATTTCTAATAATAATGTATTTTTTATGAGTTGCTTTCAGTGTTTTTTATTTGCAATTTATTTACTTGTTTACGTGTTGTTTACTTTTAATATAAAAATAATGTTTTTCACTATCGTTAAAAGAAAAATACGTTACATGTAAAGAGGATTGAATTTTTTTGTATATTTCTTTTACGAATGGAAGCAAAATCAATAATTTTTACAAATGTCTAGATTGTAGCCCCGTGGGATAGCTGTTTTTGCACGGCTCCCGTCCGCCAATCGCATGTTCAACCATCATTACTTAGCACAACTGTCTGTTTATTCGTTGAATTGAATTTCTATGTTTTATATCCGTAAATGCTTTAGGTTTTCTAATCGCACCTTTATTCAATACGTTTACTTTTATTCGAAGTGCTTTTTTTAGTACAAATTACCTTACAGTATCAGTATAATTAATGAATTAGTAAAATTGAAGTATATAATTATATTGTATATTTTAATATAATATGTGGTATATTTTAAATATTATCACCGCTGTATTTATGTTACAACATTAATAGAATAAGGAAAACGATTATTTCCCATAAATACTATATCTTGTAAAACTATTTTATTTTGTATTATTAATAATTTTAGCGTTTTTTATTTAAAAAAAAATACTTAGTCTTTAGTCACTTAGTGTAATAAAAAAATATGTACAGCAAATAGCTAAAGATGATCAATAACTATAAATAATTTATTTGTAATCGACTATAATTGTAAATGGGTATGAATAATTCAATTGGTCTCATTTAATTACGTCTAATTACACAAGATCATGTTATTTTTCCGGATTAATAATAATAGCTAGTTTTTTAAAACATTATTAATTTATTTAAACGCGTGACTTTGTTATGATGTAAAACAGCCTCGGTTTTATTGTAAAAGCAATTAACTTGTGTATTTATTACACATTTAAGTTCAATTTATTTTTATATTAATTCAAAATTCATTTATTGTTTTGTTTTTTGACTAAACACAGGTCATCGGGGGATTTTTATAACAATGTTTTCAAAAATAAAAAAAATCACTGTCATCGATTTACAATATACCTAAGTTGTTTTTTCAAATGCCAAAATTAATATTTTAAATTAATACTTATATTTTTTAATTTAATCACATGGCATAGCACCATTTTTATAATTTACAAAACAAAAACTATTCGTTTAAAATGATCACATATAATTTTAAAGATTCCGAAATCTTTTGATATCGGTACATGTGTTATTTTCCACTTGTATTTAATTTCCGCAATTTCTATTTATTGATTTCTTACAACGTAGGTTTAAATTTTATCAAACAACGCCACTTCAAAACATGTTTACGAAATAGCGTGCGATGCGATATTTTATAGGCAGATAAATATTTGTGGCGTATTAAAAAATAAACGCGAACGTGCAAATTTGTTTACGCCATTGACCGTTAACGACCCAAAAGTTTAAATTTGGAAAAAAATTACCTACCCTGACAATTTTAGATAAAAAATACTGGCAAACATTTTTATTTCGATTAAGTATATAAAATTTCATATAAACTTTTTTGTTAAATTATAATTTATTTATGGAAATACAAGAAAGAATAAAATTATTTAGCATTGAATTATTCCAAACTTTTTGCTCTTATTTCAAATTGTATGATTTTTATCGAATTTTATAGCACGGCACACTGATTTTCTGTAATTTATGCAAATTATATTTTTATGGGATTTAATTTAATTAAATATGTAAGCAGTTTTTTTAATAATTTTACACCTACTTTTTTAGTATATAAAAACAAAACTAACCTGAGTAGCATCCGTGTAGGGGGTGGATGAATTTTTATCCACCAGCTGAGACCCGAAGACGGGCAATCCACTCGAAGTGGGTGTCATGGACCGAACATCCGATACTTGTTGGGGTACCATTTTGCGCAAATCCAAAATAAAAATCGCCCCCAAAAAAATAAAAATAAAAACACAACACAGTTGTTTACACCTGTACACTGAACACAAGAGTTTAAAAGTTTATAAAAGTCCTTCGAAAAGTCGAAGCCTTCCGGCGGAAACGCCTGATATCTCCCAATATCTGGACACTATCCTAGCTTGCTCTAGAACCGTTCTGCTGCGTTCGTCTTGGCGTGCATGCGATCCAAAAGTCATAATTTTAGCGGGTGTCTCGACCGCAGTTCACTTAGTACTGCGGGGCGATCGTATCATAATCGGGATTGGAATAGCTATGCTTGCGGCTACGTACGAACTCCGCGATGTCTGTTTGAATACTGACAGTGTGCCAACGTGCTGTCAATATAGTTGCCGCTCAGCTGTTTGCCCCCGTCCCGCGCCGCGCAAGCGCCGCCCCGGCCCCCCGCACCGTCGTCATTCGCGCGCTCGTTGGCTACACGCGACGACTGGTGCAGCGCGAACTGCCATCTACATTCGATTGCACTTTGACGTGTAAAATAAAGTTACACAAATATATTTTAACGCGTAAACTATAATATTTTAGATTAATCTACAATAGTAGATTAATATTAATAATGGCGATATAATTTTTTTATCATTAACTGGGATGATAATATAATTAGGTATATATTTTGTTGCATTAATTGTGTCCATCGTGACGCAGTTTTTTTATTGCTGAGGACCAATGGACAGTCTGACGAAGTGACGACCCACTTCGTAGTAAGCAGTTACCGTCGCTTATGGATTTTTTCGACGCTAGGGTCACCGCAGTCACGCTGCTGTCCCATAGGGGTACTTAAAAACACTACCCTGCCCTATATGTACTATTAGACGTACTAAGTATATTCTTCATCTTAGTAGTCCGAACGATTACAATCTCGGGTACTCGAGTTGGCAATATTGTGTCGGATGTGACTTTTCGATACGTTTACTGCTCTGAGAATTTCGGAATCAAACCCAGCGATATCTGATGCTTATTAACTCTTTAAACAACATTAACGTGATATTTTAGGGATGGATAAATAAATAAATATTTTGTGACAATTCACACAGTGCCATCTAGTTCCAAACTAAGTAGTATATCACTTGTGTTATGGGTACTAGACAAGTGATATACTACTTTTAAAAAAAAATACATATTATATACATAAACGCCCAGACACGAGACGGGAATTGAACCCGTGACCGTACGACAACACGTACGACCGACACACACGTACTGACGTGCGTTATCCGTTACGCCACAGAGTTCGTCTAAAATGACAGCTTGGTGTATGGGCCGATTTAGTTTAATTAGTTGCACAATGATGGAGAATGGCTGTGACCTCCCACAAAAAATTCAGAATGAAGACAGAGTCAGGGTCTAAATACCGTCGCCGATGGGCTTCACCATCACTAGCCATCAGCGCAGAAGAACGGCAGCTGTGAAGAAGATACGAGAAGTTTGAAGCAGCTCGAGATAAAAATGTCTAATTTATATTTAATTTTTGTCTATGTCTATTTTAAATTTGATAATCAATCATTTAATAATTCCACGCAATCGTAGAAACTATATACCCACACACATATATGTATCTAAAATACTAACTATACAATATAAATTAAATATTTTTGATATGTTGGTCATAAATATAACTTAATTCTGTATAAATTCTAGTCAGAAGCTGTCAATATAATGTAAAAAATTATACTCCCCCAACTTTTTTTCGTTGTAAGTTTTGTTTGTTTTTATTCTAAATTTAAAAATTATGAATATTAGAAATGATGCACATCTGTATTACATATCATCATTCTAGACTTCTAGAGCATTGCCTTAATTCTTTTTACACTCTTTTTGTTTTGTTTTTATTAATCTTGATAATACCAAATTGATTCATTTTTGACTGTGTTAGTACTTGACATAATAATTGTGACTATGTATATTATCGACATTAATTAAATTATTACTCCATTGACGACATTTGTATTGTAAATGCTGTGCACTCCTATAATGGGTCCACACATCAGAACTTTTACATTAAATGATTTGTAATGTAACTTAATAATGTGTGTACTGTTGGTGTGCCATAAATAAATAAGCTAAGTCCCAGTTGCAACCTAAACTTCCGCTTCGGTGCCTGGGGTCAACTTTCCGATTATTTCTTCTCCACTTCGCACGATCTTCAGCAACCTTGGTAGTAAATCCATTGGCACGAATAACACTTTTTGGGGTGATATTGGGGCCCGCGGGTAGAGGCAGCATGACCAGACATTTGTTCCCCACGTAAGTAGCTGGTTGCCATAAAATGTAGCCGTACCAACGTTGGTAACATTCCTGCAATTTATCCGCAATGTCACGGACATGAAGGCTGGCGCGAATGAGTTCCTAACGCGGTACTTTGTATATATTATATTTTATTACATAATAATATCGCATGCTTAATCATAAACTGACCGATTACGATTTAGGTCTAAAGTGAGATAATATAACGGGCAGCATTGTATCGACGCCCTCTATCGACCAAACTAAGATTTATTTCGATATCTCTTTCCCACACTGAGTTACCGCTATTTAGTTATAAGTCAATATATGGGATAAGTAGTAAATGACAAAACGTTTTTTGCGATTTCCCAAAAAACAGGTTTTTTGAGTTAGATCAGTTTATGATTAAGCATGCGATAAGTATTTAGGATACAGAGGTTTTTATTAAAAATAAAAAATGACACCTTCACCCCACTACAATATAAGATTAAAACACGCAATTAGTATACAAGCTTGAAGAAAACTGCTAAGGAAATTATTGCCATTTACGAGAAATGAGGAAACAGAATGTCGACGAATATGGCCACAAACCGTAATACAACAAACAGACAACCTTCTTTTTTGGTCTACCTAGTTATTATGTACTTTTTAGGGTTCCGTATGAGTGCCAAACTCTATTACTGTCTCCGCTAGCTGTGGTCTCTCTCACTGTACTGTATGTAAACATAAGAAGACAGTTTACTATGACGACATCAATGTCAGCATTATCGCGTTGGAACGCCGGCGGGACTCCCTTTATTTCCGTCCCGAGTCTTGTTGTTTATAGTGTCAGTTGACTTTGGGCATAGATGGCGCTGTATGTCTTATTACAGTATATTTATTTTATTTCAATTGCATTCGAAGCTTAGGAGTCCGAAGTACGGTATTGGATAATGTTATTCAGCTATATGTTGTACGCGTTTTGCGTATTTGCCCTTCCGCGGTCCTCTTGTGTAAAGGGACATATGAACATGGCAAAATATATTTAATATTATAAACTGTCTATTCCAGTTTCGAAATAAAAATCATTGTTACTACAAATATTTAAAAAATAGCCGTCATGTAAAGTTTATTGTTTTGTATTCTGTATATATTTTGTAAGATGGTCCGGATCCCTGTGCGGTATTCCGACTCGCACTTTAATAGTTTTCTGTATTGGTTTTAACAACTGATAATGAATGTACTTATAGGTTTCTCTATTTGCATATTGGGACCCATTTATACGTAAAATGGCCGCGTGATCCCACGTAGACATAAGTATAGGACCACTATTACTTAATATGGTAGTAAGTAGGTCGTAATGGGCGAATAAGGGACAAATTCTTCTGCTATATCACATTTTCTGTGAACTAGAATCAGTCAGTTTCCCTATCACAGTTAAAGGGTCAGGTAGTCTCTCATGTCTGAGGATCGTGGTCAGCGTCAAAATTGCATCTAGAACGGATGATTTGTCTCCACCGGGTTCTGTCCAGCGCGTCTCCTACGACTGTGTATAATTTGGATGACGACGAGTCTCGCTCTTGATCAGTCCATCTTGTTGATCAACTACCCGATACGTCCCGGTCAGGTGGTAGGTAGCCTTAACATACTAAGTTTGTTTTATTTGGCTTTTTTAAACAAAATGCACACACACGTACACAAATACGCATGTAGAATCTGCGAAAACATCCGAAAAGAACCGCTCGTGAAAATAAACTTTATAAGCAAATATATAGGGACGATTCACACCCTCTAATTCCAAAGTTTTTCCCCGTGCAGCGGCGTAGTAAGAATACTAACCCCTGCGGCCGGGGTCGGCCTTTCGTAAATGGCGACAAAACAACCCTAGCTACGTGGTAGGGCCCCAAGTCCGTCTGGATAGCAACCACCCTTGGTCTTAAGTATGCCGCGTAATAACCTTGCGTTGTGTTCCGGCATTAGTGACCCAAGTTCCTGCACCCCTATGGAAAAGTAGCGTGTTCGCAGTGCCTGTGGCTTCCTAAACATTCATAGGCAACGGTAACTGCTCGCTGTTAAGTGGGCCGTCAGTCTATCTGCTGTTCCTCAACATTTGCAATTATTTTGTACTAAATACATATACATAAACAAACAAATCCGGGAAGGGAACCCGAACCCCCGGCGTCCGACATGCGCAATCCGTTTACCACGGCATTCATTTTTAAAGCAGGTAAGAATTTGGAACTTGCAAATTTAGATGTGATGAGCTTTAATGAGTTTCTCTTAGCCCAAGTATTAGACCATGGAAATTTTGGTTGCACCAGTATTCAATGGGACTTAAGCAATATATATTTACGATGCGATAAATAAGATGTGGTAGTTCTAGATAACGACTCCAAAGAGAGGCCCGTAGTGCAGGGAAAAATGGAAGGACTGACCAAGTGAGGTCCGCAATCGGAAACCATGTGTCTGACTGCGCCTGACAGTCTGCCAACTGGGAGAGATGGCGGAAGCTGTATCCGCCTCTACCACCGACGTGGATGCCTCAACCTGACCACAACCGCTCTGTCAAGAGCGAAACGAAGGAAGAGTCCTAGAGACCTGCCCTAGCACTAGACCAGATAGCTCAGTGGTATAACACTCGGAGACCAATTTAGAGGTTCCGGGTTCGAATCCACCGTGACTTGCACCGCTTAGGGCAGTCTTTCGCCTAATGTGTATATTATAGCATTATTGCCATGTACTGATACGAAGAAAACATCGTGAGGTAACCTGCATAACGTAATCACCGGTGTTTATTACTCGCCAATCCGTCTTCGACAAGCGTGGCGGAGGCCCGAGTCCAGCAGTGGGACGCTATGGGCTTATTAGTTCTTGGGCTACTTGATTGGAACAAAGGAATGACAAAGCAAAACCTAATAACCAGTTTAAAAATAAAATTAAAAGCAACATTTTTCTCGTACAAGGCTTGATATCGAGTTTCTATCCGGCCACAGCCTTACCGCTGTTCCGGTAACCATCTGCCTGGATCGCCCGCATCCTTGTTCTGTAACCACCATTCCTGTTTTTTTAAGGAATTCATTTACTAACGGTAGGCACAGAAAATCACTGAAGACTCAATGCTTAGATTAGAATTAATCAATAATTGTATAATAATATTCACAACGTCATGTAGTTCCAAAGTAAGTAGCATAGCATTTGTGTTATGGGTACTTATATACTTTTTTTTGGAAATATTTACATATGTATAAACATAAATGCCTAGATGCAAGACGGGAATCGAACCCGTGACCTCCGCATGCGAACCGAAGTGCGTTAGTCGTTACGCCACAGAAGTCATCAAATCAAAATACCAGTTCACATTATTTTAATCTCGTAATATGGCTGTTCAATAAAAGTGATAATGAGTATGACAAAATTATCTTTTATTAAATGTTATTTTTCCTATAATAGCTAGAATCCCTTAATAATAGTGTACCGCGGCAGTTGCCAGTAGTTACTGCGTTTAACTAAAGCATACATACTTTTATATATGTAAGTGTGCTAGGGATAAATAGGCCTCACAAGGCTTCCAAAACTAGAATAGACTCATTTGAGTGTTCCCATAGAAATGGACGATACAAATCGTATATAGATACGAAATCTTTATATTGGGACAGTATCTGAAAATCTCTTACTGGCTCGTTCGAAATCTATATATATATTTAGATATTTGCGATATAACGAATACACGCTCACTCGTCACGTAAGATACTACGCATCGGTCGCATGAGAGCATCAAAGCGCTTCTGGGTTGCGCAAGTCTTTCCTTCCAAGACATACACTAACTTACAGATCTTACACCAACTCGCTTTAACTAGTACAGTTAAGTCTTTTGCAAATCACCGCATGACAATATCAGATTTTTGAACGGATTTTATGTCGCTGTTATGAATAAGTAATTTTAAATCTCAATTTTGCGTAAATAAAGCTTTGTTTCAGTTGAATATTAATCATGGTACTCGTATCCAAAGATGTCCTCAAAATTCTGTTTATTTTTTTATTTAGTTTTGATCTAAGGGCTTTTAATGCATATACACGTTATATATCTAATAGTTTTTACATACTTATATTGTTTTAATGTTTCGGATTGGTTGCGGAAGAAAGTTTCATTTTTTTCGTGTTCTAAACTTTAAAAAGATTTTATTTGTTATAACACTGTGGATTGTTTTAATGGACTTTTTTAATAAAAAGCATAGTGTGAATTAAGAACGGACAAATTATATAGTGTATATAAAAAAAATACAAGTGGAACTACTGTGATTTATTTCGCTAATATAAATAACTGTAAATATTTATTAAATATAATTTAAAAATAAGTCTTTGTTCAAGTTTATATAATAAACTAGTGTTGTGTAAAGTCGGTCATAAAGTGTACTAATATAAAAAAATCTTGTGGCGTTTAAAAGATAGATTCCGCTTTAAGTATAATACAAAAACAATATATATTACAATGCAGCGACGTGTTAGCATGATTGAAAATAATAATGGAAGAGAACCTGAGCTCATTCTGACCAGTAAATCTACTTACTACATTATATCTACAATACTGAACTGTATTGAAACCTATTATAAACGTACCCCATTTAGTCGTGTGTGTACCGGATTAGATTTATGAATCATGGATACGCAAACGTAAAATATGTAGATATTAAACATAGTTTTAAAATCTGATATTGAAAATCGAAATCTGATTGGGATACGATACTCAGAAAAAGCAATACGACATACGACCCAGGCCAGACTTAATAAGTTAATATTTTTAATATTTAATTTATACTTAATATTTTTCCCTCGATAAGATATTGATATTTTAATAAATATCGATATTTTTTTCACTTCTGATATCCGTATTCCCTACTCGTAGTCGTACATAGTTTTTTGAAATTAGATTTTTGTTGTCATTCAACAAACTTCCTATGAATGTACGGTAGGAATAAATAAATTGTAGGTACTTTACTAAAGTTAGGATGCGAATGAATAATATATATTTAGAATTGTAATTACTTTAAGATGTGAATGTGACATCCAAGACAAACCCTCTCGGGTTTATTGGGTGTAGTTGATATTTTGTAAAATTATTATTTTTAATAAATAAATTTAAAAAAAAATTAGAAAACCGAAAAAATTGTTTAGTTTCTAAGAGGACGCTCAGAAAAAGCAATACGACCCGGATCTACGACAGAAATCTTTAAAAGAGGCGAAATCAAAGTAAGTTGTAATTTTAATACATCGACACGTAAATCGGAAATTATACCGCGTTGTATTTTTGCACAGCGCCATCTACGTACAAACTCTTGAAACAGTAAATTCTGTATTGAAGATTTTTAATACAAATATTGACTAGAAGACGACTAAAATACATTATTTCAACGACGACATTTTTTTAAAAGCTAGTTTCCCGTAATATTTGAAAATATACTGCAACCAAAGTGGAGTCACGGAAGATATTTAAACACCGTGGTCTGGTGACACTTTAATGGAGTTCACAACGAAAGTGGATCATTAATGTGCTAAAATTTCCAAGTACTGGCTGTAAAAGAAAACATAGATAGATAGATAATTCTTTATTGTTCACCACACAATTTTACAGAAAAGAGAACGAACGGCAGTCTTATCACTAAATAGCGATTTCTTCCAGACAACCTATCAGAAATATTTAAAGTAGTTGTACAAGGTGGTGCATAATAGACATAAAAATCAAGATAGTGAATAATATACAAAAAAAAAACAAATTAATCTAACATATAATAGCAATACAATGAAGCATACACATGACAATGCAGTTTATGACTTTAGGTAATGGTCATTAACCAAGTTTTTAAAAACGTCAAATGATTTTGCTTTTCTAATATCCAGAGGGAGGGAGTTCCAAATTTGAACAGCTTGTACTGCAAAGGAATTAGAAAAGAATGTCGAAGAGTGTACAGGGGTCTGTAAGAGCAAGTTTTCATTAGAGTGCAGAGAGCGGGAGTGAGATGTATAAAGAAAACATCGTAATGATATCAGAACACCGATGTAACCGGTGGGTACGATCCGATTCCGTCAAGGGATTAAGAATATCTTTGCGATATGCTACGCAACAAAAAACGAAAATAAAACATGTTCTATTCTTCCAAATGTTTAATCCAAATAAAAAAATCAGAATGTTGAGGAAAATAATCCTCTTTTTCTTGCCCTTATCCTACATTATATGAGGTGGGTACAACATGTTATCTCCTTTCACTAGCCTCTGTTAGCCGTTATCTCAACATAAACGCCCTTTTTCGCCATATCATTTCTAAGCAACTCATCCATTGTTTAAAATTTAGCAGTTACCATCACCTATGGGTGTTTGCAACGCCAGTGGCATCGCGAACATGCTGCTGTCCTATAAGGGTACATGAACTTGGGTCACTAATTCTGTAACACAACACAAAGTTATTATGGCGACATACTTAGGACCGAAGGTTGTCGCCATCCAGACGGGCTTGAGGCCCTACCACGTAGCTAGGGTGGGTGATTTTGTCGCCTTTGCAACAGACGTGAAACGTTTTTATCCGTGCAGGGGTGGAGAAAGAATACTAACCTCTATGGCCGGGGTCGGCCTGTCGTAAAAGGCGACAAAAACAACCCACCCTAGCTACCTGGTAGGGCCTAGCTACGTGGTAGGACTCTAAGCTCGTCTGGATGGCGACCACCTTTGGTCTTAAGTATGCCGCCATAATAACCTTGTGTTGTGTTCCGACATTAGTGACCCAAGTTCCTGTACCTTTATGGGACAGCAGCGTGTTTGCGATGCCACTGGCGTTGCATTCACCTATAGGCAACGGTAACTGCTAAATCCTAAGCGGGCCGTCAGCCTGTCTGCTGTCCTACAGCAATAAAAAAAGGCGCAGGGGTCAGTAATCTTTCTCCGCCCCTGCATGCATAAAAATTCTGCTTCCATCCACTTTCATTTCTATTATTTACCTAGTTTTATGGTATTATTTCCTTCGCATTACATGGCCAGACCACGCTAGCATGCTTTTAAGTTTGAGGAAAACAGTATATCTAATAATTTCTTAATGTAGAAATACCTGCACTGTCTAACCCACGCGACTCGTTGCTATATAACATTAAACTTCTAGTTACTTTACTTAATTTAGAGAAAAGATAGAATCTATCAGCGGGGCTATATGAGATGTTCTGTAATACATATTGTTAATTTTTTACGAAAAATATCCCACGTTTCAACAAATCACACCCACCCTATATGTCATTTAAATATTTATAACGCGTTGTGAATTAACGTATTCCGTCAGGCGTTCTTCCTCGGTGGTGTTTGCAAGCATTTTAAGAACATTTTATTCGATATTGTTTTGTTAAGTGTTACATATTAAGGAGTAACAACATAATAATATTAATATATTTTCCGTCCATAATATTATTATCATACTATTTTGTAAATATTGATTGTATTTTCCTTATTTAATGACGCTTTAGAAAGGAACTGTTTACATATCATCAGTTTACATTTTTACATTCACGACCAGTGCTAGATTTATTAATTTACAATTTTGGAAATGGCGAGATACGATTTGCGCGGCGACGTAACAGCGGTTAGACCTGCCCCTTTACCAATTGGGAAATCTCTCGAAGACGTCTATAGGCTCTGGGTCATCTGCTTATACATACAGTTTTTCTTCATGCAAAAGCGGAGTAAGGATTGTAATTCCTGTGGAACCTCGCAGGAGTTACTATTCGTCGGCCATTGTCGTTAAAGCTACATGGTCCCGAACCCGTTTGGATGGCACTCGCCTTTGGTGCGCCTACGCCGCCATAATAATCATGTGTTGTTTCCCGGCATTAGTGGCCCAGGTTCCAGTACTTCTATGTGGACAAGCGTGTTCATGGTGCCGCTAGCGTCGCTATCATGCATAGGTGACGGTAAGATTTCGCAATTTTAAAAAAGGAACAATTTTTCATTACTACCAATTTGCGTCGTAAGTATTTCCATCGACTACTTTTCTATCTTGAACCGATGCTTCGGACACTACACTTTTAATTTAATATTATTTAATTCCTTATTAAAATATTTCAAGAAACTTAAACACAAGTCAAAACAAACTCTGGGCAACTCCAACAAATAATATAATAGAATCGTAAATCTCTTAACGTTGAAAGCTCGAATTAAAACTTCGGGAATTTCCTTAAAAAGATCCCTTTATAATAATTTCTCATTAACCGTCAGTAGGAGAGGACTTGATAGAATATTCTTGAATGCAGACAGGATCACTCATTCTCTCCATAGTGATAGCTACCCCATCACTGGATAGTGATGGGGTAGCTATCACTAAACCGCTATCGCTAAACCGAGGGGCGGGGGTTCTCAAATACTACGTATAGTCACGAAGGGGAAGGAGGGGGGGGGTGGTGGTACGTTCCCTACGAGGAACCTAATCCAATCATAACACTCAGTGTTATGATTGGATTAGGTTCCTCGGTTTTCAAATGCAAAAGTGCATGCATACCTATAGTTACAAGTAAAAACTAAACACTAAACGCGCCATAACTGAATAAAGCTCAAAAAAAGAGTTTTCCCTTATAGGATATTGACAACGTGACGAAAACATATGCCCCCCCCCCCCCCCCTTCTTTCCTGTAACCAAGCGTGGTATTTCGAAGACCCCTGAACGAGTCACGAAGTATGGATATGTTTCCTACTGCGCACGGACAAATGGAGGATTACTTCTTCTAGTTTATAGGCAGCAAAGTATCCTTTTCCCACGCGGTAAATAGAAGCCAAGTGGTATACAGTTGGACGCCAACCTAGAGGTCCCAGGCTCGAATTCTAAAATGGCATGTACCCCTAGGTAGATTTTTACCCTAGTACGCATATTAAAATTTTATCCGTGCAGGGGCTGAGAATGAATACTGACCTCTGCGGCCGGGGTCGACCTGTCGTAAAAGGCGACAAAATAACCCACCCTAGCTACGTGGTAGGGCTCCAAGCCCGTCTTAAGTATGCCGCCATAATAACTATGTGTTGTGTTCCGGCATTAATGATCCAAGTTCCTGTACCCTTATGGGACAGCAGCGTATTCGCGATGCCACTGGCGTTGCAAAGACTATGGCAACAGTAACTGCTAAATTCTAAGCTTAAAAAAATTAAATTCCTAGCGACAAGAAAGGCGACATTACTAATTAGCCGATCTTTGGATAATCGTTGTTCGTGAACTGTTCGTTTTCTCCACGGAGAGGGATAAGTCTAAATGTTGGAAGTTATGGACTTTCAAGAAAATCATTAGTCATTTTGTTATGTCCCTCCTTAAACAATTCCCGAAACCTTTGTTTCCCTTCTGTCAATTAGTCTATGCGTCGACCGTTTCTCATTAAAAAACATTTAATTACAATTAAATTATCCAATAATTTGCGAACGAGGGACGTTATAACGGACAAATGGGGAGTTTATAAAAATAACACAATTAGTATAAAAAATTAATGTTAAAAGAAAAGCTTCTTCCTTTGATACTGTATATGGGGTGCGTAGACTGGTGGGTCCCACTATCACCAAAATGTGGTAATTACTGTTACAAAGTGCAATTACGTGAGAACCTCCCTTCAGCGCGCAGAAATTTTGATATCAGTTTGTTGCACATAGCAAACCTATTTGTTTTTTTTTATTTTTTCCATTTTCAAAAATCTATTCATTCACATTAATCTTCTAATTAATGTTATAAATGTGAAGTGAGTTTTTATTGTTTGTTACGCATTCACGCCTTAACCGCTGAACCAGTTTTGATGAATTTCGGTATAGTCATAAATTGAACCTTGGAGAAGGACATAGGCTTTTTTTTTCATTTATATAGCAGAACAACGTTTGCCGGGTCAACTAGTGTAATATAATTTGTAGTGACTTGTGAAATTTCGCCTTTTGTCACCAATAATTATTTTAGATACGTCAAGATTGGATGTGTTTATTTGATACTTTCGTACATATTTACTGCCCTCAGGCAAGGGTGCACTGAGATTACTTACTCCTGCGGCTGGCGACGGCCTCTCGTAAAGGCAACAAAATAACCCAAGCTTTGGGCAGCTGCTGTAGTCCCATATGGATGGCAACCAGCTCTGATCTCCTCTGAATAATTCTTTTTATTTATTTATTGCTGTAGGACAACAGACAGGCTGACGGCCCGCTTAGAATTTAGCAGTTACCATCGCCTATGAGTGTTTGCAACGCCAGTGGGATCGCGAACACGCTGCTGTCGCATAAGGGTACAGGAAGTTGGGTCACTAATGCCGGAACACAACACAAGGTTATTATGGCGGCATACTTAAGACCAAAGGTGGTCGCCATCCAGACGGGCTTGGGGCCCTACCACGTAGCTAGGGTGGTTGTTTTGTCGCCTTTTACGACCGGCTGACCCAGGCCGCAGAGGTTAGTATTTTATACTCTGCCGCTGCATAGATAATCACTACCTTGTACTTATCATTTCCTACGTAGATTGTATCCGTGACGGATCTTGTTCATAACATCATATTGTCGTACTTTGATAGATTTCGCAACATGACAGATGACCTAATTGAAGATAATTTCGGCATAACCGCGTCTTCTTCGAAAAGTGGAAATTGTGATTACGTGGAACAAGCAGATAATGTATCTCCATTACATTTCGTTGAATTTGGTTTTTATCACTCAAAGTTGGATGTCATACGGCTGGATCCTTGTATGTTCATGGCTGTATCGATCATATAGACAAACAAGTCATTTGTAATCTTTGATTAGTTAATCTACCTTGTTAAGGTATACTGTGAGTATCCTATTATATACGACATGACAAAAATATTTTTTTGGTTCTTACGTAATTTATATTTTTAAAATAATTTATTTAATCATTTTCTATAATCTCAATAATAATTGTACAAAAAAATGTATATTTATATTATTTTACTCTAAATAAAAATGATTCACCAAAATTTTTCTTTATTTAAATAAAACGTCGATATTCGAATGGTTATTACTAGACTGAAGAACCCAAAGTTGTTACATACAACATAAATGAACTAGACTAAAATAATTGTTGATTTTCTTTTCGAGATCTCTAAAACAATACGCTCAACTTGAAACTTAGTATACAGTAAAAGCTCTTTATTCACGGGGTATACGTTCCGTAAATATGCCGCGAATACGAAAACCGTGAATATGAATGGTATTTTATATGGGATTATAAGGGATACATTCCTAGATGACAAAATAAAAACAAATATATAAAAAATCAGTTTGGATTATAAGTGATAAAAGTGGATTTACATATTGTTTTGAGTACGTTTGTGGAATTTGAGGTTAATTGACGGTATGTATTTATTTATTTACATTATAAATTAAAATACTTTTTTTCTACAAACGTAGGATAACGCGAAGGATAAAATTTTTAGAAAGATTTTTGGAATGACTCTCGTTACGCCAAAGAAGTATAACTTCTTACGTTATTTGTTAAATGTAATCCAAACAGCCTTCCGAAATTCAGAGATCAACAAAAATATAATGAAAGACATAAAAATAAGTTAATAACAAACTCAATCAATACATCCCTATCCAGCAAAAGTATATTTGGTATACCACCCAAAATTTTTAATAAATTACCCAATAGTTTTAAAAATCTTGACACCTCAAATTTTAAAAGAATATTAAAATTATTCTTTGAGAAATGTTATTACAATATAATGGAATTTTTGAATGACGATTTGAAGTAATATATGTTAATTAACAATATATGTAAGTTTTTAGAATTAAGAATTTATTGTGAAGTAATTAATTAATTTCCCAATAATATTTGTAGGCCTAGGGGCAAAAATGCACTGGGAACAATTTGTAAACTGTAACTACCTGCATTTTAACAAATAAAGATTATTATGATTATGATGACGTGCGTACATAAGTACACACACACACACACTTTTTTATAGCTTTGTACAAAAAGACTGACGGCCCACTTAATAGAAAGCAGTTACCGTTGCTTATGGATGTGTACATCACCAGATGCAATTCCAACGCTCCTGCTTCAAAGGCATCTGGAATCTGGGTTACTTATGCCAAAACATAAGGTTATTAAAGCGGCATATTTAGATGGTTGTCATCCAGGAAGATTTATTATTTTTCTATTTCTGTTTTATTTTTTTAAAACGTAACGAACTTCGTTCTCGATGGGGGTCCCCCGACCGCATTTTTTTTCTACTAATATGTATGTACCAATTCACCGATCCTCCTCCTCGAGTCGTAGTCCTCATATCTGAGGGTCGTGACCAACACCTTCCAGTCCATCACGTATGGTTGTTTTCCACTGCTTCCTGTTCTCAGCGCCGTGTAGCGCCGATAAGACCCGCGAATAAAGAAATCTTTAGCCGCGAATATAGAAGTTGGGTCGCATTTTTTAAATCAATGAATAGTGACGTGAATGAAGGAAGCGCGATTATGGAGCTTTTACTGTGGTTACTCATTTTGCGATTTAGACTAGTATTATATGTAGGTACAGCTAGTATTATATGTAGATGAGCGATGTGGCTAACAGGAAGAATAGGACTATTTTACTCCATTCTAGGATCAGCCAAAGAAAGGTAACGTTCGTTTTTTAAGCCCCAGCGCAAGGTTGCATCCGAAATTAGACACTTACAACCAGATGCTGTTTACTCCCTTCAACATTCACTCAACTATTGCAAAATGTGGCACTATGCTGTGACTGTCTACAAGTTTTGACAACGACAGAAGTAAAGCGATGAGAAAATATTGTCATTCGGTCAACTAAAGAAGTTAAACTAAACAAAAGAAGAAAGTCTAGAACTGTATCAATTAATTATCTCTGATCAATTTAATCTTCTTCTTAATCATGAGGACGAGCCCCAATATCGACCCATTGATCGACAAAATCAAGCCAGCTGTTGGTGAATGCACTAGGACAGAAAGCAGGAGGACGTCCAAAAATTATAAGATTAGTAGCAGCCCCACCTTATCTAAAACGACGCACGACGCGCAATAGCACAACTTCTTTCCCATTCATACATCTGTTGTCTCATACACATTAATTTATCTATTTTTGTTAGCGTCTATTTACATACATTTTCGTAAATAAAATAATCACTATTTTCTTTGGAATCTCGGAACTGACTTTTATAAGGACACTACTCCCAACAAGACCTCTGAACAAGGAATTTGTGACCCAAGTTCCTGTACCCTTATGGGACAGCAGCGCGTTCGCTATGCCACTGGCGTAACAAATACCCATACGCGACGGTAACTGCAAAATTCTAAGCGGGCTGTCAGCCTGTCTGCTGTCCCACAGCAATAAAAAAATAATAATAATCAATGTACATATAGAAGATATACGATCAAAGTTTCACCGGAAGTAGGAATTAATCATTATCAAAAAATCGATTGAGTCATTATAAACGGTCGTGTCAGCAAACGTACAGACATGCACGAGTCACAATATTGGTTTCCGACTTCTGTGATCTCACTAACCTTGACCTGCTCTTGACATGACTCATAATGCATTTCATATGCTTTTTAGTTGTTATTAATTGATTGTTACTAACACAAAATTATAATATCATGCTTGGTCATCGGATATAGGGACGGCTTAAGTTTTTGTCATATTGTCAATACCTCTAAAGCAAATCTCGCACTTTTTTGAGCTATGGTGTCAAATATGGCGTGTTTAACGTTTAGTTTTTACTTACACCTATAAGTATTTTTGATTATTATATTCAAAAGAAAGGCGGCACAAAAAGGCATTTAAAAATTAAATACGTTATCGACACGCACTATAAATGTGAAAAATAAAAAAAATAGATGTAACTTCTAAACGTAGATATATATTACGAGAAGCGACAGATTTCTATCGTATCCTAAAAGTAGAGAAAACAAAGACCCTAAAGACGTAATAGAAGAATATTGAAAACAATATTCTTATGAAAAACAGCCTCTATCAGAAATTATATTATGTAAAATCGAATAAGCTATCAATAGTTAGAAAAAAAAACAAAACACCAGGAGACGACCAAGTAACGAATGAGTTACTGAAATCAATGTTAGAACCCTTGCAAAGACCTGCAAAAATACTTTCGACAGAGTACCCACGAATACTCTTCAAATCACGAATATCCCGTCTCAATGGTCTAAATATACTATCAGGTTATAAAAAGGGAGTATAAATGAATTGAATAATAATAGACCAATTAATTTAATGAGTAGTAATTACAAATCAAAAATCATACTTAATAGACTGTCTAAAATTCTCGATGAGAATCATACTTGAGAGCAAACCGGGTTTCGTAAATATTACTCCACAACTGATCCTAACATTTTTGTAGTAATCCAACTAATAGAAAAGGCTAAAGAATACAAGAGAAAAATTTACATCTGCTTTACTCGTACACATTTTATGAAGGCTTTCGATTGTTTAGAATTAGAACTTTTTTTGTTTTAGTAGGCATTTTAGTAGAAATTAAATCTCAAAAAATATTGAAATAATATTGTTTTACATCTCGCTATTTTAAATTTGTACCGATAATTGTTGTTTTAATATTGATAAATAACCAGTGTTTAATCGTTTTTATAAATCAGAAGAAAATGTGATTTAAATTGATACTTTTTTAAATAAGTTTTTGTAGTTGCATTTTTGACTTATTTTGAAAAAAAAAGCTAAAAAACTTGGTAACTCGAAATGGTTCACTTTTGCATAATGGATATGGGGGTTAAAATTATCGCAAATACTCACCCCCTATGACCCCCTAATGGGAATATGTCGAATTACCAATAACCCTGTATTTCAGGCATTAAATAAACAAAGAATAAAAGCTGTGTATATAAAAATCCTATAAAACATATATTCCAAAAATACTGCAAAAATAATAATGGAAAATGAAAGTGATGAATTCACCATCTTGAGAGGTGTCCGACAAGGAGATCCCATATCACCCAATATTTTTTCTTCTGTTTTAGAAATGGTTCTTAGAAACATGAAATGGGAGAACAGAGGCATCAAAATCGATAGAGAATACCTAAGCCACCTACGATTTTCAGATGATATAGTAATTATCGCGGAAGCTCCATTAGAATTGCAAGACATATTACGAGAATTAGCAAATGTAGGGATAAAAGGTGGTATTTTGGTTAATAACTACAAAACCAAAATAATTACTAATAACAAAGAAGTAAATACAACAGTACACTGAGAGAAGTTAGAATTTGTGAGCGAGTATGTATATCTAGGACAAACTATATTATTTGAAGATCTTCATCCTCCTGCCCTTATTCCACATTATATGGGGTCAGTACAACATGTTACATGTTGTAATATAGTAGTGGCTTAGTTTTTACAACCGGCCGCCTGCCTGACGATAAATCCCTTTTTGGAGAAAAATCTGTCATCCTTTTCATTTAAATTATTATTCTCCTTTCACATTAAAAGTAGGACACGAAATTTCGTTGTCAATCATCTAATATATCTTCAAGCGACACTTTTATTGGTTTCTTCTTGAGTAAACAACATCTGAATGTCGGTTTGGGTGTGCAGGGTGGCATTTTTGCGGGGTCGCCGATATTTACGGGGTCCGTGCAAAATTCACATTCGACTACTACGTCACGACGGCTTCTAAATAGGAAATTAGCAGCGGCGACGAGTGTCTTCGAATGCTCTTGGTTCTGCATTCCATTGCGCTTGAATGCAGACATAGGCAGCTTACGCACAACGCGTCCATCTTAATACATTTTGGTGGTAGCTCACAGCAATATTCCTCTTGGCAAGTTAGAGGCCTTGAAACTCGCGGCTTCTTTTACAACAATAACAACCTTCGGCGAAGGACATCGTTTCAAGCAGGGATAGCACATATGTCACAGCACGATTTGAAGATCAAACCGAAAAATAAATCAATAAGAGAAAAGCAACATCTTGGAAAAAAATTGGGGCTAGAAAGAGATTATGAAAAACAAAGAAATTAATATAGAAATTAAAAAGGAGAGCGAGAAACTTGCCGTGCATCAAAAGAAAATGAAAAGGGGTATATTAGGAATAAAATTGCAAGATAGAATTTCAAATAAAAATTAAGGGAAATGACTAGAAGAATAGACGACGTTAATAATAGAATTCGTGGATCAAACTGGGAATGGGCAGGCCAGGTGTCCTTACTTACTCTACTAGGTAGTAAGACAAGAATTCAACAGATGGAGTTGTAAAATATTAAATTGGATACCGCGGGATGAGAAAAGATTAAGAGGAAGATCTAGAAAGAGATGGGACGATGTGTAGTATGTATGTATCGATGTAATATGTGGTAGAAACTGACGACTTCCATTATATAAGTATTTTAAAAAAATCACGTATCATGAATACGTGCCCTTAACCAGTCGTATCATATAATTAATCACCTTAAAAGTGTGTATGTTCCTCAAAATATCTAAAGTTTATACGAGCCATTTGAATGTAGCCTTTCATAAACATGCATTTCGAGTGAACATAAAGGTTCAGAGACTAGCATCGCCCACACAGACCCAAAGGTTATGCCCAGCTCACCTTGGCCCACTCGCTGTTCCATAAAACAATAAACTCATATTATGGTCACTTTGTTTACGGGATTTTAATTCAAAACGTATGTGAAAGTATTGAATAATAAATAAATAAATATATTGAGACATTTCACACAACGTCATCTAGTCCCAAACTAAGTAGCATAGCACTCGCGTTATGGGTACTAGATAACTGATATACTGCATTTATATGCTTATCTTTTGTAAATAAATACATATTATACATAAACAACGAGACGCGAGACGGGAATCGAACCCATGACCTCCGTAAGCGTACTAACATGCGTTAGCCGTTACGCCATGAGAATGTTTAAAACTACACTACCCAGGATTTCGTACGCGTTCCAAGGTTTTCTGCGATAAATTGTAGTCTATCTCCTAAACGTCTGTGCGTAATAGCATCCGATCCCGTTCTGCTATTCTGATATGATAAACAAATAAATATTCATACAAATTTAAAGTATGAAACTGTAGGGTAACAAATGTCTGGCCATGCCGCCTCCGCCGAGCCCCGGCAGGAGGGGTAGACCCAAAAAGTGCTGGCTTGACGTCGTAAAGGGTGATATGCGTGCCAATGGGCTCACTACCAGGGATGCTGAAGGTCGCGCGAAGTGAAGTAGAAAAAGTCGTAAAGCGGACCCCGGGCACCGAAACGAAAGTTTGGGTGGCAACCAGGACTAACGCTAGGATGATGATGATGATGATAGAACTGTAGGGATTTAGATTCATCAAACTGTTTAGCAGAAAGCATTTGGTACTGCCTCCTGTAAACATTTTTTTATCAAGTAAAAAATTGTCCATGTCACGAAAAAAATTGTAGTCCTTTAGAGCAAGTTCTGGCTAGTACGGTTGATGACGTATGGTTTCTAACTGCAGCTTCTGTAGATCTACAACGGTTTCAGGTGCAGTTTGAGGTTATCCCATGATTTCTCCATAGAAATAATGTTCTTTTTATGGGCCCGCTTAGAATTTAGCAATTACTGTCGTCTATGGGTGTTTGCAACGCCAGGGGCATCGCGAACACGCTGCTGTCGCATAAGGGTACAGGAACTTAGATCACTAATGCCGGAACACAACACAAGGTTATTATGGCGGCATACTTAAGACCAAAGGTGGTCGCCATCCAGACGGGCTTGCGGCCCTACCACGTAAGTAGAGTGGGTTGTTTTGTCACCTTTTACGACAGGCCGACCCCGGCCGCAGAGGTTAGTATTCTTTCTACTTTCTTACACATAGGTGACGGTAACTGCTAAATTTTAAGTAAGCCGCCAGCCTGTCTGCTGTACTACAGCATTAAAAAAATAGATCTCGCTCGACTTTTGTCGGTTTTTCATGATCATCCCGTCCCGTAGCTCACGCGAAGAGAGATACTCATGCGTCCCCTAACTATCGAGTACGATATATGACTGTTATGTTCGTCTTTGCTTTCTTGTCCCTCTGCTCATATCCTGAGGTGTGTATAGTGTGTACATTTTGGTTCGATGTATTTTAGATACATAATGACTTACATATATTCTCTCTTATATTCTGTTCTCGGTCGACAGACAGCAAAAGAATTTTCGGTTTTTTCGCGGTTGATTGCCACATTTCTATCTCTTATTTAACGAAAAAAAGAAGAGTCCTGGAAGACATGGTTGCAAATAGGCACGGAGTTACTCTTATATCTTATACTCTTATATACAGCGTACGTCCGTTTCCGAAAGATTCGGTATACGTTGTTTATAAGCTTCCTTATTCTCCATGAATAATAATAAATATATAAATTAATTAACAAATTAAACTTTCCTATTTGCTTAAAATTTGTTACTCCTGCGCCAATTTATATATAGTATACGGGCCTATAACCTCATATCCTAATTACATATAAAATCTACGCGGCTGCGTATGGTCAGATTATATTCAATAGATATACTAGTCTGTTAGTTTATTTACCTTAAATTGTATTGGTTTGTATACATATAGTATGATATATGTAATGTTTGTAATATTATTCTACAGGTAAAATGATATAACGAAACAGATACAATAAAAATAATATATTATGTATTTATTATTACTTAAACATTAATTACTTAAACATATAATATATTGTTAGTATATAAAATTATTAAAAGCAAAAAAAATATGTGGTTGATATGAAGAAACGTGGGTCAACTATGATTATTATAAAGGTTAGCACTGAAAAACAGCGCCATGTTTCCCAACACGGCATGATGCTGAGGGCTGACCTTATTGGTTGGAGAAGGCATTTACAAATACATGACTGTTTTGTAATTTATTTTTCATCTTACATGTCTGTTCTTCTTTACCAATATAATACTTTTCTTTCTTTCTTTATTACACAAGAATTGATATTTATAAATGTTTACCATCTCCGTAGGGCAACGGCTTTCGTACATCGGAACGCCTGCCCGGTTTCGATACTCATTCTATAACCGTCGTCAAGTATCCATAACGTAAGCGCTGTGCTGCTTACTTTTCTGTTAATCGTCACCTTTCGCCACGTTTTTCCAAGGCGCATTAGCAGGTTACGTATACCAGTAATCTTGGTTTGCAGGTTCTCTCACGATGTTTCCCTCACCGTCGGTACATGCCAATTAAGCTACAATTTACACGTTAGGCGAGAAAAACTGCCTGGTGCATGCTACAGTGGGATTCGAACTCGGAACCTCCCGATTGGTCACCAAGTACAATCACTGAGCTACCAGGTACCTGTTGTCACTTTTATTTATTATTCATTTCAAATTATTAAGGTGGATTTATATTTGTCTGACGTGTCGTGTTGTGATGCGTCAGAAGCATATCGGTTTCATTCATTTAATATGGTTAGGGACACATTTTTATGTCGTGATGCGTTCTGTCTCTGTCCTAAATGTATGAAACCGATATGCTTCTGACGCGTCACGACACGACACGTCAGACAAATATAAATCCACCTTTACTTAAAGGCGTGGTTTTTTTTCGTCAGAAACGAGGACATCAGCCCACTTTGATAAGGAGTCGTAAATAGTCGTTTTTACCACTATTACATAGATTTATATAGATAACTTCCTATAGAAAAATAATATTTTTTTTCAAGTTTGAGTGGCCAGGCGTCTGAAAGAGTAATAGAGAAAGAAACATCACAGAAAACACTGTTTCGCCCTATCGTAGCAGTAGATCAGCAGATCCAGGATATCTAGATAAAAACTTCGGAAGCAGCTAGAATTAATTTAAAGAAGAAGCGTTATATTTATTGTGTGAACGAAATCACAGATCACAATAGTATAACTGCTTATTCAAATTAGGGGCGTCCTATTTTAAATAAATAAATACAGCAATTATCAGCGAACTTACAAACTCATATCTGTATATGCAGAGCCCACTTTGTATTATCTAACACAAATAATTGATTACGCGGCGGTTTGTGGGAATGATTTACTTTACAATATCTACGTATGCTTGTTGAAATGTAAGACAAGTAACAATTTTGAATTTCGAACTCATCAGTTAATATATAGGAATTAATTAACGTTCTATAATGATTGACACAGCGCCACCTAATCTCAAAGTAAGCTAAAGAACCATTATATTATGGATATATTTTTTTTTTTTTTTGAGTTTACTCCTTAAGAATCGATTTTCATATATAAGGCGCCCGGTATGAGAAAAATGTGAGAGTAAAATTTACTAATGAATGACCTCGTTACGTTTTTGGTGCGCGTGCACCGGAACACATTAAACAAAACAAAACAATGTATCTCTCAAGGCAAAAATTACTTTATTTATTACAACTTAAGGTTGATTTCACATTAAATGTTGTTTAACATGTCTTTTCATTTGTAAGTGACAAGAGTAATTTACCTATTGCTTTGCTCATTTTATATGACGAATGATCGTAAGTATTAGATAATGTTTTGGAGATTTGTGACTTTATTACTAGGTGCTCTAGTTGTAATTAGGTTGAACTTAAAACTTTTTTTATATATGTATATTATTTTCATTAAGTTGTTAATTTACCCTTTCATATGATATTAATCTTTTTTCAGTTAAATAAACTCTTTTTGCGTATGTTTAGACAATCGTACTTAAGTAGTAAACTCCAGTCGTGCGTCGGAGCTGACACACACAGTTTTTTTATTATTGCTGGGGGATAGCAGATTCGCTGACGGCCCATTTAATAGTAAGCAGTTGCCGTCACCTATTGAAGTTTTCAACGCTAACCGCGAACACGTTGCTGTCCCATAAGGGTACCGGAACCTGGGTCACTAATGCCAGAACACAACACAAGGTTATTATAGCGGCGTACTTTAGACCAAGGGTGGTTGCTTTCTAGACGGGACTACCACGTAAACAGGATTGTTTTGTCGTCTTTTACGACAGGCCGACCCCGGTGGCAGGGGTTGGATTCTTACTCCGCCCTTGCACGGAGAGACATATTCGACAAATGATATACTTCTATACTTTAAGTTATAAATAAATTCATATTCTACATAAACACAATGTACGAATGTTACGTGACAAGAAATATGCTGGAAATGAAACTGGACGGATACAAAATGAGGGGTAGACTAAAGAAAAGGTGGATGCGTTGTGTAAAACATGATATGGTAAAAACGGTGTGATGTTGAGATGACGACTAATAAAGAAAAGTTTAAGGAGAGAACATGTGCCGACCCCATATAGTTTGGGATAAGGGTAGGAAGGAGACAGGAGTGTCGGCTCCGTTGGTACGGCCACGTTCTACGGCAACCAGATGCTTACGTGGGTAACAAATGTCTGGCCATTCCGCCTCCGCCGAGCCCCGGCAGGAGGGGTAGACCCAATAAGTGCTGGCTTGACGTCGTAAAGGGTGATATGCGTACCAATGGGCTCACTACCAGGGATGCTGAAGACCGTGCGAAGTGGAGTAGAAAAAGTCGGAAAGCGGACCCGGGGCGCCGAAGCGAGCGTTTGGGCTGCAACCGGGATTTAACGCACAGATGATGATGATGATGAAGGGTAGGAAGGAGAATAAACACTCAGACTTGGGACAGGAATGATGGTAGGTTGGGAATGATGCGAAGATAGGAACAATCTCAATACGATTCTTGCATTATTTCACTTACACATTAAATTTCGTAATATTAAAAATAGCTTCGTAGTTTGCTTTGCATAGCGATAATTTATTTGTTATCTGCAAGAGCAGTAATCTATCTATCGTCATCTATTCCCACTCCATAAGAAAGCTAGATTCTTGTCCAGGATTGAAGGAGTTAAATTTAAAGTACTTTAATTATTAATGCCATATTAATGAAACTAAATAGAGAGAACACATTCTCAAAGTAGATTCCCATGTAAACCAGAAAAATATACAAAACCATTTCGACACTTAATAATGTGAGAACAAAGTATAGCATTGATATAAAGTACGATGTTTTTGGAATTAATTATAACATTTATCAAACATTCTAATACTCACGTTTAAGATTTTGGGATTAGAAGAACTCAGTTTAATGTTACGTCTTAAGGAACCTCCATCATCTTTCAAGTAATAGCTACAGCTTTCGATGCTTCTTAGACTTGCAAGCTGTTGAGTAATATCGCAGAGTTTAAGCTCCTGTGCAGCTATTTTAACAAATATAGTGTGACAATTGACAAAGTGTGATCTTTAAGAAAATAAGCAAGAGAACGCTTGTGTTATAGGTTCTAAACAACGAATAAGTAACGACTTAAATACAATTTTTTTTTAATTTATGTATGACAGCAAACAGGCTGACGGCCCACTTAGAATTTAGCAGTTACCGTCGCCTATGAGTATTTGCAACGCCAGTGGCATCGCGAACATGCTGCTGTCCCACAAGGGTACAGGAACTTCGATCAATAATGCCGGTATTCCGGCATATTTTGTGTTGTATTCAACACAAGGTTATTATGGCGGCATAGTTAAGACCAGAGGTGGTCGCCATCCAAACGGGCTTGGGCCCCTACCAGATAGCTAGGGTGGGTTGTTTTGTCGCCTTTTACGACAGGCCGACCCCGGCCGCAGAGGTCAGTATTCTTTCTCCGCTCCTGCACGGATACTATTATTTTCTCAGTTTTATAAGTAATTTATATTATACGGGTAGAAGAGAAAAAAAGGAAAAATATTCGTATTGTATATTTTTATTTCTTTTTGTTGTCATATTTCTAAGTTCTAAAGATTAGAAATAATTAAACTAATAAAAATATTTATACCTAAAAATTCCATTTCAACAGCATCCACAGCTGATATTTGCGGCATCAAGAAGTATTTTCCTTAAGTGCAATTGCATCTGAAAAAGTATTTTTACATTATTTTTAGGACATTAAATAGGATAAATTTTTGACAGATTACGCATTAATTATCAAGAAAAAGAATATTACAATGAAATTTCCATAAAGGCATGGGCTTTATGGAATAGCATGTCAATGTTACATGGAAACAATGCAAACTCTTAAAATGTAACCTGAGAGCGACTTACATTACATAGTAGGTTAAATAATTTATTATAGCAACATACTAAATACGACACCGGTGTTTACATTGTTCACTGAAGCAAATGGTCTGGAAATATGAGCTCGCTTTGATTTAAGGCCATGGAATAAGCAGCTTATATAAAATGAAATTGTTTGCAACAGTTAATTGGGTAATTTCTGTTAAGGCGTAAGGATCTAAATCTCCTACCAGCTGGTGCATCCTGCTAAACGAAGGCTATCTCTGAAGATTTTACAATTGTAATTGGGACGGTAGTCTGGTAACGGTAATTAAGCTAAATTTAGTAATTTATTTTAACGATTTAGGCTAACGGTCCACTTAATATAATAAGCAGTTACCGTCGCCTATGGATGTTTGCAACGCTAGGGCACCGCGAACATGCTGCTGTCCCATTAGGGTACAGGAACTTGGTCACTAATGCCGGAACACAACACAAGGTTATTATGGCGGCATACTTAAGACCAAAAGTGTTGGGGCCCTACCACGTAAAGATCGCGATATTTCTAAAACTATTGACTCATGATTGACTTGAAATTTTGCATAGTTACTCATTTCGGATTTTACGGAAATTCTATCCAAAATGTAATTTAATATATATGACAGAACAAGGTTTATGGCAAACGCAATCAGCTATTTGTAAAGACGTAAAGGGTGATATGGGTGCCAATAGACACACTACCAAGGATGCAGAAGACCGTGTGATGTGGAGAAGAAGAAATCGGAAAGCGGACTCCGTGCACCGAAGCGAAAGTTTTGGTTGCAACTAGGATTTAATGTAAGGATGATAATAATAACGACTATTGAGGATTTTTACCATAAGCTAAAACAGCCTATTTCATACCCAATGAGTGACTTGAAATTTGTGAACAAATCCCACAGTCAGTGTCCACGTCCTGACACCTTATGTGAATACATGTGTTCAAGCATTGTAGTACTGTCAACGAACAGATCTGACGAATCTTACTGAAAGCCCATCTAGCTGAATTAGTTTTATCGTTTGCCTCTAACCTCGGAAGCTATGCGTAAGAAAATAAATGGGGCTTAATTTTTTATTCCCGACTCACAATCCAACGGCGAGCAGTTCGTGTTGTCGGCGATCCCATACTCACAGACGGTCTAGATACGCTTGGACTTCGGAGAGACTTTGCGTCTCTTTGCGTATTCTACCGTCTGTACAACGGGGAGTGTTCGGAAGAACTATTTAGAATGGTGCCCTCGTAGTCTTTCTACCACCGCACTGCCCGCCATCGGCTGGGTGTTCGTCCCCATTTCTTGGAGCCTCTTCGTTCTTGTACGAAACGTTTCTCTAGAACGTTCTTGCTGCGTACTCTCAGGATCTGGAATGAGCTTCCGGCTGAGGTTTTCTCAGCGCGGTACGATATGGGGTTCTTCAAAAAAGGCGTTATAAAATTTCTTCGAGGCCAGCAGCGCGTTGGTATTGCCTCTGGTGCTGCAAACGTCCATAGGCGACGGTGACCACTTGCCATGGTGGGCCGTCTGCCTGTCTGCTGAACGCGAGCTATAAAAAAAAACATTTAACACTAAACCGTGCTCGTATATGCTAGCTGAGAACGAGCAAAATAAGTAATCATGAAAAATAATTGCGATACCTAAGCCACTTCTTATCTTTATGAGTATGCATGTTTGATTCCACGAAGAAATATCAGTTAATAAAATGCAAATAATGCAAATTTTCAACTTTTATGTATTTGCGAAATGTACAGCTGGCTGGGAAGCAAAGATTCATGTCACTTGACTCATAAATATCTTAGATAATGAATTTCCATTGAAATCGGTCGTATAAATATCAAATTACTTGCTTCCAATATTGTCTCATTGCGTATATAAAATCAAAGATAGAAGTTTTAATTTAGTTTGATTGTTGTTAAAATACCTAAATCTCGCATCTAATATTATTTTAAAATGCACATCGACATTGTAGATGTGCATCATCAACGTCCTCATTCAGAGGCGAAGTAAGAATTCTGCAGCTGGCGACGGCCTGCTGGATTCCGAGCCCATCTGTATTTTTTATTTTCATTTTTTTATTTTTATTTTTTTGGGAAACAAACAATTACAATACATCACAATATAAAGAAAACATAAAAATTAACAAATCAGTAAAGTTTCCACTTATAGGAACTGTATGGCAACTAACCCTGGTCTCCAAGTGTGCCACCATAATATTCTTGTGTTATGTTCAGGTATAATTTCTGCAAATAAGTTAACAGGCACAAATGCATGTGTTTGCTACTCCGTTTTACGACTCCAGAAAATAATGCATTTTGAAATTTAGTAAAAAACATATATATAAAACTCAGTTTTACATTAATTTTAAGTTCAAATTTGATTTAACAATGAAAAGGTAATTATGTAATATTTATACCTTTAATTATGTAGACAAAGTAGGGTGCTTATACAAGTTCCTTTATTTACAGTAGCGTAAATAGTTTTCTTAACTGTTACAGGAGCATTTTGTTTGAACAATTAACAATGACTTATTATTTGCTTATTAAATATTTTAGATAGAAGATTTCTAGTAAAATGTTTATCAGAATTCCTTAAATGATTTACCACGAAAGAATATTTTTAGAATGATCTTACAAACATTATCAGGCGATGATTTTATCATTTTAGTCATAATTGACTTCATCATTTAGAATGATGATGAATGATAATGGATTTTAAGCGTTTTTTTTTAAAGACTATTCCCTACACTATGTGTAAATTCTACAGCCTATCGTGAGCATCGGCGTCCCAGCGGTGGAGTCGGGTCTTCCCCTAGAACACACTTGTCCAAGGCGGGTTGACTTTTACGTGTGTTTTTTTCACCGTCGATATGGTACATGGCTTATGCTATAATTTGCAGATTAGGCGATAAAAACTGTCTCATCCGTGCATGCCACCATTGAACCCGAGATCTTTAGATTGGTCTCCCAGAATTATTACACTAGCTTCAGTAGTGTATTTCACTAGCAGTGTAGAAAGCTAGTGAAAAAAACCCGTATAAGAAGGCCTTTTTGCAAGTAACGTATTCTTACATTCAACTAAAACAAATAAGTACAGATAAACCTATATTCCGTAGGGATCGATCACACCGCACAAGAGCGGAGCAAGAATACAGACCCCTGCGGCTGGGGGCGGCTTTTTGTAAAAGGCGACAATACAATCCACCCCAGCTAGGTGGTAGGGCTCCAAGCCTGTCTGGATTATAATTATTATTATTATAATTATTATTAATTGTTGTTCAATGACCCAGTAGCAAATTTGAAAGAAGAAAACAAGTATCCATTTCTGGAGATAAGAATTACTTAGAATGATTGCATCATTAATTAATTGCAAGGAAGGCGAAAACGAGCGTTTGCTGAAATGAGACGAACCACGCCTTCACGTGTTGCCAGGGTGATGATTCAAAAAGCGATTTTCGCCGAGTTGTATCACGTAGCATATTTTCCGAGAAATTAGATCGCTGAGAAAAAATCCTTGTAGGGACTTTTCATATTTATACGTTAAATTTAGGCCAAGGCTTTCTAAAGTATATGAGCTAAATTATTGTAAGAGCGGATTTTGGTTCTGTGAATTGAACTTCGATAATTACATTGCATTGGCATGCAGCAGAGATGCGAATGTTGAGATGGATGAGCGGAGTTATTGTAATGGATAAAATTAGAAATAAGTATAGTAGGGGAAGTTTGAAAGTAGCGCCATTGATTAAGAAGCTAAAAAGTAATAGATTAGCCTGGTATGGCCATATAATGCGAAGAAAAGAGCGTCATGTAACAAAGAGGATGCTAGAAATGAGAGTGAATGGATACAAGGGGAGAGGTAGACCAAAGAAAAGATGGATGGATTGTGTAAAAGATGATATGGTTAAAAAAGGTGTGAATTTTTAGATGACGGCTAATAGAGGAGAGTTTGGAGCAAGGGCAGGAAGAAGGAAGAAACTTTTATTTAGGGCAGTTTGGGTCGCAAAAAATATTTAATCATCTAGATAGAACGCGTGGCAGATGTAATACTGTAATTATTATTTCTAAATTTACTCTACCATGAACCGTAAACGCTTAACGGACTAACTGATTAATTGATTCATCTAAGGAAATGACGTAATAAAATAAATTATAAGTGGAAAATGTGAGAAGAGAACACATCACGTTGACCCCACATGAAATTGGAAGGAATGATGAAGTAATAAATGAAGTAATAAAGATACTATAGATAATCTATCCTACGCTTCAAATGACACTAATTTCAAATGTGTTGGATGGTGGGGACGTTTCTTCTCGTGTACCTTTGGTGGAAGGTTTTTTCATTACGTATTTTATCTTTAAGAGAACCGCATAGCCCGCGTCATAGCCTGCTGAGCGACTTGAAATTTACTGACCAACCCCGCCATCAGTGTTCATGTTTCGGCGTTGCTCAAAGACTCATTCAGCACTAGGGGTTGATTGACAAAAAGACTGAACCGCGCTATGTCAATTGTCACATTATATTAATTTTCTTTTTGACATCGAGGAATAAAATTCATGAGAGTCTTTTCAGTAAATCAGTCGCTGGATAATACTTTTCTATATTTAAAACAGAAACAAAATTCCAAAATTAAATTACAAATATATGAGAAGTCCCTAAAGGCTGTTTTGAGTTGATACATCGCGCGTGTGTGGAAACAAACTTATCTATAGTGAAACACATAGCGAGGTTGACAAAGAACTGCCTTTTATATTATTATAAAAATAGATCGTCTACAAATGCATCAACAGATGGCACTGCTAGTAAACAATAGAACGTTTACAGATGCTCCAACAGATGTCATCACTAGTAATTAAATGACTAACAAACTGTTATTGTAGATATATATTTAACACCCCCACTATATCACAATAACCCTAAAACAAAATAAACTAAACACTAGTTATACCCAAACTATGCATGAACTTGTAGTGTTTGTTTTTATTTAAACCTTTTGTTAAGAGATCAGCGGGCATATCAGCTGTTGGCAAATATTTAATATTTACAGTTCTGTTTGCGACACATTCTCTACAAAAATGATACCTGACATCAATGTGTTTTGACCTTTTGTGGAACATAGGGTTTGCCGACAGCTTTTGTGCACTCTGATTGTCATTGAACACATTAATAGTATAATCAGAACCAGTTATTTCATATTGCAAATTTTTCAAGTACAATGCTTCTTTACATGCCTCTGCTATCCCCATGTATTCTGCCTCTGTACTTGATAGGGCCACTGTATTTTGCTTTTTACATTCCCATGAAATTACACTATTACAGAGAAGAAAACAATAACCAGTATAAGACTTCCTGTCTAATGTGTTAGATGCCCAATCAGCATCTACAAAACCTGTAATCTGAGAATTCCCATCTTTACAATATTTAAGCCCATAGCCTTTAGTACTTTTCAAATATTTTAATACTCTCTTTGCATATTCCCAATGGACACTAGTATAACAATTGTTGAATTGACTTAAATAGTTAACAGCAAAAGTAATGTCTGGTCGAGTTAATACGGACAAATACATTAAACTGCCCAAGAGCTGTTGATATGGGGCTTGTTTGTTTATACCTTGACCTTTACTTATTTCTAGTTTGCTCTCCATTGGAGTATCTACAGGTTTACACTCAGATAAATTGAATTTACATAACAACTTATTTATATAATTTTCCTGACTGAGGGTAACGGAACCTTCCTTTTTATTGAAGTTTACATTCATTCCAAGACAATTTTTTACCTGGCCTAAGTCTTTGATTTGAAACTGATTTGACAAAATATTTTTAATATTACTGGTTTCATCCTTATCATTAGAAAAAATAAAAAAATCATCAACATACACTGTTACAATGGTTTTATACTTGTTGTTATTTTTAATGTACATACATGGTTCTAATTTAGATTTTTTATATCCATGACTCTGTAAACAACTATCTACCTTTATATTCCAGGCTCTAGACGCTTGTTTCAAACCATAAATGGCCTTTTTTAGTTTCAACACTTTATGTACATTATCAATAAAATCATAACATTCTGGTTTCTCCATATAAATAGTTTCATCTAACTCGCCATTTAAAAATGCAGTCTTAACATCTAAATGAGTTATTTCTAATCCTAATAACACAGATAAAGCAAACAATAGTCTTAGTGTACTATGTCTCACTACTGGTGAAAATGTCTCTGTATAATCTACACCATATTTCTGTGAAAATCCCTTGGCCACTAGTCGGGCACGATAGCGCACATTATTTTCACTGTCATATTTCTTGCACAGAACCCACTTACACTTAACAATTGTACCACCTTTTGGAATGTCAACTTGTTCCCAAGCATCATTGTCTTCAAAGCACTGTAATTCATCCCGTACAGCTTCCAACCAGTAGGACCTTTCTGATCCTTTCAAGGCTTCTTTTAAGGTAAGTTCACTGTTATTGTCTAAGTCACCATCACCAACATGAGCACTCACAAAACCATACCTATCAGGTGGTTGTCTAGGCCTCGCACTACGCATCATATTAACATTTTCAAATGTCAATGTATCAGTACTACTCTGTGAAGTGTTAGGTGAAGAAGAAGAAGATTCAAGCAGATCATCATCACATGGTAAATATGTATCATCATTGTCATTTGTGCTGATACTTTCTTCTTGAAAATTCTCTGTATCCTCAGTACAATCAGTCCCTGATCCCCCCACTGGAACAAAAGACTCTTCAGATGTCTGATCTAAGACAGAGGTTTCTCTCACTTCTATGGTACTTTTCTGTGTAACATCCTCAATTATTACCACATCTCGGCTTGTTGTGATAGTTCCTGTTTCTGGATTGTAGATCCTGTATCCTTTTACATCATCTGGATACCCCACTAGGATGCATTTTTTTGATTTCTTATCCCATTTTTGTCTCTTTTGTTTAGGCACATGCATCATAACTGTGCTACCAAATAACCTCACATGACTAACATCTGGTTTCACACCTGTCCACATTTCAAATGGGGTTTTTCCATTAAGAGACGATGCAACTGTCCTATTTTGAAGGTACACAGCTGTGTTGGCTGCCTCAGCCCAAAAGTTTTTCCTCAATCCAGCATCAAATAGAAGACATTTTGCTTTTTCTACAATGGTTCTATTGAACCGCTCTGATAACCCATTTTGTTCAGGGGTATACGGATTGGTTTTCTGATGAACAATTCCGTGTTTTGTTAAAAACCCATCCATCTCCATATTACAGAACTCCTTGCCATTGTCACTGAGCAAAATCTTAATTCATTTGTTGAGCTGATTCTCTACTTCAGATTTATATCTTTGAAAATACATTAGCACTTCACTTTTGTTCTTCAAAAAATAAATAAAGATCATTCGGGTATAATCATCAACAAATAGAAGAAAATATTTTGACCCACCTATCGAAGTGATCTCCATTGGGCCACATACATCAGTATGCACTGTGTGTAAAGCTTCAGTACTTCTGTTGGTACCTTTTGGAAATGGTAGACGACTCTGTTTGCCTTCACAGCATGTTATACAAGACAACTTTGATACATCTGTCTTACTGTCAAGTGTCAAGCCTTCCACTGCGTTCTGCATTCGGTTCAAATAGTTGCTATTTACATGCCCAAGTCTGCGATGCCAGACTTCAGCAGACACCATTGCTGCAGTTGATGAACACTCTGGTATGTTCAACTTGTATACACCATTCACCAAACATGCTGTGGCCACCAGTTCTCCAATTCTATTGCGAATCTGACAACCATTAGGAGTAAATGATACACTGTTGCCCTTTGCAATCAATTGGCTCACAGACAGAAGGTTCGTAGTCAAACTCGGTACGCACATCACCCCTTCTACAACAATATCATACACACACGATGACAACAACGTAGAAATCTGTACATCGCCTGTACATGTGACTGGCAGTGTCTGTTTGTTGGCTATAACAATCTCCTTAGTGTTTTGGTTACACGAAACATTCTTCATCCAGTTTCTATTAGCTGTCAAATGACAACTTGCGCCAGAGTCAATATACCAATCACTTTTATTGAAATTGCCATTTAGAAACACAGCACTGAACGCATTTGACTTTTTACGTTCATTGTTTCTTAGATCTGAAGAATTATTTTTATGAAAAGTGCACTGATTGCGATAATGACCAGTTTGTTTACATTTGTAGCACTTGACAACTTTCGAGCTTGACTTTGACGTTTGTTTATTGTCTCTGCTTCCGCTAGTGTTACCACTTCTGTTTTTCTTGAAACTTGTAAACGCACCGTTTCCTGTGGCGCTAGAATCGCCACTACTGTTTCCTTCCTCCATGTCCAATAGCTTCGTTTTAATGGCGTCCGCCGTTATTGCAACTCCACAATGCTCAATCGCCATGATCATAGGTGCATATTTTTCAGTTAATCCCGCCAACAAAAGCGATCCAACCCATTCGTCATTGATTTTGAAACCCGTACCACTCAATTTCTGACTTGTTTCTATAACTTGCGTCACATAGGAAGTCATTGAAGTACAATTTTCAAGACGAATTGAAATAAGCGCTCGCAGCAAACTAATTCTTCTGGTAAATCCCGAATCATCAAAGATTTTCTTTAACTTCATCCATAGCTCCCGAGTGGTTTCTACGTCTCGGATATGTACGTACAGCGATGAGTCGATCGTCAGAATCAACTTGGCTTTTGTCTTCGCGTCGTCTGCGGCTCCTATTGTTGAGGCTCCAGTATCCGCCTTGATGCAGTCTGACATGCCTTCCAACACTAAAAAATTCTCCGCGGCGAAAGCCCACTCACCATAGTTCTCACGCCCTTTGAGCTTAGGCACACTCACTAGGTAGCTCGAAGTCATTTTCACACCGAATTACTTTACAGTTAATATTTCTATCTGCGATCTTAGCTTCAGCTAGCATAATATTCTATCGCAAAAACCTCAAATATCAACTTAAACTGTGAAAAACGTGACCGGCACATAACCTATAGTGAAACACATAGCGAGGTTGACAAAGAACTGCCTTTTATATTATTATAAAAATAGATCGTCTACAAATGCATCAACAGATGGCACTGCTAGTAAACAATAGAACGTTTACAGATGCTCCAACAGATGTCATCACTAGTAATTAAATGACTAACAAACTGTTATTGTAGATATATATTTAACATTATCTTACCATTTTAAATCAAATCACTTTTATAATAACCTCTATTTAAATTAGAATAAGGTTCAAATTAAAAGACTTGTTCAAAAAAGGGTCTGAAGATCTGTGTTTGCAACTAGCGTTCATTTTTCATATACAATTTTGACGGAGAAATGTTGTGCCGCGCCGTAGAACTAAATGAAAACTTAACGAACATTTGCTGACGTCAGCTTAGATTAAAAAGGATAATTTATTTTTATATCACATAAATTAACAACCCCTTTCTAAATGCCGTGACTTAGCTAGGAATTCTTTGCAGGTTTTCTTTCCACAGCTACTTAGTTAGGCTTTAACCTAAGCTCATAATTCCGACTTCAACTCGGCGAACAAGCACTTCGTGTAGACGTAGACAAGCCTCACATTATGTTGACAAGGGAAATACTAGATATAAGGAAGGATAGATTCAGAAATAGAGCTAGTCCAAAGAAAAGAACAAGGAGGTCAATCTTTGATTTACTAAGGCCACCTTTAATTGCTAGGATTTCATGACAGATTGCCTATTTTGGTTTCCTCGCAATTTCCACACTTTTCTATGAGGCAATATGATGTTATACAGTCTGATGGGATTCGAACTTGTTTATTTTAACTGAATGTATTTTGAGTATTATAGTTGAGTATAATGACGAGATAATTTTAGTAGGTGGTACGCAATTAGATATTTACAAAATTTTAAAAGTTATATTCTCTTCTATCCGTGCAGGAGCGGCTCAAAAAAACTGACTTCTGAAACCGGGATCGGCCTGTCGTAAAAGGTGACAAAACAACCTTACCTGATTATCGATTCTTCAGTTAAATCTTAAATTTACTTACAATATACAACCAAATAATTTGACTACATCAAATCCATCCGTGCAGGGGCAGAGAAAGAATACTGACCTCTGCGGCCGGGGCCGGCCTGTCCTATAAGACGACACATTTAGTCGCCTTTTACAACAGGTCAGCGCTTTACGGCCCACCCTATCTACGTGGTAGGGCCCCAAGCCCGTCTGGATAGCGACCACCTTTGGTCTTAAGTATGCCGCCATAACAACTTTCTGTTGTGTTCCGGCATTAGTGATCCAAGTTTATGTACCCTTATGGAACAGCAACGTATTCACGATGCCACTGGTGTTGCAAATACTCATAGCCGACTGTAACTGCAAAATTCTAAGTGGACCGTCAGCCTGTCTGCTGTAATACAGCAATAAAATATCTTATTTTGCTAGGAAGAACGCAAGTAAAAGCTTTTTTGTAAACAAAACATTTAAGAAAGGCGTTATTGGAATTGTAAGCCGATTAATTAGCGAGGAGGATGACAAAAATACGCCCAATGCTTGGATTTAATCACGAAAACTGTGACGTAATTAAAGGATGTTTCACTAAACAGCTTAGAGGGGAAACAATATCGGGAATGGTTTAACTACTGTGTGTGAGGAGTGCAGCGATTTCCAACATGAAATTAATATACATCCATTTTTAAATATGTGTATTTGAGGATGTATATAGACTTCTTATTTGTTTTTCAGTTCTTATCCCAGATTATCTGGGATCGACTCAACATGTTCTATTCTTCCACTCCCCTCTGTTAGCCATCATTTCAACATTCACACCCTATTTCATCTATATTATCATCACCTATTTCATCTATAGTATCATCTTTTACGCAATCCATCCTTCTTATCTTTGGTTTACCTCTCTTTTTGTATCCTTCCAATATAATTTCACTTTAATAAGTGCCATATAATTATGGCATTCTTACCATATATAGACTTCAAACTACTAAAAGTAGGTCTAAAATTGTAGAGTAACTAACAAACCTTGAAGTCTAGGGCAACCTCCCCTGCTATTTGATGATCTACTATACAACGCTAGAAATTTTGACGCCACATTTTTTCTTCGACGATAGAGGTTTCGTCTATGTTGAGGATAGGGTCCCATATCACAATCTGCTAAGGACAACCTTTACTAGAATATTCAGACGAGTTTTACCACTGACTAGAGGCCAATACGTCTCGAAACCAGATACAGGTATTATACTCGCTATGTTCGATGATTCGTTTTGTAATGTCTTGTTACTCTATCAGGAAGGTGCATCCTTTGTTGAATGTAAGCTAAGCGTTTCTTTAGTCTTGATTTGCACCAATTGTGTGTGTGAAATTCCATAATGAGTTAAGAAGTACTTCTATCCAATACTTAAAGTTCCGTAAGTATAGCAATATTCAACCACATAAATAAAATTCAATTTATTTTCTACAAATAAAACTGCTGTCGGATATTTCTGATTGTTCGGCGTCAACAAAATCTTCATCGCCTAAACTTTCTAATATGTAGCTATTGATTATTTGTTTCTTAGATAAATATTTACTAGCTGACATTTATATGGCATATAATTTTGTAAAATGGCCTATGTCCAAAGTATACGTAAATGAGAAAAGAAACAAGGCGTTTGGCGCACACCTTTTCGGGATATTATCGGAGATGTCCTAATTAAGGGAACGCGGGATGGGCGGGGGCCGGCAATATTGCGACCTTTCAATAATTAACATTGGGGACTATAGAGGTCCAGTCGAAGATAAAAGGGGACGTAACGCATTCTCAGACTCAGAAATCATGGCAATCGTTAAAAAACTATATCATAGATATTGAACTCAGACCAGAAGAAACTATTTGCACCTAATGACCCGAGTCTGTATGACAGGAGATGATGAGGAGTATGTTATTTTGAGAAGCAAAAGCCATATTCTACGGTGATTAACGTACTTCTGGTTTCAAAAGAATAGGAATTGAAGAAGAAAAAAGGCTTTTCCTTTTGGATTTAAAAAATCAAATCAAAAAATTGCAGCCCCGTAATAAAATGATTTACATTACATATTAAGACATTACATAATGATCATTCGCCCCACCTACGGCATAGTAGCATCATGCCCTTGTCCAGCTCCTCTTCCACTCTGTGGGGAACCTTACCACTGTATTTGTTTATAACACTGTCACCACGAAACACAGTTTGTTGTTTATCAATTACACAATTTTTTTTTTTACAGTTCACACGGTTCCACAAAGCTAATCAGAAAGCTATTATATATATATATATATATATATATATATATATATATATATATATATATATATATATATATATATATATATATATATATATATATATTATTTTTTATATTTTTATCATCACATCAAATTTACGGACACGTACTCCAACAGCTCTAACAGTAGTCCACGTGTAGATCTATTTGAATCCACTATTACATACATATATATACTTATTTACTATTTTACGAGTTATGTATATCGCGAGACTAAGTTACGCGGGCAATGCGTTACGCGTGACTGGTTTTTCTACGGAGGTGGATCGGTCGGTATGCGAGTGCCGGTTCGATTCTGTGAGCGCTAAAGAGATGCACTCGGAATATTTATTTATTAATATCCCACAACTTTAAAAGGTCTCACGCCAGGCATGGCACTTGCTGCCGGGTATCGGAAACTTCATCGGAACTTGCGCGTCCCAACTGCGCCACCCTCTTGATCAATAAAACACATTTAACCAGTTCCCCTGGCTTGGGGGACCGAGGAATGGGACTACGGGAAATATGGCCGATCTTTGACTACCCACTAAAACCCCGCTGTTCTCCTATCGGCTATGCCTGGACCCACGAATAACTCGGCCCGAGTACAGAAATGTGCTATGGTAATATTCAACAACATCAGGTTTCGAAGGAAAGAAGATAAAAGATACATTGTAATTTCAGTGGTATTAATATTGATATTTCTAAAATCAACAATTAACACGTATAATTAAAATGGACAGGTCTACACGGTAACTCGGCTATGTTTGTCCGACCACTTAACATTTTTCTATGATAAACGTACTAATGATTTTCATTTTGACTCCGACACTAATTTACGTGGTACTGTTGGGCACTTTATATGTGACTCCATAGTTTAATGACTGACACACGGATGGCTGCTGAGATCACGGGTTCGATTTCCAACCAGAGTCTCGGTGTTTATGTTTTACATATATGTTTTTAACAATGAAAAAGTATATAAATACTAGTATCAATTGTAGCTGCCAGTACTTAAGGAATAGATAGTGCTTTTGCACAGCATTTGTGTTCAGCGACGGAGGTCTTCAGGGATATTCCAATAAATGCTATATTTGTATCCGTTTATAAATTTGTTTATTATCTATTAGGATCGCATAACGCAAAATGGATGAATAATCTCGCTGTCATTCGTTGTCTCGCGTCGTCTGTTAACGATAACATTGAAGTTTGTGTCTTCGTTTAGAAATTAACATACGTCAATATCATCCGGCTCGAAGGACCAAAATATTCACAGTTAGAGCGCTACTGATAGCTATTGAGAATTATTTTTTATATTTTTATCATCACATCAAATTTACGGACACGTACTCCAACAGCTCTAACAGTAGTCCACGTGTAGATCTATTTGAATCCACTAGATTTTAGTTTTAGAACATCGAGAAGTATGAAGACTAATCTCATTTCTAAAGAGTCAAGAAGGCAACGAATTAATAGCTCTGCTATTTACTTCTGCTAGCTCACAGGCAGTAAAAATAGAACTATTATCTTATTATTTCCTGTGTCGGAGGGGGGGGGGGGGAGAAGGGGAATAAGGAAGCTTGTAGCTTTTTATTCAAGTAAGGGAAATGTCACAAAAGGATATCAACGTAAAAGGTCGTATAGTTATTTCTCTACAACAATACCGATGATGATGATATAATTTTTGTATTGCTATGCAACAGTATACAGGCTGCCGGACTACTTAACAGGAAGCAGCTACCGTCGCCTAAGGATGTTTGCGATACCAATAGCACGGCTTAAATGCTGTCGGCCGCGTAGAAATTTTATGATAGCTTATTTAAGATATCCATAACGAACGGGAAAAATCTCAGCTGCATGCTTATTCCACATCCTCACTGTCTGCAAAAAACGTTCTGAAGAATCTTTCGAGTTCGTAGAGGCTTCAGATAATGAAGAAAGCGCACTGCGGTGGTAAAAGGAAGACGATAACACAATTTCGAAAAATTCCTCAGTATCCTTCCTCGCCGCCTTATAGACGGTAGGGACCTGAAATCCTTTCGAAACTATTATACATGACTCTTACTGAGCGGGACCATGTTTCAAGATTAAAACCGTAACCTAATTGCGAAATGCTATAGTTAACTCGTAGATCGAGTTGCGAGTAGCAAATACTTTCGTCGAATTCTACAAGTTCTCCCGGAATTGAGACAGATTTCTCGTTACTTTTCGGTATTACCCACGAATCAGTGCTCGTTTCATAAAGTGGCAGATAGCGGTGAGTTCTTGTTACGGCTCTGTGTAGTTTCGGCTGATTTTCTAATACAAAGTTTATTTAAAAAATAGTACACATGAAAAGGGAAATGAAACAATATGTTTGGCAATACTTGACGCTTATACTCGTACATTAAAGAAGAAATAAACTATTTATTCAAAATGTCAAACGAGTACAATATGTAAAAAATCAACTTGTAAAAGTTTATATTATTGTTTATATTATTTTTTTTATGATTGTTTTTTACCTTCAGCAGTATATCTGATCTAGATAAATATTTTTAATAACAATATATAATAATAGATTTAATAACAGTTATATTAATAATAGATTTGTACTCGGTAAACTTTTTGTACAATTAAGCGCTCAAAATACGTATTTTTATTTATTTAGCTATTTTTGCTTTTCTCTCTTAATAAAATACTACTACTGTTTACTTTTATATAAGTTAATATATAAAAAAATATGATTAAATCTATAATAAATGGTGGCGCGTAATTATTTCGTTAATTGCTGACGTTTTGCCTTTTTTCATTAGCCGCTTTCACCAAAGACTGACAGACAAGTTTTAAAATAAATAACTTAAATTTCGTTTTTATTTTAGAAAAATACACATTTTTAACACCATCCAAAAGCCGAAACGAGTCGCTATTCCCCAGTAATAATGGGGTGGGAATGAGTCCCTGATTGAAAAGTGGAAGCGATTTCGTCCTCCCTTCGGGGGTAGGCAGGGGTTCTATTTTTTATTATTCCCCCTTTTTATGGTTGACAAATCAGGAGAAGTTAAGTATTTTTTATTGCGTTAAACCGTCTGGTTTATGATTGTGGTCTCGAGTTTGAATCTCGGGTGGGGGAAATTGTGCATACACAATTCCTCGCTTAACGATAATGACTGTTGATGTGCCCCTAATTGTTCTCGCGAGAATTATTAGGCTATATTACCGTAAATAGTCTAAGGCTAAGAAATGTATAAATATTATAACATATTTTTATAATTAGATGCGTCTCTAAAAATGAAGTGGGAAGTAAGGGTAAGTAAGTAAATTATTCAACCTCAGATTGGTTCCCACCTCACCGATTAATCTACGTCGCCTACGTTGACTACGCCTGCTAAATAACAGTGAATTTTTTTGGTTTATTCCATCCCTTTCTTGATGTTAAATGTCTTGACTTGCACTAATTTCAGCCTATGATATAATACACTCAGAGATGAGTGAAGGCTGAGACAAAGTCCACGCAACATATCATTTACAAAATTGACAGGCCATTGAACCTGACTTACTTGATACTTCATTTTTCCTAGCAAAGGTGTATATAAATCTACTCATTTTTATTCTTGTAAATAAAGACTGGGGGAATTTTTTATTCATCATGATTTATTTTTTGTAAATTAAGTTTATTTTTTACAATTTTAACCGGTTTCCTAGGTAGATATAAATAAAATGACTAGTTGCAAGACGAGTCATGTGATATCTGCTACTTTCTATGGCATAGTTGGGTTTTAGTGGTTATACTCTAGCAAAATTTTTTTCAGAATTTTTCCCAGTTATTTTTTTATAGCTAGAGTTCAGCAGACAGGCAAAAGTTAAAAGTTTAAAAGTTTCAAGTTAAACAAAAAGTAAATAATTTTGGTGGTTTTTCAGCTCCATTCGCAGCGTTAGGAAGCGGATGAGCAAGTGTAAAAGTCAACCCTTACATGAGGGGCCGATTCTATCGGCTATCCAAGATATGTCTCAGATAATTAACGGTGGAAAGTGTCGACAACTCAATAACTGAAAGGGCATAAAATTCCATTAGGCACGATTTCGGTAGTACCAAACAATATTATAAAATGAATGAAGAATCGTTGTTCCCTAATTTTGAATAACAAGAAAAGCCACACTTTGTTCTAAAGTATCAAATAGGATAAAAATAGCATTTTTTAAAGTTCAACTTTGGTTTAAGTACATCTATTTTCTCCGTGCAGAGGGGGGAGTAAGAATACTGACTCCTGCGCCCAGTGCTGATTGTAAAAGGCGACAAAACGACCCTCCCTAGGTTATAGGGCTTCGAGCCCAACTGAGTAGCAATCACTCCAGGTTTCTAAATATGCAGCTATAATAACCTTGTGTCTTGTTCATTTACGCAAACGGCAGCGTGTTAAGCCTAGTTCGGACTGGTCGAGTATTTTAGTCGAGTGCCGAGTAATTTAGTAGCTAAACTACTCGCTACTGCACAGAAATCGTTCGCATTTACGGTCCAGTACAGTACACAAGTAAGAGGTGGTTGCAAGATGAAAGGGCTGCAACGCAATAGAGTGAATAAACTAATTAATAATTTAATGTGGGTTCCGGGACACGAAGGAATTCATGGCAATGAAATGGCAGATGAACTGGCAAGAGTGGGCTCAACTAATGATTTTATGGGTTCGGAACCATGTGTAAGCATTCCGACTAGCCTCGTGAAAGCCACATTCAGGAATTTTGCAGACCGCAGTCAACAATAACACTGGCTGACTAGAATCGGTCTGGAACACTCCAAAAATTTTTTGGGATCCACGTACAAAGCACGAGGATCCATCTGGAACATGAGCAGGGGGCAAATACGCTACTTGCTTGGAACCTTTACTGGGCACTTTGGAACCAATATCATGCTCATGAAGATGGGTCTAACCGCGACACCCATGTGCAGGTTGTGTGGGGAACATACAGAACGCATGGAACACCTACTGTGTACATGTGATGCATTGGCCAGGAGGCGAATGAATCTTTTGGGGGTAGGATATCCAACACCGGAAGACTACAGGCTCCTATCTCCATACCTCATTGTTAGGCTCATGAAGCAAATTTTCAATGAGATTGGAGAGGAGTGATTGCTATCTAAGGGAACACAAAAGATCCCATTGGGTCAAAGTGTCCGAGATATTTCTCGGCCCCAAAATGAGATAAGTAAGAATAAACTAATTAAGCTAATCGTAATGGTTATTTTAGAAGAGGTGGATAAGGAAATTTATGTGATTAAGAAAAATAGTTATGGGTACGAAAATGGATCAATAGAAGAGATAAACTCAGAGCTACTAATTGTCTTCTGAAGGAATTAGCATTGAAAGATCCCAAAGAATACTTCGATAGTTTTTGAAAGAATACTTCGTCATTATTGGCGCCCACTAATGAACTCGACTAATCAAAAGGTTCGGACTTGTTTAGCCGGTGAACCAGTGAGCACGGACACGTGGTGGGAGGCAATATTCGCCCGATAAAAATAGAACAAAATGGATTGACTCGACTAAATTATTTACTAACCTACTTGACAAAATTTTTGGTGTTCAGACACATTCAGCCACTACTACTATTCAGCCACTATTACTCGGTACTCGACTAAAATACTCGACCAGTCCGAACTAGGCTTTAGCGGTGCCCATGGACTCGCAAGCACCTATAGGCAAAGGTTATTATTAAGTGAGACATTAGCTTATTAGGTACTTATCAGCAATAAAAAATCCTAATATGATATTTTCAGTACTTTTGTAAATATATACAATATGAAAAATATAAATTCTCACATCTAAACTAAGTTATATAGCACTTGTGTTATGGGTATTAGACAACTGATATACTACATATATACTTTTCTTTTGAAAACAAATACATATTATACAAAACAAAAGTGTATAAGGCGAGTGTGAATGGAAGTGTTGGAAGGGGTAGACCTAGGCGGACGTTTCGAGACCAGATCAAGGACGTCTTGAAAAAAGGCCAGGTCAAGAGTGCCCTAAACCGAAGGGCATGTATGAAGGGAATGATGAAAGTGGACGAAGCGAAACAAGTATGTAAGGATCGTAGCAAGTGGAAAGAAGTGGTCTCTGCCTACCCCTACGGGAAAGAGGCGTGATTGTATGTATGTATTATACAAAACGTCCAGACGCAAGACGTGAACTCGTGACCTCCACAAGCGTTACATGCGTTAGCTTTTACGTCAGGAGGTGGTAATATTTTCGCCGGCGTCATATTAATAAAAATAGTCTAAAAATTCAAAATTCTTAAACTTTTTTATGTATAATATAATCATGAATACACTTGTATGAATGTATGAATGAATTTATCCATTTTTATATAAAATCTGTTACAATAATAAAACAACATTTTAACTTAACACTCTACAAATAGAGTTGAAATTCCTCTAGGCAAACATAATTTATCACGCTTATGTATTTTACAAGAAAAATACCAAATTACGTTTTCATATATATCGACCATATTATGTGAAAAATAAGGTTGAAAATCGTTGAATGTAGAGTTTGTAGATCACAGGCCTAAAGGAATGAGGTGAACTCCCTAAATATTGACACAAGACTCAGTGGATACGACAAGAGAAATGTACCCAAACATCTAGGTGTCGAAGTTTGTTTGTAGAGCAATACAAACCTCAATGAGACGTAGATGCGGGGGATACAGTGTCGGAAATCGGTGATTTTAACCATTGATGTATTGCTGGGGTGTAAGATGGCCTATCAAGAATTTTGATATGAAGTTGAAGCAGCTAACTTTTATTTATCCTGGGGTTCTTTCATTTTTTTTGACGACCTCTGTGGCGTAACGGATATCGCACTTCGGTACGCTTGCGGAGGTCACGGGTTCGATTCCCGTCTCGTGTCTGAGTGTTTATGTTTAATATGTATTTATTTACAAAAAAAGGTATTGAAAGTAGTATATCAGTTTTCTAGTACCCATAACACAAGTGCTATGCTACTTAGCTTGGGACTAGATGGCGCTGTGTGAATTGTCACAAAATATTTATTTATTTAGTATTTTCTGAAGAAAAATGTAAATAATGGACTCCCGCGCATGCATAATAGGTGACTGTGAACTAGCAGGAGTAATTTGCCTTCCTTTCCTTGTAGCCTTTTACGACGCCCTTGAATCCGGGTGTTTTGCTAAAGTTAGGACCCCAAGCCCATCTAGATGGCAACCACCTCTGCGTATAAGAGCGATAACAACCGAGCGGTATGTTCCGGTATTAAAGACCCATGTGCCCCCTTTTTTTATTGCTGTAGGACAGCAGATAGGCTCACGGCCCGCTTAGAATTTAGCAGTTACCGTCGCCTATGAGTGTTTGCAACGCGATACGGGCTTGAGGCCCTATCACGTAGCTAGGGTGGTTTGTTTTGTTGCATTTTACGACGCCTGCACGGATAAAAATGCCCCTACCATATGTGACGGTAACAGCTTATTATTTATTATAAGGACCTTCAGCTTTTGTGCTATTCCTCAGAAATAAAAAAAAAAACCAGCTAGTAGTAGCTGCATCATGGAGTTCCAGACGCAATAATTATTCTCATTCTAACACTAAATTCCAGTTGCGTCATAAATGTTCATTTCGGAGCCTAAGTCCGCTTTCCGATTTTTCCGTCTTCCCATCCGCACAGTCTTGTCATCCCTAGTAAGCCCATTAGTATACATATCATCCTTTACAACTGTTTGGATCTCCCCTCCAGCCGTGGTCTTGCGAAGGGATGGTGGCTACACATTTTGTACCCATGTAATTTACTGTTGCCATAAACTGTGGCACGCTAGTGTAGGCAACTTTCCGCCATTTTTAGTCTGAATACTATCAATTCTAAATTAACCCACTGTGCACCGTAGCAAACATCATGCTCAAACACATCCGTTTTCTTAAACACTCCGTAATAAGCCACCCATCAAATTTAAGCTGTAGTTAATTGAACTTGAAAACGGGCATTACTTATTCACGGCCCGAGAACTGAACGCGGGACCTCAAATGGGTACAAAGGGAATGTTTAATGTGCCTTCGTTTAGGGGTGCTTTGATGAATTTCTTGGTTATAATATTAGTTTGAAGTATAATCGGTTTTAGAATTTGCTACTTCTGGTGAAGGCGATGATGATAAGATCGTCGCCATTACAGCCGTATTCTGATGACCAATGCTTAAAGGTCTCTTTATAATATATCTCTTCTTAATATATAAAATTCTCGTGTCACAGTTTTCGTTGCCATACTCCTCCGAAACGGCTTGACCGATTCTCATGAAATTTTGTGAGCATATTGAGTAGGTCTGAGAATCGGCCAACATCTATTTTTCATCCCCCTAAATGTTAGGGGTGACCCACCCCCAAAATTTTTTTTTTAATTTTTTGACATTTTATTATTTATATGGCAGAACAACGTTTGCCGGGTCAGCTAGTATATATATATAAGGGTACAGGAACTTGGGTCACTAATGCCGCAATACATTACAAGGTTATTATGGCGGCATACTTAAGACCAAAGGAGTTCGCCATCCAGATGGAGTTGAGGCTCTACCACGTAGGGCGGGTAGTTTTGTTGCCTTTTATGACAGGCCGACCCTGGCCGCAGAGGTCAGTATTCTTTCTCCGCTCCTGCACGGATAAAAATTAAAGTATTGTTTGATTATTATTATAAACGTGTGTGTATGTAAAATATAAATCGAAAGATGAAGTCTGTGATTAAATTCTCTTTGACAATAGTAACTTAATAACGTTGAAGCTTAAAACTCATATATTATATCAAATAGGCCATAATAATAAAACAACATTAATCACAATTACAATTATGTTCTAATTATAACATATGAATACAAAACGCCCATGTGTTTGTACTCATGTAATTGCAGAAGCGAAATTATTTATTTCTATAGGATTTTCACGGTATGTTGTTCGGCTCTATTGTATTATACGTAATTAAGGTCTAGTTATGACAGTAATTAAAATAAACCTTTGTAAGGTTATAATTAAAGTTCATAGTTACAAAGATATTTCCAGGTGTTAGGGACAATAGATGCCTGTGAACTAACAGGAGTTATTCGCCTTCCTTATCACCTTTTAAGACCTGGAGCGAGGTTTTTTGCTAAATGGTAGGACCTCAAGACCATCTGGATAACCCCAGGTCTATAAGTATGCCGCCATTATAACCTTGTGTTGTGTTCTGGTAGCGATCCAGGTTCCAGTCAGTGTACGGGCAACATCGTGTTCGCGATGTTGGCGTCACAAACGTCTATAGGCGATTGTAACTGCTTAGTATTGAGTGGGCCGTCAGCGTGTCTGCTGTTCATCAGCAATATAAAAAATCTGCATTCACCTGTTTTATTATAAAATTAGACAAGTCTCAAAGAGTGATTCGATTGCCTGTTCTGAGTCAATAGAAATTTGAGGTTGATCAAGCAACATCCAAATTCTGGAAACGATCATCATCATCCCAGCGTTAGTCCCGGTTGCCACCCAAACTTTCGTTTCGGTGCCCGGGGTCCGCTTTCCGAATTTTTCTACTCCACTTCGCGCGATCTTCAGCATCCCTGGTAGTGAGCCCATTGGCACGCATATCACCCCTTACAAAGTCAAGCCAGCACTTTTTAGGTCTGCCCCTCCTGCCGGGGCCCGGCGGAGGCGGCATGGCCAGACATTTGTTTCCCATGTAAGTGTCCGGTTGCCGTAAAACATGTCCATACCAACGAAGCCGACACTCCTGCAATTTATCTGCAATGTCACGGACATGAAGACTACCGCGAATGCGGGAGTTCCTAACGCGGTCCTTCCGCGTCACTCCACACATCCACCGCAGTATAAATTCTGGAAACGATATAAAATATTTTTTTGTACGCAAAACAAAGCATGGGTGTCATAGGTCCCATGGAAACATAAGTGATCTAAATTTTTATTTGTTGCTGTGAAGCTGAACTGACAGCGTAGCCCTCACGTAAGGTTATCCATTTGAAGCTATTCGTGCCGAGGTTTATCATCCGTTTTCTCATACTTTCAATATCAAAAAAAAGTGTGATGATTAGGTAAGCACACTCATTCAACATCAATCTCAAGCCCCAGAGTGAAGGCTTTCGATTAAACTTAGATCCATTCATACCATCCATCCAACCCATCAAGGAAGAGAAAATAAATGAGCCAATGGAGAGCGGTAATAGCAAAACTGCTTCCTAAACGCGGATAAGCAGCCAGGGTAAACAAATTCTAAACTTAAGTAAAAGAATATATAAAAATATACAGGGTTCGAATAAACAGCCTGTATATATAGTGTACATACAGGTTGTTTATTCGACCAAGAAATTTCTCATTTTTTTGTATAATCGTAAACAGAAAAGGGTTTTGAAACCCTTCGATAAAAATTCGAGAGCGTCACTTAAATTAAACGCCAAAAAGGTTCATGTTTAACGAACCAAGTATTCAGTGCAATTTTCAAATTGTTTAATTATTGTGTTTATATATTTTTGTTAAACCATTCGTAAGGAATCAAATTAGGCATAAAAAAATACAAAACTTGTTTATATATATATATATATATATATATATATATATATATATATATATATATATATATATATATATATATATATCACTTATATTTATTGAGAAAAAACTCATTTTATAGTCCCTCCGACCACGGGAGAGGCGATTGAACCTTGTTCTTCTTATATCGCCTACATAATGCCTGGACCGACAGACTAATAGCTTAGCTAATACTGTGGCCCAGGGCGGAGCCAGTCTAACTTATGTGTCAGAACGGGCCTCTTTCATATTATGCGCCAGGGAGTGAGAGTCTTGACCACCCTGCTGACACTTTCGTATGCCAATGCGGGATTATTCTTAATCCCGCATTAAACCCACACTCAAAAGAAGGACATGCTGAAAAGCACACCTACACTTACTTGGATCCTTCTCAAAGCGGCTGGACGCTTCTGCTCTCTAACATACGGTGGCCGGATATCAGTCAGGACGTCCTCCAGCATCATTGTCTGGTTCTGCATTGTCTTGCCAAGTGACAAATGGGTAGATGGCTTCTCAGCTATAGCTTCTGCCCTAGTCTCTCATTCGCTGACAGAATTGCCTCACAAAATTAGAAGACAGCGACCCAACCAGAGTTACCCCCGACCATGATCAGAACCGGGAGCGATAAGACGCCATGGTGCCTCCCCATTCAGAAGACGAAGGTGGGTCTCACGGCATTTTTGAGAGAGAGACCTGCTCTGGAGAGGGCAAGAACGCTTCGAAAGACAATGTACATGTCCCTTATCACCTTGACGGCTAGCAGCGCTGCCATTTTAGTCACCGGAAGAAGATCTTAACACTCACACCCTTTTACTTTAATTTTTCTTTGGTTTAGTAGTAGGAGAGGTCTCCTACTGTATCAATTTATTCACATTTCTCTCATTTAAGTTTTGAAGAGAGGCAGGTGCCTTCTGACCCAAAAAAATCTCTTTGCAGAAATATGTTCGCGTTTAACAGGATTCACGGCTAGCAGATGACGTTGATCTAATCACATAAGGTTTAATACTTCTATAGTCGAACTAAAAAGCTTCAGTTCTGTTTCAATTAATTCTTCTTATTACTCAAATAAGGAGGTCACTTTTACAGTCCACCACCCCAGGTACTAAAGAGGTGGATATATCATTAATTTTTGAAAAAAGTGCTATATTGCTATTAGTTAAAGTTGGTTGTCATACCTCTTTAACTCCCCTATCCTTAAATTAGCAATACCTAAACACGAATCTCTTTAACAAAAATTCTTTGAATATTTTCGTAAATTCTATTTGATTTTGCAATTGGTAAGAACCCCTTTTATGTTTTTGTCACGTCTTCAAGAAGGCTTAGAGTGGATGGTTAGGCACTTATAAATTAAGGAAACGCACAACAAAACGTTGAATAAAAGCCTTTGTATTATAAACATTCATGGGTATATTTACGAAATAATTTATGTTGGCATTTGTTGGAAGGTTCGAGAATTAAATTTCAGTCTTGATAAGTCTAATGTTTTACGTCAGCAATCTACACATATACATGTATATCGAATACAAACGTAAAAGTTGTAATTATTAGAAGTGTTGATTTTTCAGGATCTGTAAATTTCAATACTGAAATTTAATTTGTTCTACATAATATTCAGTTCATTGAACGCAGTTGTGTAATTTTTGAGATCGCTTCTAGTTGTTTTTTTTTTATAGCTGATTATCGACTCTTCAGTTAAATTTTAAATCTACTTAAAATGTACAACCAAATAAATGACTGCATCAAATCTATCTGTGCAGGGGCGGAGAAAGAATACTGACCTCTGCGGCCGGGGTCGGCCTGTCGTAAAAGACGACATATTTTGTCGCCTTTTACGACAGGCCAGCCCTTTTAGGGTCCACCCTAGCTACGTGGTAAGGCCCCAAGCCCGGGTAGATGGCGACTACCTTTGGTTTTAAGTATGCCGCCATAATAACTTTGTGTTGTGTTCCGGAATTAGTGACCCAAGTTCCTGTACCCTTATGGGACAGCAGCGTATTCATGATGCTATTGGCGTTGCAAACATCCATAGGTGACGGTAACTGCTAAATTCTAAGCGGGTCGTCAGCCTGTCTGCTGTCCTACAGCAATAAAAAAAATTTGATAATAAAGTGTGCCTTTTTTGAGAAAAAGTTTTATGTATCGTAATTTTTTGGATAGATATATAAAAAATATTAATGCCAGAACACACAACTACCGGTCATATTGCAATTTTGTAGTCCCTTTCCCTGTCTTTGAGGTGAATTTGAGATAGGAAACCTAAGGGAGTCCCTCATTCCACAACACTATTTATAGTATAAAGAAGCGTGGGCCACTTACCACTGCATTTTTGGGTCAAAACTAGTCTAATCACGCTACTTTTATTTCCTGGGAACGTATTTGTAATTATTCGTCTTTTATTCGCTCGTAGATCCGATCTCATTTCCGGCTCGTTGGGGAGGGACGCGGGGGGATGTCATCACATCGTCCGCTTAATTAGCTCAAAGCACGGAATGAATTGTGTTTGTTTTCTTAAATATACAAGTAATCGTGAAAACATACGTAATAAGCTTGTAATGATTTCTAAAACGTGGCCTAGGTATTAAGATTTTAAAATATGTTACAATACGAAGGCTGCGTCAAAGATAAATTAATTTCGTGAAAGTATATGTAAACCATGCTTTTATCCCTGTAGGGGCGGAAAAAGAATACTAACCTCTGCGGCCGGGGTCAGCCTGTCGTAAAAGGCAACTAAACAACCCAAGCTACGTGGTAGCTCCCAGCCCATCAGGATAGCAACCTCGTGTTGTGTTCCGTCATAAGTGACCAGGTTTCAGTACCACTATGCGAATAGCAGCGTGGTCACGATGCCTGATGCCACCGACTTCGCAAACATCCATAGGCTACGGTAACTACTAAATTCTAAGTGGGCCATCAGCTTGTGCTTTCCTACAGGAGTAAAAAATGCTTTACAACGACGTAGATCAGTCTTTATTGAAGTAAATATCCTTAATATTTAGTTCAATAAAGAAGTTAGAAAATATAAATAAAGGGGAAAAAACGATATATACTTTATATTAGGTACATTGAGTTACCTCATCAGTTGTCTGGGTAGTCTTAGGTGACTAATTGACTCATTTTGCTAGTTTACAAACAGTAATGGTAGGGCAAGAAATTATTTCTCCTTTAACATTGGATGGTGAACAATTGGCCCTGTAAATATAAAATGTAGTCAATATTATACAATATGCTCATACGTAGATTCCGTGCCTTTTTGGTCACCAAAAGTGGGCTTCAGTATACAAGTCTCGAATACAAAAAACACTGTTGAGAGTGAGAGAAATCCATACTAATATTATAAATGTGAAAGTGATTCTGTCTGTTGCGTGTTCACGGCTAAACTGCTTAACAAATTATAATAAATTTCTGTATAGAAATAGACTGAACTTTGGAAATGAACATAGGCTACTTTTTGCCGCAAAAATTAGACTTGAAGTGAGTGAAATAGGGATGAATGTATTTTTTTTTAATCTCTATGGCAGAACTAAGTTTGCCGGGTCAGCTAGTCAAATAACTAAATAAAATAACTAAAATTAAATTAGGTATTCAAAAACTATACAATATAATAAAAACATAATGGTGTTTTTGTGATCGTTGAAAGCAGTCAATTACCTTTCAACTCGATAGAAAAGAACGCTTTGTTCTGTGTACAATTAAGCAATGATTGCTGGTTGTGATTTAGTGCTTCAAACTCAACACAAACTTGAGTTTGTTTTAATTATGCATAAATCATAGCCGATAGCAATTAAATAGTACTATTGTTTATTCATAGGCAAGTTACGTAATAGATAAGCTATGTGTGTATTACACGTTTGATTCCATCTCAGGCAGTCTTTCTTACCTATCTATACTAATTGTTCGCGCTGGTATTGGGTCTTCCAGCTTCCTAGGCGAAGAGCTATCGAAGAGAAATGAATATTTAAAGGTACTCACAATTCTCGTTACTCGTCCTTATTTTCGCGTGGGCCCACTAATGTTCCACTTGTAGGAATAATCAAAGACACCTTTACACCAATTTTACACCCGATTATTACTAAATTATTCAGTTTATGTTAAAATAAGACGGCACCGACAATCACCGTTCGGCCATCGACGTTTTAATACTTTTTAATTTGGTCGCACTTCATTTGGGAAGGACGGGGAGCGGTTAGTTAAGTTTTAATTTATTTATTTAATTAGTTAAGAGGAAAAGAGATAGGATATAGCATCCTCACCTAGACCCATTATAGCCAAACGGCGTTAACACTAACTAATATTACAAACCTGAAAGTAATTTTGTCTGTCTGTTACATTTTTACGCCTAAAACGCTGAACTAATTTTGATAAATTTCGGTATAGAGATAGATTGGACCTTGGAGAAAGACGTAGGCTTTTTTGTAATTTATATGGCAGAACAACGTTTATTCACAATATAAATGATTTTTAATGAATACATTATGTACTTGTTAAATAAAAAATAATGAATGTATTCCAAGTTTTATTTTATTTTATTGATGCACAAAACAAATTACAACCAAAGAAATCACAAGTTTAAATATTTAACATAACAATCTGGATTGCAATTCAAAGCAGGTGCATACAGAAAAATTATAACAACCTAACAGATGCCTAAAAACGTTGTGTATATACCTAGTCAGGTCATAAATTCTGTCACATGTTTAATGTAAAATAATTGTAACAAGTTTATTCATTATGTAACCATTCATATACCAAAATGAACTTAACAAAACATAGATTCTTATGACATTAAAGTTTATTCAAAATGACCTCCGTGATTTTGAATACAAGCCTTCAATCTGCGCGGCCAGTTGTCTATCGCAGCACGAACGAGGTCCATGTCAATATCGGCGGCTGCCTTAATCAAGGATATCTTGAGTGACTCCAAATTGGGATGAGGCTTTGAGCACGCCTTTTCCTCCAAGTGTTGCCATATCTTGTAATCTAACGGATTCAAATCTGAACTGGAGGAGGGCCAGTCTTCGTGCCGGATGAAGTCGATTTCACGCGCCGCCAGCCAGTCTTGTGTGCTCTTCGCTCTATGAGCTGGCGCCGAATCTTGTTGGAATACCCAGTGCCTGTTATTGAACATGGTATGAGAAACAGGTTCCACAAGGTTCGTCAGGACTGTATTTTGATACACAACAGCATTCGTTTTTACACCTTTCTCACAAAAATGTACCTCTGTTAAGCCCCAATAAGAAACTCCCAACCATACCATGAGCGAGGATGGAAAATGACCTCGTTGGACACGCGGAATACGGTTGCTCGCTTCTTCACTACTGTGTGCGTACACCTTATCATTTTGTTTGTTGTAGCTCTCTTCTACGGTAACATTTTTTCATCCGAAAAAAGAATTTCCCGATATTTTTTCCCGCGTACCGCTTCAACAAAGCGCGGCATCTCTTCAGTCTCAGGTCCATTAGACGAGCATTCAAACGATGTCCTGTTTTTCTTCGATATGCCCGAAGCCCTAAGTCTTCATTTAACACCCTTTTCACCGTGGTTCTGCTTAACCCCATCTGAAGGGCCAACAGTTTCTGCTTACGTTTGGGATTTCTTTGAATTCGTGCCTTCACAGCTTTTATCACTGCTGGAGTCCTAACAGACCGAGGGCGACCACTTCTTGACCTGTCATCTACACTAGAGTCTTCATTGTATCGTTTGATGGTACGATAAACGAATCTTTTGGTAATATTCAAATTTTTCAGTATGTTAAAAATTTGAATTGGCGCGTAACCGCAACGATGCAACGCAATAACTGCAACACGGTCTTCTTTAAGCGTCCACTCCATATTTAAAAATGAGTAAAATTCTAAAAGTTATACATTTTTATTTTCATGAACAATTCGAAATTCGAATTCAATAAACTTTTTTGTGGCCAGCATTCTAAAAGAAAAGTTTTTACTGTGTGACAATACTTATGACCTGACTATATATATATATATATATATATATATATATATATATATATATATATATATATATATATATATATATATATATATATATATATATATATATATATATATATATATACTTGTGTGTATATATGTGTATATATATGTACTCACATAACACGCATGCGCGGACACACACTCACACACACTTTTCCCCAGAAAAAATGCAGCTACAGTACATATATATGAATGTAGCCGTTGTAGACGAATTGAAGTATGTTGAATTAAAATTTAGTAGAGTAGTTAGTGACAGTATTGAAAATCTCAACTATAATCATAGTTGAAAATTATTTGATAGTAGACTATACTCCGGACGCCGAGCGGGAAGAATTTCGTGCATTGACCTGTTATTATCTGTCTCTGCCACTCCCGCGTAAATATAATGCCGCTTTGCTCGCACAGAGCAATGACCAGGGTCATTGCTCAGGGTCATGGACCAAATTCTTCCTGCTCGGCGTCCGGAGTATAGACACTTTCAAACACAGAAACAGTTCTTCTTTCCTCTAGCCTTCATAGATTGCAGTAACCTTGGAGAAATGCGTTCATATTAGAATAGATCGTAATCAATCTATTTTAATTAAAGACATAAAAGATTTTTTAATATTGATATGGTTACTATAAGATGTTGTTAGGTTAGCTAATTATTACGTAATAACTTAAGACAGAAGGTCCCTTAAGTAGGGACTTATAAAGTAACCGACTTGGTATTACATGGATCTCACAACTTTTTTACGGTAGAAGAACTGAGTTGCGAGACGACATATATTATAGGTACACTATTTCATTAACTGCAAATGTAACTTTGTAATCCTATACATTTATATAGAGGATTACAAAGTTTTTTATGCAGTTGGTGTATCTAGAAAAGTGGACCGAAGTAAACAAAATATTTTAGTTTTTCCTTGATTTATACACTAAACACTAATTGTATTCTAAATTTGGTAGCTTCTATGCTGCTAGAAGTGCCTTAGAGTTTTGATGATCGGTCAATCAGTGAGTCAATGACAAAATAAGAATTTTTGACTAGTTATAATTCTTAAACTACTGGTTCAGATTGAATGAAATTGGGAATATACCGTGTTTAAACAATTCTTGCTTGGTTACTGAAAATTCAGGCTTCTAGTTTTATCCACAGCGAAGTTATAGGGGGTCCCAAATTGGCCGGAACTGCTTCGAGAAAAGGATGGTATGGCCATGCGGCTTTTTTGCTCGACTAGGCTAGTTTTAAGGATATTATAACTCTAAAATTTTGATTCTTGCTAAAACGTTTAAGGAAAAAGGAATGATTAGACAGTGAAACATATTTATTTGCGTTTTTAAAAAAATTACTGCTATTATTCATTACAGCCAAAAATATATTATTAAAAATTTCTGCTATCTGTTGTGGATATTTTATATGGATTCCATTATGTTTAATTTATTTTATGGTATTCTAGTTTTTAATGGAATCCGAAGATTCATTTATTCTCTGCCAAGACGCATCAGATCATTCCAACAGATATAAAAACATACAAAAAATTTGGTTCAAAAATGTTTATGTAAATGTGTCACTCGTGTTATTAAATAAAATAAACCTTCATAAATTAATAACGAACCCATTAAAAAGGCATTAAAGCGGGAAATTAATTACCATGAGACAAAACATGGTAAGGCAAGAGGCGCTAATGAAAAGGGGTTCAGTACAATTCGTTTTTGTAAATTAGTATTTTTATTTCAAATCTAATATAGTTCACTTCAACCTCATCTGACGCACTTTGATAAACATTGGAAGAGATTGTCTTTATGCTATTGTAGTTTTAGCTTTCTTGGTTTGGATATACGACGGCAGTCATTACTGTAAAAACTAAATTTAGCCATGATTATTCCATGCAATAACATTCCAATATAGGGCACCAAGGTCCATGGAAAAATACAACTAAAATAAGAAATACAAAATTTTGAAACAATTGAAAGGATAAAGAGAAAGGAACAGAACAAGAAAAAGAAAATGACGAGTTTGGGGTAAAAGGCAAAATCCAAACGAACGACGAAAACAGTGACTATACAAGCTTACATACTTCATTAATTACTAGTATTAATCCCGATTCCAATCCAAATACTTAATACTGAATTAAAGGATCTATCGTTGAGTACAGATATACGAGTTTTAGTGAGCGTCGATTGCGTTGCTAATTTTGTAGTTGAGATGTTACGGAATCGTGTTTGTTATTTAGCAGTACCTGTCAGGTGACTTGGTTGTGAAACAAAGAAGAAAAAGCCAGAAAGTCCGAAATCATTTGATATTGATTTTTGAAATGAATTACATTCGACAATGACCTACGGGGACATTGGTGATATGATATCATATATGTATGTATATAATTCCTCTGTGTGTGTGTATGTGACTGAACTTCAGTTGTTTAAATTCATAATTCGGTCAACCAAAAAATATAATACTTTTATTTGTGAAAAATATAACGTCTATCGGGTCCGCTTGTCTTACAATACTTTATTAACCCAGTTTTGTTTTGTAATGATTCAATATCTCTATGAATAACCCTAAAAGCTACAGTGCTTTCAATTTCATATCACCTGCGTAATGTAGAAAGTTATTTGTATTTCACTCACAAACAACCTTAAAATGTGCTTGACAATAAAGGGGTTCATTTAGGGGCTACTCCAAATGCCCCAAACTCATTTCGTTGTTATTAGAACCTGTGTCTAGTTTGAGATAAGGATGAGACCACCCCGCATCATTTCTAGTTTGTTGTAAAAGGTGATAAATATATTAAACTTTCCGATATATGTACGTGCTTGTCAAGTGCCGCTTTTACATACAATAGAATTTACTTTATAACACTCAAAAATCATTACACATAGCTCGGCTTTCAGTTCGCTACGAAAGTAGTATGAAATATATTTTCCTTTGCCACATTTATAACTGGTAAATGCTATCCAATAACTGTTTTTACCGTCATATTAGAATGGTGTCAAAAATCAATCACGGTCTTAAAGGCATAGGGCCTGAAATCAACAGTATTTTCAATAAGAAATCTTATTCAAAATGCTGTTTGATTTATAACTAATTTAGTATTCTGATTGTCCATTTGGTCGCCTCAAAAGCAGCTGCTCCCTTTACTTGAACCATTCAAATACGGTCTCAATAAATGAACGATTTAAATATTAAATGCTACATTGGAGTAACACGCGAAGCTGTAAATAATTTAGATACAATATATGTTACAGAAGTGCTGCTGTATTTCGTCTAGATAAGAAAAATATAAAATAAACCAGAATAAAAGTAATCTAATATACAAGTCATCAAATTGAGAGTGTTTTGGTAGTACGACATATAAAAAAAAATTGTGACCATGGAGGTGCCATGGCGTAACTGCTAATATACGTAGGTTGTGGGGGTTCTGGGATAGAATCCCGTCCCACGTGTGGGTGTTTATATCTTTTAATTTAAAAAAGAAAAATATATGTATTATATCATTTGTCTATTACACAGAATACAAGTACTGATGACATCGTTTGGAATGTCCAAATATATTCCTTTAGTTTAATTGATAAATAATAATTTACTGTCCTAGTGGCGGATTTGCAGTCTTGGCCGCCCTAGGCCCCTAGCCATGTAGTGAGTACCAGCCACCCTTTTCTCAGCACCCAACATATTGAGTACATAATGAATTTACTTTTTTGCCAACTTTTATCGAAATCGATTCAGAAATTTGGTTAACTATAATATCTGCTAGTTTTCTTTTTTCTGTTTGTTCTGTTATTCTGTTGTGTGTCATTTTCGATGTAGACTAAAGCTTTATGGATTTCACTCCATGATTCTCGTAAACTTTTGCATGCGTCTGCACGAGCTGAAACGAGTCGTTGATAGACTTTTGATGGTGAAATGGGCTTGAAGAAGTTCCCAACGCTGAGTTGACGCTGCAAAGAATTTTTGCAACTCTTGGAGTAGAGAAAAGAACGATGAAGCCTCTTGGCTGCTTTCAGATGCACATTCGCCTACTAAATTGAGCGAGTGTGGTGAACAGGGAACATATTCGGCAAGGGGAGAAATTTCCTATATTTGAGCTTGTAGGCCGTTGTAAATGACTGACATGTTAGCTGCGTTGTCATAAGATTGACATCGGCAGTTTCAAATGTCAATTCCGAATTCAGTTAAAGTTGAGGTAACAGCATTTGTCATTTATTGTGATTTATGACTGGTGTTGGTAATGAACTTGAGGAAACGTTCTACAGGTGATGCATTAGGCAAGACATATCATCTGATTACATAAGTAAGCTGGTCTACGTGAGATATATCCGGCGTCGAATCAATGATCAAAGAAAAATAATTCGTTTTTAATATTTCCATTACAATTGTCTTTAAAACTTTTTCTCCCATAAGCTGAATGAATTCTTCGCATGTTGTTGAAAAAAGATAACTCGTATAACCTGAGCCTGGATTCCCATAACGTGTAATGTGTTGTGCTAAGAACCGATCGAACTCAGCAATAAGCTCTAAGGACATCAAATAATTTCCAATGTGAAATGAATCAAATTTGTTGTCGTATCCTCTCAAAGGCAAACCACGTGATGCAAGCGCTTTTACACATGCGAATACTCTTTTCAAAATGTTTTTCCAGTAATTTATTTTTTCATCTAATTACATTGTTATTGTCATTTTGACCTAACGTGTTCGTTCATTCATATGCAGGACAGATAATTTGTGAGTCGGCGAATTCTCATGAGTTGATACACAATAATACGAATTTTTCCAATCATTGAAACCTACCTTTTTATCGAACTGACTTTCCCCACCATTAAAAAGAAGACAAGGTCCACAAAAAACACATCCAGTATTTTCAGAATAAATTAGCCACTTTCGCTGAACTTTTTCACCATTTAAGCTGACGTTCGAATAAATTTTTAGACAACTGTCGCACCTTATTTTTGTAAATTCGTTCACTCTTAGGAAAATTATTTTGGATGTTTTGATTGGCTCCGTTCTTACAAATGTAATCACGCGTGAACTCGTCGATTGTCCATTTGGCTGGATCGTCGCTGATTTTACATAACTCCTGGTCCGGATTGGGCTGCACTCCTGATACTTGTGGGACATCTTTGGTTTCTTCCTTTAATCCACTTGCCACAACGATCAAAGTATCTGCACTTGGCGATACTGAAGAAACTTCAGTTGACGTGGCGCCACTACCACTTGGAACGTCAAGTGTTGGATCAGAGCTATTTCCGATATATGTGATATCTTTAATATCTGTATATTGTTTACCAAAGAAATCGATTGATTTCCGCGTTTTTTTAATCACATCCTTTTGTTTATCATCTTTTTCTTGAGCTCGCTTGCGATCCTCTGGCCCACTTAACCTTTTCTTTCCATCCATATCTAATTATGCAACATAAAACTTTTTACGTGAGGTATCGTCGTGTTAAATATTTATGTGCTGTCGATTTTTATACCATAATGTGTGCGAGGCATTAGAATATTTACATTCTTTGAGATATTTCTTGTTATCACCAGTGAATTTTTTGTCACGATTGGCCACCCCTAATATCTGGCCGCCCTAGGCCCAGGCCTCCTAGGCCTTAGGGCAAGTCCGCCATAGCCGTCCTGTTGCAATTCACTCAACGCTTTTGCCCAAAGTAAGGAGCAGTGTTTCTGTTATAGGTAGTAGACAACTGATATACTACTTCTATTTCTTTTTGTAAATAAATACATATATACATTTACACTAGACTAGACTCGGTGCTCGTACATACGTATTGACGTATGAAAGCTGTTACGTCACAGACTTTATCAAATTCTATTTTTTCGGTACGTATATTCTGATTTCTAAACTATTTAAGATGCGTACTAGCTGTGTTGCGTTGGACAAGAAGAAAGAGACCACCACACTTTCCTTCGATCCTTCAAAAGTCTATAAAGGTCATTTTCTCTCTATGTATTCTTTTTTCCAATGTCGTTAATAAACAGAAATGAAGGAGAAAATTAAAGCATAAAGATATAATTCTTAAAACATAAATAAAACGCTAAAAGAAGAGGACTATTTGTGGTACTAATACTTTTGCTAGAGCACAGATGTCAGTTAAAAATAAACATGTTATACAAAATGTGTTCTATGATTTGGATAATCAGCAAATTGGCCACATGATAGAGCACCTGCAGACCTAACCCACCTTGATATTGATCAAAAAGTGCTTATTTTCTAAACTATAAACAAAAACACCTTTTGTTAAAAACGAGTTAATTAAATAGGTTAGCGTCTGTCATGTATTTAGGGTTGCCATTAGATAAAAAAAACTAATATTATATATATATTATTTTACTGTAGTTAAAATAAAATACGTGGTACCACACTTGCTTTATAAAGATCTAGGATTCAAGTCAACGTTGGCATGCATTGCTAAGAGGTAGTTTTTGCCTCGTGTGTTTATTATAAAACATGCATATAAACTTGCTTATTGATTTCATCAGTATATGTTGCTAATCTATCTTAGACCTGCTTAGCAAGTATACAGTCCGTTCCTTCTTTTTACTATGACATTCTGCAATAGCGTGATGTCGTCGAATTAAACCGGCTCAACTGAGGTGAAATTCAGTGTGGTTCCAATCCCATCAGTTCTACTTCCACTTTATTTAAAAGGAGTCCACTATACGCCATCACATCAAAGCCAAAATATCGCACTATATTCAGGTGTATTTATCATTCATAGGCGTAAAGTCGCAAACTATCGGATTTATAAACCTGAATAATGTACTCTTTAATTGTCCAAACGCCAATCACAGTGTCTCTATATACCAGATCGAATTATAATATTTTGATCCACTATAATATAATATTTTGATTGAACCCACAAATATAATCGTATAAATATTAGTCATGAGCCAGCTTCTAGCTCTTAAGTGTGGATTAAATATCAGTACATAGTCGATATAATATGTCACGATGAGCATACATGCACTTTTCTATCTTTGTATTATATTTCTCTTAAGATTTATACTAAACCCCTATTCGGATAGCAGCATGTTCACGGTGCCCCTAGCGTCACAAACATCCATAGGCGACGGTAACTGCTTACTATTAAGTTGGTTATCAGCCTGTCTGTTGTTCCTCAGCAATAAAAAAAAATTCCCGTATGCGTAATAATTTGTAAAAACTGGCAACACAGAGTTTATGAATTTAATTAAGCAAAGTGCAAAATAATAGATAGTACTACCCCCAAGTGTGTCTTTGATTAAAGAGTTACACTGTGCAGCGATGAAATTTGCATACGGTGACCAGGTGGAGTCATTTTATTAGATACTAGCTTTACCGGTGGATCCGCCTGTTGAATATTCGAAGCTTTGCCTTTGAAGTGGGGTACAATGTTCAACTGTTAAATGTTCTAATGGGACGATACCTTGGAAATATGTTGAGTGTATAATAAAACCAAATAAAGTAATAAAACCACCCAAATAAATATAGATATAAATAAATATATAATAAATTAGCAATAATATTTAATAATAATTAAATTATTCGAGAGAATGAATGAAGAACGTTTGACGAAAAAAGTGTATAAGGTGAATTCGAATGGAAGTGTTGGAAGGGGTAGATCTAGGCGGACGTTTCAAGACCAGATTAGGAACGTCTTGAAAAAAGGCCAGGTCAAGAGTACCCTAAACCGAAGGGCATGTATGAAGGGAATAATGAAAGTGGACGAAGCGAAACAAGTATGTAACAATCGTAGCAAGTGGAAAGAAGTGGTCTCTGCCTACCCCTACGGAAAAGAGGCGTGATTATATGTATGTATGTATGTAATTAAATTATTAACCACTATTGGTAATAATTTAATTACATACAGCTCAATATGTCCTATTACTGAGCCTGGGCTCTCTCTAGAGGGAATTGGCAGTATACCACGTTTATCCAAGGTGGACTGGGGGGTGGCAAAGTGTGTGATCTCGGTGTGCTGATTTCTCCGAAGCTTTTCTTCGTCGTTTCGTTATAATATACACATAAGCAACAAAAACTGACTAAGTGGTGCATGAAATTGCAGGAATCGAACCTGTGACCTTTATTTGGTCTATCAGTGTGAATAAATATAAATTTAGATATATAACAGAATAAAAAAATAATTATACAGACATTATACATGGTGTTCCAAATGCTAAAAGTAGCGTATAGAATTTAAATAAATCTAAAAGTGGTAGCCGTGTAAATAATTTTTATATAGATCTTTCCATAATCTTAGAGGTGAGAATTTAATGAAACTATTAATGTATTGAAATTGTCACATCTTAACACTTTATCGACCGGTCGTTTTTGAGTCTGCCCCTTTCCAAGTACCGGCTTAGTCGCGCACGAATTTACTCCCAGTACCGGTCATTATGTTGTCCTTTTTTCATTTGCTTCAAAGGAGTATAATTTTATTGATATTTATACTTTATTTTGCATTTATTTTATAAAAAAGGGCCTTATAAACTAACATTCATAACATAAATTCAAGTTAATAGTAAAACGTCGTTAGCTAAAAGCCGATTAACAGGCTAGCGGTCGATAAAGTGTTAATTAACTATATTCTGCAAATAAACAAATAAAATCTATTTTTTGGTTTATTTATTTATTTTATTAAGACTTATATACTAATAAAAACTATAATATGTATATATAATCTAACATTCTTAAAAACTATTGCTGAATACAAGCCTTAACAGTTAGCTATTTTACCACTACTCATAAACAAAAAAAAATTAATAATAATCTATGTTCAATCTTCAACAGCGTCGAAAAAGTATTAACCCATGATTGCTTTAAATGTGTTAACTTGTATTGTGAACAAATCGATATCGGGCTGGATGCCTAATTGATTAAATCCATTTTCACCTCGAATAAAAAAGCTATTTTGTCTATAATTGGTAGGTGCACACATAACAGTTGTCGTTTTCTAAAATTTATGTGCTGTGTACGGAATCCTATATTAGTTAAAAGTTCGGGACAGTCGTATGATCCATTTGCAATGTTAATAAGAAGAGCTGTTGAAGTAAAAATATCTTACGCACCCTTTTAACTACAGTAGTAAAACATCCTGTAGAAATTTTGGAATGTGACGTGTATGAATCCTTTTTGAGCTGCACGAAAATGTGTTTTGGGCTGCAAATCCAATTTTTAATATAACATCACTCAAAGCTGACCATGTAAACTGTGTTATCCCATTCTAGCAAATTCTTAGTAACTGTATTTCATAGACAAGGAACACGACAAAAGTTTGTTTGACACTATCCTTATTTAAGACTAAATAATATACAATGTAAAGATTCGTTAATGATTTTCCTACAGTAATGACCAAAAGCTGGTTCTGCAGTCCTTCGCTCCTCCTTCTATCTTTTATCCATGAAGGAGCGGAGAAAGATTACTAACCTCTGCGGCCGGGGTCGGCCTGTCGTAAAAGGCGACAAAACAACCCACACTAGCTACGTGGTAGGGCAATCCATCTGGATGGCGACCACCTTTGGTCTTAAGTATGCCATCATAATAACTTTGTGTTGTGTTCTGGCATTAGTGAGCCAAGTTCCTGTACCTTTATGGAACAGCAACGTGTTCACGATGCCACTGGCGTTGCAATCACCCATAAGCGACGGTAACTGCTAAATTCTAAGTGGGCCGTCCACCGGTCTGCTGTCCTACATCAATAAATAAAACCTACGCTCAGTGTGGCGGCTGCGGTCTATACAGTAACGGATGCCGCTTCACCCTGACAAACATTTTCTATCCAGCCGAGTGGGCGGAATAGCAAGGTGGGGTTCTCCACATCAGTGTTAGCTAGCCAAAGTTTTGACTAAGCGTTGATATGCTACTCTCCGGAGGAGAAAAAAAAGTTTCGGAATTAATTATGATGATTTGTTGACAAAAATTGAATAGGATCGCTCTTAGTTGCATAAACCAATCACCACCGCCTTAGGCTACCGATCCCCAGAGACTTAATAGTACGCTCATCAGACCTGGGAGATGGGTAACTGAGGTTACGAGATCACCAAGCCACAGATATGCCAACACAAGCCACAGATTGCTGCCGATGGCCAAGATTAGTCCACCAAGCCAAGATGGGCCAATGTAGAACTGCGGTGAAATACGTAAAAAATGGATGTGCACTCCCGCACCACGAACCACGTCACCGAGAGGTCGTTGTCTCCTGAGTTTACACCGGTGTAAAGTCCTTACTCGAGGTCCCAAAACCGCCCCAACAACATACTATGGGTAACACACAGAAAGTTGCCTAAATTAAAAAAAATATTTACTGAGCTCTATGAATTTTATTGCATGAATATATAATACTTAAATTCAATAATAGTAGATAAATTATACATTTTCTATTAAGGGAATATATCATTATTATAAATTCGCTACAAATGCTGGATTGGCATGTTGCCAAACGCAATCATGGCATCCGATCCGTTTAATAATTCCCATATAAAGTTTGTATTCATTTATTTTAAATAATTCAAAATTATATTTCTCTTTTTAAACCCTATTTAATGCGGTTATATATTTCTCATTGATTCTTTTTTTAACTAAAGAAGCACAGATTTTAACAAGTCATTGTTGTCTTAGCCTGAACCCTGGAAGAATAAACTTGTCAGTGATCTTCTTTGTTGACTGTGAATTAATAAAAGGAGTAATTTGTCGACTCTCTAGAAGTAAACTTATAGGTATAGTTTCACAATAGACTTGGTAACTTAAATGGCCTTATACAGTCGTGCACATGGGTTCATTAATTACATATCCTTTTTTTGTTGCTGAGGTGTTCCTTCAGACAGGCTGACGGCCCACTTAATAGGAAGCAGTTACCGTTGCCTATGAACGTCTGCGACACTAGGGGCACCGGAACACGCTGCTGTCCCATAGGGGTACAGTAACCTGGGTCACTAATGCCGGAACACAACACAAGGTTATTATAGCGGCATACATATAGACCAAGTGTGATTGTCGTCCAGACGGGCTTGGGCCCTACCTCGTAGCTAGGGTTGTTTTGTCGCCTTTTACGACAGGCCGACCCGGGTTAGTATTCGTACTCCGCCCCTGCACGGAAAATATTCTAATCTAAATTTTTTTTTATTGCTATAGGACAGCAGACAGGCTGACAGCCCGCTTAGAATTTAGTAGTTTCCATCGCCTATGGATGTTTGCAACACTAGTGGCATCGCGAACACGCTGCTGTCCCATAAAGGTACAGGAACTTAGGTCACTAATGCCGGAACACAACACAAGGTTATTATGGCGACATACTTAAGACCAAAGGTGGTCGCCATCCCGACGGGCTTGAGGCTCTACCACGTAGCTAGGGTGGGTTGTTTAGTCGCCTTTTAAGACAGGCCGACCCCGGCCGCAGAGGTTAGTATTCTTTCTCCACCCCTGCACGGATAAAAAATAAAATAATTGACAGATGTCATTTGAACGTACATAATTGATTTAGAAGAAGACCTAATTACATCTAAATTGAAGAAAAGTCTGTTTGCCTGCTTACATGCTCAAGCGTGATGGCAAGCTACATTGTTAATTGTCCTGAAACAACTTTATGCCTTTTTCCCTTTCCCTATACATGTATACTCTTCCCGTTACTTCCCTTTCTCAATCTACATAATTCCTCGTGCCCCGAGAAACCGGTAACTTTTGATACCACTTTTATCACTATGTAGTAAGCAGTACAAGGAACTCCAGGACTCCTGTAACAAATATTAAATTAGTACTTGACATTATTTAAACGGAACATAATAGTAAATTATTAAAAAAAGAAATGTAATAACTTAGCGGAAGTTCTCAAAGAGTCCAAAACGAATTAAATTAATTCATTTATTCATATATAAACCTCACAAAACATTCAAATTAACCAACCAACAAGCTATTTGTAAGTAATTTTGTTCTAAAGTACATTTTTACAATTGAATAAATACAATTAAATTAAAACAATTCAATTTAAATATGTTACGCTCTGAAGACCGAAAACTTTTTCGGCACAAAGATGGGCACACACTAAGTTATCATTAATACTGTTCATAACTGCTCTAAACGGATCCTAATTATTATAAAATTTTTCTATACTTTTTTTATTGCTGTGAAACAGCAGCCAGATTGACGGCCCACTAATAGTAAGCAGTTGCTGCTGCCTATAGATGTTTGCGACGCCAGGGGCACCGTTAACATGCTTCCGTCCACGTAAGGGAACTGGAAATTCTGTCACTTATGCCGGCATATAACACAAGGTTATTATGGCGATATATTTAGATACCAGGGGTGGTTGCCTTCAAGACGGCATGAAGCCCTAGCTTTAGCCCAAGTGTTGTTTTGTCGCTAATTGCGATAGGATGCCACCAGCCGTAGGGGTTAGTATTCTTACTCCACCCCTGCACGGAGAATTACTTTTGTTTAAGTATAATGTAGACTTTAACCATCTTGAATCCAGATCGTTTTTTTATTGCTGTAGGACAGCAGACAGGCTGAAGGCACGCTTAGAATTTAGCAGTTACCGTCGCTTACGGGTGTTTGTAAGAGTACAGGAACTTGGGTCACTAATGCCGGAACACAACACAAGGTTATTATGGCGGCATTCTCAAGACCAAAGGTGATCGCCATCCAGACGTGCTTGACGCCCTAACACGTATAGAGTGGGTTGTTTTGTCGCCTTTTACGATGTTGGAGACGAATGCTCCGTATACCTTGTATGGCCAAGAGAATAAATAAATCTATTCTGTACCAGCTTCGCATTAAAGTTAGACTCGCAACAATTTGTTATATGAAGATTCTTGAGTGCTTTGGTCACATTGCCCGACGACAGCCGGATAACTTGGATAAGCTGATCGTGATAGACTAGGTGAAAGGAAAGCGACCCCGTGGCCGATTACTTAGCCGCTGGTATGACCAAGTAACCACTCTCACTGGACTTCCAATAGTAACCGCTATTCGAGAAGCTGAGGACCGGACGATGTGGAAACAACTTACGAGATAGGCCACGGTTGATTTTCAGTAATGAAGAATTCGACCAAGAAGAGAGTGTTCCGGCATTAGTAACCCAGGTTTCTGTAACCCTATTGGACAGCGGCGCGTGCGCGGTCCCCTGGCGTTACACTCATTCATAGACGATGGTAAGCGCTTAGTATTAAATAGGTCGTCAGGCTGTCTGCTTTTATTCAATATTATATAATTAACTTTAGTGTACTTCCAACCTTACAATGGTATGATAGCGTAAGCTCGCGTGACCCCAACAATTAATACAAAATACCTTCGTTCCGAAGACACTTCTAATTAAAAATGCAGTTAAAACATTGCCATAAAAGTGTTAAACGGCTACGCACCGTGAAATGATATTAACTGTGTGATAATGTACGCGAGCCTTTTCAACTTGTTTTATTCAATAAGTTTGTTTGGAATGGCGTGAATGATGGCTCACCGAGCCATTTAAATTATAATTAATTTGAATTATGTATACGAAAGGCAATCTGTGGATTAGAATTTAATCAACAGCCTGGAAAATCAACAACTGGAACCCTACCCCGTCATACATCATTCCTAAATTTTCTAATATTATGAAAAATTCATTGAATTACTTCTTCTTTTAACTCACAAACAGTGCACAGGTTTTCCTGATTTTTCCCGATTCGTTGACAGTCGCTCATATTTAAACTAACTTTGGCCTTTTTTATTGCTGTGTGACTGCAGACAGGCTGTCGGCCCACATAGTCGTAAGCACTTACCGTCGCCAATGGATATTTACGACGTCCGGGGCCGTTAAAATGCTGCCGTTTGGGCAGGAGAACTGGAATCTGTTCAGTCATGCTGTTGTCTTCCGACAACACAAAGTTTTTATGGTAAAATATTTAGAAATCTATGATGGTTGTCATCCAGACGGGCTTAGGGCCCTACCACGTAGATAGGGTGGCTTAGTCGCCTTTTACTAGAAGTCATCCCGGGCCCCAGAGGTCAGAATTCTTACTCGGTCTCTTACACTACACAGAGACACTATCTATTGATTGGAAGTTCCGGGGATCTATTAGGATAGATCCCCGCAATAAATCTATCTATCTGTAAATTTTTTTATTACTATAGGACAGCAGGCAGGTTGACGGATCACTTAGAATTTAGCAGTTACTATCGCTTATGAGTGTTTTCCACGCCAGTGGCATCGCGAACACACTGCTCTCCCAAAAGAGTACAGGAACTTGGGTCACAAATGCCGGAACACCACACAAGGTTATTATTATTACATATATATTATACAAGTATATTATTATTTTTGGCAATAAATACATAGTATACATAAACACCCAGATGTGAGACTGGAATCGAACCCGTGACCTCCGTAAGCATACCGAAGTGCGTTATCCGTTACGCCATAGAGGTCGTCATACTAGTAGTATGACTAGCCTAACTCGCGTCTCTAGCCTTTTATACTTGTTTATTACCGTTCAGAGGTAGAGTAAGATACTGACCTCCACAGTCGGGAGTAGCTTATTGTAAAAGGCGACAAAATAACCCTATCTAGGTGGTAGGGCTCCAAGCACGTCTGAATAACAATCGCTGGTTTCTAAATAAACATAACATTAATAACCATAATAGCCATATTTTTATTGATCTAGAACAGCAGATAGGCCTATGGGTGTTTTCAACGCCAGTGGCATCGCGAACACACTGCTGTCCCATAAGGGTACAGGAACTTGGTGTGTTGGCTGCACACAACACAAGTTATTGTGGCGACTTAAAACCAAAGGTGGTCGCCATCCAGACTGGCTAGAGGCTCTACCACGTAGCTAGGATGGGTTGTTTCATCGCCTTTTACGACAGGCCAACCTCGACTGCACGAGTTAGTGTTCTTTCTCCGCCCCTGCACGGATAATAGCCATAATAATATTATGCTGTGTTGTATTCCGGCATGAGTGACTCAGTTCCCTTCCAGTTCCCTTACGCGGACGTCAGCGTACGGTGTCCCTGGGGTCGCAAACATCCATGCGCAACAGTAAGAGCTTAATATTAAGTGGGTCGTTAGTCTGATGCTGTTCCTTAACAATAAAAAAATCTACGCCAGCCAGTGCATTCTACTAAATAACTAATGAACAAATTTATCCCATTATTATTGTGAATGACTTATCCGACACAAAAAAACTCATGCGTTTATTGTGTGGTCGAAAAGTGATAAAAAACTTTTATTTTATAAACTTCAAAGTTTAAAAGATACAATTTGGATCTAATTAACTCGTGATAATTATTATTATATTATAATATAATAATAATTCGATATCCAATACGAGCTATTAAAAGTTGATTATTAGTTTATGAGAAACTTGATGTTGATATCAAAAAACTCTTTACTAAGAATTATAAAAGATATCTGCGACTGACTTAATACGTCGAAATGTTTTCTCAGAAAAACAATATTATTGGTAGACAATTATTAAATGATCCGTCTGAAACAGATATTTGAAGAGAGTTCAAATGAAATGTGCGCAGATAGTTGGAGATATAAATACGCCTTTTGTTGTAATAAGAATAAAGCTACGCCATTTTTTTCTAGGGACTCGTAAAATACGTCTAATTGACTCCTTTTGCTAGTTTGAGGAAAACAAAAGAGAGTTCGTTTTTCCTATCGAGATGCGCATCTTATGACAGCAGTCCTTTTATTTTAGTATGTATAAAGTTCAGCACATTTCCCCCTTTTTACTTGGCTAGGGTCTTTATCAGGAAAAGAGAGAGAGTGGTGTTGACACGAATTGGCACTTAGAAGTCACTCAAAAAATCACCTCTATTTAGAAATGCTTTTCACGTAGATTAGTGTAGGTCTTCACGTGCAATGCGCGTCTCTTGACTAGGTTGCGCACATGTCTGGTATGCCTACTGAAAATACCTGGGTGTAAAGAACATTATATTTTAATTTAGGAATTTCTCCTTCCTCCTGCCCTTATCCCACATTATATGGGATAGGCACAACATGTTACATGTTGTAATATTTATGGCTTAGTTTTTACAACCGGCCGATTGCATGACGTTATATTTTTATTTATAAACATTTTATACATATATACTTTAGGACTACATGTCTCATTGACAGGAAGAATAATATTTCATTTGCGTAACATTTTCTTGACATTAATTATAGTACTATTTATAACTTCAATTACCTTAGCAATAGGCGTCCAATATTTTAAAAACAAAGTGCTAAGCCACCGGTATCTCATTTGCAGTCCGTTGAGAAATATTAAAATTTTAATAGTTGTAAAACTAACCTTATTCAAATCAATTAGAGTTGATATTTGAGTGTGCTGGGATAAGAGTGTTAAAGAAACTTTCAAATAAAATAGGTTAATAGGCTTTTTAGCGCCGAAACTTAACTCAATGTTCGATTTAAACGTGCACCATTTAAGGCAAAGAATAGTTTACTGCTTGAAAATGTAGAGTGACAATTTCATATATATTCTTTTTATGAGCTTGACATGTAAGATGTATCAGAATCTTATGACTAGTTTTTAGTCCAAGGTATCACAAACTTCTACGCCTTTACATGCTTCAGTGATCTTCCATGTCATGTCACCTTTTCCTGGCTGAAGTGTCATGTTATGTAGATGAGGATACGTTTAGTTTTTGTATTTATAGCCAACTGGTATCACGGTTTTTGACACCTAACGTTTATATTATAGGGTGTCTCAAAAGAGTGCACTATTTCGTATAAAAATGTATTGTTTGAGTAAGTTGTGTAATTTATATTTCATTACAACGCGAACGACAGCGTATCAACGGTGGCCCAAGCGTCGCGTACAACCATAAACAACGGTAACAACTTACTATAAAGTGGGCTGTCAGCCTGTCTGTTGTTTAACAGCGATAAAAAAGGGGATGACTTATTTCCGTCTTTGTCAATTTTGACTCTATTTAGAACTAGCTGACTCGGCAAACTTTGTTTTATCATATAAATATTTTGAATAGGCTTACCGCAAAATCCAAATGAGCATCTGCAGTGAAAAATTAATAACTATGCTAAATTTGCAGTCAATTGGGTATGCAGTTTTAGAAATCTCTTGATGAGTAGCATTTCGCTTACAACATGTCGCAAAAGTTACAAAAAAATAGACAATGCGTTAACGCTTAACATTTGTAATTCAAGTTAGGGATTGATCTCAGAAGCTCTGCTAAGCAAGATAGTAAAAATAGCAAGCGAGATGACTTCGTTCACATACTTAGATCATGGTTATGATCATAATTAATTATTATAAAAATAGACAGAAATGTTTTGATTTCTATTAATCTTTGACAAGAAATTAAGCAGGCAATAACGCGACGACAATTCTAAGCTTTCTTTTGTGTATTATCTACACAGAAGCATTTCCAAACGATTTTAATGTCAAATTATATCTTAAAAATGTCTTAAAATGACGCACAACAAGATACGAGCTAGCTAGAAATTTAAGAAGGGATTTGGAAACGTTTCGGCCGTAAGTCGCGTATGATGAAATGCATGGCGCCTGTTTTAAATGTTCTGTTACTTATTTTACAAGGCCCTACCATTTTTGAGTTAGTTAATTTATTTGTTTTAATAAATTGTATAGAATCGAGGGTTGTAACACTATTTTATTGTAATGTAAAATTTTAAATAAACGATATATAATATTACAAATGGGTTTGGTATTTAATAATAAGAATAAATAAAAAGTCTTTATAGTTAGCTTTATTAAAAATATGAAGTATATCATCTGCAAACGATCCAGCTTATCATCCGTCAAAAACATTTTAAGACTCTATATTGTTCTTTAATATACGAGTCCATATTGGCTATTTTCCTGATGTCATCTTCCTCTTAATATGTTTACTATCTCTATTTCTCTATCTGTATCTGTTATTATTTTCTCTTTCTTTTCTCCAACCTCCATTTTAATTGTTTGTGGGTTATATTGAGTCGTGATTGGTTAATTCTCCAATTTTATTTGTATTACTATTATCATTTTTAATTTTGGTTTCATTTTTTTATATATCTCGATTTTACTCTCTATTCTTTTAATTCAAATGTGCTCTCTAGTTTTTTTGCGTTTTTAAATGTTCTGCAGCGCCCAAGTATTGTCCATCTAGCCACAAAGTAAGCAGAAAAGAGCTTGTCTTATGGGCACTAACTTATAGGTATAATTATTTTCTGTTATATATTTATAATACTTATTCGTTTGTAAATAAAAATCTACACTATAATATACATATAAGAGACAAACACCCAAATTCAGGACAAGAACTGAACCAGTGATCCCCGTAAGCGTTCTGACGTGCGAAAGCCGTTACGTTATAAAATCGTCTAATTAACTCTAACCAACCTAGTGTTAAGCCAGGGGTTAGTGTCCGCGAGATGATTATATAATATCACCAGTATATCTCGGAAGCAACATTGATGAGCTCCTAAAGGTGCTCAATTTGTGGTCGCAGTCACAACTCACGAATTAGGGCCCAAGACGGGACACCCACAAACATGATTCATCGGCGATAAAGTTTCCGCATTATAATTTTACAACTCTGCTCGGCCATTGAGTGGCTGGTCGTAAAGATAAGGACTTAAAAATCAAAGCCCATGTCATAATAGTGGTTATTCTAGATTGTTCATTTTGTTTGCCGTTGTACTAAGGTCTTTAAAGGACTACGTGATAACCTGTATCGGAGAGATAATTTTATAATATACTAGCCGTTACCGCTCGCTTCGTTGGACGAATAACAGTAACTCGAAAAAAATAGTAGCGTAGATCTATGAAAAATTTCGCGTCGAATAGTCGCATTCGACGTCGCATTTCATCCAAAATTCCCATTCCAATATATTCAGTGGTTTTGAAGTGTTGCTTACATTTATATAGACATATAATTCTTTTGTGCGTGTGTACGTTTTTTTTTTTTTTTTTTTTTTTTGGTCTCGGGGAAAAACCTCTCTTGACGGGTTCCCCCGGCCCGGGGGGACCGAGGGATATGTGGGACTCCGGGATTTTTCCGACTACCCACTAAAAAACCCCGCTGTTCTCCTATCGCCTACGCCCGGGCCCACGGATATATGGCCTGCCGATCTCGTGGCCCGGGCCGGCGCCGGCCCGCCCTTTGTCTTGAGGCGGGCCCCTTCTAAAGTGTTGGCGCCAGGGGGTCAGGGTTTCGTCCCCCCGGCGCTCTCCTAACAACTCTAGGAGTTGAGGGGGCCGCGGAACAGCACGCAGCCCTCACCCTCGCGGCAATAGTGCGGGCGGCGGGTCCTCCCCCGAGGGGCCGCCCGCGGCCGCTTTTTACGGCGGCCGGAGGTCGTTACTGGCCCTCCGGCGCCGCCGGCGTGGCCTGCGTTGGCGGGAGGGGAGTGTGGTGGTCGACTCCCGCTCCCGCTCCGCCGCCTCCTTTGCGGACATGACTGCCTCGCAGAAGGAGGCGACGGCCGTCCATCCAAGATCGCCCCCGACCATGGACAGAACCAGGGCCGGGAGCGACAGGTCCACGCCGATTTGGGCGACGAGGGCGCGGCGCTCCTCGCGCCACGCAGGGCACACGGCGACAGTGTGATTCACCGTGTCCTCCTCGTCGCCCGCGCCACAGTGGTGGCACCCTGACGTAATCTCCCGCCCTATGCGACACAGGTACCTCCCGAAGCAACCGTGCCCCGAGAGGACCTGCGTCAGGCGGAAGGTCAGGGCGCCGTGGCGCCTTTCCAACCATTCAGCCAGGACGGGCCTCACCGCTTCGATGGTGGCGAGGCCCGCGCTGGGGTGCGCGAGGCGCTCCTTCCACTCCACCATGAGCACCTCGTCGCGCAGCTCCGCGCGCTTCACCTCAGTTTCACGAGGCGTGGGGCGAGAGCCACGCTCGGCCGCGCCCCGGCGCCACTGGTACAACAGCGCCAGGACCCGGGCCTCGAGGTCCCATGGTGGGGATCCGGCCAGCAGGGAGGCCGCTTCGAAGGACACCGTGCGGTATCCTCTTATCGCCCTGACGGCCAGGACGCGCTGCGACCTGCGAAGCAGCGCCGTCGTTTTGGCCGTCAGGCGATCCGCCCAGATCGGGGCCCCGTAAAGGGCCATCGACCGCACGGTTCCCTCAAAGAGCCTGCGGCACACTGCGCCCGGCCCGCCGATATTCGGCAGCAGACGGGAGAGTCCCGCCGCCGCCCGAACTAGCCTCGGCGCCAGGCGCTCGAAGTGTGCCGCGGTGCGTGTGTACGTGACGGAACTCTTCCTAAATGTCTGAACCAATTTTAATAAAGTTTTAGTTTAAATCCACAATTCGGACCACTAGAATATTTTTTTACTTTATATGACAGAATAATTACTTAGTTAATCACACAAATATTTTATATATTAGGTCGGATAATCTATTAGATATAAAAAATACAAAATACATAATTCTTTGAAATGTCTATGACTATCTAGTATGTTGTTTTGGAAAACTACAAGGGTGTATAAATGCACATGCGCCAGTTTTAAATATCAGGAATGATGTGCCGTGTGGAGGTCAAGTTGAGGGCAAAGATAAGCTTGCCTCCAGAAAGTTGGATATACTACGCCCGTCAAAGCAGTATTTCAATCCCCGGAAATGGCTTGTGTTAAGACTGTTAGGATTTGGAATGAGCTTCCAGCTGAGGTTTTCCCACCGTAGAACGATACAGGATTTTTCAATAAGCTAAGACCAGCAGTCCTTTTGCCTTTGTTATTGCAATTGTCTATAATCTGCGGTGACCACCTGCTATCGAATTGGTTGTTTGCCTATTTGATGTCCAACTATAAAAAATTCTTCAAAATCTTCTCCCTTTTTTAAACCTACATAATCTAACAACAATATTAATTCATCATATTCGATTCAAAGAAACAATTTCGTGTATATAACGAAAGATATATCGAATGCCGGTACATGACAAACTGTTCATTGACCGGAAGCGATCTTTCAGGGACGCGGTGCGCCGGAAATTGGAGAATCAACCAATCACGGCTCATTACTCATGGCTTTTGTACAATGGAAAGTAAATAAATTATTTAGTTGAAAAGGCGTACCAGCGATACTTTCGGGTCCGATCCGAGACCTTCCGAGACAAGCTCATTTCCTATTACATAGCGCGTCGCTGAATAAGTGACGAGGCTCTGACGGTGCTTTGCATTTTGGACGCCGTAATTCCTTCATATATAAAAAGAAATTCTGCGTACAGTGGTGGAGAAAGAATACTGACCTCTGTGGCTGAGGTCGGTCTGTCGTAAAAGGCGACTAAACAACCCAAGTTAGGTAGGTCTCCAACTCTGTCTGTATGGCAACCAACCCTTCTTTTTAAATATACCGTCATAGTAACCCTGTGTTGTGTTCAGGCATCAGTAACTAGGTTCCAGTACGACTACGTAGACAGCTGCGTGTTAGCGGTGCTCCTGGCATCGTAAAGATGCATAGGTGATGGTAACTGCTTAGTATTGAGTGGACCGTCAGCCTGTCTGCTGTACTAGAGTAATTAAAAAAATTTTGTAAGAAATTTTTGTGCCGTGTAGAGGAATTGAAACCCGTGTCACTCACACCACAACACAAGTTTACACATTATGGCGGCGTATTAAAAGAGCAGGGGTGGTTGCCTTCCTCAGACGTCGCCTTTAACAACAGGGGTAGACCTGTCGTAAAAGGCGACAAAACAACCCACCTAGCTACGTGGTAGGGCCCCAAGCCCGTCTGGATGGCCACCACCTTTGGTCTTAAGTATGCTGCCATAATAACCTTGTGTTGTGTTTCGGCATTAATGACCCAAGTTCCTGTACCCTTATGGGACAGCAGCGTGTTCGCGATGCCACTGGCGTTGCAAACACCCATAGTCGACGATAACTGCTAAATTCTAAGCGGGCCGTCAGCCTGTCTCCTGTCCTACAGCAATTAAAAAAAAATCCCGGTTATAGCCCAAATTTCAGCTCTGTTGCTCGAGGTCCACTTTTCGACTTATTTTTCTCTATTTCGCACGGTCTTTAGCATGATTAGTAATGAGTCTATACTTACAAATATAAAAACAATAGATTAAGCTGATAGTGCGACTAAAATAGTTGTAAAATTTAAACAGAAAATGAAGACTTCAACGCTATAAAATTTACTACCACAGAATTTGTTGAACAATTTTACATCAAAAATATGTTCCTAATTCCTGCCGCTATATCTTTCAAACAAGCTTGAAGTATACAAAACGAGACCTCTGTATCAATCTGAGAGGCCTAAATAAACTAAATGAACAGTTACGTTCGTCCTCCTGCCCTTTCTGAGGAACTTAACAATCCGACCCAGTCTAAAATCTCCTTTATGACGGTCGTAATAAAGTATACAGATGATAAAAAGGGGAATTGTGAGGATATTACACGGCAGACAAACGGTAATGAACTGTTTGGTAAAGGCATAGGGTCGGCGTAAGTGGAAAAATGGTTAAATTTGTAACTGGTCTGGTCACGACCCACTACTGTACTACGCAAGCTATATGTACATGAACTGTTTCGATCATATAGGTATAGGTTGGACTTTAAGTGTATCAGTACTAATCCGTGTGAAAGTCTGAGTTATATTAAAAATGTTTCATTTATTAAGCAATATACTCTTCTTCTTCCTGTCTTTATCCCAGACTATGTGGGGTTGGCACAACATTTTCTCTTCTTCATTCTCCTCTATTAGTCGTCATCTGAACATTCATACCTTTTTTTGCATATCTTTTACACAATTCATCTATCTTTTTTTTCATTCCATCTTTCCTTTTTTATTCAACCACTCTCTTTTCTAGGATTTTCCTTTCGTTCAATATGTCATTATTCTCTTCACATTTTATGGCCATATCAGGTTCGCTTTATTACTATTATTTGGCTTTTCTTAAGACTAACGACTCCCACATTTCCTTTATGCTAAAAAGAGTATTAATAGCTACCTACTAAAACTCTATCCTTAAGGATTAAAATTCAGACCTATCTGTAACTACATGAGAATTGAAAGAAGAACCACCAAAAGAGGTAAAATTGCATCCGATTAAGTAAAGCTCCGGTGCGAAAGGCCACTACCTCACCCGCTAAGGTCAAAGTCGTGACGATACACGACTCAAGATTTACGTATGATTTGTAACAAGAAACTTGTATTATAAACAAAAAGCAATATGCATAAATTGTGGCTCGAATAATGAAACACGTTTTGCGTAGCCCAGTAGTGACCGGAATGGAAAGATTTACATCTCACGATTCGTCTTCCATATGATTTAACAACTTCTATGCATTATTAATGCTAATTTTGATAGATTAGCTCCGTGCAAGGGTAAAGTATGAATACTAATATCTGCAGCCGGGGTCGGATAGTTGTAAAACTCGACTTAGTAACCCAAGCTAACCCTGGTACACCTGGTTTCTAAATTTCCCGCCGAATTTGCCGAATCGTGTTCCGGATAAGTGACGAGGTAGGTAGAGCGGGATAGTACATGGGACAGCAGCACGTTCGCGGTGCCCCTAACATTGCAACCATCATCAGCGACGGTAACTGCTTACTGTCATTAAGTGGGCCGTCAGCCTGTCTGCTGTTTTGCAGCATTAAAAGATGTTTATATAAACTTATGAAGCCATATTACATTCGAATATGATCTGATAATGAAATTAAATGAATATCTCAGATTAACCCATATTGTAAAAACATCTTATATTAAAACATTTTAATCCCATTCTTCTTTCTAAAACGTCACGTTACAGACAAGGACTATGGACTAAGGACATGTCTTTAAATGCATGCTTTATGAAATAGTTCATTCAAATTCTTTACCTTTCCAGTCGCCTACTTCACTCAATGAAGGTCGTGTCTAGTCTGTAGGGGCTACCATCTCATGGCCTCTGCAGTTAGTTATTTAAATAGACTATCAAACCATATATTTAATTTTAATGCTTGATATGATTTAATAGATAGTGATATAAATTTGTGTTATCACGATACGATTATAATGGCGGCATGTTCAGAAACCAGGGGTGGTTGCCATCCAGACGAACTTAAAGGTCTACCACATAGCAATATTCTATTAGCAGAATTAAAGCTCCTTGCTTAGAAGTCGTTTTGAAAAGACGAATAATGGTAGGTAGGGTAAAATTACTACTCTCTTTTATGATTAAGAATCAAAAGTCAGAATATGTAAAGCGGACTCAGACCGGTTTTTATTCTCGAGGCAGTGGCCGGGGGCAAGTTCGATGGTTTATTGGATAAGCATCGTGACCGAGGTTTTGGATTCTATTCCCGGTTCTGTAAACATGTTTATACCTGTTCCGTGAGTGTTGTACCGATGTTGCTTTTTAAAAGTTTAAATCTTCGATTGAATCGGAAGTTTGTTACTTTATTTGCTTTTGAACAATAAAAAGAAACCAAAAATAAATATATGCCTTCAAGTTTATAATACCAATGTTATCATCCCTGTGGTTGCAGTTTAAAAATAGCATCACTATATCTATTTTATTAACCGACTAAAAAAACGGTGGATGTTCTAAATTCGACGATTGACGCGTATATTTTTTTCTTTTTCTATGTATGACCACGCATAACTTTTTACGGAGTCGTCCGATTTTTTTATTCATGCGTTCGATTCCCGTTCCAAGTGTGGCTTTTTATGTATAATAAGTATTTATTTACAAAAAGGAAGTATATCAGTTGTCTAGTACCCATACCACAACCGCTCTACTGCCTGATTTCAAACTAAATAGCGCCGAGTTTATTTATTTCTTTTTAAATATCTGGGTCTGTAGACCAATAATGAAATTTGCAGGTCATTTTTCAGACCGTGATAAGTGATAGACACACCCAGACTATGACATCTACTTTCTTGAATTGTCAGAAGGGCTTCATATATAATTAGGTTTTGTTTAGTACATGTCAATTTCCATGACATCGCTTTTTGGGCCTAGTGGAAGACTAACGTTGGTGTATTAAATATTAATTTAAAAAAAGTATACATTTATTATGCTGAAATAGGTCCAATTTTAGGAATAAAAATCATTTATTTGCTCAAAACAATCAGTCGTAAAAGACATTACAAGACAAGAAAAGTTCAACATTTTCGGCATGCAAACACACATAAATATATTTTTTTAATATATGTATATTTATAATTGCCCTAATTATATTATTTATCTTTCTTTCTTTTAAATCATATGAATTTATATATATATTTCTATCCGGAATCACGCGCTCAATTCGTGCAATAATGATTTCTTGCTGTAATCAAAATTGATACGCGACGCTTCCAGCTATCGTGTAATTACCGTCGGTTTTGTAATTTGAATCGGGAGCTAGCAATCAACCACAGTGCAGCTCGGCTATGACTCATCCACTTTTACAGTTTGTATCGTTCCAATTAGTTTATTGGATTTACATCTGTCAAGCAATATTAACATTTTTATTATAAAATTTTTGGAGATGCTCCTAGTATTTTAATATCGATGGCAAACGCGTACCATTATTTTTTTATTGCTGTAGGACAGCAGACCGGCTGGCGGCCTGCTTAGAATTTAGCAGTTACTGTCGCCTATAGGTGTTTACAACGCTAGTGGCATCGCGAATACGCTGCTGTCCCATAAAGGTACAGGAACTTGAGTCATTAATGCCGAAACACAACACAAGGTTATTATGGCGGCATACTAAATACCCAAGGTGGTCGCCATCCAGACGGGCTTGGGGCCCTACCACGTAGCTAGGGTGGGTTGTTTTGTCGCTTTTTACGACAGGCCGACCCCGGCCGAGGCGGTCAGTATTCTTTCTTCGCCCCTGCACGGATGAATATCCTCTTATCTACCTATAGCTTTGGTTCTGGTGCGACTTATTTTGACAACAGAACCTCTTAAGTCAAACCCCAATAAGTCGAGAACCTTCCAAACTCGAATAAATGTTGTGTTCCCTTCCTTTCAACCCCCTAAACTTCCGATGCTCGAAATCTGAATTCTCTATAAGTCGAAATAGCTAATGAATCCCTATATGCAAATTCAGTACTACCCTCTATAACACGAAAAAAAATTGGACCTCTGAATCTCGAACATAACATGGTTTGATTTTACAAATTTTACAAATGAATTATTTAAAAACCGACTTTAAGAATATACACGTATAATATAGTCAATAAAACACTGTAAAGGTTTATACAATAAAAATTTCTGAAACAGGAATATTTGAGGACTTTGTTACATGTGTTGATGAAGTTATCATAGCTGGAATATTATATGGTAACGAAATATCGATTCAGTTGCTCAGAAAATCAAAATTATTGTTTTAGATGACATAGAAAACACAAATATACCAGGTTGGGTTGGATTTCAAAGAAGCAAGAATGGCTAATGGATACTTAAGCTGTAACCCTGATGTAAAAAAAAATTCTGTTCTTGATCTAAGATTGCTGTAGAGAGAGAATATCCGAATTATTTTATACCCAAAAATAGCTTAATTTTTATTATTACTCTTTTTAAATTTGTTATGATGATTTTTTTACAGAATTTACATCATAACCTAAAGTGATATTGAAAGAAGAGTGAATGCAGGAAACATGGTGAATGGAGCTTTGCACTCCTTTATGAACAGTCGGAAGGTGTCTAACAAGGCTCGTCTGGCTGTGCATGAGGGGGTGTTGGTTCCGACACTCATGTACGGAAGTGAAAGTTGGGTATGGCAGAAGAAACATGAAAACAGAATAAATGCAGTTGAGATGAGAGCGTTAAGAAATATGATAGAAGTTAAACTGAGTGACAGGATAAGAAATAGTTAGATAAGGAAACGTTGTAGTTTGATGCTGAGATGGTTTGGCCATGTTGAGAGAATGAATGAAGAACGATTGACGAAAAAAGTGTATAAGGCGAGTGTGAATGGAAGTGTTGGAAGGGGTAGACCTAGGCGGACGTTTCGAGACCAGATCAGGGACGTCTTGAAAAAGGGCTAGGTCAAGAGTACCCTAAACCGAAGGGCATGTATGAAGGGAATAATGAAAGTGGACGACGCGAAACAAGTATGTAAGGATCATAGCAAGTGGAAAGAAGTGGTCTCTGCCTACCCCTGTGAGAAAGAGGTGTGATTATATGTATGTATGTATGTATTTACATCATATTAGATATTAATTTGCAATTAAAAATGATTTTTACTCCTCTTATTTAATATACTATTTATAATTTTTATTTATTCCACCTCTCTAACTCAAGATTAGTCCTAGTAATAAATCATAATCTCTACAAGTCGAATGTTTCCTTACCTACAAAATTTGCTAAGTCAAAATTCTATAACTCGAATTTTTTGGCTTCTCCTCTCAAGTTTAACGTACAGAGGTCTTACTGTATATTTTAATTATTTTTTCTTAATATTATTATAATTAAAACAAGCTCCTTCCTTACTTTCGGCTTTAATAAGATATCCCGTATATAAAACCTCTATGGCAGGGTTTTTTTTACGAATATACAATATTTTTTTGATAATTCACTCATCCCAAACTAAGTACCTCACTTGTACCTCACTTATGGGTACTAGACAACTCATATACTACTTATATACTTTTTTTGTAAATAAATACATATTATACTTAAACACCCAGACGCGAGACGGGAATCAAACTCGTGATCTCCGCAAGCGTGCCGAAGTGCGTTATCCGTTACGCCACAGAGGTTGTCAATTGAAGATGTACTTCCAGATCTGCACGAATTATTTGTAGATCATGCAATTTGTCGTTCGCGTAACCGTTCTTTATGTCATTTATTAATTAATTAGTCGAACTACTTCAATGACTAGTGAAGACTACCTCTTATTCTTATTTCTGAAACACACGGCCATGGTTAAATAGATAAGATCTTCATAAAACATATTAATCCTTTATGACTCATCATCTAGTTTGAAAAATAAATGCAGAAATAAAATCAATGTACCTCGACCGCAACGATTTCCGTTGAATGCAGATGAGTCAGTGGGTACGACATGCGCGTGCGCAGCCATAGGTGTTGTTGCTAACCTAATCTGACTCATTTTTTGTTAGGACAGTTACAATATTTTCTTAATCAGGCCTATGTCAATGATATCTTCGTTTCCTGTATTATTGCAGAAAGTGTATGACTGAATTTAATACTCACCATCATCACCGCAGTGGTTAGTCCAATTTTTATTTTGATAACCAAGACGGCACATAAAGATATCTGTAATCATCATTATTATAGATTGCAACATAAACTTGGCCATGTAATAAAATCTGTATCGTTTTACACTAACCCGTATGGTGGCCTTTCTTTATTATCTGTAACTATCAAAAGCTAACCAATCACCGTCCTTTAAGTTAGTCCTTTAAGTAAGTTCTGTGCCAGCCCCATTCTTATTTTAGGTCGATACCAGATGGTCATTGGAATTTGCTTCATATTCTTCCTGCTCTATATAAGCACATGGGGTGCCACTTCTTTGTTATCTATCACACCCTTTTTGGCCATATCGTCTTTGACTTCCTCTTCTTTTGTTCCTCCTTCTGTACTCAACCAACTCTCATTTCTAACATTTATCTTGCTCTTTGGCGTTCTTTCCTTTACATTATGTGGCTATATCACAAGAATCTGTTACTTTTTAGTTTCACTGAGTATATTCAGTGTCTTCCCCTACATTTGGTGCACAAATTACTTGAATTCATTCCGCCATGACCAAAAATCTTACGTAGGTTATTTGTTTTAAATGGGGTTTTACTAATAATAGTCACTCATCTACACAGCACTCTACAGAACTCGTTTGATCAATAATACCTGTTAAAAAAATTATAAACAATTAGAAATGAGGGCCGCACTAACATTAACTGTTTTAAAATCATCGATACAATAATCGAAACTTTCGATATATAAATTACAAAATTAACAAAACATTTAATTCTCCTGCTACACTAGCGCCTCTAGCTGCAAAATTCAAACGCGATAACCTTCTTTGACATAATTAAAATACAAAGATTGTTATATTCGCCATTTCAGAAATGAGTTCAAAGTTTAATTCAGTATTACTAATGTACTGTTATTAAGTAATCGGAGCATTCGTCTATAGGCACAAAAATACATCATGACTCATGTTGTTTTCTAATGTTATCCGTGTATAGCTATTGCTGCGGTTTTCTGTGACTCTATTATGAACTTAATTTGGGTACCATGGGATTTTATAAGGTCGTATACAACCACATTTATTTAGATAATTATATAGTAGGAGTTTATTTTTTTTAATAAATATATTCCACAGAAGAATGTTTATTATAATTGATACTACATAAACAAGTAGATACTAAATACTAAGAGTAATGCGCTCATAATCTAATGAAACATGAAAACATTTTAAAACGTAAAAGATGAACAGTGCCATCAAGTCGAATACGCGGAAATAAAGACGTGAATGGTTCTATAGAAGTTTACACAGATATCTAATGTACTGGAAGGAATAAACAAACACTTTTTATGATACTTTTTACATCCAAAAGATCTTCAATCGACTTTTCAGCCAGATTGGTCAGTAAAGTATATCTAGTAACTCTGGAATGCACTGCCTATTGCTATAAGACAAGCTAAGTCACTACCAACTTTTAAAAAATTGGTTAAAAATCACTACCTATCTTTAGTGTAACAACAAAACATATATTTATTTATGTATTCTACAAATATAGATATTTAAGTATGTTTATCTATTTATTTATTATATTTTATATGTATTATTGAATTTTATGTATATTATCTATTTATTATGTAAATAAAATATAATTATTATTTATTACCATACCTCCCTTCCACATCAATGTAACACCAATAATGTTCTATAGCCCGGGTTGCCTGGAAGAGATCGCTCTGTAGCGATAAGGCCGCCCATTGTAAGTCAAGTACATATTGATTGTGTAAATAAGTTTCATTGTGTTTATATAATTGGTTTACAATAAAGTGTTATCTATCTATCTATCTAAAAGATAACGGATATATTAAAAGATTAAAAGGGTTCCGGGTTGCCTGGAAGAGATCGCTCTGTAGCGATAAGGCCGCCCATTGTAAGTCAAGTACATATTGATTGTGTAAATAAGTTTCATTGTGTTTATATAATTGGTTTACAATAAAGTGTTATCTATCTATCTATCTAAAAGATAACGGATATATTAAAAGATTAAAAGGGTTCCGGGTTGCCTGGAAGAGATCGCTCTGTAGCGATAAGGCCGCCCATTGTAAGTCAAGTACATATTGATTGTGTAAATAAGTTTCATTGTGTTTATATAATTGGTTTACAATAAAGTGTTATCTATCTATCTATCTATCTAGTCAATATGCACATTTACTTTTTTTATTGCTGAGAAACAGGGACAGGGCGACGGCCCACTAGTAAGCAGTTACCGTCGCCTGTGGATGTTTACGATGCTAAGGGCACTGCGAACGCGCTGCTGTCTCATAGACTGTGTCATCAGGAACTTTCTCACCAATGCTGGAACACAACACAAGGTTATTATGGCGGCATATTTATAGACCAAGGGTTGCTGCCATCCAGAGGGGCTTGGGGCCTAACCACGTAGCTAGGGTTGTTTTGTCGCCTTTTACGACGGACCGACTCCGTACGCAGGGGTTAGTATTGTTACTCTGCCGTTACGTTATTAATAAAATATTTGAAATAGCGTAACATCCATCTCGGAAGCCATTTTGAAACGGGAATTGATTGTAAAATATCTCACGAGTTTGATGTTTGCTTAGATTCAAAGACTTAATTTCAGATTTTCAACATACGTATTTTTGTTAATAATAATTTCAGAATAACATACAAAATAGAATTTTTGGGCAAAATTTAATCTAAAAACTATTATATACTATTGCATAGCTTCCTAATGGTCTAAAATGATTCTTGAATCAGAACTTGACAGATAAAAGAAGTAAAAGAAAATATTTTTCCATCCAGCACGGAAGTTTACTCGCTCGGGGCACGCATGCTAAGTGATGCCATCAACAATCTTACATTTTTTTATCTTAATTAAAAATCTTAGAGGGCGCTCACGCACTCCCATTGACGGCTCAAAGGTTATGTTATGATAACATTATGTTTCATAGACTTGTTTTGTTTTAAACAAAGTTAAACGACTATACTGCTGACTTCCTATATAATATTTTTTTTATTGTTTAGTCATCGTTGGTCATAATGTTCCGACCTACAAAAAAATAGAGCATCTCTTTTCTAATGTCTTTACCCTTAAATAGATTACTTTTACGTTTCTTTCTTACTTCTTCAATTCAAACAGTAATAATTTGTGTAGATCAATTAATTATATATTCATCAGATTTTATTTATGTAATTGTCTCTGTGGTTATTTTCATAACAACGACTTAGCTGGCAGAGGCCAAATCCACGTGGCTGTTGAAAGGTTACGCCTAATCCGATGTACTATCCAGGGTTATCATGGTTTTACAGGTAGTAACTCTATCGTTGTATGCCTGGGTTCTGCTAAAACGCCATCATTAAAATACACAGGAAAGTCATCCTAACATAGGAAAATTGACACTAGAGGTTGACAGTCACCACAATGAAATTGGAAGCGAATTGAACCGAAGCTTTGCGCTCTATCCGATCTAATATGGAAAGAAGATGGTGCATTCAAATATCCTCGGCTGCTTATTTGTTATTCGTTATTAACTTGCATTCACTGCAGTTGACAACCTATATGTATGCGATTTACATTGTGAAATGAATTTACGTCATACATATGTCTAGTGTGTATGTATAGTTGACAAGATGTCACTATCACTGTCAATACGCAAGCCACAGGCATGTGAAAACGATATACAGAGTTATGTACCACCGACAGCGATATACCGGGACATTGGCGAGCCAATGAAAATAAGATTGAGGATAGTTTTAAAATTAAGAATTTTAGTTACAAATCCCGTACAAGGTATTTCCTGTATGAATAATAGCTAACAAAGGGTAGAAAGTATAATACATATTGCCTATATAGAGACCAGATTCTTATAATAAATAACAAACTTTATTCGAACACTCATACAATTTTTACTTTTATAGTAATATTATTATAGCAGCGTCTATCTTCCATGCAGCGTCTATCTTCCATCGTACAGGCTCGAATTCTCACTTTCTTTGGTCACGTGACTAGGCGTGACGATGTCTCCATCGAACGTCTGGTTGTCCAAGGGAAAATAGAAGGAACAAGACCTCGCGGCAGATCGCCTATGAGATGGACGGACCTAGTAAAGGCTGCAGTGGACGTCCCAGTACACGTGTGCTCCCGAAAAGCAGCTGTCCGGGAGGAATGGAGACGGATTGTCAGGCGTGTGACTGAGAAATGATGACCACGACCGCTCTGACAAGAGCGCAACGAAAGAGAAGAAGAGTAATATTATATGACCAACTTCTTCAAGATTCCAAATTCAATAGAACTCTCGTCCACCGCCGAACCGCCATCTTTTTTAAGGCCTTTTCCGGTGGTTGGTAAGCTGGTGCAACGCCAGCACCCTCTATTTAGAACTAACATTCAATGTTTGTACTAATTCAAACAGAAATATCTACTTATATGTAGACACTAATCTATATAACTCGTTGTTGTAAACTCTTGTTTATGTCGCAGGCTGCACCGATTTTGACGGGACTTTCACTGGCAAGTAGCTGATGTATCAAGGAGTTATTTAGGCAATTTTTATTTTAGAAAAAAAAATAGTTTTTGTTAAAAATGATAAGTTTTGGAAATTTTAATTTCCAATTTAAGTTGACCTCAGATTTATATCATCAATCATATGAAATAGGGTTTAGCTTAGGCTGGACTTTGTAGGATCGAACGTACGTATTCCGGAGGCGCATGGCGTAACAGTTGCATTCGATAATACTGACTGTTTGCATATTTCATTTATATTTTAGGGTTTGTAATCCAAAATAAATCATAAGATATATGCAAAAAAATCTGCCCAAAGTCACTATTCTACGCGGACGGAGTCGCGGGCACAGCTAGTAATGTATATAATTAGTATATGTGTGAATAGTCTCTGTATATTTATTTATATTTTCGATTGTATATTTATCACCTATCTACACAACTACACTAAATGTAATAAAACTAAAACTTTTAAAACATATCCATTTTTTATTGCTCTGCAAAATGGGTCTTATTTATGCGGGCTCTGATAATAAATAATGGCAATTTAAAAATAAAAAGTAATAAATTGTATTTGAAATGTAAACTTAAGTTGTGTTATCAGTTTGAAATTTTAATATAATAGTAAAAAATTAAAAAAAAAACATCACGTGATTAATGGACGGCCCCTAATGAGAAGAGAAGAATGCCTACATAATTAGGAAAATGATAGAAATGAGAATAGATGACATGCTGTAACAGGGATATTGTGAAAAAGAAAAGAAAGAAAAACACATGTAAAAGATCATCATCATCATGTCAGCGTTCATCCCGGTTGCAACCCAAACTTACGTTTCGGTGCCCGGGGTCCGCTTTCCGACTTTTTCTACTCCACTTCGCACGGTCTTCAGCATCCCTGGTAGTGAGCCCATTGGCACGCATATCACCCTTTACGACGTCAAGCCAGCACTTTTTGAGTCTACCCCTCCTGCCGGGGCCCGGCGGAGGCGGCATGGCCAGACATTTGTTTCCCACGTAAGCATCCGGTTGCCGTAAAACGTGGCCGTACCAACGTAGCCGACACTCCTGCAGTTTATCCGCAATGTCACGGACATGAAGACTACCGCGAATGCGGGAGTTCCTAACGCGCTCCTTCCGCGTCACTCCACACATCCACCGCAGCATATTCATCTCCGTGACACGCAGCTCCTGCTTGTGTCGCTCCAACACCGGCCACGCTTCACAGCCGTATAAAAGGTCAGGCCTAATGATGGTCTTATAGACCTATCTCTTTAACTTTACTGTACGCTTGCGAAGGTCACGGGTTCAATTTCCGTCTCGCATCTGGGTGTTTATGTATCTTCTTCTTGGTCGAATTCTTCATTGCTGAAGATCGTGTCCTTGAAAATCGACCATGGCCTGTCTCGTAAGCTGTTTCCACTTCGTCCTGTGCTCAGCTTCTCGAATAGCAGTTGCTATTGGGAGTCCAGTGAGGGCGGTTACTTGGTCACACCGGCGGCTAGATAATCGGCCACGGGGTCTCCTCTCACTGCCCATCACGATCAGCTTATCCAAATTATCCGGCTGTCGTCGGGCAATGTGACCTGTTTATATATAATATGTATTTATTTAGTTGTCAGTTGTCTAGTACCCATAACACAAGTGCTATGCTACTTATTTTGGGACTAGATGGCGCTGTGTGAATTGTCTCAAAAATATTTATTTATAGACGAAGCATACATATAACATTGTGTAGGAAATATTTTAGATATCTATTCCAGCTTCAATTAATTTCTATAATGTGATAGAAAGGGATAATTTATGTACTGCTGGACCACTTAGCCTGGTATTTGGCTTGTTTAATCCAATTCCTGCAACGTTTCACATCTCGGTATCCGTTTTCCAAAACATAGTCTCCACTATAGATCACGTTTTCCAGCATAATTAAATTAATCGCAAGGTTATTCATGTTAACATACCTTAAAAAGCATTTGAGACGAAGTTCTTGATGTGACTACCTCGCGTAGCGACTAACGCGCGTCAGAACACCTACGGAGGACTAATGTTCAATTCCCGTCCCGCGTCTAGGTGTTTATTAAATTGCTCTTAGCGATAAGACCGCTCATTACCATACTTCTGCATATTAAAAGTTAGTGTAGAGTATCTATATGTAATTAAGTGTTGTCATTCGCCAGTTGTCTAGTATCCATAACACAAGTCCTATACCGGTCTTACTCACTTACCGGTCTACATAAAACTGTCTGAATTGTCTTAGTATGTTTAAGTATTTTAATTTACTTCAAGAACGGCTTGATAATGTTGAGTGTACATACATATATGTACGTTAGTAGCCTGTATTTCCTTTCGAAATGTCCACCTGCTAGATATATCAAAGAAAAAAAACATATACATATTTTTGTAGCCAAGGATCAGTAGTTTTATATAGCAAGATATCGTGAAGATAAAACAAAGTAAATTAATACCAATTAGTCATTCATATATTGGGAATTTATGAAAATAATAAACTGTACTTATCTGTAAATATGTCTTTACGTATTTTGTATATATGTTATTGCTTAATCTTTAACTTAAAAGTAGGATATGGTATTTATGAAGATCATAAACTTTATCGAGACCTATCCAAACTTTTGCTTTTTTATTGCTGTAGGACAGCAGACAGGCTGAGGCCCGCTTAGAATTAACAGTTACTGTCGCCGGGTGTCTGGAACGCCAGTGGCATCGCGAAGACGCTGCTGTCCCATAAGGGTACAGGAACTTCCACTAATGTCGGAACACAACACAAGGTTAATATGGCGGCATACTTAAGACCAAACATAGTCGCCATCCAGAGATGTTAAATTGTAATTTATACTATTAAATGAGATTTTTTTATTGCTCTGAAAAAGCGGGCAGGTTGATGGCTCACTTTATAATAAGCAGTACCATCGCCTACGGATATTTTTTATAGCAGAATATTTGGAGACAAGTGGTGTTTGCCATCCAGATGGGCTTGGAGCCATACCACGTATCTGGGATTTTGTTGCTTTTCACGACAGCCCGCCCCTGGCCGCAGGGGTCAGTATTCCTAATCCGCCTCTGCACGGAGAAAATAATTGAATACTCTATTCAATAGTTCTCGTAGATTCGCATGATATACTCAACAGAGCGTGGGCAACCACCTGAACTGTTAGCCTTCGCTACGTCCGCCCGTAGTGACGTATCTTATACTACCGGCACGCTATGATGGCCGTTTTGACGTTTGTCCACTCATGAAGTTTCGTATTAATTAGTAATTACATTTGAAGGAGAAAATTGCTATTCTTTATTGTCAATAGCGACGTGCAGTTAATCATAAAATTTATCTAATGTATTATTTTAGGACACAATATTTTAGAAAACGAACTTATAATTAATGTAGGTGATGATAGCAGTGACGACAGTGAAAATAGCATTATGGACGAATCTGATTAAATATAGCCTTTTGTGGTACCTTTTTTTGGTCTCTTTTTGTATAAATTTGTTTCTTGTGTGCATATAAAGTATGCATATTTATTTCCATTCCAATATTCAGATCGTTGAAATATATTAAGTAAGCATTTATATTTTTGTTTTATCAAACCTTTTTAATCAGGTACTACTTGCAATAAAAACTTATAGATTTCGTTATATTTCTTTCGAGAATAAATTGACATTTCACATCACTATTGTAATATGTCAAAACGGCCATCATAGCGTGCCGGTAGTATAATTAGTGATGGAGATTCGTAGTCGAAGCTTAGATTCTCGATATCTATGTATTCAGCGTGAACGTATTTACGATCAGTTTACTTATGTGTTACATCACTATATTTGAAATAAATGATCCCTTCTGTACTAAAATATTCACAAAATGCTTTCTTTTTTAATAGATAAAGTGAACATCTGCTTGCAACACGCGAGCCTACTTATTTATACAACTGCAAAAGAAAAGAGAAATTCTTAAAAGCGCACTTGGTAATACTATTTTCAGCAGGTGCTTTATATTTCACACATGAAATGGACTTTAGTAAAATTAACTTAGAGTTGAATTTTAATTATTTTATTATATTTCTGAGAGATCTAGAATAAACCTATTTTCAGTGTAATAGATATATTTAAATTTGGAATTCTTTAATATTTAATTAAATATTTTATCAGTTTCATTGTTAATGCTAATTGAAAAATAAGAAGAAGAAGAAGAGAGAAGAGGTATCAGTGCTTGAAGACAAAAGTCTTCGAGCAATCCGTCCTACCAGTATTGACCTAGGGAGCTGAGACGTGGACATTGAAAGCGCGACTGGATCAAAAAATTCAATTTTCTTTTATTGATGTAGGACAGCAGGCAGGCTGACGGCCCACTTAGAATTTAGCAGTTACCATCGCCTATGGGTGTTTGCAACGCCAGTGGCATCGCGAACACGCTGCTGTTTTGTCGCCTTTTACGATAGGCCGACCCCGGCCGCAGAGGTCAGTATTCTTTCTCCACTCCTGCACGGATAACAATTCACTTAGCAGGCTATGCAGGCTCTTATAGATTGGAATAAGGAGATCCACAGGAGAAGCGATATAGCTCTTAAAATATGCAAGCTGAAGTAGTAATGGGCCGGTCAAGTTTGTCGCAGGACCAATGGGCGTTGGAGCAAACGTGTCCTGGAGTTGAGATCGCGTCTAGACAAACGCCCAAGGGCCTAGGCTTATGGGCTCCAGCCCGACGAACTGATGAACTGCGCAACTACTACTACTGGAACTGCTATCATTTAGATTGAGGTCTCACAATATCCTGTTATTTCCCACGTAGCAGCGTGTGTTTAAAGAATTTATAGAGCGCCTTCTAATTCCTTAACCCTGAAAGTAATACTGTACGTCAGAGCCTGGGAAGGTTGATTGGGATCTGGAGCTCTGGAGGTACCTCTTAAACCCCAAATTCACTATTAGATAATTAGTATAAAAGCGTTAATAAACCTGACAGTTTCTTTCATGAATATTGCTGAACAATTTTTTATTTCACACTTATTATTTCTCCTTACACTCAATGCAAAATGCACTTAAGCGATGACGCGGTACTTGTTCTTTTTTCTTCAATGAGTAGCTTTTTCACCACCTAGTTTTCTGGCATATTGTCACAGTACATTTGCTTATATTTTAAGAATTATAATTTTTGAGCTTTGTTGCCTTTTTGCTTCGGTCTAAATTTAATATTTACGTGGACGACTTTGAATGTTGTACATGTGATCCTCCCAAACGACAGATCCATGACTCGATAACCTCCGTAGCGTAAGGATTAACATACGTCAAAATGCCTTAAAAGGTAATAGGTTCCCGCCCCGAATCTGGTTTGAATAATATGTGTTTACTAGCTGTGCCCGCGACTCCGTCCGCGTGGAATATTGACTTTGGGCAGCATTTTTTGGATAAATATTATGGTTTATTTTGGATTACAAACCCTATAAGCCCTAAAATATAAATAAATGAAATATGCAAACAGTCAGTGTTATCGAATGCAACTATTTGCCATGCGCCTCTGGAATACATGCGTTCGAACCTACAAAGTCCAGCCTAAGCTATACCCTATTTCATATGATTGTTGATATAAATCTGAGGTCAACTTAAATTGGTTTTTAAAAAATTTCGGAACTTATCATTTTTAACAAAAACTATTTTTTTATTTCTATTTTTCTAAAATAAAAATAACCTAAGTTACTCCTTGTTACATCAGCTATCTGCCAGTGAAAGTCCCGTCAAAATCGGTGCAGCCATTTCAGAGATTAGCCGGAACAAACAGACAGACAGACAAAAATAATAAAAATATTGTTTTGGTATATGTACCGTGTATACGTCCGAATGCACTTAGTAAAAAGCGGTTATTTTAATATTACAAACAGACACTCCAATTTTATTTATTTGTATAGATTTAAAAAATAGAAGAATAGAAGCAGTATATTAGTTATCTAGTACATATAGCCTATGTACTCGAAATCTGCTAACTGTGGGGCTAGGTGACGCTGTGTCAGTTTTCGTCGTCGTTGTTAGCCGTTCGTTGTCCACTGCTGGAGGCCTCCCCAATTTTGCGCCACAAATCCCGATCCCTTACTTTTCCCACCCAGCCACGACTGGCGATCTTGCGCAGGTCATCGATCCTTCGGGCATAGGAGTTGAGCGTAGGATACGCTGTATTTGCTAAGACGCGGTCTCCATTCTAAGACTCGTTTGTTCCATCGTCCATTGGTGCTGCGACAGACGTGACCGGCTCCCTGTTACTTCAGCATGCATATTTTGCGAGCTTTATCACCCAATATAGCCCATAGCCCGGTGAGTAGCTTGAAATTTGTGAAACAGCCCCGCCGTCAGTGTCCATGACCCGGCTCCATGTCAGTTGTCACAACATCATAAGTTCATAATGCATCCCTTACAGCTTATCCAGTTGAATCTTGCCTTTTTCGATATTAAGTATATGAAGCCTTTTAGACTTGAGCTAAACGGATGCTGATCCCATATAAACATGTAATAATTTTCTAATATTTTGGCTTGCGTTCCGGTAACGTCTATATATTCCAAGTTATCCCAATTACAATTACATTGGTTGATTATAATAGCAGGTGCAACGCGGCCCGGATCAAAATTGCTCCAGGCGTCTAGTCGTGCGCTGCTGCCTTGCTTTGGTGCGCGGCCAAGTCATTGCCTCTAGCGGAAAAGAACGCTTGCATTAAATAAATGATCTTTAAGGTAGAGGCTAGGGAACTAAGCCCGTCTGGATGGCAACCAACCATGGTCACTAAATATCCCGCCATAATAATCCTGTGTTGTGATCCGGCATAAGTTTTTTTTCATCCGTGCAGGGGCGGAGAAAGAATACTGACCTCTGCGGCCGAGGTCGGCCTATCGTAAAAGACGACAAAACAACCCACCCCAGCTACGTGATAGGGCTTCAAGCCCGTCTGGATGTCGATCACCTTTGGTTTTAAGTATGCCGCCATAATAACTTAGTGTTGTGCTCCGGCATTAGTGACTCAAGTTCCTGTACCTTTATGGGACAGCAGCGTGTTCGCGATGCCACTGGTGTTGCAAACATCCATAGGCGACGGTAACTGCTAAATTTTGGGTGTACGACAGCGACGGTAACTGCTAAATATAAAAAAAATAAGTGAAACAAGTTCCGGTTCCCCTAAGCGGACGGCAGCATGTTAGCAATGCTCCTGGCGTCACAAACATCTATAAGTTACTGCTTACTATCAAGAGGGAGGTCAGCCTGTCTGCTGTTGCACAGCAATTAAAAAAAGCTAAACATGTTTTTGACTAGAGGCGGTGAGTTAAGGACAGAACGGAAGACGTTAAAAATTCATATTTCCTATAACCTTTAAGGCACAAAGGCTAGCATAAAATGTTATGTAATTAGAATATTAATTGTCTACTACCTATAACATAAGTGCTTTGCTGTTTACTTTGGAATTATTGGAGCTTATTTACTGTTTAGATAATATTACATTCCTCATTTATTATTCATAAATGTCGTTAGCAAAAGGCTAATGCGTTTAATTTGTACCACACAGCGCTTTAACGGGGCTTAATGTAGGTGCGCAGACAAAGTGGCATAGGTCCATTCGAGTGGAGTCAGATCCTGAACTGCCACTGGCCATTTTATCCGTCGTAATTGGATGAGGCAGTGCCCAGTCAGAGCACTCAAGTTCGCAGTTTATACGAGATTTGGATTACGCATTCACTGGCGGATTAATCGCCCTTTATACCTTGGCGTAGATTAAAGCGGACAAATATTATATGCTTCTTTATTTGTGTATGCGATTTAATACGGCAGTGATAGCCGACCTGCGGCTCTTTGACTCCTCAACTCGACTCAACGGCTCTTCCGCGACATGTTTAGTCCAGACACGGAATATTAATTATTATCTATAATTAGTTACGGAATAATGACTGCTACTAATCAAAGCATATGTTAAAAAAAAGTTCTTTGAATAATTTTTAAATGTGTATATTTGGCTCTTTTGGTGTATATTAGGCGGTGGATGTGTGGAGTGACGCGGAAGGACCGCGTTAGGAACTTCCGCATTCGCAGCAGGTTTCATGTCCGTGATATTGCGGATAAATTGCTGTAGTGTCTGCTCCGTTGGTACGGCCATGTTTTACGGCAACCGGATGCTTACGTGGGAAACAAATGCCTGACCATGCCGTCTCCGCCGGGCCCCGGCAGGAGGGGTAAACACAAAAAGTGATGGCTTGACGTCATAAAGGGTAATTAATATACGTACCAATGGGCTCATTACCGGGATGCTGAAGACCGTGTGAAGTGGAGTAGAAAAAGTCGGAAAGCGGACCCCGGGCACCGAAACGGAAGTTTAGGTTGCAACCGGGATACAACACTTAGATGATGATGATGATTTGGCTCTTTTGGTTAACAATGTTGCCGACCACTGGTCTATAGTATACATTTACAGCATACGTACGAATATCCACGTACATTTGTGCAGGTGTCACTGTCATGGCCTTTTTTTTTGATGTAGGATAGCAGACAGGCTGACGGAACATTTAGAATTTAGCAGTTATCGACGCATTGCGAACACACTGCTATTCTCTTAGGGTACAGGAACTAGGGTCAGTAATGCCGGAAGACAACTCAAAATTATTTTGGCGACATAATTAAGACCAAAGGTGGTCGCCATCCAAACGGGCTTGGAGCCCCACCACGTAACTAGGGTGGCTTGTTTTGTCGCATTTTACGACAGGCCAACCTCGGCTGCAGAGGTCAGTCATTCTTTCTCTGCCCCTGCACGGATGGAAAAAAAACTTATGCCGGAACACAACATAGGATTATTCTCACTGCACACTCTAGCATTTTTCTGTCACATGCCACATTCATCCATTTCCATCTGTAAATATTATATGTAAATAATAGTATATACGTGCAGAAACGGAGAAAGAATACTAACCTCTGAGGCCGGGGTCGGCCTGTCGTAATAGGGGACAAAACAACCTACCCTAGCTACGTGGTAGGACTCTAAGCCCGTCTGGATGGCGACCACCTTTGGTCTTAAGTATGCCGCCATAATAACCTTGTGTTGTATTCCGGCATCAGTGACCCAAGTTACTGTACCCTTATGCGACAGCAGCGTCTTCGCGATGCCACTGACGTTGCAAACACCCATAGGCGACGGTAACTGTTAAATTCTAAGTGGGCCGTCAGCCTGTCTACTGTCCTACAGCAATAATATATATTACATAAACATTCACGAACACTCGGGATGAGAATCAAACCCGTGACGAGGCTTTCCGACGTGCGTCACGTTTAACACTGTTACGTCAATATGTGAACCGTTAATATGCGATGTTAATTATTTTTATTAGTAGAAAAACTATTTTAGAGGTACATGCCAGGTGGGAATCGAATCCGTAGTAAGCTCTGAGTTGGGTATCGAATGCAACCACTTCACTACACTTGACTACCACATACATATAAGATGTACAAAATATAAATACTTAAGTAGATATAAATCAGTTTATATTGGAAACATGATTTACCAAAGAAAAGTTTTAGCAAATAAGATTAATAGTAAATATATCTCTTTGATTTATTATTTACCGATATTAAAGCTCCCGAGGGGATTTCTACCCTTAATAATTTAATCGATATGCAAAAACTTAGTAATGGTATCTTTCAATCGAACTAATGTACCGATGAATAGAAAAGTGATTTATTACAACGCCAATAAGAAAAATGACTATAAAATACATGAAAGCTATTAACAGTCTACGATATATTTTTATGTCGATTTTCATCCTTATTAAATTTCCTATATTTTTTATTATTAATTATATAATAAAAAAGACGGTCTCAGTGGCGTTGATTTGTCCGTTTGGGTATTTCCATGAGTCAGGGCGTCACTTATACTGTGAAGTATATCAGTATTTTAATACCCATAACACAAACTCTATACTACTAACTTTGGGACTGTGTGAATATCACGGTAATAATCTGAAACAATCAGAAATTAAAATAGGAGCTAATATCTAAATAATCAAAGGCGGGATCAACCGTTATAGCGTAATTGTGTCACAAACATGCATCCATCCAATATTTCATATGGACAATTTTAATAAAGATACGACTTTTTTTAATTTGGCAAATTTAAGTACATTAATTTTCAGATTAAATGTAATTACTCTATTATTAAGCTAAAATAAAATAAAATTCTAGGAAAAGAGACATATTTAGGCTAGTAAAGGAAATAGGAGCGCATTAGGATAGAAAAGTATCAGAAGTAAAATTCCAAAGGCAGAGATGATTGAAACTGACTTCAACGTGCCCTTAGAAAGAAGAAAGAAAGAAAAAATAATTAATATTAATTAAATAATAATAATAATATTGAGATAAGGAAACGTTGTGGGCTGACAGAAGATGTAGTGACAAAAATTGAGAAAGGTATGCTGAAATGGTTTAGCCATGTCGAGAGAATGAATGAAGAACGATTGACGAAAAAAGTGTATAAGGCCAGTGTGAATGGAAGTGTTGGAAGGGGTAGACCTAGGCGGACGTTTCGAGACCAGATCAGGGACGTCTTGAAAAAAAGCTAGGTCAAGAGTACCCAAAACCGAAGGGCATGTATGAAGGGAATAATGAAAGTGGACGAAGCGAAACAAGTATGTAAGGATCGTAGCAAATGGAAAGAAGTAGTCTCTGCCTACCCCTACGGGAAAGAGGCGTGATTAGTATGTATAAATTAATATATATAATTAATATTATAAGAAAAAATAAATCTTAAAAAGCTTTTAGAACTATAATTAAAAAAAATAGACGTGTTTGAAGGTTTATAGCATATTATATGATTGTCTTGAACCACTTACGATATCTCGGACGGTCGTCACATAAATATTACTTATCAAAAGTCGTGCCGTGTAAACGGAGTAATTACTAAAACATGCTCTTTAGCGGATTATAAGCGGGCAGCTTTTCGGTCTGATTTATATTTATGCGATCCGCGTCTAATGACCTGCCTGTAACGTGTTTAATGCTGTTACAAATACGAGATGATGGAAACTGATTTATTATACCGTGTAATATTGTATACTTCCAACTAATGGATTATTTTACAAGAATACTATCGTATTTTATATATTTTTTCTCCATGCAGGGGCGAAGTAATATTAACCCCTGCTGCCGAGGTCAGCCTGTCGTAAAAGGCGAAAAAACAACCCTAGCTACGCGGTAGAGCCCCAAGCCCGTCTGGGTGTCAACCACCATAATAACTTTGTGTTGTATTCCGGCATTAGTGACTAACTTTCTGTACCCTTATGGCAAAGTAGCGTGTTCGCCGTGCCTCTAGCATCGCAAACATCCATAGATGACGGCAACTCCCAGCGTAAAAAAAATTAGCAACAGTGCTCAAAAAAGCACAGACATATATTTAATATTTAGTGAAAAATGAGTTTAGGGTCCTAAGACATTAAATACCTTCTCATTATATGCTGTAATATTATAGTTGTGGCTTAGTTTTTATAACCGGCCGCCTGCCTGACGTTAACTCCTTTTTGGGGAAAAATCTGTCATCCTTTTTATTTAAATTATTTTTCTCGTTTCACATTGAAAGTAGGAAACAAAATTTCGTTGTCAATCATCTATTATATCCTCAAGTGACACTTTTATTGGTTTTTTTTTTGAGTAAACAACATCCGAGTGTCAGTTTGGGTGAACAGGGTGTCACTTTTGCCGGGTCGTCGACTTCTACGCGGTCCGTGCACAATTCACATTCGACAACTACATTAGGGGGGCTTCTAAATAGGAAATTCGCAGTGCCGAGCGTCTTCGAATGCGTTTGGTCCTGCATTCCGTTGCCCTTGAATACAGACTCCATCTTCATATACTTTGGTGGTGGCCCGCAGCAATCTTCCTCTTGACAAGTTAGAGGGCTTGAAACTCGCGGCTTCTTTTCACAACAATACATAATCTTTGGCAAAGGGCATCGTGGCAAGCAGGGATAGCACATAGGTGGATCCTCACAGCACGTTGTTGGACAAAGGGCCACTAACATCAGACATACTGCAAATTGCTTGCAGTCTTCAGGGTAAAGGCACGCTATTTTTGTTTAGATTTTACTTCTTTTTCTTTTGTAAATTTTATATCATAATAAATAAGACATTAAATACCATGGTGGTTAAATATCACCGATGGCTTACTTTTTCGACGACCTCCTGGCGTAGCGGCTAACTCACGTTGGCACGCTTGTGGAGGTCACGGGTTCGATTCCCGTCTTGCGTTTGAGTGTTTATGTATAATATGTATTTATTTACGATAGAAAAAATTATATATACATATATAGTAAGTATCAAAATATCAGTTGTCTAGTACCCATAACACAAGTGCTATGCAACTTAATTTGGGACTAGATGACGTTGTGTGAAATGTCCCGATATACGAGTATTATTATATTTTTTCCGCCATAGGGGTCACTGGTGCCCTCAAGCGGGTTTTTACATTACAATACCCCACGTTAGATCATTATAACATTTTGGGTACATTTTTAAAATACGTCCATAACAAGACACTGAGCCCTTCGTCCTCAAATATTGTAGAGATAGTTTTATGATATAAACTAAAAGTAGTTTATTTACTAAGTTCATATACATTTGAACTCGCGATCACATTACTCGAGGTTTCATATTTATTTAATATCCAAGCATTTTAAGTAAAGTGTATATATCCAATCGTAAATATTTGTAAAGTATTTTACGACATTAAAGATTGCAGTCTATGTGGCGACCAAGAATCAAGAAGTATGGATGTGATAAAAATACTACTACATAATAATAATACTCTGGTAGGATATAATGGATCTGTGACGATGCTACCTTGTCAAGTATGGTCAATTTACCCCAGGGGCTCCCATAAAACGCTGCCTTCTTCGTACTTGAACTGGACACGGAGTCATTAATACCGGAACACGAGACCAGATTATTATGGTGGCATATTTAAAGGCCAGGGCTGGTTGCTATCCACACGGACTTAAGACCGCAGGGGTTTGTATTCTTACTCCGGACCTGTACGAAGGAGCTTGAAAGGAGAAGCGAAGAAAGTTCCGTCTCATCCATTTTTCGTACTTCCTACGATATTTTGTGCAATCAAATAAGACGTTGTTCGAGCGACCCCATAACTTTAAGAGGATATAAATTTTTACAATATGCTAAAAGCAAAGTTGGAAATACTGAGATTGTCATTCCACTTTTATATACTAACAATGTCTCACTAATACACTTTTTAAATAAAATTCGAAATGCACATATTTAAGTCGTAACTTATGGATTAATTTTCACTTAAACTGGGATTAACTGACGTGGAATTTTATTTTATGCTGAGTTTGTTGCGAAAAGAGTTTACATTAATTATGATATCATCAATTTCAGATAAAAGGTAACTATTTTATGTAAAAGCGTTTTTACTTTTGTATTGGTGCGAATGTTTTAATTTTTTAACAAGGTTTGTTAAATCATTTTAAGATAATTACATTTATAAATAAATAAATATACTAACAATATTCACACAGCGCCATCTTGACACAAAGTAAGTAGCATAGCACTCGTATTATGAGTTACTACACATCTGAAAATAAACACATATTATACATAAACACCCCGTCGCGAGACGGGAATTGAACCCGTGACCTCCGCAAGCGTACCGATGTACGTTAGCCGCTACGCCACGGAAATCCATCCTTTGGAAATATTTAATTCAAATTTAAAAACAACTTTTAGGTGTGACCAGAAAAGGGTCGTGGGGGTGTTGAGAAGAATATATATTATCTCGTTCCTAGCAAGTTTTAAGAGAGGATAAACGGAAATACTACTTTTTCTAAAAGGAAGGATGTTTTTTTCTATAGGTCACCATTCGCAATTTCTTTTCGTGATTAGTCAAGCACTATATCTTTGACATTTACAAATTTAATGATATATCCATTGCCTCTGATAAATAACCTCTAGTTTTAAAAACGATTTCATGAAAGAGGCTTAAAATGCTTAGAAGCTTAGTGTTACAATACAAAGCTTACTTCGTAACGTGGATGAAACATATGTAACAAGGCAGTACTAAATTCATAAACGACATTACCATATAAATTTAAAAAAAGTAGCCTATGCCCTTCTCCAAGGTCCAAACGGAAACGACAGACAGACACAGTTACTTCAATATTAGTAAGGATGTATAGTCAAGGAAATATTTTTCATACTACTATGAATATTGTACTAAACTCAAGCCGCCTAATGGAAAAATTACCTAAAACAATATTGTTAGTACATGTCGACGTATACTGGCAAGAAATAATAAGATCCTTGTGTAAAGCTAACCAGTCGTGACTTGAAGCTTTCGCAGGACTAGTGATGTGATGCTATTGTTTTGATTGATTTTGTCGATGTATTATATTTTAAAACCAAATATTCATAATATAATAATAATTATATAAAATAATTACTTGAACTAGACAACATTTTCATCTGCATCTAAAGATCTGCATCCAATGTGATAAACTATTTTAAATTAAAATTTTGACTAATATAACTATTGTTCGTGCTCGCACCGTCTCTTATTGTATTAATTTAATATTTACCCCTTTGTTATTTTATCCCTATGTGGACAGTAGTGTGTTTGCGGTACTCTTAATGTCGACGATAACTGCTTAGTATTAAGGGGGATATCAGCCTGTCGAGTGTTCCTCTGCAATAAAAAAAAATATCTCGTTTTACGTCCTTCAGTCTCTCTTAATTGTATATATCTATATAGATTTCTTTCAGATAATCTATGTGCTTTTGGTCTACCTTTCCAGATGTTTTCATCGCCCAAGCATAGCGACTTAAACAGCAGCAGTGCATGGGGTACATGTATATGTCAGCAGCCTTTCAATATGGGTACTCCAAGAATTGTTATCAAGTATTATTCCCAAAAATAGCTTTAGTATCTTCGTGTACTTTGTTTTCACTGTAACGTTGTGTTATTGTTAATTTTCTATTAAAAAGTAAACGTATTTACTTTTAAAACAACATACTTATGTTGCTAGTACATGAGTTGCTTTTAAAGAGCCAGTCAATACTTTTCGCTGTATTTTATAATTTAATAATAATAACCCTTTTTTTCTGAGTTCTATGGTTTCGCATACGTTATAGTTTTTTTTTTATCTATAGGATGCCTAGTATCTCAGAGTGCTTCTTGGCATGGCCATCCAAACGGACTTGAGGCCCTACCACGTAGCTAGGGTGGATTGTTTTGTCGCCTTTTACGACAGGCTGACCCCGACCGCAGAGGTTAGTATTCTTTCTCCCCCACTGCACGGAAAAGCGTGGTCTTTATCACGCTTCCCTCAAGTCATTAAATCATTACATTGAGAAGCTTCATAAAATAGTAAACATACATACTGATATGAAAGTTAGGCCTATGAGAGTGGCTGCTCGTCGTGCTAATGAACTGATGTGCTTTATTCAAAATTCAGAACACCAGATATTGAGTGGCTCGATGAGAACGACGTAGACATTCCAAAATCGGATAAGTACGCAGATACAACATTAAGCAACAAACATCCAGTGTCATCGAAAACCTAGAATCATGGATTGGCCTGAAGACTGTTAATTGGAATTAAAATGTATACGAAAAATTTTAAAGAAGTTTAGTAATATTAGTTAAGATTATATCTGTACCGTACTCTATGTTGAATATAGTGTTAAGTTTGTTCAAATAAATATTATGTGCGTGAAAGTCTATCTTATCTTAAGACTCTATCTTAAGCCTATTTTCTTATTTCTAGAATTATAACCACTGCTCATGAATCAATAAAAAACCAGAATACATTAAAATAAAAATGCACATACCAATATTTACGTAAGCACGGGGGGTAAGAGCTTTGCTTACTTTTGCTGACTTTGGGCGTAAATAATTATAATAAATCTGCTTACATAATACTTGAACGGCCCCTAAGAGTTACTCTGAGAAAGGTTGATTTGAACAGGGATCTGTCAGCAAGATGTTAATAATGGTACATAGATAAATTTGGCTGACTCCATAAAGCATCCCATCTCTAATCGCCTGGAGCGATCAAATCGTATCCATACATTAGGGGCATTCATAGCTCTCAGAGGCTGTCGCTTAATGCAATTCATTGTACAAGGATCTTACCACCGCCTCCATAACTAGAGCTTTCCCTCCCCCCGGAGCCCTTACAAAACACTCAATACTGTTGGTAATGTCTTGATTGTAAGGGGTCAAGATTTAATGGTCAATCCGTCCGCTTGCATACACATCAACCAATTTACAGTGATCCATACCTCCTCTCCCGTTGTTTATTAAAGCAAGTTTTCGTGAGCAAAGAGGGGAAATAGGAGGGTCAAAGTGTTTTGGTTATGAAGCCTGAATGTTGGAAAAATGACATTGATTTTTACGAAGTTTGAAATTTTAAATCACGTGAGGCTACATATTCGAAAAGGATGCCTTTATAATGCCAGTATGCCTGTACATAGGGGTAGTAGATGGTGTATTTTATAATTTCAATTTAACCCTTAGGGCGCGAACCGTCGGTAAATTGACTCTCAGAGGTGTCGTAGCGCGCATTATATAACGTTTATAATAAGTTAATAAAATTTATAAATAACCATTTATTATATTTCCCTTCCACATAACAGAAAGAATTACGAGAATCCATTTGAGAAAAATATTTAAAAAGATACTTTTTTTTAAAAAATCCTTTCGCAATTTATGCAAAATATGTGAAAATTAGCTTATTAATAAAAGGGTTAAGAAGAATTTAAAAGATTGGCAATGTGTTCAAAGTTATAAATAGAAAGAAAGAAATTTTATTGGTGACAAAATGATGAATACATAAAAATATTATAAAACACAAACAAATACAAACAAATGGAGAACATATTTTCATCAATATTCGCTGCCCCACCCACCAATAAGGTTTGCATTCAGCACTGTCGAAATTTCGATACGGCGCAGATTTTCAGTGCCAACCTCTACTTTAACATCATAGTTGATCCAAGTGTTAAAACTATTATTCCCTTTATTAATTAATTTAATAATGTATAATTTCATCAAAATTTAAAACGTTTCCAATACAAAATAAACACAATTAATTAAAAAAAAAACAAACAAGATGTTATCCTTATTTCAAGTACACAGTGAGGAAAGACAGACGAGGTAAGGCATTATAAGGGACCCTCAGGGGCGCTTCTCTGTCCGAGGAGTGCACGGGTGTGCGTACCCGAGATGCCTGAGAAACTAAAAGGTACCTTTTAGTACCTCAATCACTGGCGTAGTAGTAGTTTAGTAGCAGATTAGCGTGGTACAGCCATGTGAAGAAAATAATGCCACGTGACAAGAAAATAGTAGCAATGAGAGACCGTGAATACGAAAAAAGAGTTAGAGGAAGAGTTAAAAAATGATATGGCGAAACAGGATGTGAAATTTGAGATGACGACTATCAGAGGAAGTGGAAAGAGAACATGTGTTTTATCCGTGCGGGGCGGAGAGAAAATATTAACCTCTGCGGCCGGGGTCAGCCTGTCGTAAAAGGCGACAAACCAACCCACCCTAGCTACGTGGTAGGGCCTCAAGCCCGTCTGGATAGCGACCACCTTCGGTCTTAAGTATGCCGCCATAATAACCTTCTGTTGTGTAGCGTGTTCGCGATGCCATTTGCGTTGCAAACACCCATAGGCGACGGTAACTGCTAAATTCTAAGCAGGCCGTTAGCCTGTCTACTGTTCTATAAAAAAATGTGCTGAACCCGTATAATATAGGACGAAGACAGAAAGAAGAGGGACGAAAGGCACAGTAGTAGTAAGTTTTGTACTAAACGGGATAGATGACTTTCTCATTAAAAAGAAGGATTTTGGAAGGTCATATTAGCAACTTTAAATCTAACTAAACTGAAAAACTTAAATTATTATAAATTATTAAAATAAATTATTAAGTTATAAATTAATTCACTGGGATAATTCACACAACTCTATCTAGTCCCAAAGAAAGCAGTCTTACCCTTGTTTTTTTTACCAGAACTGATACTATACTTATATACTTTTGTAAATAAATACATATTGTAAATAAACGTCCAGAATTGAACGCGTGACCTTGGTAGGCGTTACGACGTACGTTAACCATTGTGTCACGGAAGTGGTCGTTGATTTTTATGCCATATCATCTTAGATTTTATGTTCCTTATATTTTCCTCCATGCAGGAGCGCGTACTAACCCCTGAGGCCGAGGTCAGCCTGTTGTAAAAGGCTACAAAACAAACCACCCTAGTTCCGTAGTAGGGCCTCAAGTCCGTCTGGCCAAGCCATGATAACCTTGTGTTATGTTCCGGCATAAGTGGCCCAAGTTCCTGTACCCCTATGGGACCGCAGCGTGTTCGCGATGCCCCTAGTATCGTAAACATCCATAGGCGATGGTAATTTTTAACTGTTAAGTGAGCTGTCAGCCTGTTGTTCCTCAGCAATAAAAAAAATCTATAAGTGATGGTATTCTGGCGTAAAATTTTCGAGGATGGTAGCCCTCGATAAGGGTACTCAGGTTATGTATTATAATTAGCAGATCGTATGTTCCAATCAAACTTATATAAACCGAGAACGCTAAGTTCTATTAATAATACTCAAAGTTCAAATTTATTGTTAGAAAAGTTAAATATTATCATGCATAAAGAAATCTTAAAATATACCGCGAACTATACGAAACTATTCAGTAACGGTGAAGGCTCACCATTAAGCAATAATTCACTGTATATACAAAAGTGTATAAGACCCAAACAGGCATAATCCCCAGCACTTGGGCCTCAATATTCGGTCGATTTACGGCCGCAGGTCGCAGGTCGACCGAGGCCGTAGATATCTTATTTTAGACCGGACCCAACGGACGGGCAGTAGGGACCGGCGAGTACCGACTGCAAAAATATATATTCAGTATGTTCCGTTATTTTTTTTTTTTTTGCTGGAGTTCAACAGATACATTCTCCCTACTTGGCAGCCGTTCACATACCTATTCTTAAACTCTGGCTCACTGTAGGATACATTAAGATCACCATTTTCTGTGAGTGACTTTAGACGCGGCAAAGTTAAAGAGCTTAAATATTGTCGACTTTTGAAACCAATTAATAACTCTAGAAAATTCTAGAAACTTGTTCCTTGTTTATTCTGAGCGTAAAATTGACATAGTCAATAGAAATCAGTGATATAATGATGATTTGAAACACATGTAGATTGTTTTAGGAAGAGAAATCTTATTTCGTTTTATCTCTATGAGCTTGAATTTCTTAAATGTTTGTACTTTTCTCCAGGCAGGGATAGTGTGGGAATAGTGACCTCTGCAGTCGGGGTCGGCCTGTCGTATAAGGCGACAAAGCAACCCTAGGCTGCGAGGTAGGGCCCCAAGCCCGTCTGGATGGCAACTACCCTTGGTCTATAAGTACGCTGTCACAACAACCTTGTGTTATATTCCAACATTAGTGACGCAGGTTCCTGTACCCCTATGGGACAGCAGGGTATTCGCAGGGCCCCTAGCATCGCAAACATCCATAGGTGATGGTAACAGCTTACTTTTATGTCAGCCAGTCTATCTACTTTTCCTCAACAATATAAATAAAATTGTGTAATTTGAGTTAAATCTTAAAGAAGGTAACCTTCCTCATGGAAAATGACGACGTGCAGGTTGTACTTATATATAGGTTCAAAGGACTCCAGATAGATCTCCAGGATCTAGACTCTTCAATGTACCACATTTACCAGGAGTGCATCCTATTAAACAATATGTAAAGATTTTTTTTTTATTCTCATTGAATTTAAATAAGAATAGTTTGATTTCAACACAAAGAAACATTGTGCGACTACAGATTTTCCAAAATGGAGACAGTGCAATGTGAGTGAAGTTATAAAATTAATGTGTAAAGGAATCGACAAGCTAATTGATAGACTTTAAATGTCGTTTCTTTGTTTTTTCAGGTTAAAAGAATACTATAAGTATTCTATATTATAATGTTATAAAAGTGTAAACTTAGGTTTAAATAAAATCTTTATTTTTTCAGAGCAACACATTTGTTCATTTTGGCGATTCCTTATTAATCCAGAAGCATTGTCTTATACAAAGTTCTAGTACATGGTTTTACATTCGGTTTTACGGTATCAGGAGACAGTAGCCCGAATAGAAGCTAATTCCAGTTATAATTAAATATTTTCTTGTATCACTCTTAAATGTTACACTGTTGCCTTTTGCAAATACTCAAAAAAAAATGCTTGTATTGCTAGTAGACAGGCTGACGGTCCGCTTAGAATTTAGCAGTAACTGTCGCTTATGGGTGTTTGCAACGCCAGTGGCATCGCGAACACGCTGCTGTCCCATAAGGGTACAGGAACTTAGGTCACTAATGCCGGAACACAACACAAGGTATTATGGCGGCATAGTTAAGACCAAAGGTGGTCGCCATCCAGACGGGCTTGGGGCACTACCACGTAGCTGGTGGGGGTGGTTTTGTCGCCTTTTACGACAGGCCGACCCCGGCCGAAGAGGTTAGTATTCTTTCTCCGCCCCTGCACGGATAATAGGTAACCAACTAATCATATGTTTATATGTATGTATATGAAACATATATGAAAAATTTGCTCAATTTTTTTGCCAACCTTACGTAACGTATGACCACCTAACTATATGTGGTAGTGTTATTATTATGTAAGTTTTTTGCGAACGCTCCTCCTTTAACAAACATTATTAAAAAGATCCTGTGTCAAAGGCAGTTCTTACCTCCATTGAAGTCGAGAGGACCTTTTTAAGGAAATATGCCCTTATTTTCTCTATAAACGATGAGGCTTTTAAAAGGCGAGTCGTTGCGATCAAATGTTGAGAGCTTTTTCTGTTCCTAGTTCACACTCTGAATTTTCAGCTTTAATTGTTGACAGGATTAAAAATAGTTTTCCTGATTAAATCTGACCTCAAATAACTATATCTATACAATTATTTGAAAAAAAAGAGAAAGATATAGAAATATTAGGAACAGATAAATAATGAAGAATATTAAAAATTGTTGTAATTTAAAAAGAAACTAACATATTAGTAATCGTAACGTATTAGTAAGATTTTGAGTGACACGGGTATATGTTTAAATCATTAAATCTAGCATATTTTATATACTTTCTTGTAATTATCATAAATGTGTGTCACAGAAGACTGAAACGCTAAGTAAGCGGTTATTCCATTTTGTTATAATTTAGGGATTCCCGGAAGCCTAAATGGCTTAGTGTATGCCCACATACTATCTTAAAATGTCATGATTTAAATACTTGTACCCAGTGATAACTCAAGATGTATAAAGTGACAAACTTGTTACTTTTTGCTTACTTAAATTGTCTGATTACACTTCTATTTATTTAAATAATTATTAAACAGTAAAGTTTAATTTATATCATTTTCACTTAAATGAAAAGTTACAAAATAGTATTACTATTGCAAAAGGAGTAGTATTGCAAAAGCTTTGCCTAAAGGTCACAGGTTCAATGCCTATAATGGCCTCCACATCTCAGTTTTTCTGTCTACTTGCCAAGTACTTGCACGAAAAACTTCTTAGAAAAAAAAAACATGCAGTGCAGTCTTTGGGGACTGCCGATAGAAGTGAAAACTAAGTAACTTGTGAATTGTATCGTCGAGCTATTAGATTATTATTTTCGATTTATAAAGAAGTGTTTATGATCAAGGATTAAAGTTAAAATTGGTCTTTAACACTTCTTTACAAACCAAAAACTGTTCACTCAAAAAGTGTTCAACGCGCCTAAAGAAGTTTTCACTTAAAAAAACTGTATTTTATTGTAATAAAGTCACAATTCGAATAGATATGTATATGTAAAGCAATACAATCATTTAAAAGTCACTTTATAAAATAAATCTTAAGTTAACCTTATTAATAAGGTTGGTATTACTGGAACAAAACTCCGTCTTATGTCTTACGAATTCTTACGATCAGGACACTTGACCTGACGCTAGTTTAACATTTTTTACCCATCACAAAAAAGTGCACTACGCCGCTAAAGAAGTTTTCACTTCAAAAATGTTATTTGTTGATTATGTTCAGAAATACCATCAATTTAGTTGGAAGACTATCGTAGCGTAACGATTATGCACTTTGGTACGCTTGTCACGGATTCGTTTCCCGTCTTGCGTCGTGTTTATGTATGATAATTTTTTATTTATAAAAGGAAAGTTAATATATAGTAACATATATTAGTTACTTAGTACTCATACACAAGTGCTATATATACTACTTTGTGACTAGATGGTGGTATGCGAATTGTTCCACTATATTTATTCATATTTAGTTAACGTTATGGAGAAAAAAATATATAATAATAAATACACTAACGAATAATCTATTGAACTCGGGGTCGAATCGTGACAAAGTTATCGCTCAGTTGAATCTCGATCGATCGTATCGATTACAAAAAGAATCGATTTGAAAACATTAGAATGATTCGACCTTGATACAGATGGGTTTGGATATCGATTATCGATAAAATAATGACTTCGAAGTCATTATAGGATGTAATGAGAATAGTTTCATGAGAAATTTGTTTGAGATTTATGTTACTAGTAGTAGAGGTGTGGTTACAGGCAATTTTAAGAATAGGGACCATCTAGTTATGACGGTGTCGTGTTGTGACATACGTAAACCTGGCAGCTCACATGATTCCATTTTTGCAGTCCATATCGACACAAACAAAGAAATGTGTGAAGTCTACCTACTGTGTGTCAAATGTGTTTTTTTTATTGCTGAAGAAGAAGCTAATTCCAGTTATAATTAAAATTTTCTTGTAGGTATCAGTCTTAAATGTTACACTGTTGCCTTTTGCAAACACTCTAAAAAAATGCTTGTATTGATAGCAGACATGCTGATGGCCCGCTTAGAATTTATCTGTTACCGTCGCTTATGGGTGTTTGCAAGCCAGTGGCATCGCGAAAATGCTGATGTCGCATAAGAGTACAGGAAATTGAGTCACTAATTCCGGAACACAACACAAGGTTATTATGGCGGCATACTTAAGACCAAAGGAGGTCGCCATCTAGACGGGCTTGGATCCCTACCCCTAAGACGGGCTTCCGGCATTAATGTTCAAGTTCCTGTATTCTAAGTGGGCCGTCAGACCGTCTGCTGTTTCATAGCAGCAAAAACACCCTTCTTCATTTATTTTATATACACTTTTTTAAACTATATTACATTATTAGTATAGTAGTAGTATAGTACAACATTTATTACTGAAGATAGTAATCGCTCGCAACGCAGGAATTCCCCGTGTCGTAGGACTTTGTGGCTATCTCGGCGTGTCGAATGTTCGACCGCGCCGACCATGGCCCTCACACACACATCCACGGTATCGTCCCTCTGCACGCCCAGGCACCAGATCAGGCATTTAGCTACCGACTCCAAGGGACTTAACAGAACGCTCGTCGGACCTGGGCGTTGAGCAACAGAGGTCGCAAGATCATCAAGCCACAGATAGGCCACAAGCCGCTGATGGCCGTAGATAACCAAGATTGGTCCACCCAGCCAAGATGGAGCTGCGTAGAGCCGCAGAGCTTCGGTGACGCCACACTAACATGGACGTACGCTCCCGCAGCTCGAACCACGTCACGGGGGGGTTGCTGCTCCCTGAGTTTACGCCGGGCTAAAGAGTGTTAACTCGAGTCCCAAAAACCTCCCCAATAACTGTAGGAAACAAAACAAACTGTAGGAAGAAGACCCGGATGATGATGATGTCAAATCCCATGATGGCATGCACTGCTTAGGCATTTTTTCTCATTTTTTTCTCATATTATTCTCTCATATAATTGCCATGTAAACGAAAAAACATAAGGAAGCGTGCATACCAAGGTCGCTGGTATAAACCTGCCAATCCAACTTGGACAAACTTCCTCAGTATTATGAACTGTTATTACATACTATTATTACATTATATTATTGTAAACATATTTATGATGTTTATTATGTTACGTAGACAAATAAAACTTATTATGTTAACGCCTGTGTGTGTGTGTGTGTGCGAGTGCGTGCGTGTGTGTGTGTGTATGTGTGATTGTGTGTGCGCGCGCGCGTGTGTGTGTATTTTTATACCGTCACCTTCATATTACATACATATATTTCTTGTTCTATATTTGTCATAAATCGTATCATAAAACGAGGGAAGACACTGATTACTGTCACACCAATCTACTTTTGTACCTATTTAAGTAGTCAGGGACTTCAAACCAGTTGTCAACGTTTTAGTCATTAAATTAATATTGTTATTATATTCTCATTGCAATACCTCGAAGCTATTTTAAACAACATGTTAATACAAAAATGTCGTGGGGCGATTTCATTTATCGATAATAATGTGACCTTTACTTATGATGTCTTAATAATTTGTATCAGATCGTATCAGGTTATCGAACGTTGTTATGCCGACCGTAATGAGTTGTTGAAATATTACACATTCTTTACGAAATATACCTTTACAAGATTTTTGTATTATAGCCAAGCTAACCTTCCCGCTCGGACATCCTATATTATATTGAATAAATATTTTGGGATAATTCACAGAACGCCATCTAGCCCCGAAGTAAGCAGAAGAGCACTTGTGTACTAGATAACTGATATAATACTTGTATACTTTTCTTTCGTAAATAAATACATATAAATAAACAATAATGCCAACAATTTACAACAAGGTTACACAATACAATATTAAAATTCAAAATGTCTTTTTCATACAATTCGAAAAACAGGAAAAGCGAATTTTTTAAACAATATCTTAAAAAACCAATAGCAATTGAACCGATTGTACTGAAACGAATCACAATGAGGGAAGGCACGTTATAAATTACTTAATTCATGTAAATTTAACATTTTGTCCGCAAATTTTCGACGCTTTCAATACTAAGAGTAACTGTGCATGGAGGCGTCACTGCATTTCGTAATTTTTTTATTGCTTTAGGACAATAGCTGATAACCCACTTATTAGTATGCGTTACTGTAGCCAATATTTGGAGCGCCGTGCCATCCGCGTAGGGGAAATAGATCCTAGGTCACTTATGTTATTACGGCGGCATATTTAGATACCATGGTGGTTGTTATCCGGACGGGCTTAGATCCCCTACCACTTGATGTCATATATATGCAAGCATGCATAAATACTTTCGTCGTCTTTTTACCACTTCACTGACCACCATTACCTGGGCGTACATCCACTTTTCCTGGAGCTTTTTTTTCCTGTATAAAACGTTTTGCATGAACGTTCATGTTACGTATTCTTCGAATTTTTAATGAACTTTCGGCTGAGGTTTTGCGATTTTTCAAAAAGTCGATAGGTATAAAATATCTTGAAGGTCGGTAACGCATTTGCAATGCCTCTGGTGTTGCAAAATACGGTGACCACCTGCTACCGAGTGAACCGTTTACCACTCTGCTATACTCCAGCCACATAGAAAAAATTTGCTAAGCTGGATTTATAGAATGTAGCAGTGTATTTTTATAGTTACTAACACTAGGAAAAATAGGACTTGTCACAAGGATTTTTAATACATATTTAGAGATTCATAAAAAAATACACACAGATTAGAAATAACTATTCGTATCACACAAATGTTCTGTACTCCGTAGAGATCGAATCCACGGGCAATCGTACCAGACCGGGCGTTTTTTTTATTCTTACGTATACTATGCTCTGTGAATGTTTCTCCTTTTCATGAACCTGATTAAGCAAGAGGAAACAGTAATAAAGATAACATTACAGCTAAAATTACAACAATTCAATATGGCTTCACCCGGAATAGAGTGTATGGTTCAAACTACATCTCGATAGTCTGGTCATAATAAAAAAATACTGCCTCTCCGAATAATGTCCATGAAAACATCTCGCTGCCTCCTCCGTTCCGTATGCTCCATGATTAGGAATTCCTCCCCGAAATTATAAGCTGCTCACGATTTATGTATTTCTTATATTATTTTCATTTCTTTTATGTGCAAACCATTTTAAGATATTGTGTTTGGAAATTTTCGTATGTTTTCAAATTACGTAATGCTCTTTTTATTATGTGAGGAATGTTTTTAAAATTTTAAATTTGAACCACCCAAGAAAGAAATGAATCGATATTTAATATCTTAGTATTAAATATTGATCATATATTCTGTGTTCTTTCTTCTTCTTCTCCACTTCGCTAGAGCTTAGGGATTCTCGGTGGTAAAAGAACGATTAAAGGAATGTAACTTAAGAAAAAATTAAATCTGTCTCTTCGGTAATTGAAAGAATTTTCAAGCATGATCTTAAAAAATGGAAGATGGAAATTCAATGAAATTATTTTTATTATTAGGCATTAATGTACACGTATTAATAGAGCTTGGTTTTCGCACTATCCAAAAGTTCCCAAAAATATTTATCTTCTGTTATCTGCTTTAGATAAGCTCGTGATTATTCTCTTTCGAATATAGTCAAGATGAAAGAAGAAATAATTACGGGAGCGACTGCTGACTACCCATCCTCAAGAGGAAAGTGTGAATAGTGTCCTTCCCTCACCGCATTCAAGGTGTAATCTATCAAGCGCCTTTTATTACTTCCTGGAAATGAGGTAACCCTGCTCTTACCGGTCAGAATTACACTTCATACCAAAGCTTTCAAACCGATACTAAAGAAAGATGAGGTTTCAGTTTAGATTTACTTTTAGAATACAGACGATTGTTCTATTGTATATAGCTAAAAATGTTCATAAAACCTTCAGGTGTAAAATATGAAAGACATGACTTATAATTATCTGAAATTAGGCAATCTGGAACAAAGTTTGTTAAATGCTAACCAGATACGTAAGGGAGAGTTAACTAGTGAGAGGCTGCGTGGTAACTGCAAACTGTTTTGTTTATTATTATCTACTCGGAGATATAAACCTCTAATATAGACATAAGAATTGTTAGAAACATATAATTCTTATTTTCCTATGTACAAATTTTTACATATATTTTTTCTATTGCTGTAGGACTGCATACAGGCAGACAGTCTGATTATAATTTAGCAGTTACCGTCACCTATAGGTGTTTGCAACGCCAGTAGCATCGTGAACACGCTGTTGTCCCATAAGGGTACAGGAACTTGGGTCACTAATGCCAGAACACAACACAAGGTTATTCTGGCGGCATACTTCAGACCAAAGGTGGTCGCTATCCAGACGGGCTTGCGGCCCTACCACGTAGCTAGGTGGGTTGTTTCGTCAGCTTTTACGACATGCTGATCCCGGCCGTAGAGGTTAGTATTCTTTCTCTGCCCCTGCACGGTTTTTTTTTATACGGCACAATTCAACATCACCTGCAAGTCGGCGCACCCTGCTGAGTAACGGGAAGGAGGTGCTTGGGATGTCTGAGGGTGGTCGCAAGTGTGACAAAGAGGCATGGTGTAAAAACGTTCATCATTATCATTAATGTCAAATCCGTTTTCTTTTTGCGAAGGGGCACAATCTTCGGCATTTCTTTTACGTAATTAAATATTAAAAATGTTTATACATTCAGATATTTTTCACACCTTCCGCGGCGTAACGGCTAACTTACGCACTTCAGTACGCGCGGATGTAACGGGTTCGATTCCCGTCTCACGTCTGGGTGTTTATTTATAATTTACTAGCTGACCCGGCAAACGTTGTTCTGCCATATAAATAATAAAATGTCAAAAAATTAAAAAAAATTTTTTGGGGGTGGGTCACCCCTAACATTTAGGGGGATGAAAAATAGATGTTGGCCGATTCTCATAGATACCGGATAAGCACAAAAAATCACTAACTCAATTTAGTTATCTGCCTACTGCCTACCCCCTAAGAACTATGGCGTGATTATTTATAGCCTATGACCATTTCTAGGTTATCATCTATCACCATACCAAATTTCATCAAAATCCGTTCAGCCGTTTAGGCGTGAAAGAGGAACAGACAGACAGACAGACAGACAGACAGAGTTACTTTCGCATTTATAATATTAGTATGGATATTTACTTACAATAGAAAATTATATGTGTAGTATATTAGTTTTCTAGTCCCCATGAAACAAGTGATATGCTACTCACTTTGGGACTAGATGGCGCTGTGTGACTTGCCCCAGTTTATTTTTTAAATTATATTTTTTATTTTCCATGTCTGTTACGTTCTTAAGTGTGCGACAGAGTACATACATAACACGTTCACCCGTGGTCATCCGACGCACATGCGAGTCCTTTTACGCTTTCATAACTGTTATATGCGTCATAATACGCATTACATGTGTATACAGACACGTGTTTGACGTCATCTAAGGGAAAGGTCACAAAAAGAACAGAAATAGGACTTGGTAGTGTATTTAAGTTTTATACCTACAATTGGTGGACGTCAATTCATTGTGCCAAATGTAACGTTTTTATTTTAAAGAGCTCTTTAAAATGTGATGTTTATTATAATTTGACAAGAGTGGTTCAAATCTGAACACATATTTTGCGAATTTGGTAAAATTTCCGCCATGTTTCTGGCAAATTACTCCAACTTTCGGTACTTCAGATCATTAACACAGAATGACGGTGAGATAGGCCGAGATGCAAAAAATAGAGTGAATGCAGGATGGATCAAATGGCGACAGGTCTCAGGATCAATTTGCGACCCACGAATGTCATTTTAAAGGTTAAATGGCACTCAACCGTAGTAAAACATAAAGGGGAAGGTTGAAAGGTTATTGCAGCAGAAATGCGAATGAGTGGAGTTACGAAAATGGATAAAATTAGAAATGAGTATATTAGGGGAAGTTTGAGAGTACTGCCATGATTGAGAAGCTAAAAAGTAATAGACTAGGTAAAACGTGGTATGGCTATATAATGCGAAGAGAAGAATATCATATAATCAAGAGAATGAAAGAAATGACCAAAGACCAAAGAAAAAATGGATTGTGTAAAAGATGATTTGGTAAAAAAGTTGTGAATGTTCAGATGACGATAAATAGAGGAGAATAGACAAAGATAGATAGATAACATGACATGCCGACCTCTGCATACCTGGGATAAGAGCAGGAAGAAAAAGACAAGACTGGTTCGATGGCTATGCAAAATGTCTTTGTTGGACAGGACAAAATATTTGCATGATCTGTAAATAAAAATGTCCTTCCTTCTTCTCTTTCGTTTCGCTCTTGACAGAGCGGTCGTGGTTACGTTCGTGTCGGTTGTCGGTTGTAGAGGCGGACACAGATCTGCGCACGATATCCCGCCATCTCTCCCTGTTAGCAGACTGTCTGGCGCAGTCAGACATACGGTTTCCCACTGCGGACCTCACCTGGCCAGTCCAGCGCATAGGTGACCAGCTGCGTGATCTGGCTCCTGCACACCCAGCCGCTCTATGGAGCCGTTATCTCGCCTAGAGTAAAAAAGTCCTACAAAATATGATTAAAATGGTGCATAAAACTGGAAAAAAATGCTTAAAGTTGAAATTGAACAAATTTGAAGTTGATCGAAGGCTAAAATACTAAACTGGATAGAAAATGTTTTACGCACAAGGTGCTCGAGAATCTGAGTCACCAGCATTGATACTGATTACATTAAGTTTTCTTCCACATGACCACCAAAGGGCCCGGGCAAGGGATCCAAAAAATACTAGCTACTGACATCGTAATATAATAAACCTCGCTAAATTAATGTTTAAATAGGAACGAAGCCGGATAGTAAAGGTTTTCGCGAAAAGTTTAAATTTTTTTTATTACTACACTACTGTAAGGAAAGCATCATATTACAATCGATGGCAGCCGTTGCCAGCTTTTATTAATAAGTGCGTTGAGTAAGTAATTAGTGCAATGAAAATTAATATCTGTATCTCAGTATTTTGTGATGAAATACAACAAAGCATAGAGTATAATTAAGTCTAACAATTTTGTATGTACGTGGTAGATAAATAGTAATACGCTTGAAGCTCAACAAATGGTTGGATTCCGTTCCATGGGGTTTTATTTTTTAATTGCTGTAAGACAGCAGACAGGCTGACGGTCCACTTAGAATTTAGCAATTACCGTCGCCTATGGGCTTTTTAAATGCCAGTAGTATCGCGAATACGCTGCTGTCCTATTAACACAACACAAAGTTATTATAGCGTCATACTTAAGACCAAAGGTGGTCGCCATCCAGGCCGGTTTGGGGGTCAACCACGTAGCTAGCGTGGGTTTTTTTGTCGCCTTTTACGACAGACCGACCCCAGTCGCAGAGGTCGGGGTACTTGTTAAGCTGTTTTTCTAGGTTTATATATACATATCCTAACTTAATATTACAAATGAGAAAGTGAGTTTGATTGTTACGCCTAAGTCGCTGAACCAATTTTGATGAATTTCGGTATAGTCATAGATTGGACCTTGGAGAAGGACATAGGCTACTTTTTTATAAATTAATATAGCAGAACAACGTTTGCCGTGTCTACTAGTTAGAATATAATTGCCACGTGCTGACGGAGAAAGAATACTAACCTCTGCGGCCAGGGTCGGCCTGTCGTAAAAGGCGCCAAAACAAACCACCCTAACTACGTGGTAGGGCCTCAAGCCCGACTGGATGGCGACCACCTTTGGTCTTAAGTATGCCGCCTTAACTGCCTTGCGTTGTGTCCCGGCATTAGTGACCCAAGTGCCTGTACCCTTATGGTACAGCAGCGTGTTTGCGATGCCACTGGCGTTGCAAATACCCATAAGCAAAACTGTAACTGCTAAATTCTAAGCGGGCCGTCAGCCTGTCTGCTGCCCTACAGCAATAAAAAAAAGGAAAGGAAACCTATATGATTGGTATGTACAATTCATTTACGCGTAGTGACTTAAAGTGTCCGTTTGCATAAATGACAGGATCAAGAAGCATAGCGTCCTCCCATGCAACACACCCATCCAACCCATTTTAGCAAAGGGTCGTCGCTGGTACACCTACTAAAATGACTCGGGTATTCATTCACACATCTGAGACACTGCAACCGCGGGACGTGATGTGAATTTGACCGCAGCGCCATCGGACACCGGACCTCTATTGAAGACCTCTACGAAGAGGGTAAGATTGGGAAATTTGAATCATCAAACAGTTAAAACTAAGAGGTTTTTAATATATCTATTTTCATAGCACAAGAAAGCTTATGAAAATCTTAGTATCTTACTAGCTGATACCAGCGACTTCGTCCGCGTTGCTTTCGTCATGAGGCAGAGGTAGAAGAGATTTCCCCTCTACTACGCATGCGCGCTACACCCCTTGCCCCACTTCTCTGCGGCAAGAAAACACATGTCTCGATATCGCAATAATTTTTTTTAGATAAGGACCAAGTGTCTAAGATATAAAGCTTTTTAAATTTAATTGAAATTTATCCAAAAGTTTATCGTGATAAGAGCACAACAGGCCTCTATTATTTTATTTATACAAATTATCTCTATTCTAACATTTATTAAACTAAAATTAATAATACTATACCAACTAACTACTATATTAACAAATAAAACAAGAAAATTATAAATAATATATCGATTCTACATCACTTTTAGTCGGAAACACTCCCAAAACGTGGGATGGCAACATTTATTCTATGCTCTAAATACAAACTAGCTTTTTGGTCCTGTGAGACCTCTATTAAGCGTTTTGACAGATCAACCTTTATCGAGATAAGGCTTGTAGATCCCTGGTGGTCCACTACACCAGAGTATCAACGCCGAAAGCATCAAATATGAATCCGTCGCCAATGGATACATAACAAAGTAATATAAAAATATAATTAAAAGAAATAAAGGGCATTGTCATCGAGTTGAGTTCTTGATCCACTACTTGGAATTTAATAATCTTTTGCGATGTGTTTATTGCATCGAATTATGAGAAAGATGCGTTATTCGAGGCAATAAAAATCATTTTAGAAGTGCTATAAAACGGTAATAAGTTTTTGAAGAAAATCAAATGTAAGGCCAAATTTGTTCGACTTGTGATGTGACATGTCGAATATCCGATCTGTTACAATTAAAGATGCGAAGATACCTAGGCATATGCTTTCGATTTACGAGATCGTCTATCGCTTTAATAAATAAAAAATTTGGATTTGGCAATGGGCGTGGCTTATTATATTGCCGCCAAAATATTAGTATCGCTTTCTTATAACAAATACTAAAGTTTAGTTCAGATTTGTACTGGAAGCGTGGTGCAGCGTGTTCGCGGTGTCTCTAGAGTCGCCAACATCCGTAAGTGACGGTAACTGCTTACTTTTCAGTGGGCCATCAGCATGTCTGCTGCTCCTCAGCAATAAAAAAAATTAAAAAGTAAAAAAGTACAGAAAATAATATATTATAGCTAAGCCTACTTCTCTTATCTTAATTTTAAAAATCTTTAAGTTCCGTCTGATTTATATTTACATAAACGTACGTGAATATATGAATAATAAAATTATTATTAAAACAAATTATACACACTCGGTCAATAACCCTGGTTATTGAATCAATTGGCATGCTATACTGGGTGCAAAGTATACTGAAACCTTTTTAAATGTTTGTGACTTTGGTTATAAATAAATAAACATGATAAAAATTACTCATAACGTTAGCTTTTTATATTCAGCATTTTTGGAGATTAGCTGGTAAAAAAGATTTTATTTTTTGAATCCAAGCATAAATTGTGAAATGTTTTTGTTCCAAATTCGTAATTGTCAATTATTTGATTGTATTAAAATTTATGCGGATATTTTTGTATTATTCTCGCCCTCCCTATAAGTAAGTTTAAACCTCAAACAAAAGACTACAAACGTTCCGAAAATATTATTTTTATGATCTTTGAGCGTCAAAGTACCAATACACGTTGCGTATTCTTAAGGAGATATTACTCGGTATAATTTACGGTTCGCTGGCATTTATCGCTCTATGTCAACTGTGAGTCGATCCGTTTTTATGCGCGGGCGCATTGTGATTCATATGCGGAAACATAGAATACATGGCCGCAAACTTTTTAAATCGTCGCACGTTTTCTGACAGCATTCTCAAGCTTTGTGCACATATGGAGTAAGAATACTAACCTCTGCCGTTGTCGGCCTGTCATAAAAGGCAACAAAATAACCCTAGCCACGTGGTAGAGCCCCAAACCCGCTCTTCGAGGGTGCCGTGCGGTCGATGGCTCTTTATGGGGCCTCCATATGGGCGAATTGCCTAAAGACCAAAACGATAAGGGGATACCGCATGGTGTCCTTCAAAGTGCCCTCGTGTTCTGGCGATGCTATACCAATGGCGTTGGAAAGCTGCCGAGTGGGGCTGTCGCCCCATGCCTCATGAAGTAGAGGTAAAGCGGGTGGAGCCGCGCGATGATGTGCTCATGGTGAAGTGGAAGGAGCGCCTCGAGCACCCCAGCGCGGGCCTAGCCACCATCGAGGCGGTAAGGCCCATCCTGGCCGAATAGCTTCTGAGCATTTTTTTTCTTGCTTTATAATCATGCCATTACCTTTTTATGTGCAGATCTATATAATTGGTTCAATTGATCTAGCTCAATCTGGTTCTCTAGTGCTGTCTGACTCCAAAAGGATAGACTGAATGATATGTTTTACAACAACGAAATGAGACATCCCTTTTTTTCGCGAGTTGCATTTATTGACCACACCACGATACATATGGTATTTCGTATCCATACTAATATTATAAATGTGAAAGTAAATCTGCCTGTCTTTTACGTTTTCACGCTTAAACCGCTGTAAAAATTTTGACGAATTTCGGTGGACATAGATTGTACCTTGGAGAAGAACGAAAATGAAACTTGAAGGGAGTAAAATAGGGGTGAATGTAATTAAGTTATTTATTTATTTTTTATTCCTGAACACCTGCAGACAGGCTGGTGGCCCACTCAATAGTAAGCAGGTACCGTCGCCTATGGATGTTAGTGACGCTAGGGGTGCCAATAGGGATTTATTTGTAACTAGCTAACTTTGGGCAGAATTTTATGGATATATCTTATGGTTTATTTTGGATTACAAACATTATAAGCCCTAAAATATAAATGAAATATGCAAACAGTCAGTATTATCGAATGCAACTGTTACGCCATGCGCCTCCAGAATACGTACGTTCAAACCTACAAAGTCCAGTCTAAGCTGAACCCTATTTCATATGATTGATGATATAAATCTGAGGTCAACTTAAATTGGATAATAAAATTTCCGAAACTTATCATTTTTAACAAAAACTATTTTTTTTTTCTAAAATAAAAATAGCCTAAGTTACTCCTTGATACATCAGCTATCTTCCAGTGAAAGTCCCGTCAAAATCGGTGCAGCCATTTCAGAGATTAGCCGGAACAAACAGACAGACAGACAAAAATTGTAAAAAATGTTGTTTTGGTATACGTACCGTGTATACGTCCGAATGTAAAGTTACGAAATACGAACTGGTAAACCCTTCAGAACCTCTGCATTGTATACTTCTATGACAAGTTCTTTAAAAGGCAGATTAATCCGCGGCCGTTTAACCTTTACAATGTACTTTGCACGTTGAAATTTTACGACGTGACATTGTCAGAGAGTCAGGCGAAATTATGAACCACATTACGAGCCCCGCCGCCCATTGTTATGATATTATGTATAATCTAATCGTGGAATCTCTGTTAATTTTACAATCTCAAGATGAAGGTGACATTGAGAGTAACTTTCGAGTCGTAAATTACTAAGCGAAAAATTTGTGATAAGAAATTACTGACACATCAGCCCATCAACCTACAATTCAGATTATCCTGATATGATATAACTTTTGTTAAAAGTAACTTTTTAATTAGAACTTTCTTTGACAGCCAAGTAAGCGATCTTTTTAAAATAAAAAATTCTTATCTAAAATCTGTCGCATGAGAGCAAACTTAGTAATATTTATTTACTTCTAACACTTCACCAAAGAAAACAAAGCAACAGGGTTCGGATTTAGCATTTAAGGTAAATCATCTAAGAAGGATATAATTCGTTGAATTATATACATATATATATATATATATATATATATATATATATATATATATATATATATATATATATATATATATATATATATATACCATGGACTTGCGTCAACATATATATGTATCTGTGTGTGTGTTGGAGGTGGTAATAGCCTCTGGCGACCGGTGGTGATGTTCCTCTGGAACGGTGAGGCCCGTGCTCACCACGAGCCAACGCTGTGTGGCTAGGCGGTTCACGCCATTTCCTGGCGACCCGTACACAAGAGCCTGGAGGTTTTTAGTGGGTAGACAACACTACTCCTTGAAGTCCCACACAAGCCTGCCGTGGCCCCGCACGACAGGTAGTGCGTAAGAGCATTTTTTCACCTCCGGAATTTAATTGGAATTCAAATAATTTACAGAACCATAGAATACTTAACAGAAAATTTACTTGAAATTAGAGTCATTATCGCTTCACAGTGGCAAGGTTAAAGCATGCTCTCATAGCCCATAACCTCTCAAACACAAGGTGCCAAGATCGATTTCTGTCAGGGAAATCGGTATTTGTATGTTACTTCTAGAAGCTTTAGAATCTACAGTTTTTAAATGAAATAATTAAATTTGAACACTTAACTTTTTTATTTTATGTCGATAAAAATTTAAGACACGTTCTTATTTTATTATTGTGGATGGTTCGACTACTTTCACCTACTCATATAAATATTTCCATATGATACATGTAACAAAATGGATTTAATATAATATGAGAAGGCATTCGCCACATGCTGTTGTGTTACAAAAAAGGACATTAACGCCATCTGGGTTATGTTATCCATTATATGAACACCCTATAAGACGCAGACTGGTCGTTAAGTTTTGGCAAAGTATACTCATGTATTTTTCCGCACTCATAGTATTTGATGGTTACATTTATAACAGGTATATATATAGGTATATATACCTGTTATAAATACAACTACCAAACACTATATAGTTTGCCATTTTTGAAAAATGATTGTCTATATATAATAACCAACCATTACGTCATAGCTGGGCTAGTTGCTTTCCCTAGAGCTAGACAATATATGTTTTTAACGAATTTGTTACTCGCAAAGCCATGCAGGTTTCATCAAGATGTTTAAGCTTCATTATCGATACGTTGCAATTACGTTATAATGTGCACAGACATAAAAATTGTCTAAGCGGTATCATTGAGACCTCAAGTTTGGTGTCCGGGTGAAGTACTACTATATCTCTTCTGGGTATTTTAACTGTTTATAAGCCCACTAAAATCATACATAGAACAATAATACATCACTGCTAGTATTGGATGGTAATGCCTATTCGCTACGCGAAATAAGAGTCTCTAGTCAGCGGATTCGATGAACATTTTTCATATATTACATATATCTGAAAAATCTCTATCCCAATGCTTTCTTTGAAACCTGGGTTTCAACTTCCACCAACATCCCAAATGATGGAAAAATAAATTCCTTTCAGAAATTCTTATCGTTCTGCCTCTTGAATCTATTTAGGCACTAGCCCTTTTTTGTCTTGAGGTAGAAATGCTACCAAGCAGTAAGCCCATCCACCCAAATAGTTCACAAAGGGACGCATGTCACAGATATACCCATTAAAACTACTCCAGTGTTCCGCTACTGACCGACGCCCATGCTTTCACGAGTACCTCCGTCCCGGACGGGCTGGTCCAGCCATGGTGGCTTACCTAGCCTCTTCTGTTTCAGCTGAGGTGTTCGTGTCTAACCTCAGTAGCCTCTGGACTCTGAAGTGAGAGAGGCACGCCAAACACTGAGCGCCACGTCTTCGACTCGCGGTCTTGAAGTTCCACAGGCCTTGTTTATTGCCAGTCCTATATTTTTAAATATTTTAGAAGACTTTGATGTAAGTTTATTTTAGGTAAGAAATAGCTCAAAATATCAGTTTTCATATAATAACTAATAATAAATTATAGTTTAAAAAATTAAAAAACACTCTTTACTTTTTAGTTTGATTAAGTATAAACTTAATCAAATTAAAAAGTAAAAAATAATTCTTAATATAAGAATTTCAAAAAAATGGGTGCTCGATATCAATCGTTATAAATTTTTTTTAATAGTTTCATTCCGAAATGCAGTTAGTTTAAAAATATCGTACGTACACCCCACACTTTTAAAACAGGGACATAATATTCTTGTCCTTAGGTTAAGAATTATATTATACTTTTTAGTTTAGTTAATTATAAAAGCGTATTTTCTAGTTTTTTTTAAACTATAGTTTATTTTCAACGTTTTAGTTTGATTAACTATAAAATATAATTTAGTTGTAATCAATCCCCAATCGTTAAATGTTTTTACTAATTTAACACCATCTTCTGTTAGTTTTTTTTTATTTATGGCCATCTTCCGGCACTTTTATTAGTTAAACGCCAGATGACGTTTCGGATGAAGAAAAAAAAGTGTTAGCTCTGATAAGGACTATGGGATAAAATTATTAAATTTGTGTATTGTAATCAGGTATTGAAAAAAGTGTGAAAAATATTTAATTTTTTTAATCGTTCAAAGTGGGTAAAAGTCTAATCCGAGAATTCTGTTTACGTAGATACATACAAGTCAGATTATTAAAGCGTGGTAAAAATAAAAAAGTTTTATCATAACTTTTATTTTGTGTTTCAATAAAATGTTCTAGAACAAACATGGTTTATCTTGTAAGCAGTTCAGTCCTGTAAGGTTATTTCATACAGCTGTACATTTTCTTATGTTTTCACGCCCGCTATTAACAAATAAAAATATTATTCGTGATAAAAACGTATATTTTAATCATTGTTGACATTTCGGCTGATTTTCTTCGACCTTTTTCACCAATTCATAAACAATGGCGAAGGTCTTGGAAAAATACAAAAAATATTTTTCTATATATCAGTATTGTTTAATGCATATTTCTGGTTACAAATATTGGCTACACTAAGCAGATGTAATTATTATCAGTACTATAGTAAACAGTAAGTCGTTTTAATTCTAGGCCATTGATACTCGTATGTTCTAGTACTTTTAGTTTTGCCCTTGATCGCCAGGGCACAAATGTAAACACGTGTATTATCTAACCACGAGTGTTTATATCAGCCACCTGGTCAAAACACAAATCGTCACGTACCGTGATAGTATGCGGTGACGTCATTGCACTCCTGCGCACTTGTGTAATCTGTGGACAAGATTTCTGACGTAGATTATTGGACTCTTGATCACGGAAGACATTTATTACGTAAATTGATAATGAGTAAACATTTCATATCGCTTTAAAAATATTTTCAAGTTTATTTAAAAAAGAAAGCGTTGGATTTTCTTCTCAGGATTTTTATAGTTACCGGCATGAAATCTATTTAAGAATATAGCTCGCGTTTGCTGGTATAGGCAATCCGGGTACCGATCTGATTTTAGTTGGTATCTTATTTGATATCGGCTACATTTGGTTGTAACAGAGTAAATACGGACTGAGCACGCGAATCTCGAAAGGGAAAAATGGAATAATATACTATTCACTCCCCGCTAGGGATCTAAGGGAAAGAAAGTATATATCTGCCGTATTTTATGCATAAGATGAGAACAATATATTCTCGTACACCTTTTGTTTGTTACACGGCTAGCTAGTAGCTATTAATATTTTTAGAGACATAAGCAACACAATAAACATTTAACTACTATAGGGAAATTAGGGATATTGTACGCTGTCTTCTATTATTCGTGTTAATTAATTAATTAAAAATGGGAGAGAAAACTTGCCCTAGAGATACAGTAAGATCTAGTTCTGGAGAAAATGGAGTCAATAAGTTTGTAGTATTTAAGTTTCACCCTTGTAACTTTTGGTACAATAAATTATTATTATTCTATTTGTCTCCAAAATACAATACACAAGAAGTATTAAATAATTTCGTCAACTACTTAGTACACACTCTTGGAGTCGGACTATCATCATCATCGTCATGAATCATCATTTGACGACCTCTGTGGCGTAACGGATAACGCACTTTGGTAGAGGAGGTCACGGATTCGATTCCCGTCTCGCATCTGGGTGTTTATGTATAATATGTATTTATTTACAAAAAAAAGTATATAAATAGCATATCAGTTGTCTAGTACCCATAACATAAGTGCTATGCTACTTAGTTTGAGACTAGATGGCGCTTAATTGTCATAAAATATTTATTTATTTATTTTATTTTATTTATCATTTGATAATGATAGGATGATTCCTAGCGCTAAATTCTGGTTGCAACCCAAGCCTCTTCGGTGCCCGGGGTCTGCTACCATTTTTGTTTGGCAAGTTTTAGCTTTTCTGGGAACAACTACTGTCCAACCTCCTAACTTGCAGAGGAAAAATCGAATCGTGTCTTTCCTTCATTACATGCTATCTAGCAAAACCTTTTACGACTCCCCTGGAATTGGGTGGCCCTTTTCTTAATGAGCAGGCCCACATGGCATGAACTCGGACGATCTTAGACATATGATTAACACATTATCTGCCAAGCATTTTGATATGTTTGTGCCGATTTGGAAGTTTCAACTTTAGATACTACATAGTTATATATAGGAGTATATATATTAGTTTTTTTATAGCTTGCGAGGCATTACCAACACGCTGCCGACCTCTAAGAAATTTAATAACGCCTTTTTTGAAAAACCCCATATCATACCGCGATGGGCAAACCTTAATCGGAAGCTCATTCCAAATCTGGAGTGTACGCAACATGAACGTTCTAGAGAAACGTTTCTTACAAGAAAAAAGAGGCTCATGGAAATGGGGATGAACACCTGATGGCGGAGATGGCGAAGACGAAGAAGATACCATTCTAAACAATTCCTCAGAACATTCCCCGTTGTACAGTGTTGTTATTTCTGAGGTCGATAGTTCGTGGCCACCGAAAGAACTTATTTTCATCTCCCACATTCGTTTTATAAATTCTCAAAGACAGGAAAAAATTTCTCAAAGTAAATTTCGGTCATTAGTACCCCCAAAAATATGATTTCATTTTTACATTTTATTCAAGGCTCCGTGTAATTTAAATTTAACAAAGAATTGAATTAAATTTGGAATTAATTAAAAACAAAATGGCACAGCGGCCCTCGATTGTATTGGGGTACAAAACATAAAATTGAAATCCCTGGCAGAGTTGAACAATTGACCGGTCAGTTGTTGAGATTCAAAACATAAGCGACAAGCAAGTAAGTAAAGACGGGAGACTCCCACAAAATAATTTTTGTGGGAGTTATTTCGCAATCGAAGTGTCCGTAAATGATATGTTTTAAAAATTAAAAAAAAAATGGAAGTGAATTACTATTTTTATGACGTACAAAAAAAGTGCAATATATAAGTAGTATTGCAATTGTTTAGTACACAAGTATTATGCTATTTTGGGACTAAATGATGCTATGTAATTGTTACAATACATTTATTTAATTTAATGAAATAAAAATACCTCATTTTAATATAAAAAACAACACTCAACAAATCATTAATATTGTAAAAGGGTGGTTAAATAGAAGGAGTACTTATGAATTTTTTATATGTTATTATATATTATTTGAGTTCTATTATTATATACTTCTTTTTAAAATAATCGAAATACTACTTGTACACGTATTATTCAGGCGGCATTTAAATGAAAAAAGAGGATTGATATCAAAAAATATACGCCAATAAATAGCTTGTCAACTTTTTATTGTTTAGTCTATACAATAGTGACCAGAATTCCAAATTTGAATTTAAATTTTCGTATTTTTATCCAATAAATGAATGAAGATATTATTTTCAATGTGTATTCCGTCGGAATTTCTGCACTTAATCACATTTTTTTTGCATAAATTATCGTTTTTTTAAACTGAGCTCTGAGCTCAGCTGAATGTGATTGTTAACTAATCTCTGTGACACCCTACCAAGAGATTTTTTCCTAAAAAATATGGATACCTGACCTCCCAAGTCGTGGCGTTGCTGGATGCAGGGCATGGTCAGCGTGTTGTGGCTGCACGATTGCATCTAAGCCTCTCTGCTGTCAATAGAGTGTAACAGTGTTATCGGTATCATCATATGGTACCCTACGCACATTTTATTGCCAAGACTTCATTTTTATTCAGGACAATCTTCTTCTTCTTTGGTGTTACACTCTTGCCAGAGTGGTCGTGGCCGTCACGTTGAGGTTTTTGTTTTTTAATTCATTTAAATTAATTCTTAAATTAATTTAAATCTTGTATATTGTCAATATATTGTTTATAGTTGTTATGCATTGTTGGTTATTTTTTCAATTAGAATTATAGTACTTGATGCTATTTTTAAAATGACAATGTATATTATAATGTACGATAGATGTGTATTATTAAAATGTAGCATAAGATTGCTTCCATAATAGAAAAAAATATCAATATCATTATTTAATGTATTGCTAGGTTTTTTAATATTGCATCTGATTTAACATCAAGATAGCAGGATTTGGATCATGACAGTTTTGTTTTAAAGTTTATTCGCCCTTAAAACGCTTGTTTACAATTAATTATAATTTCTTTAACTCTTATATATTCTTAGTAGAATAGGAAGACTTCTATTAATAATGGGAATTAACTCAAAAGAACTGCAATAATATTTTTTTTTTATGTTTTAGCTTTTGCGTTTGTCCATTCGCCTTTACTAGAACGGAAAAGTAGTGGCGTGGCGATCATGGCGGTCGGAATATAGCATGTTGTTCCACTTACCAGAGCCAATATATCAGAATAATAAAAATAAATTCCCCGGCTATTAAACGAATATTCCAGTGGAAAAACACCAATCTCTTTTTACTTAACCCGCACCCCAGTGTACCAGAGTGGCGGTGCAAGAACAATGTGCTGTACATTGTAACGTTGCACGGGCGGAGTGCAGTGCGTTGTTTTATTGCCCACTGTTGGGCTACTGTACAATATACACGCATTTTATGTATTGGAGCCTGCAAATGGATTTCATTGATTTTAGGATATCGAATGTTCTAATAGCCTGAGGCGTGATTTTCAGGTCGTACGGATTGCAATGTTCGGTATACTATAGACAACAATCATATCCATTTATTTACCCATTATTGTGACTTTCCCTTTTTCTACATATGTAAACAAAAATTCGAATGACATATAAAACAGCTACCAACATGCGTTAGAAAAATATATATTTATACTAGCTGACCCGGCGAACTTCGTACAGCCATATAGTAATAGAATTTATATTCTAAGAAACAAAACACAGCGCCATCTATTGGGTGTATTTGCAACCTAGATGTCAAACAATATTGAAGAATTTTATCGATGAATCAACGTACACCGCCATCTATGAGAACTTCATAAAACTAAACAGTAAATAAACACTTGCTTAAGAAACAATTAATTGATACATTTTATTCGTTTACATTCACGACATAAGCAAATAATTGAGATGATAACTATCCTATCCAATAAGTTAGACCAAAATACGGGTACGTGTGAAATTTGATTGAAATCGGTTCAGTAGTTTTGGAGTTTATTGGCAACATACATCGTGACAAAAGATTTTTATATATATAGATTAACGTTATCCGAATTTTGTTACGAAGCCTATATTTTTTCATTTTTTGTTTATGACGTATAATCATCATTCACGACAGCCAGTCTTTCCTTTACTTGCTTCATAAATATCAGTTCTCCCTTTTATGATGGTTTTGATTAGATCGTCGTGTCGTATCAAGTGTCTCAGCATCTGTCCTCTTCCATCCTCTATAATTCTCAAGATGTTCCTTTTCTCTTTCGCCATATTCAGCACTTCCTCGTTGGTCTTTTTCTCCGTCCAGCTTATCCTCAGCATTCTTCTCCAACACCTCATCTCAAATGCTTCTAGCTTTTCCATGTCCCTTTGTGTTAGAGTCGACGTCTCACATCCATACAACGCAATGCTCCAGATATAAATCTTTACTAATTTTTTGGAAACACGCTTTGATATTTTCGCGCTCAGCAGATGTCTCTTGTTGTTAAATGCTTTTTGGCCATTGCTAATCTCGCTGTAATATCAGGTATACGAGTTGACTACTTCTGAAATGAGTATATTTTAAGGGCTGTTTAGTTTCACATGTAGAAGTATTGAAGTTTCGCTTTCTAGCTATACTCAGGATACCTCTAGTCAGAAGACAAAGATTCAAGTTTACATAAGCGTTCTGTAGCGCAAAAGTTTCAAGGCCTGTAACTTGCCAAGAGGAAGATTGCTGTAAGCCACCACCAAAATATATGAAGATGTCATATTGTGCGCAAACTGCCTGTGTCTGCATTCAAGCGCAACGGAATGCAGGACCAAGAGCATTCGAAGACGCTTGACACTGCGAATTTCCTATTTAGAAGCTCTCGTGACGTAGTTGTCGAATGTGAATTGTGCATACCCAAACCAACACTCGTATGAAACTCAAGAAGAAACCGATGAAAGTGTCGCTTGAGTACCTGGATGACCGAGCTTTGCTCGGTATTTTTCGGCTTCGTGAAGTTAGATTGTTTATAAGTAAAGTTAGATTGTTTATAAGCGTTTTTTTCCAAGATCGTTTAGGGATTTTTAAGTGAACACGTGCATTAAGAAGACACAAATAATATAAATAAACAATTGATTTTCTTAGTCTAACCTCAAAGCAAACACTCATTGACTTCATGTTACTTAACAACGCCATCTGCTGGAATAGCTTTAGTGTTGTTGTGTCGTTAAAGCAATTAAAAAAAATAGTATTATTATTCGCCGATAGATGTCAGGAAGAGTCATTTTTCAATTTAAATTGGAACTACTCAAACGCCACCTTTTGACATTTTCTAGACATGATTCCTAGCTAGATCGATTTAACGCCCCCGAAACCCCCCGTATACTAAATTTCATGAAAATTGTTGGAGCCGATTCCAAGATTCCAATTATATATATATATATATATATATATATATATATATATATATATATATATATATATATATATATATATATATATATATATATATATATATATATATACAAGAATTGCTCGTTTAAAGATATAAGATAAATCACCTAATCTAGGTGATTGACAACGAAATTTGTCCTACTTACAATGTGACATGAGAACAATAATTTAAATAAAAAAGATGACAGATTTTTCCCCAAAAAAGGATTAACGTCAGGCAGGCGGCCGCTTGTAAAAACTAAGCCGCAACTATTACATGTAACATGTTACCCCATATAATGTGGGATAAGGGCAGGAGGAAGAAATAATTATAATATGTATATATGATGAGAAAGCCATTTAGCTACTACGCAATACTGAATATTTTTCAACCAAAGTTCTTATCAATATTATATCTTAACATTATGACGTTATTATTTTAAGCATTAAACTTGTGTAAGTTTACATGGGATACAATTAGTACGCCCGTGATACGTGCTATGTACACACACGCCCACACGCACAGACAGACAGACAATATTCTAGGATACAGGTTTTTTTCTAGAACCGTATATTTCTATTGCTATTTTTGTCCGAATTGATGATAACCTATGTAGTATTTTATATTGTAAATTGTTGTCAATATTTTATTGTTATTACATTACCTAATTATTATTTACGAATACCTCAGTGCCATGTGTTTCGGCTTAATTATTTAACAATATTTCAAGTTATATAATACTTTTACATCCAAACAAAGCTCAATCAAAAATTACGAAGGAATTTAACATCTGAATGAAGTGATTTCAGCGAAATTTCTGAACGATTAATCGTTTATTGTATTCGGGAAAAATAAAGATAAAATTCCAATATTCCGATTCGAGTGAATTCATCAGTACCTTTGGGTTTATATTTGATACTTAACCTCATTTGCCGCCCCAACGGGATGTGTATCGAATGCGAGAGATCTCAATCGATGGAATATTCCTGGAATTTATTCTTGAATATTATTCGTACATAATATGTGTGGAAAGGTTATAAATAAATAAATTGGGACAATTCACATAACGCCATCTAGTCCCAAACTAAGTAGCATAGCACTTGTGTCATAGGTACTAGACAACTGATACATATATACTTTTTTTTGTAAATATATACATATAATACAAAAATGCCCAGACGCTGGACGCGAATCGAACCCGTGACCTCCGCAAGCGTATAAGCGTTCGTTAGCCGTTACGCCAGGAGGTCGTCAAGTTATGGTTTCATACTAATTATATTTGAAACTAACATATGCCCCACCAGATTGCTGATCATAACCAAAAGTAACAATGGTCCTGTCATTAGGGGGGTATGGGGAATCATTATTATAAGTACCGGTCCTCTATTAAATTATCTGATAGCTTTGATGACCTCCGTAGCGTAACGGCTAAGGCACTTCCATACGCTTGCAAAGTTCACGGGTTCAATTCCCGTTTCGCGTCTGGGTGTTTATGTATAATGTGTATTTATTAAAAAAAAAGTATATTGTGTAATATATCAGTTGTCTAGTATTTAAAATAGAAGTGCTTTGCTTCTTACTTTGGGACTAGCTGGCGCAGTGCAAATTGTGCCAGGATTTTTATTTATTTATAGCTTAGGCAGATATTTTATCGGTGCAGAGGCGGAGAAAGAATACTAACCTCTGCGGCCGGGGTCGGCCTGTCGTAAAAGGCGGCAAAACAACGCACCTACCCTACGTGGTAGGGCCCCAAGCCTGTCTGGATGGCGACCACCTTTGGTCTTAAGTATGCCGTCATAATAACTTAGTGTTGTGTTCCGACATCGTCGTCTTCCTGTACCCCTATGGGATAGCAGCGGTTTTGCGGTGCCTCTAGCGTCGTAAACATCCATAGGCCAAGTAACTGCTTTCTATTAAATGGGCCGTCAGCCTGTCTTCTGTTTCTCAGAAAAATAAGCTCTAATGAGGTGATGTTACACGCTCTTTGTTTTAAAACAATTTACAACTACTAAAAAAGATACTATTTTAAAATCCATTATCTGACGCAAACAAATTATTATATTGCAGTATTTTGGAATCCTTCTAAAAGATTCGTACAATATTTGGTCAGCATTATTTTAAAAGTCCCCTCCAATTTTTAGTACATTTTATGTAAAGATGGCTACTGTGTATTACGGCTAATACTCCAGATAACGCTATAGGGCTGATACTTTCTGTTATCTTACCAGGAATAATCGTGCAAGACTTGCGAGTAACAAAAATGTTACGAGTGTACAACTTTTTTGAATTCATGATCTTGAAGAAATACAAGAAAGAAGTTTTTTTTTTTATTGTTGGGGAACAACAGACAGGCTGGCGGCCCACTTAATAGCAAACAGTTACCGTCATCAATGGATGTCTGCGACGCTAGGGGCACCGCGAATACGCTGTTGTTCCAGAGGAGTACAGGATCCTAGGTCACTAATGCCAGAACATAACACAAGGTTATTATGTTAGCGTACTTATAGACCAAGGGTGATTGCCGTCCAGACGGGATTGGAGCCCTACCACGTAGCTAGGGTCGCAGAGATTAATATTCTTACTCCGCCCCTGCACGGAGAAGAAAACGGAGTACTCGTAAAACCACACCAGGTAAAGACCTTATACATGGGTCATGGAAAAATTCAAATCTGTTCGCCTAATATAGGTTATTTAATTTTATAAGCCGGGGAAAAAAGGACTTACTGTCCAGCTTTCTTCAACTCAATCTAGGAATTAAAGGAAGTTCAGGGAACATGGAGTTCTAGTAGATAATTTTCTCAATCACTGAGTATTTCTGGATCGGCCAGAGGAATACACAGAGTTGGAAAGTAATGGTTTTGAGGTCAATCTGATGAATTTTCGGGCGCGTCGGGTGACCATCTGCCAGGGTGGGCTGTCTGCCTGTCTGCTGAACTCTAGCTATACAAAATATACAAAGCTATATAAAACTCTACTATACAAAGCTCTCTAGCTATACAAAGCTATATAAAATAATAATAATAAAGTGGGGTTTGATAAATGTATGAACTTTTTTCTCTTATGCTTTTTTTACTGAAACGACATATTATAAATTTAGAATTTAAATAACGGTAGAAAGTTTATGAGAGAATAGAAAATATTATGTCTTTTTTAGAATAATAGTAAATATTTTTTGTCTAGAATATCTAGTAAATGTGTTTATCTAGAATAATAAAATATATTATTTTAAGTAAAGTTATCGTAGTGTTCATTTATTTTAGCAAGTAGTGTATTATTCCAAATACACACTTATTAGTTTTTGAAGGTGTCATAAAAAGTAAAAATAATTCATTGTTACAAGAAACACCTTGTGCTATTTTAAAATATTTCAATTTATAATTTTAATTAAATTATATTATACGAGGGTGGATTAAATATAAACGGGATTATTGTTAGTGAATGTCCATTCCTACGGCTGGTGACCCACTATATTTAGACTGGTTCCCTCGTCGTCTTTTTACCACCGCACTGCCCGCTATCAACTAGGTGTTCATCCCCATTTCTTGGAGCCTCTTCTTTCTTGTACGCAATGGTTCTCAAGAACGTTCATGTTGCGTACTCTCAGGATCTGGAATGAGCTTCCGGCTGAGGTTTTCTTAGCGCCGTATGATATGGAGTTATTCAAAAAAGGCGTTATAAAATTTATTTGAGGCCGGCAGCGCGCTGGTAATGCCTCTGATCTTGCAAACGTCCATAGGCGACGGCGACCACTTGCCAGGATTGGCCGTTTACCTGTCTGCAGAACTCTAGCTATAAAAAAGGGTGCACTTGCTGCTCCCACATCGTGACTGACCATGGCCATGATTGTCAAACGATCATCATATAGAACCTTAAGTTCCGTAAAGTTTGTGCCAGATGGGTCCCTCGTCTTTTGAACGAAGATCAGAAAGGTCTGTGAAAGGCTTACAGTAAGGTTTGCGGAAGAAGGCAATGCATTTTTGAGTCGTATCATCACCTTCGACGAGATATGGGACAAGCACTACACTCCAGAATCAAAATAAGCCAGTATGGAGTGACTGAAAAAAGGGGATGCAGCTCCAGTAAAAGCCAAGACTCGACTGTCAGCTGACAAGGATCTCTCAACAGCATTTTTTGACCAGCAAGGCATTTTGCTCATTGGTTTTATTCACGCGCGACGCACAATCAATGCTGCTTACTTCTGCGAGCTATTGACTAAGGTGAAAGATGCATATCGTTGTAAAAGACGAAAACAACGGATTCAAGAGGTCATCTTTCTTCACGAAAATGCCAGACCCCATACTGCAGCTCTAACAATCTCAAAACTGAAATAAATGCACTGGACTCAACTTGAACACCCTCCCTACAGCCCGGATTTATCGCTCTGCGATTTTCATTTGTTTGGGCCGCTTAGGGAAGCTTTAGAAGGGCAACGATTTGAAGACGACGAAGGTGTGGAGGAGTTTGTGCGCAATTGGCTCCTTACCCAGCAGTTTCATTTTATGATGCTGGGATAAAAAACCTTCCTGCCCACCGGGAAAAATGTATTTTAAAGCAGGAAACAACGTAGAAAAATAAATTATATTTGTCTTTCATAATTTAATAATTACAGTTTATTGAACAAAAACTCCATTTGTACTTGATTCACCCTCGTAGCAATTAAATTTATAAATAAACATTAAAACTATGAAAAATCTGATAGTAAATATAAAATCCAAAATAAAAATTAAAGCTGGTAAAATATTATTCAAAATTCAAGGAAATACTTTTTCAATTGAAAATAATTCATGTGGCAACCCTAATACCCTTAGTCCGTTTGGGCTTACAGGCTTGTTTCGAAACGGAAAAATGTGAAAACATTGTGAAAATATTTTTTGTTTTATTCAACTGAAACGTATACAGGCTTGTAGTTGTTTATATGTTCCGGTCGTTCGGTTAGAACTACTTTTTCGAACTCTAATACGAATTAAACATATCCTGAAAATCCATCCCATACTTCTACTTCTCATATAAGCATTTCACACTGGTATGAAAACCTTATATAGAGGTAAGGTTTTTAATTCCTGCCTTTGGTTAGTCGCTAATATTTCTTAAAAATAAATAAATCATTTCTAAATATTTTTTTAGATTCCGCTTTAAGTGATTCCTCTCGTGTTGGGATAGAAACTCTTTTACCTTTTGATAGACCTGGGCTTGTCGAGAGCTGCAGTAGATTCTCTTCTAGTTTTCAAGAAGGTGGGTATTGATGTGCATTGTAAACGGTACCCTCAAACTTACAACCTGTCACGAGTCTCTGGATCTGCTAGAAGTTCGCCTCTCTCTTCTATGCGATGTATCCGCAAAGTAAATCCATAGAATGCTTCGTCTCCTCCAAGTTTTTTTATTGCTGTTCACTTAATAGTAAGCAGTTACCGTCGCATATGAATGTTTGTGACGCTAGGGGCTCCACGAACACGCTGCTGGCCCATAGCGGTACAGGAACCTGGGTCACTAATGCCGGAACACAACCCAAGGTTAATATGGCGGCGTACAACCACCCTTGGTCTATAAGCAAGGGTGGTTGCCATCCAGGCGAGCTTGGGGCCCTACCACGTAGAAAACCCGCCTTATAAATTCCTACGAGTTACAATAATTCTAAACGGAACCTCACCACTATTGTATTTGTGTGACATATTAAATTCTTCTTATCTATCCAGGGACGGAGAAAGTATGACTGACCTCTGGGGCCGGGGTCGGCCTGTAGTAAAAGGCGACAAAACAATCTACCCTAGTAGCTACGTGGTAGGGCCTCAAGCCCGTCTGGATGGTGACCACCTTTGGTCTTAAGTATGCCTCCATAATAACCTTGTGTTGTGATCGGACATAAGTGACCCAAATTCCTGTACCCTTATGGGACAGCAGCGTGTTCACGATGCCAATGGCGTTGCAAAGACCCATAGCCGACGGTAATTGCTAAATTCTAAGTCAGCCTGTCAGCCTGTTTGCTGTCCTACAGCAATAAAAAATAAAAAATTGTATATTTATATATACATAATAATAAATACATATATAAAATATAATATTTGGCACAGTTATCAATATTTTTGTAGATCAAAGACTCGTTCTCTTACTATTTCGATAGAAATAGCTTGAGCTACAACACCATTGTAAAACTATTTATCAAAATTTCCAAATACGGTTTTCATTTTCTGCCAGTTGGTGAAAAGTACTGTAAAATAAACACAATCTTAAAGTAAGTACTCGTGATATTCGGCCTTTATACCTATATAGAATAATATGCATCAAAACTGAAGAAAAATGTTATACATATTTCGTGTCACTTAAATAACAAATCTTTTTACTACAATCCCAAGTGCGAAGTTACTCTAAAGTGAAACTTGGAAAATACCTTTTGTTTTAATTCGTACGCGGGTTATTTACGTGCAGCCTTCGCTGCTGTGACAGCTACGCGGATATAGGCCTCTGTCACGCTATGCTTGGGACATTGCATACACTGAGGACCTAGGACATTTTATGTTTAACATCCATAATAATTGTAAAATAGTATGGTTTATATTTTGTAAATAAGACGAATATACGGATGACAAAGGAAAAGAGTCCACAAGGTCACTGACTATAAAGTATTTCCGTCTCCTTTCCTTTCCACGTATAATTATCGAACCCGCACTACCTTTGTTTCCCGCACCAGCGGCTATCTTTCGAGGCCTAAGCCGCACCATTCCTTTTACGGTCCTGCAACCCCACCATTTGGTGAGATAGAGCAGTAGAAATGGATGAATGTGCTTTTACTCAACTCAAATAACAATTCTTATTAAAACTCTTCTTTTTGGTTACATGCAAAGCTTTACTACGTTGCCCGAGATAAGCTACTGCAGAACATGTTTCCTGCTCGACAGAAGTCTCTTAGTGTAGGCGTGCACATGACATGATGTTTGCGTTTATTTGCAAAACTGAAAAAGCTATGAGATAGATAAAATAAATAAATTTGATTATTTGTGACCTACTGCTGTCTGGCATTAAAGTTCAATAGCGTGATGTCTAGTCGAATGCGCTATGGATATGTTTCAGTAGCGGCTGATATGCCTTCAAATAGTAAAAATCGGGCATCGTTTCTTTGTTAAACTAACGCTTACCTAAACGAGCCAAAGCCTGTTTTTTAATCTACTCAAATATTTGGATGTAACTCATTATTATTTAAAATCGACAACATGGCTCAGTCGCTACACGAGTGATTTGACGCGATCGTATCTTTTAGTTTCTACGGAGGTCAAATATTAATTATTAATAATATTAATCTTGTAATTTGTTCTAGGTATATTTTGCCAATTGCGATTGTAAAAAAAGCCCTTTCATACGAGTATGCAAATAGTCTTAAAATAAGACATTTACATAATAGCTGAGGTCCTCAGTCTCTTTTCTAGCAGGTCGATGGGGACATTATAAACTTTTAACTGTTAATTTATTTGTCAAAAAGTAATTCGTGACTGGATGTGGAAATGGATTTTCATCAACATTACGATGATAACATGTTATTATTATTAAGCCGTAAACGTTTTGTTTACAAACTCTATAATAAGAGGGTAGAACTCAGTGGGACACAAACCATTTAGTGTCGTGAATAATTATTTTAGATAATACATGAAGGAATATAAGGGATTTAACAAGCTGGATTTAAAAAGGATAAAAACAGCTAATGCTGTTGGCATGAAAATGGCCTAATGCGATGTCAGTAGAATCAATTCCTACATTACAAAATGTTATATGATTTAACAGTTTATTCTTTTTTGGATGTATCAAATTGTGTATCTGTAAAAATTTTACATCAACTAGAGCAAGTATTTTACAGAAAAGACTTTAACAATATTATTTTACAAAAGCGGCTGTAATTATTGCATATTCAACTGAAGTCGGAGACAATCGGCAAATATCGACATCGCAATTTTTCTTCTAGCTTTCATCATCATCTTTGCGTTGTATCCCGGTTGCAGCCCAAACTCTCGCTTCGGCGCCCGGGGTCCGCTTTCCGACTTTTTCTTCTCCACTTCGCACGATCTTCAGCATCCCTGGTAGTGAGCCCATTAGCACGCATATCACCCTTTACAACGTCAAGCCAGCACTTTTTGGGTCTACCCCTCCTGCCGGGGCCCGGCGGAGGCGGCATGGCCAGACATTTGTTACCCACGTAAGCATCCGGTTGCCGTAAAACAATTTTTCTTCTAGCTTTAAACAATATTAATTGTAGATAAAAATAGGAAAGGGGTTTATTTTATGTAATATTTTTATAACCATTCTCTTAGTTATATAGGTACACCTAGACTAGAACAAATTATTAATTATAATAATATAGCGTTTTATTTCTAAACCACATTATACAATATAAATTTTTATAAAGTTAGTATACATAAATGTTTAATTTTCATTTTGTAATTTAAATTCCATCCGGATAAACGCCTCCTCCATTTCCTTCCAAATGTTTCTTTTTTTGCCTTTTGAAGCCAGTCTCTTCCTGCCACTAACTCTATGTCTTCTTTCCATCTTTTTCTTGGTCTGCCTATTTTCCTCTTTCTTGTTGGGCCATTCCAAGTTGTGGATTTTAATGTTCATCTTGGGTCAAAACATCTAGCAACATGGCCTGCCCACTGCCATTTCATTTTCAATGCGAATCCCAGAGCATCTGTAAGTTTGGTCTTCTGACGAATAACTTTATTTCTAATTTTAGATGTCCTTCGTATTCCCAAGATACTCCTTTCCATAGCATGCTGTGTCGCGAGCAGTCTCTGTTTTGTTTTATTTGTATAAACCCAAGTTAGACTTGCATAGGTAAGGCAAGGTAGGATACATGTATACATTATTGTTTTCTTAATTTCTGGGTCAAAGAGTCCTTTTAAAATTTCTTTATATGACCAATATTTGTACCAAGAATTTTTAATTCATCTTTCTACCTCGTCTTCGTTGCTTTCTGGATTAAAAGAAATTTGTTTTCCCATGTAGATGTATTGACTTATATACCCTATTTGCGCTCCCTCTTCTTGCGCCAGTTTCTGATGGCTGTTGGTCATAATTTTCGTTTTGCTGGTTTTCATAAGCAAGCCCACCTTTTTGCTTTCCAAATTTAGCGATTGCATCATTTGTTATAGTTCCGAAGCAGAGTTTGCGAAAATTGCTATATCATCAGCAAATCGTATATGGTTCAGGTAGTTATTAATCCAAATGCCATTTTATGCCAATCAAATTTTTGAAAAATATTCTCTAAAACCGCTATAAATAAATTTGGCGAGAAGGGGTCGCCTTATCTTACTCCTCTTTCTATTCTAATGAATTCCTTTGTTTTCTAAGCGTATTCTACTGGAACTCTTGGGGTAGATGTTTTGAATTATTTTAGTGTAGATATTTTCAATGTTACATGATTTTAAAGCATCCCAAATAGAGCTGTGACTGATACTGTCGAAAGCTTTGAAATAATTAATGAACCCTACATAAAGAGGTTGGTTAAATTCCTTGAATTTCTCCAGTAGCTGTTCTATCGTGTGGATGTGATCCGTCGTGGAAAATCCCGAGCGGAAGCCAGCCTGTTCTACTGGTTGTTTATTGTCAATATTTGCTGTTATTCGACTTAGAAATGTTGATGAGAATAATTTGTAGATACTGGATAGCAGACTAATTGGCCTGTAGTTACTTATATCTTTTAGGTCTCTTTTTTGGAAAGCAGCACTATCTCAGAATTACACCATTGAAGAGGAACATTTCCTGACTCTAGTACAATGTTGATAGTTGTGTAAGAAAAGTGATAAGAAGCTCCCAACTTTAGTGCTTCGTTGCTTATGTTGTCAGGTCCTGGGCTTTTTTTGTTTCTGTCCCAAAAGCCCAGGAACAAATTATTAGCAGAACTAAACATTTTGTTATAGTAGCGAATTGAAGTCCAACAAACATGACCGTTAAGCAATTTAAATCTTTTAAAAATCAAAGCCATTCAAAATGTTAAAGGGTCAAAGAGCTGGATACTTGACTGCAAGTGGGCTAATGTTAAAACGCTCATGGGATCAGCTCAAAGGGGTAACGGAAAAGTTTTCAAAAGGCAAATGGAAATCAAGGGCTCTTGCTTTGCGTCAAAATCGAGGGTTTCATGCTCATGCTATTTAGTGTTTACGGTTATAGATTTGTGAGGTTGATATTACTTTATCTATACATAATATAATAACCTTAATTCTCTTCTCTGAGGAATTCTAAGGAACAGTCGCCTATGGATGTTGCGACGCTAAAGGTAAAAGGTACCGCGAACATCCTGCTCTCCGCATAGGGGTATATAGATCTCAATCTATCATTGATCCCGGAACAACACAAGGTTACTAACTAGGGGACAAGTCATAGGGGTCAGTATTATTACTACGCCCTACACGGAGAAATTCAATTCAGGAGTAGAAATGCCCTACATGCCTGGCGTGGCTACAACCGGTTTTATACCCTCATAACAACAAAGGACGTGGCCTCTGTTTTAGCCAACCAGATATCCACTGAACTTCGCAGCTCATGTACGGACAGTATGAGTTAGCAATGAGCGGAGGCTCGCCGATTAAAAGAATGGTCTACCGCTGAGGTGCAATTACACTTCTAATTTCTTCGACTCATATAGGGTGAAACCCCAGACACGCTTTTGAAGCCAATATTGCAATATCCTTGTTAAATTAATTACAATTGAAAACATTGAAAAATAAAATTTCGGTTGCCGAAGCTAGATTTAAAGTAAAATATTTTAATAAATATTAAAAAACAATTCATTCACGGCAGCGCTAGCTTATAGATATCTGTATTATTTTTAATTTAGAAAAACTTATAATTGTTTTACATTTCGTCTATATTGATCAAGATTGCTTGCTTTCGGTTTTTTCGGATACCGCCAATCTAGAAAGAAAATCCAAATGGTGATCTAAATTTTTCCTCTTAGTCCGTTTCTGTTTAGCGTGGTATTAGACGTATTGTCAGACAGCATCAGAAACTCACATGAGCAGCTCCCGTGGCTGCTCATGTATGCTGATGATATCGCGCTGGCAGATTCGGACAGGGGTTGGCTGGTGCAACGTGTGAAGGCGTGGAAGGAGTCGCTTGAGAACGGTGGTCTGAAGCTCAATGTGAAGACCGAGTACTTGGCCTGTAACTCCACAGATCCCACACCCGTACGCATAGGCGGCAACACGTTCGAGCGCACGGACCGAGTGAAATACCTGGGATCTGTGTTTCATGCGTCTGGTGACATCAAATGCGACGTTAAGGCACGCATTGCTGCCGCGTGGGCCAAATGGCGTGAGGTAACTGGTGTCACTTATGACCCCAAGATGCCGGTAAAGTTGAAGGGACAGGTCTATAAGACCATCATTAGACCTGTCCTTTTATACTGCTGTGAAGCATGGCCGGTGTTAGAACGACACAAGCAAGAACTGCGTGTCACAGAGATGAATATGCTGCGGTGGATGTGTGGAGTGACGCGGAAGGACCGCGTTAGGAACTCCCGCATTCGTGGCAGTCTTCATGTCCGTAACATTGCGGATAAACTGCAGGAGTGTCGGCTTCGTTGGTACGGCCACGTTTTACGGCAACCGGATGCTTACGTGAGAAACAAATGTCTGGTCATGCCGCCTCCGCCGGGCCCCGGCAAGAGGAGTAGACCCAAAAAGTGCTGGCTTGACGTCGTAAAGGGTGATATGCGTGCCAATGGGCTCACTATAAGGGATACTGAAGACCGTGCGAAGTGGAGTAGAAAAAGTCCGAAAGCGGCCCCCGGACCCCGAAACGGAAGTTTGGGTTACAACTGGGATACTACGCTAAGATGATGATCTCAATTTATCCTCTTCTATTTTCTAGATAACTTGCGGTTATACATTCTTATTTTCAGCCAGGATCATATAATTAATTTTAAAGGAGAGGTATCTAGAATTAAAAAATATGTTGTGAAGCCACTCTGAATTAAATATTTTTAAAATAAAATACATTTTTCATTTTAATCCCTACATTTTAAACCAAATGGAATAAAACGAACAACTGGTATTGAATATTTAATTCCCCAAAAACATATTTCAAAGGTTTTACATTTTAATCCTGATAACGTTGTATTAATATTCAAATAGTTTTATGAAAATATTTACAGGCGTGCGCAACGTAAATTAAAATAGACTATGTAAAATACGTCACACTGGCCGTGTGATACCGGGCAGAAATGAGTAGGGCTACTCCCAACACCTTACTAAAGAGTTGTAAAAGGCAATAAATGGACTTTTTCAATAGCTTCTAGGCAGCCCTTCGTAGTGGTAAAGATTTCTTTCAGGCTTGGTTTGATGGCATTCTCTGTTATCTATCTGTTATATACCTGTCTATCTGTTTAGTAAAAATGCCTTATTACATCGCATTACTACAACGTATCCCGGGCTCTGAAGTGAGTTTTGTATGCAGCCGATTTAAAACTCTTGTAAAAAACATAAATAGCGGATCTGGCAAAGGTTATTGACCCGTATGAATAAAAAAATACATTTTGGATAGTATTTCCGTAAAATCCGTTCTAAGTATGCGTCCACATCCCAAAATTAATAAGTATGCTAAATTTCAAGTCAATCGGGTATATAGTTTGAAGATTTCGTGATATATATATATATATATATATATATATATATATATATATATATATATATATATATACCTAGTCAGGTCATAAATTCTGTCACATGTTTAATGTAAAATAATTGTAACAAGTTTATTCATTATGTAACCATTCATATACCAAAATGAACCTAACAAAACATAGATTCTTATGACATTAAAGTTTATTCAAAATGACCTCTGTGATTTTGAATACAGGCCTTCAATCTGCGCGGCCAGTCGTCTATCGCAGCACGAACGAGGTCCATGTCAATATCTCCGATATTGACATGGCTGCCTTAATCAAGGATGTCTTGAGTGACTCCAAATTGGGATGAGGCTTTGAGCACGCCTTTTCCTCCAAGTGTTGCCATATCTTGTAATCTAACGGATTCAAATCTGGACTGGAGGAGGGCCAGTCTTCGTGCCGGATGAAGTCGATTTCACGCGCCGCCAGCCAGTCTTGTGTGCTCTTCGCTCTATGAGCTGGCGCCGAATCTTGTTGGAAGACCCAGTGCCTGTTATTGAACATGGTATGAGAAACAGGTTCCACAAGGTTCGTCAGGACTGTATTTTGATACACAACAGCATTCGTTTTTACACCTTTCTCACAAAAATGTACCTCTGTTAAGCCCCAATAAGAAACTCCCAACCATACCATGAGCGAGGATGGAAAATGACCTCGTTGGACACGCGGAATACGGTTGCTCGCTTCTTCACTACTGTGTGCGTACACCTTATCATTTTGTTTGTTGTAGCTCTCTTCTACGGTAAACATTTTTTCATCCGAAAAAAGAATTTCCCGATATTTTTTTCCCGCGTACCGCTTCAACAAAGCACAGCATCTCTTCAGTCTTAGGTCCATTAGACGAGCATTCAAACGATGTCCTGTTTTTCTTCGATATGCCCGAAGCCCTAAGTCTTCATTTAACACCCTTTTCACCGTGGTTCTGCTTAACTCTATCTGAAGGGCCAACAGTTTCTGCTTACGTTCGGGATTTCTTTGAATTCGTGCCTTCACAGCTTTTATCACTGCTGGAGTCCTAACAGACCGAGGGCGACCACTTCTTGACCTGTCATCTACACTAGAGTCTTCATTGTATCGTTTGATGGTACGATAAACGAATCTTTTGGTTATATTCAAAGTTTTTCAGTATGTTAAAAATTTGAATTGGCGCGTAACTGCAACGATGCAACGCAATAACTGCAACACGGTCTTCTTTAAGCGTCCACTCCATATTTAAAAATGAGTAAAATTCTAAAAGTATACATTTTTATTTTCATGAACAATTCTAAATTCGAATTCAATAAACTTTTTTGTGGCCAGCATTCTTAAAGAAAAGTTTTTACTGTGTGACAATACTTATGACCTGACTAGGTATATATATATATATATATATATATATATATATATATATATATATATATATATATATATATATATATATATATATATATATATATATATATATATATATATATATATATATATATATATATATATATATATATATATATATATATATATATATATAGATCGAGTTATGAGTGTATATAGATTATAGGCCATAACTTCTCTTGAAGAGGCCACAAAAGTGAGCCAGCGTCATTCTTGCTCGCGCTTATTATAAAGTCACGTCCCGCGGCTCCGTAGCTCAAGACGAACGAAGGAACACCGAGGGTGGTATTAGGGGTATACTAGTCACGTACTCGTCCTGTTGAATGACACGAGAGCGCACAGCTGTCTTGCACCGCGAATTCCCCACTAGTCTTTTCCTCATTCCCATGGGGCATTTTGCTCTTAAGCATTCCCACGTATTACTGTAGATCTTGGGCTTCTCGGCAGCGGGACCGTATAGTATAGTCACTTACGGTATACAAGTTTCCTTACGATGTTCCCTTCCATCATCATTATCTGACAAAATATAAATTACGCGAAAGGCGACAAAACTGTCTAAGTAGTGCAAAAATATAAACATTCATCGGCTTCTATTTGAACCACAAATAGCTTGAGGTTCCGGGTTCTTAAACTAATATAAATATATTCCAAATGTAACAAAAGGACAGTTTACAAGTATCGATCGCACACCAAAACTTTTTTCATTTACTTTGCTCTATCTGCACAGCCCGGATAAACCGGTTGAAATTGTGATCCGGGCACACAAAATCCGGTTTTTAAAACCCTGTTCCATGGAAGTATTGATTAATGCCCGCCTCTCAACAGAGTTGGTAATAAATGAAAATAAAATTTAAAAAATGCACTACATCGCTTTAGGGGTGCACTCAGGATTGTTCGGACGTACAGACCGAGGTATAATGTAGGTATGAACATTTAAAATGGATCTATGTCGGATGATGATAAAGAATCGTACATATTGCATTTACGATTGATTTATATTTGCATTATATATACCGTTTTTCTTTAGAAATAAAATGATGACGCATTCTCTTCAGGAAAATTAGATTAATATACTTTGATTTAATATATTTGTAATATGTAAAATTAAAGTCAGAGGAACTCAGATGAAAATTGTAAAACAACTCACATCTTCGAATTTTCTGACTAAGGACTATATATTGTCCTCTAAATATCCAAGTTATATTAAATCGAACTTTTTAGGAGATCCGATGCCACAGGAATTGCGAAGTATATGCCGTAAATAAGTTTTTATAACCTATTGTTCATATTTAAATATTTTTATTGCTATATGCTGTAGGTTAAGGAAAACATGAGACTTGCAAAGATTACTGGCAGTAGTTGTTTTATTGTCTGTGTCTTATTGTCTGTTGTCTCAAATCTAAGATTCGTAAATCCAAGCTCAGCGAAAAATGTTTAGTAATAAATAATTTAAAACCTAAAAAAATAGTAAACATATATGATTCCTTTAAAAATTCTAGAACCGGTTTTAAAAAATAACCACGTCACGTATGCACTTTACCCAGAAACCGGACAAAATGGCGGCGACACTAAAAATTCTACAGATACGGCGGGAATTGGCGCCTTTACAGCCTCGGGACATTGCAAATGGATTTTTATATCAACAAAATGTTTCATGTTTCGAATAAAATATGAGTGTTTACTATTGAAAACTATCAATGGCTATTATATTTTTTTATGACAATAGGTTCACTTGAGAGATGGCTATGACCAGTGGTCGGCAAACTTATTAGCCAAAGGGCCAAATATGAATATTACAACAATTTAAAAAAAAAATCGGGAGCCAAATCTGCTTGTTTAGTAAACTTTTATTACACTAAATAAAACTAAATTTCCAAGTTCTCATCAATAAGACGACTTCTCAGGTTACTCTTGATAATATTCATGATAAACAATATAAAATTTTAATTACATCTATCATTTAACTAAAACAAAAAATTATACATGTTCTCGATTTATAGAATAATTTTATAATTTATCAAAATAAGATGTAATTTTTTTCTTACTAAGTTTTTTTAATGAAAATATTATTGCGCCTTCATTGATATTTGTGCCAGAGCCGCACTTAAAGAGCCAAAGAGCCACATGCGGCTCTGGAGCCGCACTTTGCCGACCACTGGCTATGAGAGATAAGACCGCCAATTGTTTTACATAGTTTTACTCTTTTATTTTTACTGATAATAGAGTTTTGCCTTCGTTGGCATTGATACGTTTTGCGGCAAACGGCTGCTCGTGTGAGGAATAAGACATCTGGCAACGCCGTCTCCACCGGGGCCCGGCAGGAAGGGTAGGCCCAAGACTTCGTAAAGATTGTGTACTGCAATTTGATATGCGTGTCAGTGGACTCTATACCACGGATACTTCGGCATCCACTTCGCAAGATTTTCGAATCGTACGAAGTGCAGGATAAAAACGGAACTCGGGCATCGAAACGGAAGTTTGGGTTGCAACAATGATGATGATGATGCTAAACAATAAAGAGCTATCTACCTATTATTATTAAATTTCGATTGTACGTTCTCAGACCTAAGCTCGGGGTTTGCATTCAATCTTCTTCTTCTTCTTAAAGTGCCTCTCCAACTAGTGAAGGTCGGCTACCAACTTCTGGAATTGTTGTCTGTCCTTACCGAGTCGAAATAATTTGGATACGCTCGCTATTCCAGTCCACTCTCGGATGTTACGGAGCCACGACTTCTTTCTTCGACCAACTCGACGTTTACCGGCAACCTTGCCCACCATTATAAGTTGCAAGAGGCTATATCTATCGTGCCTGAGCACGTGACCGAGATATGCAGTTTTTCGTCTCTTGATGATAGACAAAAGTTCCCTTTTCCGTCCAGCTCGCCGCAGAACCTCCTCATTTGTGACTCTATGCGTCCAACTTATCCTCAACATACGCCTGTATGCCCACATTTCAAAAGCTTCAATTCGCTTCCTGATGTCTTCTTTAATAGTCCAAGACTCGCATCCGTACAGAAGTATAGGCCAAATGTAACAGTGCATTCAATCTTCTGTCACCTTATTATACATAATGTGGTGTGATGACAGCATATTCCGTATTATGTATGCCTTTCTTAGACTTGAATTTAGATATGTACGAATAAGAATATGTACGGCAAGCGCACAACTACCTACTTAGTTCCAAGATTATTAAACGATTTACATTAAAAATTTATTTTACGATTAAAAAATACTTTTTAGAGACTTTGTAACCTAATTTTAATTTTTCATTTGAACGTGCGTAGACTTAAGTTTTGATTGCATTGTACAAACCTTAGTGGTTTTTTATGCTGTTATTTTTATTAAGCCAGTGTAATAACTGTGAATTTGATAAATAAATTTAAAAAATATAGTTAGAAAAACTAAAAAACACGCTTTTATAAAAAATCAAACTAAAAGATAAAAAATATTTTATTCAATAAATTTAAATTAAAGATAGTGAGATTAACAAAAAATTTTTTTTTATAAAATAAGAATAGCCTAAGTTACTCCTTGATACATCAGCTATCTGCCAATGAAAGTCCCGTCAAAATCGGTGCAGCCATTTCAGAGATTAGCCGGAACAAACAGACAGACAGACAGACAAAAATTGTAAAAATGTTGTTTGGTATATGTACCGTGTATACGTCCGAATGCACTTAGTAAAATGCGGTTATTTTAATATTACAAACAGACACTCCAATTTTATTTATTTGCACAGATATGTAGCAAGGTCTGCTGCAAATTGCATTTAGAATGTAATTTGACAATGAGTAGTCATTTAATCTCATATTATGAACAAATTACAGCAATTAATATGACTATCATACCAGTTCCAAGGTTCGAAAGAAAACGAGTAACCAAATTTAAGGTTGTTATTAAGGATTTCCCAGTGATATCAAAAAACCCTGAAAGTTGAAGAGGTAAGAAAAATATTTCTCAAAAATTTTGTGGTTTTAATAGCACCACAGTCTATAATTTATGTTATGTATTAAAAGTACGAAATAATAACTATTCATTAAAGTCATTCATATATACGAGAGCAATAAAACAAGCAGTTTATTCAGCGCCAGTAATACAATTAAACAGACCCTAGACGTTTTTAAGTTATAAAATTTGTATATAATTAAGAAAATCATGAATACATACATATAATCACGCCACTTTCCCGTAGGGGTAGGCAGAGACCACTTCTTTCCACTTGCTACGATCCTTGCATACTTGTTTCGCTTCGTCCACTTTCATTATTCCCCTCATACATACTCTTTGGCTTAGGGTACTCTTGACCTGGCCTTTTTTCAAGACGTCTCTGATTTGGTCTTGAAACGTCCGCCTAGGTCTACCCCTTCCAATACTTTCATTCACACTCGCCTTATACACTTTTTTCGTCAATCGTTCTTCATTCATTCTCTCGACATGACCAAACCATCTCAGCATACCTTTCTCAATTTTGTCACTACATCTTCTTTCAGACCACAACGTTTCCTAATCTCACTATTTCTCATCCTGTCACTCAGTTTAACTTCTATCATACTTCTTAACGCTCTCATCTCAACTGCATTTATTCTGCTTTCATGTTTCTTCTGCCATACCTAACTTTCACTTCCGTACATGAATGTCGGAACCAACACCCCCACATGCACAGTCAGACGAGCCTTGTTAGACACCTTCCGACTGTTCATAAAGGAGTGCAAAGCTCCATTCACCACGTTTCCTGCATTCACTCTTCTTTCAATATCACTCTCATACTTCCCATCTCTTGTAAACTTTGAAAGTCTAATAAACTTTGAAAGTCTAACATATAATATTTTCCTAGCAGACTGAAATTATTTTAAAAACAAATTAATTGTAAGAAGATTTACAATTCTCAAGAATAATTAATTTCGGACAGAAAATTGGTAATAAAACATATCCAAGTCATCGAAATATATGTTCAAATAATTCCAATAGGTGAGGTTATTTCCGTTGAAGTAATATTTGGCACGGGTAAGCTTATTCCCAAATATTATTTTGAGAAATGGTTAGCATTTGTCAAAATAACAACGTAAATAGTGTTATTCGATAAAATATTTCGTCTTGAAGTGATTTTATATTTCCAAATAGTTGGATTTTATTTGATATACTGAACTGTATTTTTAACTATTTATGGTCGAAGGTAAATAGTGTTTAAATTTTCATTATCATGATAAATTTTAGTCTCAGTTGCATTGAAAGCTTTTACATTGGATCTCGGGACTGCTTAATTGCTACTGCTAACACTGCATGCCGTTCTACTGCTGATCATGGAGGCCGAGATTATTTTTATTGCTGAAACTAGCTGTGCCCGCGACTCCATCCGCGTGGAATAGTGACTTCGGGCAGAATTTTTTGGATATATCTTATGGTTTATTTTGGATTACAAACCCTATAAATCCTAAAATATAAATGAAAGAACAAACAGTCAGTATTATCGAATGCAACTGTTACGCCATGCGCCTCCGGAATACGTACGTTCGAACCTACAAAGTCCAGCCTAAGCTAAACCCTATTTCATATGATTGATGACATAAATCTGAGGTTAACTTAAATTGGAAATTCAATCTACAAGGTCCAGCCTAAGCTGAACCCTATTTCATATGACTGATGATATAAATCTAAGGTCAACTTAAATTGGAATATAAAATTTCCGAAACTTCTCATTTTTAACAAAATCTATTTTTTTTTTTTTCTAAAATAAAAATAGCCTAAGTTACTCATACATTAGCTATCTGCCAGTTAAAGTCCCGTCAAAATCGGTGTAGTCATTTCAGAGATTAGCCGGAACAAACAGTCAGATAGACAGACAAAAATTGTAAAAAATGTTGTTTTGGTATATGTACCATATATACGTCCGAACAGTCCGCACTTAGTAAAAAGCGGTTATTTTAATATTACAAACAGGGCGCCACGGCGCCCTGACCTTCCGCCTGACGTAGGTCCTCTCGGGGCACGGTTGCTTTGGGAGGTACCTGTGTCGCATAGGGCGGGAGATGACGTCGGGGTGCCACCACTGTGGCGCGGGCGACGAGGAGGACACGGTGAACCACACTGTAGCCGTGTGCCCTGCGTGGCGTGAGGAGCGCCGCGCCCTCGTCGCCCAAATCGGCGTCGACCTGTCGCTCCCGGCCCTGGTTCTGTCCATGGTCGGGAGCGATCCTGGATGGACGGCCGTCGCCTCCTTCTGCGAGGCAGTCATGTCTACAAAGGAGGCGGCGGAGCAGGAGCGGGAGTCGACCACCACACTCCCCTCCCGCCAACGCAGGCCACGTCGGCGGCGCCGGAGGTCAAATAACGACCTCCGGCCGCCGTAAAAAGCGGCCGCGGGCGGCCCCTCGGGGGAGGATCCACCGCCCGCACCATTGCCGCGAGGGTGAGGGCTGCGTGCTGTTCCGCGACCCCCCTCAACTCCTAGAGTTGTTAGGAGAGCGCCGGGGGGACGAAATCCTGAACCCCTGGCGCCAACACTTTAGAAGGGGCCCGCCTCAAGACAAAGGGCGGGCCGGCGCCAGCCCGGGCCACGAGATCGGCTGGCCATATATCCGTGGGCCCGGGCGTAGGCGATAGGAGAACAGCGGGGTTTTTTAGTGGGTAGTCGGATGGCCAAACATCTTTCCCGGAGTCCCACATATCCCTCGGTCCCCCCGGGCCGGGGGAACCCGTCAAGAGAGGTTTTTCCCCGACACCAAAAAAAAAAATATTACAAACAGACCCTCCAATTTTATTTATTTGTATAGATTTAAGTTGACCTCAGATTTATATCATCAATCATATGAAATAGGGTTTAGCTTAGGCTGGACTTTGTAGGTTGTGCAGAAATTCTAACGAAATGATTGGAAGAATAATGGCTAACTCAGATTTTCTCAGAGCCATATGCTATCTGACCCCCAACCAATCTTGAAATGAGAAAACGAATAATACATTTTCTACCTAGTCCAGTGTTATTCAAGAGCCAAATAAGGATAATACACAGTTAAAATTTATTCAAAGAGCCATTTTTAACACATCGTCGGCTTAATTATCAGAATGCATAACTCCATTTGGATAAACTTTACAGGAGCAAGTAAATAACTTTGTTTTTACCATGCACGGGAATTATTTTACTCACAACACTGTCACTCGTAACAAATTAGCCATATTATTGTAGAACATACGATTTTTAATCCAATAGGCTTCAAAATACTCCACTAGCCATACAGTTGAATATAAAAGTCTTATTTCGATATTTTGTGGAGTTACTCATTGTGGTAATTAAGCCGACGATATGCTTTTTAGTGGAGACATTATTACGGAAATAATTAAAGGTAATAAGTAAAGTATTCCGTGCCTGGACTAAACATTTCGCGGAAGAGCGGTAGCCGAAGTGTCAAAGATAGCCACGGGTTGCCGACCACTGACCCACATGACTCTCGAGAATAAATAAATATTAATAAATATATTGTGACAATTAACACGGCCCCATCTAAGTCCAAAGTAAGCAACAGAATGTTTGTGTAATGAGTAAATTAATACATACACAAACAACTAGCTCCGAGACGTGAATCGAGCAGGCGTTCCGTCGTACGGAAGAAGATGGACCAATTCTTGTATTTTCCGGCACAATATGACCAAAGTATTTTAATGCTTATATCAAACCTTATCACCCCCGACAGCGAATATGATAACAAAGTGACGTCATATCCGAGCCCTCGAAATCGCGGTTGGCAGCGTAAATATAACTTTAATTTGATTCTCCCAAAGGGTTCTCCCGTTTACGATTATAATCCCCGAACTATGCATATATACGGAACAGTTAAACCTCAAATAAACATAGATAAACTCGCAAACTAATACTGAATGAGTGTTGCCAGGTGCGTTGTCAAAACCGTCAAATACGGTTCCAGATTTTTATATATTTCTTAATACCCATAATTAACCAGCTATCTGGTTTTGTATGTAGGCAAATGAAGCTCTGAACTGTCTTATTCGTAGTACTCTGGAGTAATGCAGTGTCATCAGGAATCCAGGATATCAAATTCACATTAACCGCCTGGAACGTGTTCAAAAGCGTTTCATGTATCATGTCACTTACTCTGACAATAAATGTCGCACAATTTAAAGTTATAATAGCCATCTCGCATATTACCACGTACCTTCTCTGGTGAACCGTAGGAGGATTGTGGATATCATGGTACTATATAAATTGTTGAATGGTTTAGACTCCTTGTCCATACTAGAAAAAATAACACTCACCATTCCACGTGTAGATAGTAGACTTCAAAACAGAAGAACATTTTCTTTACCATTATGCAAAACAAAAATTAGCCAACACTCTCCAGTATATAGAATTACATCCAGCTACAATGCTTTATGTAATGAAATCGATATCTTTTTAGATTCTATTCTCTATGAAATATAAATTAAGATGTGTTTGCAAGTAAGTTTTACTTTTGTGATTATTTTTTTAATTATTATTTTCAATCTGTTATAATATGTTTATGTTTAATTTATAATTAATGTATGGGTATTCTTAGCTTAGATAACGAAGTTGTCTTCATCTTGTAGAATACATTTTATCATTATATAATTTTTAGCATTAGCCACATTTTAAGTAAGCCTGTAAATGTGTTCAGTTTCGAAGACCGATAAATAAAAAAATATACACGTAACTGGTGGTCCAGTCAACATAGACATGCTGTGTGTAAATAATTACGCTGTCAGTAAATTTTGATGTAATTATACATAGTAACAGCCTAAAACGTCTCATTGGACCTCTCTCTCCTTAGAGGGAAGGAAGTATAACATTTTTTTATTGCTGTAGGACAGCAGACAGGCTGACGGCCCGCTTAGGATTTAACAGTTACCGTCGCCTAAAGGTGTATGCAACGCCAGTGGCATCGCGAACACGCTGCTGTCCCATAAAGGTACAGGAACTTGGGTCACTAATGCCGGAACACACCACAAGGTTATTATGGCGACATACTTAAGACCAAATGTGGTCGCCATCCAGACGGGCTTGAGGCCCTACCACGTGGCTAGGGTGGGTTGTTTTGTCGCCTTTTACGACAGGCCGACCCCGGCCACAGAGGTTAGTATTCTTTATCCGCCCCTGCACGGATAAAAATACCTGCCACGCTTGTCTAAGGTGGGTTGGCTTCTTACACAAACCATCATTCTCCGTTGACTCCAGAGTGAACATCCAGATGTTCTCCTTCACCGTAGGTACGTGGCAGTTATTTATGTATATTCCATCACATTTTAGGGAGATATAGGTTACGGAAAAGTGATTGGGTTTCCGTTTTCGATAGTTTCCGATGTGGAACAGCAGAGGGGCTAACGACCCACTTAATAGTAGCTAGTTACCGTCACCTATGAATGTTTACGACGATACAGGCACCGCTAACACGCCGTCCGCGTAAGGGAACAGAACCTGGGCCACTTATGCCGGAACACAACACAAGGTTATTATGACAGTATATTTAAAGAGTAAGGGTGGCCATCCAGGCGGGCTTGGGCACTAGCTAGGGTTGTTTTGTCGTATTTTACGAGAGGCCTGCCTCAGCCGCAGAGGTCAGTATTCTTGCCCCCTCCCCCTACAGAAAAAGGCTCCAAAATGCAGACTTTGAGAGCAACCAACATTTTCTTGGATGATAATATAAGATCTGGTGAGAGATGTTAATCGACTCTAATGTTGGCGCAATATAAAAAAGACTAAACATTCAATCTTCGTATATTTTCTAACAAAATAATGTAAATCACGTAACCTAGACGTAAAAAAAGAAAATACAACAAAAATCTAAAAACTACAAATCCTTAAAAGTCCCGGGAAATCCTCGCTACCCTCGCCCTCACAGCGGGGGATGAACAGTAAAACCAAATATGCGTACTACGTAATACTCTGTGAGCTAACAATAATTTAATTTGCCGACCGTACCACGGTTTACTGCCCTCCGTGAAATATTATTTAATTGCAGACAGTACCGCCTACGCATATAAATGCTTTTGTAATTTTGAACAGAAAGTTTTTGTTTAACTTTGCAATATGTGTCCCAGCAAAAAATAAGAAGCAGGCTAACCCATCATTCACTTAGAAGGTTTTAAAAGACTACAAATCGATGTTTTTTATAAATTAAAGACAGTAGGGTATGGTTTATCTTTACAGAGGGGAACTGAATAAACCCTCATTCGGATCCCCAACAAATTCAATTCAACCACATCTGTAACAGCTGTTTTCGTGTGAATCTTTCGTAGAATAAAAAGCAACTATAGGGGAGTGGATACATACAGGAGAAGAGGTAGACTAAAGAAAAGATGTATGGATTGCGTAAAAGATGATTTGGTCAAAAAGGTTGAAAAATGTTGAGAGTTCTATGGACACAAACATGGTTTTTCTTTAAATTTAAACGATGAGGCCTGTGAGAGGCGTGGAAGGGACTCCTCGTATGGTCCTCAATAAGTTACTGTCCCAGGCAGACAACACTGTAGTTCTGACCCAAGGGTGATCCAAAAAGACTGCCCAAGAGATCAAAAAAGGAGAGACAGCGGTCAATTCAGATCACTCCGCCCATTCGAACACCTCTATCCGTTCTATTATAAGCGGCAAGAGCAGTCGAGCTGGTACACCAGGCATGAAGTTCAGGAAGCGAAAGAGTCAGATGAAACTGCTCCTCGGGAGCTGTAGTGAGTCGGATGCTTCACCTTCTGATATCGCCACGGATTCCCACAAGTGCCTGCCAAATAAACGGGACAGGGGCCGCCCGCCATCAACTGGCGAACACGTGGGTAAACGGCAAGCTAAGAAAGAGGAGGAGAAGGATGGACGCCGCTTGGAGGGAGAGAAGCGGGACACTGACCTGTCCGCGTCTGAGCGGACGACCCGGCGAGCAGATGAAGTCTCTGTGAGGCCCGCCTAGTTCCTGGCCCACGATCAAACAGCTGAGGGCTTCTCCAACAATATTACCGATGTCCTGGGGACTGTCAACGAGGTCTTTAGGGTGTCCAAAGATCTTAAAGGAACTTGGGTACGCAATCTGAAGGAAGCCATGCAGATGATCCCGGGGGCGTCTAAGGAGCTCCTGGTTAGAACTTGCTCCAACGAGGTGGTGCAGCTCCGGGCGGCAAATCGCCGTCTGAAGGTTGACGTTGACCTTCGGCAACAGGTGGTGTCTGGGTTTCAAGAGTGCCAACCTCAGTTTGGAGTCTCAAGGTCCACCCTCTCCTCCTCCACGATGGAAGAGACCCTCTGGGGAAAATCTTGCGTAAGAAGAGGAGCTGGACTAGGGCATGATGCGCTCCATCATGCAGCAGGTTAGTTGCATGCTGAATGCTCGACTTGAGGGCCTAGAGAGTTGCATTCTGCCGGAGCCTTGCTTACGTCCGCTGCTGGCACATGAGACAACGGACAGGTGCGGCCACCGGTAGGGCTGACCTCTCTCTGTGAGACTTCCTGCCCCTTCCGACCTTGAAGTGGAAAATCTATGTCCGTTGCACCCCCCACCTCTGGTGGGTGGTACTGGCGCACGGTCATCTAAGAATACGGCACCATCTGCAAAAACACCGCAAATGCAAGCAATAAGCGTTAACAACGGCTGGACAGCCATTCTACGCAAAAAATTGAAGAAGCGAAAGTTGGCAGCAGGCCGTCAAGACCAAGAACTATCGAGGGCGGCATTAATTGCTAAACCTCAGCCCAAAAAGCCCGCATTAAAGAAAAAGAAGGCGCCGAAGGGTCCCAAGCTCCGGGAACCAAAAACAGTCACGGTTACTATAACCCTGCAACCAGCGGTGATTGAGAAGGGTACTACTATCTATGAAGAGGTCATGTCCTTCGCTAAACAGAGCGTGAAGCTTGCTGACGTCGGATTGCAGGCCGGCGTGAAAATTAAAATTGTGCTGATGGGGGCGAAATTGTTCGTCCTGCCTAGTGGTAAAGAACCCGCTAAGGCCGACGCCCTCGCCGCGCAGCTTACGGCAATCCTCTCTGCAGACGAAGTCCAAGTAGTAAGAGCCGAGAAATGCGCCCAACTGTGGATCTCAGGCCTCGACGATGGCACATCTGCTGATGAAGAGACCATTATCCATTGAGTAGTTTTTGTGTGTAAGAGTAACAAACATACATTCTTACAAACTTTCGCGTTTATTATATTAGTAGGATCATCCATACTCCACTACTCCAAGAAAGTCATTTCTTCAGCGCCTGTAAAATAGTTGAGGAAACTTGTCGCTTCTTCCAGCATCTTAAAAAATCCTTTAGCCCTGTTTGTATAGACTTATGTCACACAACCTTATCCTTCCTATCCTATCCGTAGTCACCAATCTGAAAAAAAAATTAAATTATAAATAAAAAAACCAATATTACGCATTACTCCACTCGTTTCAGACCTTTCTTATAACGAGAACATCCTTCACATTTGTCCAGACATGCTATTCCATTGTTCAAATTTTGAAGTAAGTGTTCACTTTGACTATTGACACGCCACTATTCACCAGCCGTTAACCAGGTTGACGATGTGTCATCTATCACTCGCACGTGTACTGTTACGTAATAGTGTAACGTGCCAATATTCTCGTATTGCTCAGTGAATCACCATAGCGGGGCTTATCTTTCCGAAATGGTGGCTTATGACACGTGGCGTCGCCACTAATGGAACCTGGTGAAGGATTTGTTTATTATAGATAAAGAGGCAATATACCTGTTGACCTTTTCTAAAGGTCCGTGGTAGTCAAGTGGTATTAAATTTGGAGACCAATCTAGGGGGTTCAAGCGCTTTGAAAAATTAGCAGTTTTTCCAGCTAATGTGCATACTGAATGAAATCTGCATACTGAATCCATCAATCCTCTTCTTCCTTTCTCTTCAATCTTGGATAAGCGTGACGGATATGCTGTCCTTTTCTTCCAGCAAGAAGCCGCAGCGCAGTAGCAGGAAGTAATAAACTCTTATTGTTACATATCTGTAGAATCTTACTATATTACGTTATAAAATAATCAATTATTTATTTATCTCAATGCAAGAATATAATATCCCAATCATGGCGGCCCACGTTAACCTCACCTCCGAGCTGGTGAACCCTGCAACCAACGGACAATGTTAAGTTGTAAAGCTTACCTTTCAGCATTGGAGGTGACAAGATCTGTAAAAACCTCATTCGTCCAAATATATTACATCTACATTAGTTCTGTTAACTGTTTTATACAGAACAGTCACAAATTGGCAACATTGCTAACGACGCGCCTTATTTCACATGTGGATGACAGTGGAGATCAAGCTCCAGAGGGAAAGCTTCAAAGGTACTCGTAATTATCTGATTAGATGATAATTCAAGTAATAAGGCCTAATGACCTAGAATGCATAAGCTTTGTATAAATACATATTTAAAAAAAATATAATATCGATAAAAAGAAAATTTATGATCCTGCTATCCATATTACCTAGACTTGGACCCATAGAAAACTATCAAATCAACATGAAGAGAAACATCTTACACTCGAATAGTATAAACCGCAAAAATTGCGAAAGTGACACTAATGAGAACTCTAAAATAGAAATAGGCAGATTATGTTAGAATGAAAAGAAAGTGGTTGGACATATAAGAACAGAAAGAGCAAGAGGGACGACAAGAAAGTTGTGAGGGTGGGAAGAGAGAATATATGTGGGTAAGGTTGGAGTAAGAAAGCAATAGGGATATACAGAGAAATTAAGGGCTTACGCTGCAAAAGCAGTTTCAATATTTAGTTTTGTTTTGTAGATAAAACAAAGTTGGTTTTAATATGTCGATGAACAGCCTAATTAATTCATATTTGTTGCTTTAGTATATTCTTATCACTGTGAGTCATACGTCTCAGATATGCACGCCACATCGACCAGTCATCAAAGTCTTTAGATCTTAGTGTACTAGCAATATGGTATAATATTAAGTGCATTTCTGAAAGATAGTTGATTGGTCCAAGTTATGTAATTAATATAAAAGAGGTACATGTAATAAATAAATAACATAGTATCACAATTTATACGATTAATGGAATCAAATACGAAAAATAAATTGAAAATAGAAAATGGATCTTAAACATTCGCTGTTAAAAACTTTCCAGGGAAGTCTTTAGATATATATGCTTAGAAGGAGTTTAAATTAGTTATGTATGTAAATAAAAGTAAAAGGAGTCATCTAGTTTTCTTCTTTGATATTGTGATTTGTATCAAAAACTATACGGTCAGCTTATCTAATGACTATATTATTAAATTTTTTCTATCGCTAATACGTTGCTGTCCCATAAAAATACAAGAACTTTTATCCGTGCAGGGGCGGGCGAATACTAACCTCTGCGGCCGGGGTCGGTCTGTCGTAAAAGGCGACAAAACAACCCTAGCTACATGGTAGGGCCTCAAGCCCGTCTGGATGGCGACCACCTTTGGTCTTAAGTCTGCCGCCATAATAACCTTGTGTTGTGTTCCGGCATTAGTGACCCAAGTTCCTGTACCCTTATGGGACAACAGCGTGTACGCGATGCCACTGGCGTTGCAAACACCTATAGGCGACGGTAACTGTTAAATTCTTAGCGGGCTGTCAACCTGTCTGCTGTCCTACAGCAATAAAAAAATTTAGACCACACGACATCGGTTCCTCAGTAAGTTTATCATCACGTAGTACATACATTATCGGCGTCGATGTGGGTCAAAGATCTGCAACGGGTCGGCTACGTAGCTGCCAATCGTATGTAATCAGCTTTTTAATTAGAAATAATTAGGACCTACAATTACTTGGAAAATATTGTACATGTATATAGGTTATTGGTGTCTAGTGTAGGTAATCCACCATGCTTTCTGTCTAGAAGTTATATCTCATGATGCAAAAGGCCACCAAGATCTTCTAGACAATTGAATCTCAAAGATGCTCGTCAGCAAGCGGTGTACCCTGATAAATAACCATAAGGTTATTTAAAAAGCTAAAATATTTTATCTCCTTTGTTGAACTTTTATATTTTATTATAAAATTTTCACATTAATTGTTAGTTTGATAGTACTAAGAATGTTACTACAATACTATTATACTAGGAAATTATTAAAAAGAAATATACATATTAGTAAAAAAGTTACAAGAAAAATGGGAATGTCGATAGAAAAAAAAGTAGCAGGGAATGTTTTTGTAATATTTTTAATAATATAATTTTTTTTTTATGTTTGTCTGTAATAGTGAATATAATAATATCATTAAAAAATGGCATTAATTTTAAAAAGAAAAAGTTCTTTGCTAATTAAAGTAATAATAGACATCGCAGAAAAATCTTCACCTTATATAAGAACAAAACTTTTTAGGTAAATTTTTGATTATTTTTAGCATTATTATTCTTATATTATTATATTCACATTCGTTGCTCGTTATGTGTTACTGTTTAGACTTTATTGTGTATACATCATCATCATCTTAGCGTTGAATCCCGGTTGCAGCCTAGACTCGCTTCGGCGCTCGGGGTCCGCTTTCCGACTTTTTCTTCTCCACTTCACACGATCTTCGGCATCTCTGGTGGTCAGTCCATTGGCACACATATCAACCCTTACAACGTCAAGCCAGCACTTTTTGGGTCTACCCCTCCTGCCGGCGGTGGCGGCATAGCCAGACATTTGTTCCCCACATAAGTAGCCGGTTACCGTAAAACGTGGCCATACCAGCGAAGGCGACACTTCTGCAATTTATCCGCAATTTCACGGACAGGCTGCCGAAAATGTGAGAGTACTTAATACATACATTACACTTTATATATTTTAGAATTAAAAATAAAGCTGTTGAAATCGGTTTATTCGTAATCTGCCCCCAACCGAATCTCACACGTCATGCGATTATTTTCATTTTTCCCAACACCTTTTACGATATTAAAAAGCCAACGTATTTTTATTTTATAAATCTCAATTTAACGTGCTTTAGCTAACAAAATTGGTGTTGTAATTAATCTCAAGGGTAGAAATTAAGGGCTGATTTGATAAAAGTGAAATTTTCATCAGTGATTTTAATTCTAATTATATTAAAATGGAGTTTGTAGCGAGGAATTCATTGTTGAGTATTTCTCCTGACGTAAGTTCGCTCAGAAATAATCAGTTTCGTTTCTATTAATTGTTATATATTGTATATAATTTTATATCTATTTAATCTAATTATATCTATGTATACATGTAAAGAAAATCGCGTAATCAATGCCACAAGAATTTATAGATGTCACATTTGACAGTGACATCTAAGAGCAAGATGAGATATTTAAGAAAATAATACTTATTGTTTTATAATACGAAATTGAAATTGAAAATAATACATGATAGAAATATCTAAACCTGGAATAAAGGCTTTAAATGTTGTTTTTTTGTCTTTACAGATGAGTGATTAAATTAGGTACGATAAAACTGGAAAAACTTTGTATAAAAAACTTTTTATTAATAAATTAAAATTTTGTCTTTACAGAAAATCGCACGCTGGTTTTGCAGTACCGACATGTTACCCTCAAATAATAAATATAACGTCTCATTACTTAGTTTCAGCTTCCCGCTAGAGGGTTCAGAGATAGATACTGTTTAGTTTGCCATAGTTTTTCTTTTAATAACAGTCCATAATGTTCCACTGCTGGACTCTGATCTCCCCTTAGAGGGAACAGAATGCAGGATTCCTCATTATGTTTTCTTTAAGGACATGAAAATTAGGTTTTATTTTGTAAATAAGCGGAGAAAACTGTTCTAACTGTATCGTATCTATCATATTATATTTTACTAGCTGACCCGGCAAACGTTGTTCTGCCATATAAATAATAAAATGTCAAAAATTTAAAAAAATAAATTTGGGGGTGGGTTACCTCTAACATTTAGGGGGATGAAAAATAGATGTTGGCCGATTCTCAGACCTACTCAATATGCTCACAAAATTTCATGAGAATCGGTCAAGCCGTTTCGGAGGAGTATGGCAACGAAAACTGTGACACGAGAATTTTATATGTTAGATATAAAAAGGTTTCGCCAAATGCTTTCCGACATTATCACAAAAAATATATAACTCGTCAGATTTGACGTACATTGTCATCTACACGTTAAATTTTTTTTATTGCTTTCTTTATTTAAATAAATATGTTTCTCACTCAAACATATTGCCGTTTAATTGAGCTGCCAACCTACACTGTATAAGCAGCGGATGCTATTGTCAGATTTGAATCCGTGACTTTCTGGTTGGTTTCCGACTATGATACTTGATTACCACGTATCTAAATAACAAATTTAGCGAAGTGAGATGTCAATGCGTAGCTATCAGACCTTCGACTGCCGGCTCATGAGAATAAACATCTTCCGATATCATTATGTAAATTTAGTGCGTGCTTCTTTTAAATATTAACGCCCCGACACTTAGAGGAGGGTTCGCTCCTCCCGAAGTCGGTGAATTATTTATCTTATACAAGGTTTTGTGGTTTCTGACACTTATTTTACGGCGGTAGATAAAGTTTGGGCATGTTTTATTTGCATCTTCTTGCCAACTGTAAGGAAAGGCAGATATTATATTTTTAACTTTTAATTTAAATAATAATCATACAGCACACATGTCGAAATTACAAACTAATACATAATGAACAGAAAATTGGCCAGAAAAGGATCACACTTTGTAGACTGTACAAAATGAAGACATAACATAATTAAAAGATGTATGAATTATTTCTTAAATATTTTACATAGAAAAATGAAAATACATGTAACATAAACACGTAAACATTATTTATGGAGAAAATTAAATTATGTATTGTCTATTTATTTAAATATAATGTGTTTGTGTTTTTAACATGTTTTCTTGGTAATATGTAAAACACTAATTGATGATTAAAGCATCGTTGATTAATTACAACCTCATACAGTCTACTATTTCTCATTCGCCCCATTTAGTTTTATGTGATCTGCTGATAGTATTATTACACGGCGGAGGAGCGCGCCTATTTACAGCGGTTAGCTACCATCATTTTTCGTTTTCCACAGAAAACATCTTAAGAAAATAGATGCCATTAGCTTTGGTTTTTGCAGTGAAAGGAAAACTGAACAAAGCCCATTTCCTCGGTGTAAAATGAAAAAAGTATTTAATTCCCAACTTTTATGACTTCTAAGGATTTCTAGATTGTTTCACACCGTAAATCTAAAAAGTCTATGCAGCAACTAGACTTATTACAAAACAAAACTCATCTCTGTAATAATGATAATAAATCTATGGATGTTATAGCTTTTTTATTGCTGTAGGACAGCAGACAGGCTGACGGCTCGCTTAGAATTTAGCAGTTACCGTCATCTATAGTTGTTTGCAATGCCAGTGGCATCGTGAACACGCTGCTGTCGCATAAGAGTACAGGAACTTGGGTCACTAATGCCGGAACACATTTGGATTATTATGGCGGCATATTTAAGACCAAAGGTGGTCGCCATCAAGGCGGGCTTGGGGCCCTACCACGTAGCTAGGGTGGGTTATTTGTCGCCTTTTGCGACAAGCTGACCCCGGGTGCAGAGGTTAGTATTCTTTCTCTGCCTCTGCACTGATAAAAATTCTTTATACACATAATTAAAACTTGCTAAAGCAAGACAATCCTTAAGTGCATAAAATAGAAAAACAACTGTTTAAGACGCAATAAATCGTAAAAAGACTTGTTGTTTGTAAAATAAACCAAAGTTCAGTTGATCACAGATCGTATTACAACGCAAAAAGCAAAAAATAAACAACTCAGACAATGGCCTATTATGGATTAACTAGATTATCAACATTTGCTCAAACCAAGGAAAGAACTTTGTCCCTACCACGTGTACTAGAAGATACATTTTATTTAATACTCGTAAAATAAATTTGTTTGGGATTACAAATTTGATTTAATGAGATATCATGTGTTCTGCTACATCTGTTTAGCAAAAGGAAAGATTTGAAGTAGCAATTCCCTTTAATTTGGAGAGTCTAACGTTGGAATTATATCAAAGTATAACTCGCAATGTATCACATTTATGAGAATATATAAACTTATTTGTAATAATTACAACTGTACCATTTTTGAGACGGCTGAGAAATAAATAAAGTATTAGGAAAACATAAGTCTGCTTTTCTTAAAAATACTTATTAGAAGTAGTTAAATTCATCAAAAACCGCATGTGCCTATGATTACTTCTGCACAATCAGCTGCTGCGGAAATGCTTGTACGAAATAATATATATTGTATATAGTAAAAAATATGTGGACTTTTTAATTACAGGAATTTAATTTTCACTATTTGTAGAATATAAGAGGGCCGTATTATACATGTGTATCCAAAACGCTACCTACCTATATCCTACGCTCAATTTTAATTATATTATTATGAACATACTGATTAGAAAACAAATAATCAAATTTTTACCTTATAACAGAAATCAGTGTTAGAATAGTTTTCTCTTGGCTACTAACGGACTCCCATTATAAGTTCTGAAGGTAAGTTGAAGGAGTTAACAATACTTCTAGAATTGTGCTACAGTTATATCTAGGTAATAATCTTTTTAAATAATAATCAAAAAACAGATAGTAGTGGTTTCAGTATCACATCGTAACAAAACTTACAAATGCGTAGTCGTCTCGTATTAATGTAGACATTATTTAATAAACATTATTATATTATTAATAATAACGCGTTACGATAATAACAGTGGCATAATAACAATTTATAGTTGATTTGTTTCAATAGATATATTTGTGGTCTTAATTAGCTAAAAGAAGTATGATGAAAAACAGAAGTGGTTACAGCTTATTTACAGCCCTTAAAATATAAAATAACAGCCCCTAAAACCAGCCGTTGTTAACGACATCGTATTAAATCCCTGTTTGATTTACGATACTCAAGTGTTTGCTAAATTGAATGATCATTAAAGCGGATCAAAAATGACTATATAAACTAAATTATTAATAGTAGACAAATTAATAATTACTAGTGGTCACCCAGGGGTCTAAATTTGACCATAATTCATCTAAATTTTAACTTTGAACTTTATTTGAGTTTTTTGTCAAAGGCTTAACCTCTATAATCCAAGGTTTCGTCATGGTAACTAAGTTAATTCGCCATTTTTCTACATTAGTTTGAACAGCATCACTGAAAACTTCGAAATGTTTTAGATTGCAAAACCTGCATTGTAAATCCATTTCGCAACCATATATTCTCATTTCAATTCAATATCAATTCAGGTATCTGAATTGATATTGAATTGAATTACACCATTGAAATACACCATTTTCTATGTGCTAGAAAATGATGTATTTCACAAATTATAAATAATAAAACAATTCCAAAGTTTTATTCTTTTTTCTTGTCAATCTTGACATTCAGTACCAAATAGAATATAGAAAATTAAAGTTAATTTATTAAATTAATAATATTTATGATTGTATAATATTATTAGTTATGTATTATTATTATTTAAGTATTTACTAATGTATATTATGAATTTAAATATTATATTATTTTAAAATTAACCTTATTGGTGAAGATTCCATCTCTTAAATAAAAAGCGTAAGTACGGTATGTATGTTGTGTATCATTCGAGCAGTGGGCGTATTGTTTATTTCAATTAATGCATTCATAATAGATTTTAGGAAAAAAAGCTTATATTAGCGAGTATAAGCTAAACTCGCTGCTGTTTTAGAAGCTACATTAACTTCTAGCACAAAATCAGATTCAATAAACGTTCGCCAGTGAAAACTAATCATTTATACATCAAGGATAAAGCTTGAAACATAATAAAATAATTGAAGATTATCAAATCAATTAAGTAAATTTGTTCTCAAGCTACATAGAGTAACCAGAAAATTAGCTCACAGTAATTGACTCCGATCGTAAGACACCTAAATTCCACGAGTAAATGTGTCTTAATAATTCGCGAGTGCCTATCCAGACAATAATTAGAGGCGGCAGTGAGCTAATACGGTGTAGCGCCGGGTGGCACCCTGGCACCGCGGCGCAAATTAATCAAAGGGAAATATTCATGCCGACACATGCCATCAAATGATAATGAACTGGTATCACTATTTGCTCCAGTTTAGGAGAGATAGCGGGAATCAAATGTTAACTGTAACAGAAAGTCTCCATTCGTGACCATACGTTTTACAGAATCATTATTTTCTAATTTTTGTCTTTTCCAGCCCTAGAATAGGTACCTGATATTACACTTGGAGACTATTCTAGATGTCTGGAATTGCATGCTAGATGAGCACTAGATATTTATCCGTGCAGGGGCGGAGAAAGAATACTGGCCTCTGCAGCCGGCCTATCGTAGAAACCGACAAAAAAAACCCACCCTAGCTACGTGGTAGGGCCACAAGCCCGTCTGGATGGCGACCACCTTTGGTCTTAAGTATGCCGCCATAATAACTTTGTTTTGTGTCCCGGCATTAATGACCCAAGTTCCTGTACCCTTATGGGACTGCAGCGTGTTCGTGATGCCACTGGCATTGCAAATACCCATAGCTGACGGTTACTGTTAAATTCTAAGTAGGTCGTCCGCCTGTCTGCTGTCTGCGCCTATGGAAGTAATAATTTTTTTTCTAATGACGATTGTAAAAACAAGTTCGAAATAAACGCATTTTGACTTCACTCTTAAGATAGAGCATGTTATCACCATTGATTTTCGAATAACCTGCCCACCGATGATCTCAGTATCTTCCCTTTAGGGGAAGAGGGAAACCCAGCAATGGATTATGAGCTGAAATACAGAACCGAAATAAAAGCAACCAATATAACCTGATGAAAGAAAAATGAGAATACTATAGGTGGTCTCCACTGTTAACCCGTTGCATAAATTATTATTTTCTACCAATGCATCTATAATTGTTTGTAGAATTATTTAATATTTTGTTATTTATCCCATATTATCTGAACTAGCCATTAACTTGCTTGCTTCACGGAATCTCTAGACAAAAATAATTAAACGCTATACTCCTATCCTTTAAGTCCTGGATTAATAGAGGTTGGATGTAAAACAATACAGGGAACAATGGGGCTTCGTGTACATACAATTAGTATAAAGGAATTGCTCGCGTCCCATCGCCGCTTCCGAATCCACATATCCTATATCAACGCTTTGGCGTTCAAAACTTTATTAAATTATAATTAAACTAGCTGTGCCCGTGACTCCGTCCGCGTGGAATAGTGACTTTGGGCAACATTTTTTAAAAAATGTTAAAGGTGGACATCCCTTATCACTAAGGGGTATGAAAAATAGATGTTGGCCGATTCTCAGACCTACTCAATATGCTCACAAAATTTCATAAGAATCGGTCAAGCCGTTTCGGAGGAGTACGGGAACGAACATTGTGACACGAGAATTTTATATAGGTATAAGATTATTCATTATAATCCATACTAATATTATAAATGCGAAAGTAACTCTGTCTGTCTGTCTGTCTGTTCCTCTTTCACGCCTAAACGGCTGAACGGATTTTGATGAAATTTGGTATGGTGATAGATGATAACCTAGAAATGGTCATAGGCTATAAATAATCACGCCATCGTTCTTAGGGGGTAGGCAGTAGGCAGATAACTAAATTGAGTTAGTGATTTTTTGTGCTTTTTTATGGCAGAACAACGTTTGCCGGGTCAGCTAGTTACATATATACTGTTAAACTTGTTCTAAATTTTATATTAAAGTATTCTCATAAATATTTCAAATACTAATTGTAAATAACTTTTAATAAAATTATTGATATAAATTTCACCAGGCATTTCTAATACGTCACAATTTTTTAAATCCCGGCGATCCTGATCAAGATACCGAGATAATATTATCGAATTAATGTATTGTCATCGGTCATTGATAATGTTTAAATTAAATATGACCGTTCAAAGTGGGTCAAAATAGTTCAAAGAAGTCAGTTACAAACAAACAAACATACAGGTAAAACTAATAAATACTTTTTAATATTTTATCTTATACAAAAATAAATTGAAATATAATGCCTTGGAAAATATTTGCTACGAAATGAAAAATCTGTTAAACATAATTCAAGAAGCTCTAGATTTAATTTAGCTAGGCTTAGAAGGATTCTTTAGTTTTTAATAGAGTTGACTGGGCTGGTCAATTTGCCAACATTGTGTCATTTTCTAATACTTCCGTTTTGTTTATGTTTTCTTTTTGTCCAGTAATATAATATTAATACGTTTATGAACAAAAATTATATAGATACCTGGTAGCCCAGTGTTATTACTCACGGAGATGAATCTTGGGATCTTGGCTTCAAATCATGCGCCGCAAAGGGAAGTTTTTCTAGCCTAATGTGCATATTTTTTAATGCTGTAGGACAGCAGACAGGCTGACGGCCCGCTTAGAATTTAGCAGTTACCGTCACCTATGGGTGTTGGTAATGTCAGTAGCATCGCGAACACGCTACTGTCCCATAAGGGTACAGGAACTTGGGTCACTAATGCCGGAACACAACACAAGGCATTATGGCGGCATAGTTAAGACCAAAGGTGGTCGCCATCCAGACGGGCTTGAGGCCCTACCACGTAGCTAGGGTTGGTTGTATTGTCGCCTTTAACGACAGGCCGTCCCCGGCTGCAGAGGTTAATATTCTTTCTCCGCCCCTGCACGGATAGATAATATAGCATAATAGCCATGTGCAGACGGTGTTACTAGACTAGAAAGGGAATCTAATACAGTTTTAGCAAAAGCTTTCTTTCTTTATTGGAAAATAGTTTTCGCTTTTGTAAAAGCAATCTATAAATTAGTTTATGTGACCTCAAGCACCTATACGACGAAATTAGGATTCCGTCTTAATAAAGTAATTAACGATACACTCAATACAATCATCATACAATCTCAATATATTGGTTCCTGGACTAGTAATTATAGTGCGTTACAAGATGAATAGACTAGCTCCCCTAAAGGTACCGATCCAATATTCAGGCTTTGATGCAAATCAAACCGTACGCCGCCTAAGGCATAATCGGTATATAGTGTTAAACGGCTATACAAACATTTGCTTTAGACTGTTGCAAACGTTATCGGAAACTGATATCAGATATGTCTTCGTGTACGCTGTGAGGTCTGAAACGTATCAGATTGCTGTTGATTTTAACATGATTGATATCCTGGTATTAAGCTTCCATTGTTTCAACGTCTGTTTCAAACCCTGCTTGTATTTTACGTTAACTTATTTTAATAGCAGACTGGGCTTAAAACGCCTTTCCAAAACTACCAACTTTTTTTTGTTCCTGATGTGGAAAAATGTTCTCACGCACTACCTGCCGAGCAAACAAAAAACCGAAAAACCTCGACAAAAACCACCACCAGACTCTTACTTCGTTCACTTGCGTACGGGGTGGTTCAACCGACTACCTTAACAAGGCCTTGGTAGTCTAAGTCACTGTAATCTGGAGTGGATACGTTACATAGTTCCTTGTAAGCCTAATTTCAAACGCAATACAAAATATTTATATAATGTACGAATGGTTTGTTCTAAACTTGAATTTGCGCATCCAGCAATTGCATGTTTGTAAAAATACCGGCAGGTTTTCACGTATTGTCTAAAAAAATTCAAGTGAATTTATAACTATAATATTAATTAATTCTAATTTAATTGATGAAGGAATAACGGACAGTAGAAATGACTGTGGCAATGTTCTACATATATTCCCTGATACCCAATTGAAGCGTGGAATAGCCGAAATTTTAAGCTTAGAAAAGGTTACAACTCCATCCACCATCTAACATACAAATAGATAAACTTAATTTAGACAGAAACCTTTTTAGCACGCTTTAAACACCACGATATTATAATTTTTCTTTAATAAAGTTGCCACATGAAATCTTTATTTATCGCATTGAGTCAATACACACGAAGTCGAGTGACTTGATATAAATTTAAGGCAAGCAAACTGTTCAATACATTTCATTACATATTCAAGAGAAAACAAAAGCATTCCAATTAAACCAGAGTGCATAGAGTTTCTGTATACAAATGTACAATATCTTAAAGTGTAACTATGAATTCAAGGATCGTACGTACTAACATACTACGTTTTATGTAGTTCCATTTGAACTAGTACAAGAACTGTAACCAAGAATCACACAGTCTGGAGACTCTAACGAAATAAAATGTTTATTTCACTAAGGTGTTTTTTTACCATATTAAGAACTAGATGACCCGGTAATCGTTGTTCTTTTTTTTATTGCTGTAGGACAGCAGACAGGCTAACTGCCCGCTTAGAATGTAGCAGTTACCGTCGCCTATGGGTGTTTGCAACACCAGTGTATGTTACACCAGTTTTGCACACTGCTGTAACATAAACGAACAGGAACTTGGGTCACTAATGCCGGAACACAACACAAGGTTATTATGGCGGCATACTTAAGACCAAAGGTGGTCGCCATCCAGACTGGCTTGAGGCCCTACCACGTAGCTAGCTAGGGTGGGTTATTTTGCCACCTTTTACGACAGGTCGACCCCGGCCGCAGAGGTTAGTATTTTTTCCGCCCCTGCACGGATAAAAAATGTTCTGCCATATAAATGTACAAAACTACAATCATGAATACGATTTCCGTAAAATCATGAGCGTCTACATCGCAAAATGAGTAACTATGTTAAATTTTATTCGATTCAGTCGATCAGGTGTATAATTTTTAAGATTTCGACATGAGTGGTACATCGCATATTAAAACATATAGATTACTAATTACGAAGAATTTTAAGAATGGTAACTAGTACATATAGCAAACTTTAGTGTGAGTGAAGTGTGTGTAACACTTCATCTCAGGTTTGGAATGTTGCCTCTTAATATCAGAAAAGCAAGTTATTATTTATTATTATAAGTTATTATACTCTGCTGGTTATCTGGAAAATATTGCTATGAGCGATAAGACTGCCTATTGGTTAACATTGTTTTAATTTTAATTTTTCTAAGAAGCTAAGTAGTTTTAAGTTAAACAATCTATCTTCTTTTTTTATATAGTATTTATGAAATCGTTACTCATTTTGATCCTTCATTAGCAATCAATAAAGAGCACCGTGATCACCACTGACTCTTTGTTAGCCAGCTGAGTGGTTGCAGTAGAAGTGAAGAGACGCTATACCCGCATCGCCTTTCTCCCGAAGTTGCGACGCGCAATGATTAGGCATAGTCTTCCTCAGGATAAAAAAAAAATCAAGAAGAGTCATCGAAAAGTTTTGACGCAAAAATCGCTGAGGTTTGCTCTGTGACTGCAACTAACAGTTGATCAGAGTGGATTTTTGGAAATAATATTTATACCCAATTTGGGATAGAATTCACACCGTAAATAATATAAACGTTGCCATGTGCGAGAGACGTCATAGAATTCGTCAATATTGTCTTGAAGGAAATCATATAAAGTACCTGGTTTTCATCACAAATATATACCAATTCCGTGTCCAAAATGTTGTACGTAGTTTCACAATGTTACTCCATATAAATAGTAACACTGCGGAACTCCCGCGGCTGGGTCAATTAATTATCGCGCGCCTGTACCTCGTCGATTTAACGTGTAAACGAGTGCGTCCGTAGTTTGCACTCGCTACGATTAGTTTCTATTATTCACACAATATATATATATATATATATATATATAGTTTGTATAAAACAGCTATAGTATATAAATTTATTCCTTCGCTTTTCTTTGAATTCAGGACATAGATGTATGTTCTCATTTCAGATAGCAGATGATCTTTATAAAGCCATAAAATCTTCAAGCTCTTTCAGCTTTGGTCAAGTTTATGAATTTTATTAAGTAAGAAAGGATTTTCTGTTGTCTTGTATGGCAAATATTTCTTAATTATCCATATAATGCACGTAGCGCCATCTAGCAACTTCCCGATGTCATTACTATACCGGTACGCTATGATAGCCGTTTTAACGTTTGTCCACTCATGAAGTTTCGTATTAATTAGTAATAACATTTGAAAGAGCAAATTGATGTTCTTTATTGTCAATAGCGACGTGCAGTTAATAGACAATAACGAACAGCAATTTGCTCCTTCAAATGTAATTACTAATTAATACGAAACTTCATGGAGTGGACAAACGTCAAAACGGCCATTATAGCGTGCTGGTAGCATAGCTGTCATTGTTTTTTTCTCTCGCTCTCACACATCTTAGCTTGTGAGTAATGGCGCCTCGTATTGTAAATTACATTTTTAGACAAAATAAAATGTTTTTCTAATACTTTCTTCTTTTATTCAAACTACTTTAATATGTCTAATTCAGACTCTCGAAAAGGAAAAAAAAACCAATTACTACATTGATATATGACATTATAATGTACATCGAAGTATTGTATACTGTTAAAGGGTGACCTAGTAAACCTTTGTGTTGTAATTTTGATTTAACCTAACTTTAAACCTCCGTGGCTTTGATTTACGTTTTAACAGAGTTTTTTTTATTGCTGTAGGACAGCAGACAGGCTGACGCCCCACTTGGAATTTAGCAGTTACATTCTATCAGTTCGCCTATATGTGTTTGTAACGCCAGTGGTATTGAGAAGACGCTATCGTCCCATAAGGCTACAGGAACTTGGGTCACTAAGCCGGAACACAACACGAGGTTATTATGGCGGTATACTTAAGACCAAAGGTGGTCGCCATCCAGACGGGCTTGGGGCCCTACCACGTGGCTATGGTGGGTTGTTTTCTCGCCTATTACGACAGGCAGACCCCGGCCGCAGAGGTCAGTATTCTTTCTCCACCCCTGTACAGAGCAAAAGCACGAAGAGTGCCTGCGGGGATCATTAAAATATTTACAAAAGAAAAATACATAGGTATCTAGTTGTCTACTAGCCACTAGGGTTTGGGGCTAGATAGTGTTGTGTGAATTGTGTATTTATATATAAGCGGGCTTTGAGAACGCGTATCCGTGTCGACTCCTTGAAAACTAAATATTTTTATGATGCAAATGTTCTTGTATGGGTGTACCTACCATGTTTTGTGTCCATGATTAGTATGTTTGTGAAAAAATCCTGCCTAGTTTTCACCTAGTGCAGACAATTCCCTGAATTAAAAATATTGAAAATAATTTCTAGTAGATATTTATTTGATGAGATCTCCGTTAGTTGTCTAGATCCGGCCAATCGTCATTATATTATTAGTGTAGTAATTGCTTTAGGAGTGTTATTGGAGTTGGAAGAAGTCTACCACCAGATAGTAGTAGAAGCGCCAGGTAATCATCATGGATCATCATCATCATCATCTAAGCGTAGTATCCCGGTTGCAACCTAAATTTTCGTTTCGGTGCCCGGAGTCCGCTTACTGACTTTTTCTACTCCACTTCGCACGGTCTTCAGCATCCCTGGTAGTGAGCCCATTGGCACGCATATCACTCTTTACGACGTCAAGCCAGCACTTTTTGGGTCTACCCCTCCTGCCGGGACCCGGCAGAGGCGGCATGGCCAGACATTTGTTTCCCACGTAATCATCCGGTTGCCGTAAAACGTGGCCGTACCAACGGAGCCGACACTCCTGCAATTTATCCGCAATGCGGGAGTTCCTAACGCGGTCCTTCCGCGTCACTCCACACATCCACCGCAGCATATTCATCTCCGTGACACGCAGTTCTTGCCTGTGTCGCTCTAACACCGGCCACGCTTCACAGCCGTATAAAAGGACAGGCCTAATTATGGTCTTATAGACCTGTCCCTTCAACTTTACCGGCATCTTGGAGTCACAAATGACACCAGTTACCTCACGCCATTTGGCCCACGAGGCAGTAATCATCATGGATATACATTTTTAATTGCTACGACAAATAAGACAGGCTGACGGCCCACTCAATAGTAAACAGTTACCGTCACTTGTGGATGTTTGCGAAGTTAGAGGCATCGCTAACACGCTGCCGTTCGAGTATGGGAACTGGAACCTTAGTCAATTATGCAGAAATATAATGTTATTATCGTGGTATGCTTAGAGACCAGTCTTACCACCTAGCTTGGCTTGTTTTATCGCCTTTTACGACCCCGAAGGGTTAAGTGTTCTTACTCCATCCCAGCACGTGGAAAAACCCTACTTGTCTATTTTCATTTACCTTGTACCCAGTCGCCATTCTAACTTCCTACATTTTTTATCTAGTCGAGCAAACTTCACCCGAATTTATTACTAAAAATAACAAAATTTCCTCATCTGAAAATGACTGACATATTTCCCAATATTTATGCCGTAAGTTCCTTAAATAAATTCCCTTGGAAAAAGGGCAGATTATCCCAGCTCCCGGGGTAAACGAGGAGATAATGATGACGAATTATATATCTACAGAAACTGCTAATCATGCTTACTCGTCGCTCACAGAGTACTTCGGTTAGGGGCCTCTTTAACTTTGCCGTGTTATGTTTAAGTTGATTAGGCGAGGTCGTTAGGGATATGTCGTGGTAATAAGCTTACGATTGATTACTTTTGGCGGACGCGTTTGTAAATGGACCTCTGTAGTTATGTATTCACTCGACCACCATTTATTATACACTTTATTATGTGTAACTTAGTTTATTATATTATACTGATATTATAAATGTTAAAGTTTAGATAGATGTATGTCATTCAATCATACCAACACACGTAAAGGTAATTGTTTGAATTTTAGCACAGAGACGAGATGACAGGGAGGATTCGTAATAGGGTATAGGCAGGGTACAGATACGTGAACATCAAAATTTGCAAATAAAATCTCAGGTAAAAGCTAGTATTATATATAATTATGCATAGATAATTCTTAATCTTTATAATAATTAATGAACATAACAATTTGTGTAAAACTGTAATTGAAACTGTATATAGTGAATGAAATGAATGAAAAAAAAATATTAAGAGCAAAAAATAATAATAATACATAAAATGAAATAGTGTTACAATTATAAATTTCCTAAAAAGATCCTCAGCCCAGCATAGTTGGTTACCCTCAGGGGCGCTCCTCTGTCCGAGGAGTGCACGGGTGTGCGTACCCGAGGTGCCCGAGCATCCGTCGCCTCACTCCCCTCTCCGTCCGAGGCGACAGAGTCCTACCTTTCTTCCCGTCTACCTCCTACATCCTTTCCAACTTCGCTCTCTGTTCGTGGCGTGGTCCCCGGTGGGATGGTTGCGAATACTGATTAGGGTCCCCCGTTCTGCCCCGGGCCCTGATTTGGTAGTCGAAACCATGCTAATTTCGACTACGCCTGCACAGAGAGTGTTCCCGGGGTGGCAATCGCATCCTCGCTGTCGGTTGGTCTTGCTGGGCCGGCTACAGAGTTGGGCGACTCCCTGGTTTTTCTGGAGTGTCGCCTGGTAGTCGTACCCCCGCCTGAACAGCACGCGACAAGAGTGCAAGTCCCGTCCGGAATTGACCACCGACCTGTCGCTCCCGGCCATGGTTCTGTCCATGGTCGGGGGCGATCCTGGATGGACGGCCGTCGCCTCCTTTTGCGAGGCAGTAATGTCCGCAAAGGAGGTGGCGGGGCAGGACCGGGAGTCAACTCCCGCCAACGCGTGCTGTTCCGCGGCCCTCCTCAACTCCTTGAGTTAACAGGAGAGCGCTGGGGGGATGAAACCCTGACCCCTGGCGTCAACACTTTAGAAGAGGCCCGCCTTGAGAAAGGGCGGGCCGGCGCCGGCCCGGGCCACGAGATCGGTAGGCCACATTTCCGTAGGCCCGGGCGTTGGCGATAGAAGAACAGCGGGGTTTTTTAGTGGGTAGTCGGATGGCCGAACATAATCCCCGGAGTCCCACATATCCCTCGGTCCCTCAGGACCGGGGGAACCCGTCAAGAGAGGGTTTTTCCCCTAGAGACCAAAAAAAAATAATTGTATTATGTTTTAAAATAAATATAATAGTTTTATTTCCAATTTTTTTACAACATACATCACCGAGACATGTACATGGATATAACCGAGCTAGAGAATAATATGAAAATTATAAATATTTCTGGCAATCGGAAGCTAATTTCGTTTTTTAATATATTTCACAGTAACCTTAACTAACACAATTTTACAAGACAAGAATAAATAATTTTTTAACATTTATTTAGTTAACAGACGGTATATTTAAAAATACTAGTGCAAAATCTTTTTTTTTGTTTAAGTGTAAGGCTGTCATCGTCTCAGACGACTCACGACAGCGACTTCGGTCGCAAAAAGGCATTCCGACCCCGTGGGAGCGGGGTCGATCAGCCGTGGCAGCGTGCTCAGGGCGCGTCTCCTGTGAGGCGCGCTCCCGGCTCGCGGCTTATGCTTCGCCTTTTATAGTAGTCCAGGGTTTGGATTGATCTCACCATAAAATAACATAGTACCTTATGACATATTTTAATTTTACTGAATATTCATCTGAATAAGAACCGATTAATGGTCCTTCGCCCTTTTAAACTAGCAGAAGCGATCAAAATCCTTTTACGGCTCTATTTTTAATTATAGTTACGGGCACTCTTTTCAATATAACAATATTACAGTCATACAAAAAATGTTAATAACACATGATTTATTTTTTTGAGTAGTGAGTTTAGACGGTAGTCGTTTCTGAAAATCTCAAATTTAGCTTAATAATAATAATAAATATACTGGGATAGTTTCACTACCTGCCTGCGAAGGGTCCTGGAGTTCTTTGGCCACATCGCGGACACTTGATGTACCTCCGCAGGCAATCTGATATGCGTTTACGTCCTTACATATCTCTATCTATTCTCTTGTGCTGATTATTGCAGGAGAAAAGTTAGGTGTTACCTAAAGGTATCAACGCAAATGGCTTGGGACTGTGATTGACACTGGACCCAGAGTTCCAATTTTCAGGCTTTAAGTAAAACCTATACACAATTATGACCAATTATCCAAAAAGATGGGAACATTATTCAATAATAAAGTGGAAGGAGAGAACATGTTATGCCAACCCCACATAGTTTGAAATAAAGACAAGAAGAATTAGTGTTGATAGCTTAATAGAACGGTCGCCAAATGTTTACGATGGTATGCAGAGATTGTAAAATGATAATCCTTGATATTTTTCATTATTATACTCATATTTTACATAAAATTATCGGTGCGCCGACGCACTGACTTGGTTTTTGTTGATCTAGTGAGATGTCAAAAATACATTAGCGCGCCGCGCCGACTGGGTGATGGCAGTGTAGCTGTCAATGTCAGTCTTATATTTAACACGATTATAACCGGTGATAAGTATTTTTTGTCTACCGGTCTTCCATGCAAAATAATTGGCGGATAAATGTAAATAACCCTTAACACATTTTGTGTAATACGTGTTTAATATGTGCAGACATCTCACTCCATACGTTAGGAACGGGTTACGTTTGCTACCAAGAAAAATCAAGCTGTAATCGCTTCATTAATCTCGGATAGAACAGCTATTGAACTAAGGGCGTCGATGGTCCCACTTAGATCCTCTAAGTCCAACCTTACCTACATACAACCTACTAAGCAATGGCAGAGAGAGTAATGACCCACTTAACAACATCTACTGTTGTCTATGGATGTTTGTGACGCTAGGGGCACCGCAAACACGCTGCTGTCCGCATATGAATACAAGAATCTATGTCATTAATAGCAGAACACAACGAAGATTGTTTTGGTGGTATCTTATACACCAGGAGTTGCGTCAGACATGCGACAGTTGGAGTGGAGGAGTACGCATCGGAGGAGCTAAGCTCACAAATTTCCGCTACGCTGATGACACCACGCTACTAGCCGCAAGCGAAGAGGAAATGTCCCTACTTTTAAATAAGATGGAAGCTGTGAGTAACAACCTGGGCCTCTCCATAAACCAAACAAAAACCAAAATCATGGTAGTAGATCGTGCAAACATCTTAGGACGCACCGGTGTCTTGGGCCTAGAGTATGTCGATAATCTCGTCTATCTGGGATCCAACATTTGTAATAACGGCTCATGTGAGACGGAGGTGAGAAGGCGAATCGGCATGGCCAAGGGCGCCATGGCTCAGCTCCACAAAGTTTGGAAGAACAGAGGAATCTCCTTGAGAACGAAGACAAGGCTTGTCCGCACACTCGTATTCTCAATCTTTCTGTATGGGGCTGAGACATGGACCCTACTGGCAGCTGACCGGAGGCGAATCGATGCGTTCGAGATGTGGTGCTGGAGGCGCATGCTCCGAATACCCTGGACAGCTTTCCGAACCAATGTGTCCATACTCCAGCAACTAAAGATTGGGACGAGGCTTTCCACCATCTGTCTCAAGCGGATACTGGAGTACTTCGGCCACATTGCCCGAAAAGACAATGACAACTTGGAAAAGTTAGTTGTAACCGGTAAAGTCGAGGGCAGCCGATCGCGTGGCCGTAGTCCGACGCGTTGGTCGGATCAAGTTCGCACCGCACTAGACACACCCGTCTACGAGGCGCTGCACGGCGCTGAGAATAGGAAGCAGTGGAAAACTACCATAGACTGGAGGGTGTTGGTCACGACCCTCAGACATGAGGACTACGACTCGAGGAGGAGGATACACCAGGAGTGGTTGCAACCCATACAGGCTTGGGGCCCTACCATCTAACTAGAGTTGTTTTGTCACCTCTTACATCAGACCAACCCTGGCTGCAGGGTGAAATGAGATGAAAATTGAAGGAATCGCTTAAATAAAAATTTACTATTTAATTCTACCTTGGATAAATCCTAACTAATATTATTAATGCGAAAGTGAGTTTGTTTGTTACGCTTTCACGCCTAGACCGCTGAACCAATTTTGATGAATTTAGGTATAGTCATAGATTTGACCTTGAAGAAGGACATAGGCTACTTTTTTAAACTCATATAGCAGAACAACATTTACCGGGTCTACAAGTATTAACAAAATCTTAGATCATAAATAACCATTCTAAAGTATACTCGTATATAAATAAGAGCAAAAACAATTATAACACAATATCATTACGAAACAGCTAAGTTCAAAACAAGCAATTAATTCCCGAAAACGCAATCTAACTTTTAATTCAGTAAACAAATAAAACACATCCTTTAATCTCGTGGCAAACAAACCATTGTTAAGTGAAGCAGTTAAAACTTAAGATAACACGAACAGTTTGCAAAACAACAAATCTCGCGGGTAGTTGTAACAAATTGCGGTAATTCGGTTCCTATTCACTGATTCACTATTAACGTGCTTTATGGTTTTATGCACTTTGTAAACGTTAGATGTCGATTGGTTTTAAAGCTTTCATTTCGGAGCTTAGGATCGAATAGACGGGAACTAGAATCGGAGTTGATGATTGTCACAAATTAATATAATATATAAACAGATCTTGCCTTGATTATAATAAATCTTTCACCAGTGTAGACATTTTTTGCTCTAACATTATAAATTATAAATTGAAAATATTCGAATTATGTAAATGACTAAAGTATTAAGTATTATGTTTAGATCTCTCAATTATTTTTTAATGTATTTTGTAATTTTAATTTTATGACATCACTATTATTCTATTGGATGATGCAGTTATGTGTATTACCTATAAGTGGAAACTTTACTGATTTGTTAATTTTTATGTTTTCTTTATATTGTGATGTATTGTAATTGTTTGTTTCCCAAATAAATAAAAATAAAAATAAATAAAAATAATTGCACGCCCCTTTTGGGCTATTTCATTCAATTGTCATTTTGTTATCTAGTAGAAAACTGTAGAAGAAACTGATCTTATTCATTATTAGAATGTTTCTAAAGTTTATTTCTTATAAAAAAAAATATGGCAATTGAAAAAAGTGTGGAGATTGTCTTATTTTGGCCAAAGATAAATCCACAACGCATGGTTTATGTAGAATAATTTTATTTCCTAAGAGGTGTGGTCAAATATTTCGCTTTGATCCAATCAGGATGGGATAGCCGTAATCTTGTTTTTGGCCGGAATCACAAATACTTCATTAGGTTAAATCAGGAAAAGCTATTAGCTGATTATGGGATAGGGTCAGTTGCATAGCCACCTATTGTCTATAAAGTCATCATATAAACATTCCAGGGTGTTTAAGAGAAATTATTAAAAGTCAAATCTGTAATGTCATATAAAGCTTTAGGTGGCGACCAGGATCAGTATGACGTCGTGGTCGCCGCTGACCATCATTGGCCAGCTGCACAGAATGGTGTCGTGGTAAGGTATTGACGGTGCGCCTGACATTACCATGTCGAGTTTCCCCGTAGTTATATGGTGCTGGAAATACCATTTTCTCGGGATAATAATTATGTTAAACGTAAAAACAAAACAAAGAGTGCGTACGTACAAAGTACACAAACATGTCAGAAGTGAAATAAATGGATTGCGCTTCGAACGGAAATGTTTGGTATAATATTATAAAGAGGAAAGATTTGATTGTTTGTTTGTTTGCATTGAATAGGCTCCGAAACTACTAAACCGATTTGAAAAGTTCTTTCACTGATGGGAAGCTACATTATCCCCAGGTGACACAGGCTATATTATGTTTTAAAAAAATTAGGAATCTTTACTAAAACTCCAATAATGTAACCCAAGGTATAAAAAATTACCTAAAATATTCTTTACATTGCGTGCGCTGCGAAAACTATTAATGATAGTATAAAACAATGTACTACGACTTTGCAGGACATATCATTATTTATAAAAAATGTCGCAACAACATATGTCTAACTATTATAGTTATGCCACAATATGTGTTCTTTTATTTTAAAAAAATAATTGAAATGCCGCCGCTAGGAAAGTCTCTTTATTTGTATCTTGGTATTAATCCTTATCAAAATAAATTACTTTATATTTAAAATTGCTTCAATACCTTAATATAACTTTTTGAATTCTTCAATTCGGACATTCCATTCGAAAGATATCACAAGTTTTAAAATGTAAGTATTAGAAAAAACGTTTCACATCTTCGTGACGCTAATTTGCGTTACATCCGTAACGTGACGCTAATTTCCGTTTCATCCGTAAAAATTTTACCCTCATGCGCCCAAAAAAGTTTCACTTCAAAAAGATAATGTTACATAAAAACCCCATTAACCATAATTTAATATCAAAAGCATCAAAACTTTGTTCAATTTGAAGCTCCAACTAGTGGTTACTTTTACCATTTATAAACGTTAAGTCTAAGATATTTCAGAGACAACCTATTGTCAGCAAATACAATTGGTAATTCTAGTAAATATTTTATCCAAGGAACTTCGTTCGCTCACTTTATTCTCTTCAATATCAGAGAGGCCTTTATTTTTCATGAACAAGCTCCTACTCTATCGGAAACTACAAAACCAAGCTAACCTTTTACAAGAAATATTCTAAATGTATTCAAAATACTTTGAACCTTATCTCCTTCGAACAAAGGTGAAGCTAGGAGTAGAGTTATGTTTGCCATGATGTCCATACAACAGATGTTACGGGCACTTTATAGAAAGACTGGCTGAAGAAGTTGGAAGCAAGTTTTCCAGTTGGCGACTGGTCGTGAGATAAAATTTTATTCCGTAATACCTTTTTTGAATATTCGGACAAGTAGTGTTGGGCGACTTAGCAAATCAATTAGTGAATAATTATGAATCAATTATTTTTATGAAGTTGATATACGGCACAAATTAATTTTATGCTGCGAATAGTGTGTTTTGGTCTGTAGGTGGTTATCCGTCATTTGTATTTTGATAATTAAGTCCCGTAATTTTCACCTAGTCTTCCTCTTGCCCGTATCATGTTACATGTTGTAATATTTGTGACTTAGTTTTTACAACCGGCCGCCTACCTGACGTTAACTCCTTTTTGGGGAAAATCTGTCATTATTTTTATTTAAATTATTTTTCTCATTTCACATAGTAGGACACGAAATTTCGCTGTCAATCATTTAATATATCCTCAAGCGACACTTTTATTGGTTTCTTCTTGATTAAACAACATCAGAGTATCGGTTCGGGTGTGCAGGGTGACACTTTTACCGAATCAGCGACTTTTACGGGGTCCGTGCACAATTGACATTCGACAACTACATCACGAGGGCTCCTAAATAGGCAATTCGCAGTACCGAGCGTCTTCGAATACTCTTAGCCCTGCATTCTGTTGCGCTTGAACGCAGACACAGGCAGCTAGCGCACAATGCGTTCATCTTCATATATTTTGGTGGTGGCTCACAGCAATCTTCCTCTTGGCAAGTTAGAGGTCTTGAAACTCGTGGCTTCGGTGATTTTCATCTATTTAGAGACATAAGAAATAAAACCTATAAATTAAGCTATGTTAAATGTACAGCGATGATATAATAAAACACGTCTCAAATGTAAGCTAAAATATATTTTTCAAGTTAAATTAAAGGAGATGTATTTAAATCACATTATAGTCATATAATCTTGCGTTTGATAAATGAAATTTACGTAAGTGTTGTTCAAAAAATGAAGTAATAAAATTATCGCATGTCGTAGAAAAATCCATCATTGAAATCAAAAGTAGAACTGTAACATTGTATATAATAATTAGTAAAAAAATTAACAACACAATATTTTCAAAGTTATTTTTAATTGCAATCATTTATGATATACCTATATGCGAAAATAACACATCTATACAATGTAAATAATTCTAATACATCCTGTATAATATAGTATGACTTCCCTTGAAATGGAAAATTTGGCTGTACGTATAATATGTATTTTATACACACACACTAAATGTTTAATTAAATATTAATGTTCAAAATTGATATAATTTAAATATTTACATAATTTAATTTAGTATATTTATTTTTATTTTATCACATAAATTAATAAATTGAAATCAATTTATGATTTTTAATTTTAAATCATATTTAAGTATAAAAAGCACATCACTAACTCCAACCGTTTGACTTCGTCTGTCTCTAACCGAGAATAAAACTCGACTAGATTTGGCAACGGTGAACTTAGTTCTTAAACGTTATATTTTCTGAAAACTTAGCTTAGGTTTATGGTCTTCACGTGGGGAAGGTGTCTTTTACTCTAAAGTCAGCAAGCGTTTTAGAATTTAAAACTCAAAATGAATTAACATTCGCCTTAAACATTTTATAAAATTCAACTTAATTTTGAATAGTTAGACAAGTAATTAATTAATTAAATGAGCCTGATTATCAAAATAAATAAATATACTGGGAAAATACACGCAGCGCCATCTAGTCACAAAATATGTAGCATAGCACTTGTGTTGTTGGTACTAGATAACTAAATATACTACATATATACTTTTCTTTTGTAAATAATTACATATTATAGAAAAACACCTAGACGGGAAACGTACCCGTGACATTTGGAAGCCTATCGAAGTATGTTATTACGGAGGTCGCCGAATCATAAATTTATTCCTCCGTGTGGTAGTTTATTCTCGCTTAACATGTTATCTAATGCACAAATATTACACACATATATGCTCTCTATGAGCTTAAAAAATAGTTAAACAACGTCTAATCCAAAAAGGTTGATACACTCTTCAAAATTATATTATCAATTATTAGGAATAATATGGCAAAGATCATGTGGTATATATTGCTCTAAATCTACCAGGGAATAAGAAAAATAGAGATCGCCCTCCATCGACCTGGTGGTCAACTATACAGAGACCTAGAAAAGTTCCAATTGTCTGTATTGACAACCCGAAATCGTAAGACTTGGCGCAAAAGTGGAAGGAGACTCGATCTCAAATAATGGGATAAGGTGAAGTTAAAAAGAAGGAATAATGTAATCTCTAAACAGTTATTTGATTCTTTGTATACATGATTTTCTGTTGTCGAACTGATTAATTAAAAAATACAAGATTCGCAAGTCTGTATTAGAATGAAAAATAAACGTTCACTGAAGAGTTTGTTTCACCATTTCTTCTCTTACGTCAACTAGGAGATGATGGCTACAGATAATACATTTTATGACGAAATAAACCTTTTTTGATTTTAATTTTCGTTTAAGTTATACATATTGTGCATATAAAACCTGCAACGCGAGCTTGTTGAGAAAAATGTCTAATTCTTTAGGGATACTGTATGGAATGTTATTATTATATTTTTTTAAACTCTCTATTATATTTTATTAAATTATTATTAGAAATTCATTCAGATTCACAAAAGCTTGAAAGCGTAATCTGAAGCCTTATCTCGCGAGATACTTATTACTCAATTCATCAAATGAAAAGCGATCATTTCTTATAATTTAGATTTATTACCTCCCTTTAGACTATTCAAATGCTTAGAATTTTTTGGTTACCCTCAAAAAATATAAATTAGTTTATTGTACCTAAAATACGACTCTGTAACTGTGTGTTAAGATACAATTTTGTTTTTGTCTTATATATACAAATAAATAAAATTGGAGTGTCTGTTTGTAATATTAAAATAACCGCTTTTTACTAAGTGCATTCGGACATATACACGGTACATATACAAAAACAACATTTTTTTACAATTTTTGTCTGTCTGCCTGTCTGTTTGTTCCAGCTAATCTCTGAAATGGCTGGACCGATTTTGACGGGACTTTTACTGGCAAATAGTTGGTGTAACAAGGAATAACTTAGGCTACTTTTATTCTAAAAATTATCAGTTTTAGTTAAAAATTATCAGTTTCGGTATTTTTTAAATTCAATTTAAGTTGACCTCAGATTTATATCATCAATCATATGAAATAGAAACCCTATATAGCTTAGCTTAGGCTAGAGTTTGTAGGTTCGAACGCACGTATTCTGGAGGCACATGGCGTAATATTTGCATTCGATAACACTTACTATTTGCATAATTTATTTATTTATATTTTAGGATTTATAGGGTTTGTAATTAATAACAAAATAATCTAAAAGATATATCCAAAAAATACTGCCCAAAGTTACTATTCCACGCGGACGGAGTCGTGGGCACAGCTAGTGTATTTATATTTTTGGAATAGTAATATGTCGTCATAGAATACTTTACGGTATAGAGGTTAAGTTTTTATAACTGGATTAAAGAAAATGCATAGATAGTGCTAATTAGTTAGCCTTGTAGGGCTGTAAATGATTGTAAAAACATTATGTATAACCTTAAAATATATTAAATCAGCAAAAGAGATCATTGACTTTTCTAATACACCATATACTGTTCTGAATTTTGGCACATAGCTAGTGTGAAGTGTTTTTAATTTTTTGTGTGTACTGGTGGAATCAGACGAGTTTTTATGAAAATAAACCAGAGCACGAAATCGGTTAGATCTTTTTAGTCGAAATTTTTTTGTAAAAACATTAGCGCGTTCCTTACTATTCAAGAAGTGTGTTTCTACAAAGATTTTGTATTCCTGATTATATATAAAAAAATCTTATATCCTCACAAGTTCAGTCTTTCACTTGTCTCCATTACGTCTTCCGATACAGTTGCAATTATTAGCCATATCTCCGTGAAGATTATCCTCGAGGGAAGTGTGATAAAAATTTAATTCACAATTCAATGTGTTAGAAACTTTGACAAATAAAAAACTTGTCACCTTATTGTCGTTTAAGTCTTCATTAATCACGTAGAAAGAGGCTACGTTCAGATACACGTTGCGTACAATCACGGGTGCTTTTGCATTGATGATTTGATGCCATTCGGCTACTTTTTTTGGACAACAAGGAGAACCCCTACAGGTGAGACTGAACAGTGTCCTTTATGTGCTGTATTAAAACTAAAAAATAATTCGTTAATCCCTATTTACGAATTGTTAGAATATGGGGTATAGCTTTGTGGCCGGTGCCACAAAGGCCAAAATAGGAACCCCTCGTACAGTACGTTGCTCTACGTAAAACATGATATACTCTTCTGTACTCTGTAAGTGTAGTATTTTGTGGCTGGGCTCTGATTTGTGTAAAAACTAATTTTTTATACTTGAGCAGGTAGTTTCTTGGAATCGCTCTAAAAATTCTTAGAAGTTTTTTTTGGGGTTTTGAGCAATCCCTTCAAGCTATAGTAGTAAATAATGATGGGTTTGTATTGTTGAAAATTAATTTTTGTATAATGAATACGTTTTGGAGTGCATTTAAAATGTTAGGAAAGTTTATTTATTGGTACTGTATTTATGGGTATAGATAACACATTTCTCTAAAAGTTTTTTTAATTATACAGTAGAACCTCTTTAAGTCGACAACCTCTCGAACTCGAAAAAAAAACGTGTCCTTGCAAATTAATCGTGGCCTGTCTCGTAAGCTGTTTCCTCTTCTCTAATAGCAGTTGCTATTGGGAGTCTAGTGAGGGCAGTTATTTGGTCACACCAGCGGCTAGGTAATCGGCCACGGGGTCGCTTTCTTTCCACCTTGTCCATCACGATCAGCTTATCCAAGCAATCTGACTATCGTCGGGCAATGTGACCAAAGTACCCAAGAATCTTCCAATAACAGATAATCACTATAAATAATAAATCTTAACCTCGTTATGTCGAATGTTTCCTAATAAAATTCGCTTAAATCTAAATCCTCCAGAAGTCGGAAATTTGAGGTCTCGCTTGTACTTTGACATACAGAGGTTCTGGCTTAGAATTATTCTAAGGGTTCTGGTATTATTTTTGGTGTTATTTTTAAGCAATCTGAGCCTTTAGCTATTGGATTAAAACAAACTCACAGATTCGTTTCTTTATTTTTTTAAAGTTACAAAAGCTTTTTATATAATTTTGCACTCATAATTCAATCACAAATTATTGATAATCTCGCCACACGCTGCTGTTCATAGCAAAAACTATATATACCTACATATAAAGAAAATAAAAATACAGTTTTGTGAAAAAAATCAAAAGGATCGGTAAACAAATTTAGGAGATTTTTTGCAAGCAATTTTGAAAGAAACATGGTCGTTTGGTCCCAAAAATATAAATAGGGCTACTGCGTCCCTTTTTGCGTAGATTATTCACTAGTGCAGTGATGCGCAAACTTTTTTCGACTACGACCCCTTCAGTAGAGAGAAAATTTTCGGCGACCCCAAACTATATCCACAAATACGATGTTATATTTCGCGCATCTCTTTCGGTTTCATTGAATAAAAACATCATTATCCAGCGCATATTAATTTTATTTGTAATTTTAAGAAAATACTTTTTAAATAACAAAAAAATCAGTACGACTGCGAATCAATGTTCAGTTTTTTGTTGGTAATTTCAAGAAACATATCATCTTTAGGGCTTAAATGCAAGTTGTATTTCCAGTTTCACATATATTGATGCAAATTGTATTGAAACTCTGACGAAATTCTTGCTTAAAATGGGATATTACTTTGCTACTGATAACCAAAAATTTTGACAAGACCCAGTATATACTTGATTTCGAAGAATACCATCACTAATTAAATCTATCAGTTGCTCTCTCTCACTAACCTGAATAGTTGAACTGCATATGTTGTAGGAAAATGGATACGAATCTAACCAAGATCGTTTTCAAGAAAAGTTTGGAATCTTATTGAAAAATTACAAAATTGGCAACCCCAACAATTAACCCTTAGTTTGCGCACTTCTGCACTGGATATTCATCGCGTAGATCATTCATATTATTTTCTCCTTTTGAAGTTTGAGGTTTAGACTTTACTAAAAATGTTTTAGCCACATATATTCTAGCTATTGAGAAGCCATGACGCATTGAGCACGCTGAAGTTTTCTTTGAACACAAGTTCAAAAGTAGACTAAAAGTCAATTAGGGGGAGTCTAGTGGTATGCGAGACTCTTCGTACCTACCCATTAAAAATGCCGCTGTTCTTTTATCGCCCAGTGCTTGGACTGACGAACAAGTAGCTTGGTCAATAAAGTGGTCTTAAGGGGAGTGTTCTGAGGAGTTCCTCAGAAAACTCCCCATTCTAAACAGTTGTTTAGAATGGTGCTTTCGTAATCTTTCTACCATCTTACTGCTCGGCATCGGCTGGGAGTTCCATTTCCTGGAACCTCTTCTTTCCTGTACGAAATAGTTATTTAAAACGTTCGAATTACATACTATTCTGATTTAGAAAGATCCTCCGGCTGAGATTTTCCCAGCGCAGTAAGATATGGCATTTAAATAAAGGGCATTATGACCTACCTATCTGAAATAATGAAACTTCAATGAGCCTTGATTTAGTGTGTTAAATATATATAAATAAATACTTAGGAAAGTCAGTATTTAACGAGAAGATTGCTTCAAATTTTTTTGAAAGAAATAAAAAGAGAAAGCGCTTGTGTTAGACAACAAGCGAAGAGATCAGCCTTAAGAGTTCTTTAAGTTATTTAACTTAGCTTTATCTCTTGTACAAAATAACATAAAAAACTTTTCAGTTTCTTAATAAAACATTGTAATGAGGTTTCTGGAAACATAAAATGTTGAATATAATTTTGTTTGTCATCCTTTGACCTTAAGGCTATTAAACGTGACATTTTCTCGTGACTTGACTTATTGTGTTCCTTTAGCTTTTTGTTTTATAATACAGAAAAATACATGTTTGCAGAAAGGTATCGGCTTGATCGATAAGTCCGCTTGTGTACAACTTTTTTATGGATTAATGAGATTAGGTCAAAATGTAACGCAATACAATTGTTTTATTATTGCGCCAACTTCTCATAATAATTTTACTTTGCGTACATGTCGATTTCACTAGTAGTATTCAATTATTACCTCTCTTTTAGAGCATATAAATTATGGATAAGCGGATGGATATAGGACGAGCGTTAGACCAAAGGAAAGACGGATGGATTGCGTAAAAGATAATTTATGGTTTAAAAGGGTGTAAATGTTGAGATGACAGCTACCAGAGGAAAGGAGAGAACATGTTTTACCACATAGTGTGGGATAAGGGTAGGAAGAAGATGTACAGCAAATAAATTATTTAAGATGGTATTACATTAATAAATACATGTGATGAACTAACATTTCAAATGTAATATAATGAAATAACCTTGATGAACGACCTACCCTCAAGCTGGTAGACAATAGACGAGAATATTTGAGATTGAGGCTATGGTAGTTTTTTTCTTTCAAACATCATAATTGCCACTGCATACTATTAGATTGGGAGACGAAGCACTAGGCTAAGTTTCCTCCAGATTTAGTAAGCTTTGACATCACAAAAATAGACATAATATTTTCACAGCTTATTCTGGAAATCAACATTATAAAAACAAAAACCACTATAGTTTTCAAGAAGGCGTCTATAATCCCGTAACCCTTAATAATAATATAATAGAACCAGTAAATTCATTTAACTATTTAGGAACTGTAATTACAAGTAACTCCAAATGTGCACCTGATATTATAGCAAAAATAGCAATGGCAAAAAGCATTCAATGACAAGAGACATCTGATGAGCACAAAAATATCAAAGCATGTTCGCAAAAAAATTAATAAAGGTATCTGGAGTAGTGCGTTGTATGGATGTGAGACGTGGACCCCGACACAAAAAAACAGAGAACGTCTAGAATCATTCGAGATGTGGTGTTAGAGAAGAATGCTGAGGATAAGCTGGACGGAGTAAAAGACCAACAAGGAAGTGTTGAATATGGCGAAAGAGAAAAGGAACATTTTGAAAATTGTTGAAGACAGAAGAGGATAGATGTTGGGACACTTGATACGACAAGACGATCAAATCAAAACCATCATAGAAGGGAGAGTTGAAGGAAAGGGGAAGAGAAGGAGACCAAGAAGAACACCTATTGAGCAAGTAAATGAAAGATTGGATTGCGTGTCGTATCAAGAAGTCCAGGAAAAGGCACTTTGTAGATAAGACTGGAAGATGTTCTACTGACAAGAGCGATAGCTCTTAAATAAATGATGATGACGTCACATTAACCTACTTAAGTCCACTGCTGCACTTTTCTCCGTGCAGGTGCGGAGTAAGAATACTAATCCCTGTGGCCGGAGTCGGCCTGTCGTAAGGGGCGACAAAACAACCTAGCTATACATACGTGGTAGGACCCTAAGTCCGCCTGGATGGCAACCACTTTTGGTCTATAAGTACGCCGCCGTAATAACCTTGTTTTGTGTTCCGGTATTAGTGATCCTGGTTTTAATACTCCTATGCGAACAGCAGCATGCTCGCGGTGCCCCTAGTGTCGCCAACATCCATAGGTGATGGACTCCTTACTATTAAGTGGGTCGTCGACATGTCTGCTGTTCCTCAACAAAAAAAAAAACAATGAAAACAATATTCTTCTTACCCCCGAATGCACGAAAAAAAAGTTTCATGTGAATTAGCATCAGTAGCTATCCGTTTGTTAACGTTTACAACTCACTAAGAAAAGGGTTCTTGCTTTACCAAATCGACACATAGATTATCCGTATACCAAAGCACAATACCGGCACAACTGGAGTTAATTTAAGTAATTACATTCAATCCCACATCTTAGGTGTTTCTGGGCCATTGTGTTCGCCCGATATGGGATCCATTGAATTTGTAAGAGGGTTAAGAATTGTGACCATTGTTCGGCCAGTGCGAAGGGGACTGTATGGCCCACGTGCGCTCAGACCGGTTTCCTGTAGTGACCAGTTTACATGACACGGGTTCAATCACGTAGCCCAGTGGTTGGCAACCTTGTCCAAAAGAGCCAAATATAGATAATACACAATTGAAATTTGTTCTAAGAGCCATTTTTAACATATGCTTTTCTTTAGTAGGAGGATATAATTATAAATGTTCCGCACTTGGACTAAACATTTCGATGAAGAGCCGTAGCCGAAGAGTCAAAAAGTCGCATGCAGCTCGCGAGCCGCGAGTTGCCGACCACTGACGTAGCTTATACTCCATAGAACGTTCAATCCGGTTTTGGGGTTAGTGCACAAGTGGTAAGTCCCAGATGCATAAAGCTTGCACTTTAAAGCCCTTTCTCACTGTAATATCGATCAATGGTTGATGGATCAAAGGGCGAAGTTTTTTTCATTAAAATATTTCAGTAAATCTTTCTTTATCAGAAAAATAAATACACTGCGACAACTACTTCATCCAGTCCCGAAGTAATCAGCTGAGTACTTGTGTTTAAATACTACTCTATATTTTTTTTGTAAATAAATACATATTATACAATATTATACATTAACAGCCAGACTCGGGATGGGATTCGAACTGTGAACTGAACTCCGCAAGCTTTCAGAAATGCGAAAGCCGTTGCTAGTTACTGATTACAGATACACATAAGAAGCAATTTTCTTTTTAAATAACAACTTCATTTCTAATACAACAGGTTAGGTTGGATTTCTTTCGATATAATTGGCTTATAGATCTTGTTACCAGGCCATAAAATCTTATTTAAAAAAAAAATCGTTATAATAAACTTGTATATTCACCAAAAAGTATACAACGCTATTATATAAACATGACAATATGTTTGCAACAAATCATTTCCAGGACACTTTGCCCTTTTCTCCGTCCCAAACAGCTGATGTACTAATATAAACAATACGTCTGTTAGTTGAAACTTGAACCTTATTGAATAAGTTTACAGTTTAAAATTGTATAAACATTAAACGATTATATGTAAACTAATAGACCGTTTTTTGTTGCTACGCCTGAGCAGAGTGTATCTATAGTCTATCTTATTTCAATTGTTTAATTTCGTAAATAAAGTAAACAATAATGTTAATAAAATAAATCAAGAGTAACAGTACTAAGTTACAAATTTTATGTATGTGTTTTGTGCAAATTATAATGTCATTATAGTATACTAATGTTCTGTAATGTTAACGGTACGTGGCGGTGGTGGTCGTCCCGAATTCGATCCTTATTATGCTCTCTATTATTCCATAATATAATGATCGCATTTTTTCATATTAAGACATTTCACACAACGTCATCTAGTCCCAAACTAATCAGCATAGCAATTGTGTTATACAGGGTTATTGGTAGTTCGACGTATTCCCGTTAAGAGGTGATAGGGGTGACTATTTGGGATAATTATAACCCCCATATGCATTATGCAAAAAATAAGTCAAAAATGCAATATCAAAAATGTTTTTTAAAAAAGTATCAATTAAAGTCTCATTTTTTCTACTGATTTATAAAAACGATTAAACATTGGTTATTTATCAATATTAAAACAACAATTATTGGTCCAAATATAAAAATGCGAGAACAAAAACGATATTATTTCAATATTTTTAAAGAATTTTTCCGCTAAAATGCCTTAAAAACAAAAAAAAAACGTTATAAAACTTGGCTTGCAGATTACTTTATAAACAACCGTTTTCTTAGCTCTCTAACAACATAGGGGTCAGTTTTTATTCTGCCCCTTGACGTAGAAAAGTTTTATTTTTAAAGGTTATTATTATTAGGTTAATAATTTGAATTTACTGTTTATAGCCTTAAAGATAGAGCCACGTTGTGGTTGGATATGTTTACATATTCTGATCATTATATTTAAAGAAACTGTACTCGTTGTTTGTATACGTGTGCTTAGCTTTTCGTATTTCTGGTTAAACTGGTTTTGTGATCTTAAATACGGATGGAGGATATGTTCAATAGAGTCCTCGGTCTTTTTCGATCCAAATACAGCAGTTCTTTGCTGTAAGAACCACTTTGCTTCACTGATTTAGGTATTGTCTACTTCGATACATTGCAGGGTTCGTATCCTAGTTTAGGTTTAGTCTTTCCGGTATTTCATTTGATCATTTTTACCTTGGGTCAAGTTCCAAGGTTAGTCTCTTGATTAGGAGGCGCACGTCACTGATATACGCACTAAAACCATTCTAGTATTCCGTTCGTCTTGAGCACTGGGGCCGCAACTTTTCAAATTTTTATCTGATCTAGGTGTATTAGAATTGGACCCTTAAATTTTTTCCTTTTATGCTTTGTTGTTGTTGTTGTTGTTGTCCTATGGTACCCCAGTGGTACAGAGGGCCTTCGTGAGACGTCGCCATCCGCTCCTGTCCTGCGCCTGTTGCTCTGCGTCCCTCCAACTCAACCCGGCCGCCCGCATCTCGGCGTCCACGGTGCGTTGCCACGTGTGCGCCGGCTGGCCCCGTCGCCTGCTCCCATGCGGCCTCCACGCGAACGCGACCCTGGCTGTATTGTCCTCTGGTCTTCGGAGGGTGTGCCCTATTCACTTCCATTTCCGTTGCGCGATTTCCTGCTTTATCGGAATTTGGTGGCATCGTTTCCATAGATCCTCGTTGCTGATAGTGTTCGGCCAAAATATGCGCATTTTATGCTTTAGTAATTTTAAATATAAAAAAAAACCTACATAACTTTGTTACAATATTATTATTAAGAACGTTCCTTCTTAAGCTTTAATACTAACTTTAGTAGATTTTCTTGTGTTTTCAAAGAGAAGTTGCACTTGACGAGTTCCCCCGACCCGAGGAGATTGTGGGAGGATTGTGGGACTTTGGAAAAGATGGACAACATCCGACTACCCAGTTAAATCCCCGCTGTCCGTTCAAACAAAAAACATGACACGTCGATCGCATTTTTTTTTGGTCTCGGGGAAAACCTCTCTTGACGGGTTCCCCCGGCCCGGGGAGACCGAGGGATATGTGGGACTCCGGGAAAGATGTTTGGCCATCCGACTACCCACTAAAAAACCCCGCTGTTCTCCTATCGCCTACGCCCGGTCCCACGGATATATGGCCTGCCGATCTCGTGGCCCGGGCCGGCGCCGGCCCGCCCTTTGTCTTAAGGCGGGACCCTTCTAAAGTGTTGGCGCCAGAGGGTTAGGGTTTCGTCCCCCCGGCGCTCTCCTAACAACTCTAGGAGTTGAGGGGGGCCGCGGAACAGCACGCAGCCCTCACCCTCGCGGCAAAAGTGCGGGTGGCGGATCCACCCCTGAGGGGCCGCCCGCGGCCGCTTTTTACGGCGGCCGGAGGTCGTTACTTGCCCTCCGGCGCCGCCGACGTGGCCTGCCTTGGCGGGAGGGGAGTGTGGTGGTCGACTCCCGCTCCCGCTCCGCCGCCTCCTTTGCGGACATGACTGCCTCGCAGAAGGAGGCGAAATCGCGTGACCCAACCCAGATTTTAGTAGCTTAATACAAGAACTAATGTCATAAACTGTTTCCAACCTTCATGCATTATTTGATTGATATTCGCTGAGGAGTTTCGTTATAAAAAGATTAAGTTATGAAAGTAGTTACTTTCATTAAATGACAAAGTTGAATCAAAGTTTTATTTGATTCATATCTTTTTGTACCAAGTCAGAATTCTAATGACCAATTTTTAACTAAACAAACATGATCATCAGATAAACGAACTCGAACAACTATACATTAATAGGACCAGAAAAACTTTTTCAATCAAGTTCCAAGATCTAAAAGTAAAAAATCAACCACAAGTTGTCCTTGAAGTCATATGGGATGCGCCTGCGCAACAGCTGATGTTACCTGATACTACACAGACATTCAATTGTATGTGTGAGTGCAGGAATGTTTTAGAAAAGGTGTGTGTGGGTGTGAGATAATATTCCCTGCTGTTGATAAGGAAATAGAACGTTGGGAATATTTTGACCTTATAAAAGAAAGTAAAGTTTTAAACAGAAATACTAGTTCTCAATTACTATCGAGGTAAGTAGGTATCACATATATAAATACTTATAATATTACCTTTATGGAAGGTTTAGGAAAGCTTTTGAAGAATTTCGAATTGGTATATGCTTTACTAGAGAATGCCACGTCCGAGTACAAGTATTGGTCAGAGGGCCTATTTAACAATTCCAAACTCTTCGGAAGAAATGTTAAATGAGTTATATTACTATATTATTCACTGGTGATATAATCCTGATGAAAGAATTGTGTTATGTTCTTAATAAATCTTCAGACGTTCTACGGATAATGAATAATAGGATCTTAAAGAGAAAACCACATGCTCTCTACAGGCGCCTTTCGATGCTTTTGGCTAATAATGGTGATGGCAGCGGACACGACGCCATAATCTATTCAAATCCCGATTGCCTTCTATGGTCGCAGAATGTACTTCTAGTCATTTCTCTGTGAAGAAACAAGGACAGCTAGCAGTGAGCTTCATCAGGCTGATAAAACAATTATATTAAATTGGGTTGGTGTGTTTTTTGCTGCTACATTCACGCGTGAAGTCGTCCAATATGTTCTGATATTACTGAATAGTAACCAATTATCGTTGCCAATAGATGTGCGACGCTAGAGGCACCGTGAACACGCTGCTACTGGAACCTAGGTCACTAATACCGAAACACGCCACAAGGTCAGACAGGCTTGAGGTTCTACCACCTAGTTAGGGTTGTTTTATCCGTCCGACCGATTCTAAGCTTAGTATTTTTACCACCCTGGGTAAAATGAAATAATAGTTTACTTACAACGCTGGTACATTAATATTCCCAAAAATGTCACGTCACGGCTTCCCGCTGTTAAATTGAACTTTTCTATAACATGACAGATTGATACGTCAATCGGTCAGAAGCCTTGGGACCGATTTATTACCATCCATTTACTTTTGACTTCTTTCAGCCTCCTATAATACAATGAGAATGACTTATAATATTTCGAGACGACAATTTAAATATTAACGACTTATTTGTTGTTATTTCTGTACGATCACAATTTTTTCATCAAACATAAGTTTTTGACGAAATGAATCGTAGTACCTAATCACATTATATTATAAGGAATAATGTGTATATATATTTAAGATTATTATTCTATTTACGACAAATTTTAGTCTCAATAAGATATTCTACAACCTCCCCAGATTATAGTGCTTATTTTATTTTTAACTTCCATTTCATCACTAATTTGTCTTAGATCAGGCAAATAACTGATATTGATAAACGTATGTAGTATATCTATTATATGCTAATTGACATACTATATTACTTATAATCTGTGTAGTACTAATTGTGATGATTGCAACAACTGTATACGTATGACTCCTGTGAGGGTCACGGATTCAACTAATGTGTCGAATCTAGGTGTATTTATTTACAAAAGAAAAGTATTTAAGTGATATATCAGATGTCTTCTATCTATAATACAAGCGCTCTATTACTAACTTTGACACTAAATGGCGTTGTGTGAATTTTGACATGTTTATTTATGACTAAAATATTTAGTTTATATACTATGTGAGTATTACAAATTAAGACTATGTCACGACTGTTTGCAATATTTTTGAGTAAATTCCTGAATGCGATATAAGAAGAATGAATGAATGAATGAATGAAAACTCTTTATTGTTCACCTTAAATATATATACAAGAAAATGAAAGAAAATGAAGATGTGTAGCAAAAGACTTGTGATACGAAGTGTTTGCATTAAACTGAGGATAGATCTTTGATATTTTCAGGCTTATATAGACTGTGCAGGGGCGGAGAAAGAATACTAACCTCTGTGGCCGGGGTCGGCCTGTCGTAAAAGGCGACAAAACAACCCACCCTAGCTAGGTGGTAGGGCCTCAAGCCCGTCTGGATGGCGACCACCTTTGGTCTTAAGTATGCCGCCATAATAACCTTGTGTTGTGTTCCGGCATTAGTGACCCAAGTTCCTGTACCCTTATGGGACAGCAGCGTGTTCGCGATGCCACTGGCGTTGCATACACCTATAGGCGACGGTAACTGCTAAATCCTAAGCGGGCCGTCAGCCTGTCTGCTGTTCTACAGCAATAAAAAAAAGGCTGGAAATGTTGAAAGGCTAAATCTTCTGTATATCATACGATACGGAAGATATAAGAATATGTTTAACTGTGTTAAAAAGCTTAAGGGAATAAATTTGAAACTTTGAAGCTTGAAATGTACTCGAAACACGAGGCTGGCCTCATCTCGGTGGCAATTCGACACCTAAACAATCGTGGCACGCACACATACAACAACACGTGTTGCTCCCGCTACCAAAGTAACTGCACGGGTGAAGTTTTCGGCCAAATATTTTGTACGACTTCCTAAATGATGACGAAATGAATCCATATCGAGCAAAGTGAAAATATGTTTGTTTCAGAATTGGTTTTACACAGAGGCATTGGGAAATATTTGCGTGAGCTATTGCTAGAAGTATTATGTTATAATCATTTTTCATTGCGTACAAATCAAACCCAGAATCTTAATATTTTAATCCTCTTTAATAATTCGAAGACTTATTAGACCTTCTTTGTAAATATTGCTAAAATGCTATCGCTGTTATTAAATGCATGTTGTCTATGAATTTGTGTGATTTAGTTTTAATTGTAAGATGATTTAAGTTATGAATAATGATGATGTTATTCAATCTATTATACAACATTTGATTATAAAAATTTGACATTGAATAACATCTGAGAAAATATTATGCATTCGTTTTGTAAAAAGAACAAATAAATTGAATTGGCTATTAATCATTGTTATATATTCTGTGAATAAATAATAATAATAAATCTTTATTGTAACACATTATTATAATAAGTCAATGAACCCTAGTCTCCAAACTAGACATTAATCTGTGTCTTGGAAACTAGTGCCCTCTCAAATCATACAAACAAAAAAGAAAAAAAAACACCAACGTACAAAAAGATACAAAATCTTATATATATATAAGGTTTGTGTGTGTGTGTGTGTAAATAAATGTCAATTAAGAATTGAAAATAATCTTTATTCATCTTCCTTGTAAATCTTTCATTTGTCAAATAAATCGTCAGTTTTTTAAAAGAAAATTAAAACTAAAAAATCTCTTCAATTTTGGTAATCAAAGAGTAAGTATTTCTGAAAGTGGTCAGTTTAAACAAAGAAATATTTTTTATTTAGAACTTGCAATAAACAATTTAAACTATTAAGCCATTTATTAGATCGTTCACTAGTTAAAGTTACAGACAAAAGTTATTTTTCGTTACTGTGTTTGTATGTAAGTTTAAAGCTTTTTATAAATATATGCATTTTTAAATGGTGAAGGTGTGACAGGGCGGTAGGTTTAGAGCCCTATATGGTAATTTTTAGTAGATAAGCGCTGCAAAAAACTATCATATAATAAAGTAAGTTCTATTATTATTCAGAGGACGTAGATGTGGGTCGATCTTCTAATTATTGGTTGTTGAGTTGGTGCAATTGGCCTCAGAATTTAGGCGGGCCGCTGGCAACATTGTCAATAGTAGTCGAGTCCGCCGATGTGGGTTACGTCCAATGAAACACACTTCACTTTACTTGTATGTTATATCTTACATATATAATATTATTTACAAAAATCACAATGATAGACACGTTATAAATTGAAGAAATTGTCTCGAGCCAGAAAGGCGAATTGCGGTTATTTTTGTTTAATTTGGAATCTATTCATACAAATAAATAAAATTAGAGTGTCTGTTTGTAATATTAAAATAACCGCTTTTTACTATGTGCATTTGGATGTATACACGGTGCATATACCAAAACAACATTTTTTACAAATTTTGTCTGTCTGCCTCTAAAATGGCTGGACCGATTTTGACGGGACTTTCACTGGCAGATAGCTGATGTAACAAGGATTAAGTTAGGCTATTTTTATTTTAGAAAAAATTTTTTTTGTTAAAATTTATAAGTTTCGAAAATTTAATATACCAATTTAAGTTGACCTCAAATTTATATTAACAATCATATGAAATAGGGTTCAGCTTAGGCTGGACAATGCAAGTTTTATTTCTAATTTAAGTTGACCTCAGATTTATATCATCAATCATATGAAATAGGGTTTAGCTTAGGCTGGACTTTGTAGGTTCGAACGCACGTACTCCGAAGGTGCATGGCGTAACAGTTACATTCGATAACACTAACTGTTTGCATCTCATTTATTTATATTTTAGGGTTTATAGGGTTTATAATCCAAAATAAACCAAAAGATATATCCAAAAAATGCTGCCCAAAGTCACTGTTCCACGCGGACGGAGTCGTGGGCACAGCTAGTATTGAATATAAATTAATTTCGAAATATCGTCGGCCATGACTATAGTGAGTAAAAAACTATTTGTGTGAAATGTGTTATGTGACCTGAGGGGTCGCTACTATTATATAAGTTACTGAAAATATTTAAGGTCCTAAATAAGTGAATTTATTTCTCTTTCTTTCTAATCTTATTCTGTGGACTCATAGTTTCCAAATACACCCGCGTATTCCGAACCCCATCAGCTGACTCACACACATATCGATCATCACACAAATATACAAACAAACCGTCGTTTATACAATAGTGATGCACTTGTGTGAGTTTGTACTACACGCTGTACACATTGTGAATAGGGTTGGTAAAAATTTCACAATGTATCTTGAATATCGCTCAACATTCAAATTCGTTGTCATATGTATTTAAATATACTTCAATAGTTTAGATATTAAACTCAATACAAGATATATATAGTAATGTAGTTAGGAGTTTTTACAAAAACTTGACAGAGTCATCAGATAACTTCATCATGTCGCTTTTTGGTTATGGGTGTGCACGCGCGTCGAAACATTTTTACTGTCATAATTTTTTCGAAACAAAAAATAAATTTACAATATTTGATAACCCTGCACAATGATATAGGATGTTGTAATGAGAGGGTTTTGGAAAAGGTACGGTAAGATGTAGGGACGTGTGAGTGAAATAAAAAATCTAACTACACATAGTTTCAATATGTTAGAAAGAAAGGGAGAATACTTTTTGTTTTATTAGTTCGTTCTTGTAAGGCCCGCAGGGAAGCAAGGTGTTAGTACTTCAAAGATATTTAAAAATCGTTTATATGACGTATGTGGTATATTTGGCTTGTACACCATATAACGTTTTCATTTTCAAATGTTTATACTATGTTAATAATAATAAATAAATATTCTACAAAAATTCAAACAACGTCATCTATTTTAAAAATAAAGTAGCAGGGCACTTGTTTTTGGTACTAGATACCTGATATACTACTTATATACTTTTTGAAAATTACATATATTATGTATAATTTTTTTGAAGTGAAAACATTAGCCGCGGTGAGCACTTTTTGATAGGGGAAAATCTCATGGGTTCGCGTCACCGAAATGCTAATGTTAATTGTATATTTATATCTATTAGTTTATATATCTATAGGACGTACACCAGACTGGCGAATGCGCAGCGGCTTGTGTTCACGATATACGTATACAATATACACGTATAACATCGTATATGCCTAACCGTGTGCTGTGCGCGTTAGATACTTTTTGGATGGGTGAAATCTTGTGAGTTCTATACAGATGACGTATTGTGCAACATTAGTGATGTGTATATGTTTACAAGTAAAATTAAATGGATTATGTAATGTGGTTGATAATTTTAATTTAAACATTATGAAATTTGAAATTTTAATTCAAATATTCTAAGTTATAAGTTTTCACTTCTATCGACAATCCCTATGACTGCCAATTTTTTATTATTGCTGAAGGACAGCATACAAGCTGATGGCCCACTTAGAATTTAACAGTTACCATCGCCTATGGGTGTTTGCAACGCCAGTGGCATCGCGAACACGCTGCTCTCCCATAAGGCTGCAGGAACTTGGGTCACAAATGCCGGAACACAACACAAAGTTAATATGGCGGCAAATAAGACCAAAGGTAGTCGCCATCCAAACGGGCTTGGGGCCCTACCATGTGCTAGGGTGGGTTATATGTCGCCTTTTACGACAGGCCGAATTCAGCCGCAGAGGTCAGTATTTTTTCTCCGCACCTGCACAGATAAAAACTCACATTTGTACGTATGATAGTTTTAAGTTTTATGTTATGTGTGTAATATTGTATCTAATTAGTGTCGTTTTCTTTCCCAAATAAATATTTTCTTTCTATAAAGAGTCTAAGCGGTAATCGAACCTGTGACTCTCGGGCGTTCGGACGTGCAAAAGCTGTTGTACCACGGATGATCTCAAAACGTTGCATCCAAAATTTCACTTCTAAGCCTAAACGCTGCACACTTAATCGTCACATTCTAGTGGTAAATCTCGATTACATCCAAAGCCTTTTAAACAAGCAAAATGCACTTTGTAACCCCCAAGGACCCACCATTGTTAAATACTGTTTCAGAGCATAGCATACGCGTGCTTTTTTCATTATTTCGTGTTAAAAGTAACAGAAGTAAGTAAAAGAAAGCTTTTATATTATGTTCTATAAACAAATCAAAAATTGAACATATTTAACGAAATGTGGTTTTCAGGTACACGCTGAAAGACTGTATTTACTTTCACAACGTTAGAAGGATACCTTGTCATATGGAGTATTGTGTGAGAGTTGCAGAAAAAACCCCCAGTCTCCTACTCCGTTCTCTTGTGTAAAGGATGCCGGGACATGGATCGTATTCGTACCGTCTACCCTTCTACCGCCAGTCGGAAACTAACCTTAATTAGGACTTTGTTGTACTACTGCTAAATATTAATATTACATGTGGAAAATTAATAAATATCTAATCTATCATAAATATCTTCTACTTGTAAACAATCATAGTAAACAGGATCGTTTCACTAATTTGTCCAAAGGTAAATTTGAAATACCCATGGTACAAAATGACTATGGAGATAGAACGTGAAAAAAACGAGTTCCATACTTACTCAATATTTTACCCGAGGACATAAGACGCGAGCCTACACTTGCTAAATTTAAAAGTTAATTAAAAAACATTTATTAAATACGTCGTAATCATTTACGTAAATTAATTGTATTAATATAACCTAATTTAATAATTTATAAGCTATGTTTATATAAAGCGAGTTACCTGCAGTCAAACTGTGTAAGCAGTTTTGAGGGGCATGGTTTAAATAAATGAAAGTGTAACTTTTTTATGAATAAATATATTAAAAAAAATATAAGTAGATAATAAAAAGAATCATGACATTTGAATTAGGATGAAAACGACAAATGAAAATCATATACCAAGAAGACCTTGAACAATCTACCAATAGCCTGACGTCGCCCACCATTGGACAGAGATCTCCATAAGACTACCACTACCCCAAGGCTACCGTTTTAATGTTATTGGTATATTAGGTTACACGGCGTCTCCTTTCTAGGACTAGCTTACTCCAACGGCTATCTGTCGTACGACGACCATCCTACCTCCAGGTATCCAACCTATCTCACAAACTGGTAATTTTAAGTTGAGGATAACTTCAAAATTGAATTCTATATATACACCTGTGTATAACAACAGAAAACTGTGAGAAATCGAATAAATTTATCTGGGAAATGTTTATGAGCCGTTAGCAAACTAATCTCAAATTTAACTATAAAATGATATTTTACAGTAACATTGTAACTGACAACTAGCAATGTCTGGAAATCATATTTTACGCGACGACATTTACGACTATAACTAATTTTAATTAAGCTTTCAATAATTAAAAGTGTAATAAAACCAAATGTGTTTCATTTAATTATTTTATTTTTAATATTTTACCTCTATGTTATATAATTATGTATACGGGTCATTGAACTTCTTAATCGCTGAACCAGATTTAAACAATTCGCTTTGAGTCACTCTCTCTCTTGCTTTCATAAACGAATCTGGTACTAGACAGTAGTGCTGAACCAACGAAAATATTAGGACCACCCTATATAGTTTTTACATACGCAATAAACAGTTATATACTCGGAGACTAACTGCAGGTTCAGGTCCCACGATGGCATTACTTAAGTTTTTTTTGCTTAAAGTACACATTAAGTTTTAGTGTACGAGCGTGGTGAGTAGACGCACCACGTCTGTTTTCTCTAGAAAGAACCAAGACCATCGGTAGGAAGTTATGGGATATTATTATTCTATAGTTAGAAAAAATTAGTTAATGGCGACAAATGGCTAACTGGACAAATACTTGTAGTTGCTAATAGGCAGCAACAGGAACGAATCCTTTGGTTTTTCTTCGGAGTTGCCAGTCAGATTGTGACTATGACAATCAAATTTAGTCTCATACTCTTTTATTTTCTAGATTTTTGTTATTTAGACTTCCTAGGAATTCTGTACTATATTCAAACTATTCCAGACTTTACCAAATCAATATTGGAAGTGAAATACATCACTAAGAATAATATAACGATAAATTACTTTATTAGAATATATAAAACAAAAAATTCGATGAATTTCCCATAATATATCATTGTTAAACAAGGTACTCGACCATCCAAATAAAATACCAGGAGCGCATATCAGGAATGCAATTCGAACTATACCATTGCGATTCGGCATGCTCACAGCTGTTCCATCAGCTGATCACGCACACACAGAACACATCCTGCATACGCACTTGTGTGGGGGATAGAAAAAAGGTGACCCGTCTGACGGGATCGACTTTTGAGCATCCGTTCGCTGTCGATGGGTTGGTGTAGATAAATAATTACAGAAGGACTATGTAGGAAGACCTACACGATTGATGCTTCGAGAAGAAAACGAAATTGATTTATATAAGTAACGGCAAGCTACATCTACACATCTAGTAATTGGAAGCATTTTAGCGTCTTAATGGATTTACTTCAAAATAATAATACAAAGATTAGAAAAGCTTTGATGTCACTGTCAGATATAAGAATGTTTATCCCGACATTTTTTCAGTAAGTAATATAAGTGGGTTCACTTAGAGGCTTATGTGTTGGGTGACAGACGATATTCGGCCCTGTAAAAACCGAGGATATAATTTATCAAATTTATATTTTATTTACAAGAAACACACTACTATGGATTACTTCTCATATACTACGGAGGGTCACCAAGGGAGAGGGGGAGTAAAATAATTACAAAAATAGGTTACGTGGTATGAGTACGTTCCCTACGGTGCCCAAAACAATATGAGAAAACCTAGGAGTTACCCATTCATTTTTGACTGAACGAAATGGCCTGACGCTAAGATAAGAAATGAGTAGAATTTGCAGACCCCGAGGTAACTAAGCAAATGGATAGCTGGCTCGACCGATACCGACCGAGTCCTCTGCAGCTTACTCTTTGCAGTGGTTATTTTTTCCTGCATTTCGCCCCCTGTGTGAATGTTTTACGACGTGTGTCTGTATGTACATCTGTGTAGGTATCTACCTGCCTTACTTCCCTTGATCCTAATGGATTGTTGGACATAATTGGTCAGGTAAATTTGATTTCTGGGGAGTGTGCGACTGAACATGAGTCTGATAGTAGTTTCGTAATCGTCTTATCGCTCTAACTTTTATGGTCTACAAGAGAAACAAATACTAGTAGCTTCTATGAGGAGAGGACGGTTCTGGAGTAAGAATTGATCCAATTCCTTAGCAAACTGTATAGTTTGCTGTATAGCTATTAAGGAAGTCTATCTCTATTTAATGTATTTATTGAAACGGCAATGAGTTCGTAGCTTTAAGTTTCTCTGAGGAGTTGAACAAACCGTAGTTTTGTAAATTTATTTGATTAAAATATAAAACAGGATAATTAAATCAAGGATTTTATATGAGATAGGTGTTTCTTCCACACGTGTCGGGTTGAAATTATTTTCCTAGATTAAGTTCATAATCGAACGCCGGGGGCGTAGCAGAACAATGCCAAAAAGGCGATCCTGCGAAGCCCTCTCTAAGGCCAAGAGTGACAACCGGGGTTTTTAGTGGGCAGGACCGGCGGCCTTTTGCTTCCGGTCTACCCGAGGGGATAGGCAGCCTCCTCGGGAGGTAATCCCAAATACCCAACCGTCCTTCCCCCGGAGGCCGGTGGAAACTGCAGCAGTTTTCCCCGGGATACAAAAAAGGTTAAGTGTTCGGACATGAACAAACCGGAGATTCACAAGCTATATCATAATAAAATAAACGTGTAAATAAAAATTTAAGTTCGAATTTAAATGTATTTAACGACTTTTCTATAATATTAATAGTACTGAGTAAATTTAACAAAGTGATGTAACATACATAAATTGTAACGTTCACTGAATTTAAATGTACATATTAGTCGTTTCTAGTGTGAGTCATACATTATATTACTATGAGTAATAAACTATTTTCTCGTAATAAAGTGGATTGATAATATTTGGCAACATCACTATTCGGGTCGCATTCAGCGAATAAATAAAATAAATCTTTTATTACGCAAGGTCAAAGATACCCCGAGAGAGTATTACATACCGTACATTGATCTATATTCTATATTATATACGACCTCGTTTCTTTTATTTATAAAATTAATTTAATTATAAAATTAAAACAAACAAAAAATTCTCTTACTGTTAATAAATCATTTATAAGGCGCTGTCAGTAGAGAGCGTGCCTGGAAATTCCCGGTAGATATTTTTTATTATTTTGAAATTCAAATCGTAATCAAAGAGAAAAACAATAGAACTCTTTTGCCCCAATACTGCACAACAGCTATACGATATTCAGATTTTCCTCGACCTACCACTGTGAACCCTCTTCAATAACCAAATGATATAATAAGCATAATTTAGTTTAGTACTTATTTCGCTTTTTATATGGGTTAACAGAAAAGGTGATTCTGTTAAGCACCTCTCATTATCCTCTCTACTTCGACATTGGCAAATCGATGTCCAAGGCGTTGGAGCCAAGTATTTCAAGAATAGAATAGAAGAGAATCAATGCAATTTTCGCTATGACATGAAAAAAATGCATCTATACTACAGCATGAACTTCTTCCCTGGCATAGAGCCTATAACCTTCAATTACTAAGTCCAGAGCTTTCCACTAGTTGTGACAGTAATTCCGCAACCCTTGTCCAAGCTGGATTAGAATGCTCATCCCGTTGATTTCTTCATGCAGGTATTCTCATAAACTTTTTACTTCACCACCAATACGTGGTAGTTGGTAGTTATGCACATTAGCATAAAAACTACTTAAACACAACACACCATGTATGTCCATACAAGAAAATAAATAATTAAATAAACCATAGAAAATTATAACTATCAATTTAAACAATAAGTAATTAAATGTGATGCGTGGGGATGTTCGTATAATAAATACAAAAGTAATTAAAAACCGCTCAGTTACCAAAAGAGGACAGGCGACCCCATCTTTTCAGGAGTCAGTGTAAAAACAATAAATCGACAAGGGCCTATTCGGAATCATATTTCACGGGTAATTGCTGCCATTTATCATGAGGCACAATAGTGCAGGCACCGACATCGGCCTATACAATGCCACCTTAGAAACAATAAGAAAATTTCTGAACATTTCCACGCGAAATTATTGCCTATTTATCATTATTAATAATACCCAACGACGTGTAGCACGCGGCTTATATTTTCATACAAATTCATTTGTTATAATAGTCTAAAAGTCGGAATACATAGAGTTCAAAATGACTTTTCCTGTCAGTATTCTGTATGTTAAATGTAACCGCAGTTAACCAGTCACTAGAGAGTCGTGAAAATCAATCAATAAAAGTCTAGCCCTGTGACTACTAATACTCAGCCGTGTAACTCAGAGTCCGGGATTCAAAAAGGAGCGTTTACCATTCTCTGTTGAAAATTGAATGTTCAGGACTCACCATGATTGGCATTGAAAAACTTTTATTATGAAATCCGAGCACAATAAGTTATATCAACTTAGTGATTAAAAGTGTTTGGATTATTTTGGGGGCGTCCATCAATCCGTGGGGTAATTTTAGAGATTTTTTGACACGCTCCCCTGGTGATTTATTAGTCAGATTTGGCTCAATCCCCTCCCCTATCCCCCAATCTCACGTGAGATTTTTCAAAATACCTGATGTCTCGTAAATGCATCGGATTTGTTCTGAAAAGGAAAATAAGAATTTGATTAATATTTTTATTTAAGATTCCTGAGAAAGAAGACTAGAATTACAGTGAAAAGTAAACAATAAAATACATAAATCGTTACTACTAAGATTATTTTTTTTATTGCTGTGGGACAGCAGACAAGCTGACGGCCCCTTTAGAATTTAACAGTTACCGTAGCCTACGTGTGTTTACAACGCCAGTAACATCACGAACACGCTGCTATTCCATAAGGGTACAGGAACTTGGGTCACTAGTGGTCACTTCATAAAAGAATATTCTAATTTAGTCCAGGGAGACTGATGCACAGTCTCAAGAGCTACCCAAGACGAACCAACATGTCCACATGATTTTCAGTAAAACATCTGCTCCTTCAACCTCGTTCTGATCTAGCCACTTTAAGCCGTTAGCGCTTGCGCACAGCAACTCAGTAGCTCGTCTTAGATGCAAAGTAAATACCACATGTTCTGCAGCATTTTTTTGTAAATCATCAATTCACAATTTTTATGTTTCTTGCGAAAAAAAAATTACGTCGTTTGCCGAGATTATTTCCTGAGAAAATATTTACAGTATAACTAAAATAAATGGTATGCTAGTATAACAAAAAATAAGTAAATAGCTAAATATGGATTCCTTACATTCTACTGGTCTTAAATTCTATTTATTTTTCGGCTGTCTCTTCTTTCCAATATTTTATCTAGCCGATTTTTAAACAAGTCTATAGCAATCTTTTTTAATTATTCTCCTTTCAGATAAAATGTTTTCATTATTAATTATATATTTTTAAACACCGCCTTCTCTTCTACTTCTCTGTCCAAAATAAGCAATTATATTCTCTAGGTACGTAATTCTTCGATCTTTTCAAATGAGAACGCACTCTAAACCTGACGTTTTGCTGAATGTTGCCGGCCCTTTGTGCCACTTTCATGTAATTCCTTTTGCTTTACAAGACTATCACGCCTTGGGTCAATATGAAAAGTAAACAATACGTCACACACCAATAGATTTTCGGGAGCGGATAATCGGAAATCAGTGATTGCCAAGCCTGCTCAATATCCGCTTTCGCTATATCCGCCACGCCTATGTCACTGTTAATACGTATTTACTTACGAAGGGTTATATGTAACACTAATAACTCTTAGTGGTCTGGTTTCGCAAACAAGTTCAAAATGGCTTAGTTAGAGAGCAAAGTAGATGTTTTAGGTTCGATTCCGGGATATGATACACCTGCAACGTATCAACAATGGTTATTTTTATTGCTGATGAACAGCAGACAGGCTGATGGCCCACAATAGTAAATTACCGTTGCCTGTGGATGATTGCGACCCTAGGAGAACCAGGAACACGCTGCTATTAAATAGGGTTACAAGCAACTGGATAGAGAAAAACGAGATGAGTAAACCTATGTATAAAGGGGTACATTGTCAGTTACTTTCAAGGGGGCTCTAGCCCACTAGTGGGACGTTATCGGCTGTTATTATATTTTTAAATTCGTAAACAAAATTTCCGGAGCTTGTTACGTTTAACAATTTATTATCTAATGACTTGTTCAAACGATCTAGTCAGTAGTCATTTGACGACCTTCGTGACGTTATCACACGTTAAAGGTGGATTTATATTTGTCTGACGTGTCGCGTCGTGACGCGTCAGAACGGTATCGGTTTCATACATTTAGTATGGTAACGTTCATACTTGTAATGCATAATGTGTCGTGATGGCTTGTGTTGTGTCGTATCAAAAACGATCCCGGTTGAGTCAGAGCAGAGGGGCGGGGGACGGCATCGTCATGACACGTCAGACAAATGTGCAAGCGCCAGTGAGGCCAGTGTCGTATTGTGACGCGTCAGAGTCGCCTGTTTTCATGTTCTGAGGCTGTATTGATTCAAAATATCGTCAGAAAGCGTCAGAACACGACACGTCACGACACATCAGATAAATATAAATCCACCTTAACGCACTTCAGTACGCTTGCGGAGGTTACGGGTTCGATTCCCGACTCACGTCTGGGTATTTATTTACTAAAGAAAATTATATATGTATGTATAATAGTTTTTAGTGCCTATAACACAAGTGTTATGCTACTTACTTTGGTACTAAAAGGCGCTGTGTGCATTGTCCCAGCATATTTAGTTATGATTATTTAAAATATTTTTTTTAATTTCATCACTAAAATGTTTGTATGATAGAAAAATCAGAGATCAGTCCTTTGAAGCTGGATATAATTATATAGTTCGGTGTTTGCCTCCGAAACTAAGGGTTAAAGGGTGAGTGCCGAGGGATGAGTAGTGTTGTGTGCGGAGTGCTCATTGAGTATCTGCCGAGAGGTCACGCGGAGGGCTTATTAATATCCTCCGATCGGTATGGGCTCATTATTGAGGGGCTTTCCATCCCTTGCACACTTGGCTACTTTATAAAATATTTATATTTGATATGTTTACTTAATTATTTATATATAAATAAATAAAAATATTGAAACATTTCTGACAACGCCCTCTAGTCTCAAACTAAATTGCATATCACTTGTGAATGAATGAAAAACTCTCTATTGCATACAAATAGGAACTTAAACAACTTAGGTTGGATGAGGGCAGCGCAGGACCGATCATCGTGGAGATCTTTGGGGGAGGCCTTTGTCCAGCAGTGGGCGTCTTCCGGCTGAAATGATGCTGATGATGAGGAACTTAAAACTAATTTAAAATTTACAGTAATATAATGCTGAGATAAACGCTAGTCGTTATTTACTACATTACAATTTAGTAGTGTTTTTGTGCGTGACCGCCGAGCTTTTTACAGGGCCAGTTGAAAACCAGCGTCAGGCATCAGCCTGGCACGTGTTGAACTAAGTCCTATTTGTTACCACCACGAGATACTTACTGTCTTTGTATATAATCTGTGTGTGATTGTATTTATGTTTTTTGTTCATTAAATTTTTTTCATTTGATTATTGTGTATGTATCATCCTGTTTGATAAATAAAAAAGATAAATAAAAAACGAAACTGTATATAGTTGTATAATTGTAGTTTTTGTGTTGCATCTTAATTTGAAATTATTTTTGATGGCATCTTAGTCTGAACAGGGCGAAATATTGGCTTTGCAAATCCCAATGTGAAAGGCGCCTATGTAGATCGTCCCTTCAATTTGTGATCGATGCTATCATAATACACTTTCTTGCCATAATACAAATAATAGGGCTACCCCGTCATTTTTTAGAGAGTTGTAAAAGGCGACTTTTGCCAAATAGCGAAGGTAAGGAACTGTTTAAAGCCAAATCTAACTTAATTAAGAGAAGAATGGGACACAGCAGGGTTACAAAAAGCCCTTTTTTCAAATGTAAACTTTGGACGTAAGCGGGGAGCAAAAGAAACTAAGTAGAAAAAATAGTTTTAAATTTGTCTTAAATTTAAGGCTTTTATCCTCTTCAAAGAACGCCGGTTACATCTTTCTTCACGGGATGCCCTATTGATTATTGACTGAAGGTAGAACTTCTTCGCACTTTTATCATCTGGAATATTTCAAGATAATTATAAATTATAATTAATTTCTACACAATTGCCTTCGGACCTTTCAGCTCCGTAAGGAAATGCTGGCAGGTAAGTAACCCTTAGGGAAATGCCCTTTCCATCTCCGTACACCATTTGTTATCATTGAAGTATATAAAAAACTAAAATTATCTATTAAGTGTTAAAAAACTAACAGACAACTACCCAATTAGTACATGACATTTAAAAGCATTTACTTTCAAATTATAATAACATCCCGTAACGTCCTGCTGAGCTGGCTCCTAGAGGTCATGGGCAATACACGTCATACTTAATTTCACCATCGGTACGACGCAATTATGTTATATGCTCATTATATAATGCGAAGAGAAGCATGCCTTAAAACTAGGAAAATAATAGAAATGAGAATGGATTGATACAGGAGCACAGTTAGTCCAAAGAAAAGGTTTTTTGAAAGATTGCGTAAAAAATAATATCGTCGGCTTAATTATCAGAATACGTAACACAAAATATCGAAATAAGACTTTTACATTCAACTGTATGGCTAGTGGAGTATTTTGAAGCCTATTGGATTAAAAATCGTATTTTCTACAAAAATATGGCTAAATAGTTATGTGTAACAGTGTTATGAGTAAAATAATTCTCGTGCATAGCAAAAACAACGTTTTTACTTGCTCCTGTAAAGTTTATCCAAATGGAGTTACGTATTCTGACGTAACTCCATTTGGATAAACTTTCCGACGATATGACGAAAAGGGTGTGAATTTTGCGATGACGGCTAACAGAGGAGAGTGGAAAGAGAGAACATGGTGTGCCGACCCCATATCATGTGGGATAAGGGCAGGAAAAAGAAGATGATACACATTACATCCGAGAGTCTACGGCCCACTTAATTGTCCTTAATTGATGCTATCAAAAATACGAAGCAGTTACCGTCGCCTATAGATATTTGCGATGCCAGGGGACACCGCTTACGCGCTGCCGTCTGCGTAGAGGAACTGGAACCTGGATCACACCCAGAACACATTGTATGGGTATTATGGCAGCATATTTAAAAACCAGGGATGGTTGCTACCACCTATCTAGGTTTATTTTATTGCCTTCTAGAACAGGCCATTTCAAGCCGCAGGGGTAAGTATTGTACGCCCCTACATGGAGAGTACAACGTAAACGATGCATTTTGCTGTGAAATTGGAAACTTGGCCAACACAAACATTCCAACTAAGGTAGATTATTTAATGGGTAAATGAATTCATCGCTCATTAAGGAGCCATTGCATGGTTTATTCACAATAATTAAATCATATAACAATAATGTAGAAAATGAAGCACGTGTAAGCATTAGTAATATTGAACCAAATCTGTCCGAGTTACACAATCGCCCGATTTTACTCGAGATGGATAGTTTTATGTATAATACGGTACAAATATTTCGGAAGTAATCAATAATAAAATTGTTAAAAGCTTTTGATGAAAATCTATGATATTTAAAAAGAGAGTTTTTCTTAATTTTTATTTGGTTGTCTTTGGCAATTTTAATTTATTAACTATATTTTCTATCAATCTTGATGTAAATAAAAATAATTATAGTGCTTGGTATGCTACAAAACACGAATACGGCCCTTTCATAATCTTGCAAGAAAATTTTCCATCCGGAAGAAACAAGCTGGGGTAGCTCTATAATCACTTCAACTCGTTTAAGTAGTCCTATAATAGTCCTCAACAATAGTTTTGTCACTGGCCGTAACTAGACAGGTAAAGTACTCTAGTAAGATTAAAAAAAAAAATATTTCAAATAGAAATCGGTTATAAATTACTACAATTCAAGTTGTAACTTTCAATTAGTTGTTTTATTTACACTTTGTGTTTAAGATTTCATTGGAAACATCTTTGCTGGCTCAGCGGTTTACTTAATTAGTCCTGTACGGTCGTGTACGATACATATTTTTACATAATGTATCTAGTACAAATATATCTAGTAATTTATATTTTTGAGCCGCGACCTGATTAGTTCGTTACATCCCGCGGTCTCGTTCCCAAGTAGCGGTATGCTTCAGGCATTTTCATCTGCTAATATATATGTATATATATATATATATATATATATATATATATATATATATATATATATATATATATATATATATATATATATATATATATATATATTTTTTTTTTTTTTTTTTTTTTTTCTTAAATGTTACTCCGTAAATATGGTACCGTGTGACAGCCGGTGTCCATTTACTGTAGTCTACTCGACTGGTACGGTTGTGACGGTGAGTCACAGGGATGCGTCACAGTCACACAAACGAGCCGCGGATAAATAAACACACTGTATAATGTATATCTGATTTAGGGTTGACAGAATATTGGAGAGTTGGCAGTTGGTGGGGCAGTCTCACGCCTGCCCAGATGGCCACCACCCCTAATGTATAAGTATGCCACCATACCCTTGTGTTGTTTCCCGGCATTAGCTACTCAGGTTCCAGTATGTATGTGAACAGCAGCGTATTCACAGTGCCTCTAGTATCGCAACTTACTAAATGGGCTGTCGGTTTATCTGCTGCAATAATGCTGCATCTTTAAAAAAGTAATAAGATTAAAGAACGAAGTAACACATGATGTAGATAAATACACGTACAAAACACATACAAACTTGTAACATGAATCTAAGAATGGTTAAAAACTGGGTCCAATTCAGTATTTGCTAAAGCTGATCTTCAGCTAAGCACTGAAAAACTCGATGGTGACCCATCAAAAGCATTGATAGCTACAGAACTTTGCAATTATAATTTTATTATATTTTTTTTTTTTTATTAATTTGAAACACAAAAGTATAGAATTAAATTAATTTTAACTAATAAGAAAAAAATTATCATATTTAATTATATCATATTATATTTATAATTTATCAAATTAATAAAATAATATGTATAATTTTTTTAATGTCAATTCCATAATAATTTGCCCTTAATTTAGAAACTTGTCCTTTAGATATTCATCTAAGTTATAATACGACTTCTCAATTAACATTTGTTTCAATTTGTTTTTAAAAGAATGTTCAGAATCTTGTAGCAATTTGGGCAAGTGATTATATATTCTGGGGGCTACACAAAATAAGCTTTTGTTCAGGTAAGTCGTATTACTAGGTACTATATTATATAATACACGATAAGATACAATAAGATGATAAACTTTTACACAATGCAGTCAGGGATACACGTGGTTTACAGGACTTGACCATCGCGGATTGCCCGGTAAAACACACCTGTATTATATAGATATAAATCACAGGGTTTTGTCAGTGATTTCCTCCGCCGTCAATACGTGGTAATTACGCAAAGGAATAAAACTGCGCAAGTCTGATAGTGGATTAATTGTGTGTAAAATGGATTAAATTCTGAACAGTTGATTAACGTGAACTCATTATGTGCTTCGGCTTTTTCAAGCAGTTAACGGGATTCTTTAGCTTAACGAGTAAATAGAGGTGTTTCAAAAAAAAAACACTTTTTTTTAAATTATTTTTTGTTTAAATAGTGCTTTTGGCAACCCTAAATATCGTACGCACTATCACTCCACATCTATGTTCATAAGTCGAATATTTTCCAAGCTCGTCACCTCTCATTATACATAGTTGATTTCCACAAAAATACTAAACTAAACCTTATGACAATTCAATAAAGTCTACTAAAATACAAAACAAAGTTAATAATTTGAATGGTTAGAAATTACAAATTTAATTTTACTGTTGAGAAAAGATTAAAATCTTAAATGTTATATTAGTTTTTTAGTTAGTCCAATGCAAATAGAATTTTGTTCCTGTAAATTATAACCGTACATATTTTAATATGACTCATCTATCTTTATGGTTCTTTCGTGAAAAGAATAATTAAATTGTTAGCTTAATATATATGATTGTGTAAACATTTACTATGCACTGTTCAAATAACAATTTTCGGAGAACTTGCAGAGACTAGTTTGAACCTTAGTTTGCGAGGGCAGGTATATTGTTTCGAGATTATTTCGAGACCAGATCAGGGACGTCTTGAAAAAAGGCCAGGTCAAGAGTACCCTAAACCAAAGGGCATGTACGAAGGGAATAATGAAAATGGACAAAGCGAAACAAGTATGTAAGGATCGTAGCAACTGGAAAGAAGTGGTCTCTGTCTACCCCTACGGGAAAGAGGCGTGATTATATGTATGTATGTATATTACGCGTGGGCAACGTGTAACTCGATCCTGGAAATACACATAACAGGAGCGGATCTTGGATATGATGATTATGGACCAGGACAGGCGCCAGCCTGAGTGGCGGTGTTGGTCATGCTATTTGACCGTCGGTCAGCGCTGAGCGATAGCGAAGCGGTTTTTCAGTGGGTAGGTGCATAGAGTCCCATGTACTGCGTCTTCTCTCGATTAGAAATTGAAAAGTTTGCGATTTGAACGTAGAACATATTTCCCAGCACTGACTAGACAATAGAAATCGACAGTAACACGAAAGAGCACCGAAGTAAGAGAAATATAGGAAATAGTTTATGAATGAAGTCCACATTAAGTATCCTCTTTATCAAGCTTACTTTCTCCTTAGTGACTTCTTTTTTCTAGCATTCGATCAGCCCTTTAGGACTACGATGTATGTTATCCGTGCAGGGTCGGAGAAAGAATACTGACCTCTGTTGCCGTGGTCGGAAATGGCGACAAAACAACCCACCCTAGCTACGTGGTAGGGCCCCAAGCCCGTCTGGATTTCGACCACCTTTAATTTTAAGTATACCGCCATATTAACTGTGTTGTGTTCCGGCATTAGTAACCCAAGTTCCTGTAGCCTTATGGGATGGCAGCGTGTTCACGATACCACTGGCATTGCAAACATCCATTGGCGACGGTAACTGTTAAATTCTAAGTGGGCCGTTAGCCAGTCTGCTGTCTTATGGCAATAAAAAAGTATATATCTTGATGTAGCAAATGTACGGGAGAAGGTCACTATTAGTCATATAAAAAAGTCAACGCAAATGTATGAAATATTATGTTGAAACTATAATAATATGCAATTAGATCATGATATTAACGCTGTTTCGTGTGTTGCAGTAATTTGTATAATAGCAATACATTAAAGACCTAACTTTGATAAGTTTAAGTTATTAACTTATAAGTTAAAAAGCTTTCAAGTAAATAGCTTAATTGTAGGTGTGAACTTTCGTGTCTGTGCGCTTTAACTTATATAGTTCACTTTAATTTTGCAAAATAAAGCTGTTTACAAACGGATAACTTCTGATTGGCAAATTTAGAATTTGAAAACTATTTTCAGCCGCACTTATAATCATCTGTAATTTATTTGTGCTAGTATGCCACGCTTAGTTATTTTGACCATTTATAGAGTATACCATTCTTTCATATACTAACTTTAAGTAAATTTATCTATATCCTAAACCGTGTTTCATTGAAGGAGTGTTTGCATTTTTCGTTTATTTTTTTTATATACCTTCTCTTTTGCTCCTCTCTGTACGTTTTTTCTGAAGCTGACCTTCGTGTGATTTCGGAACCATATTTTCTATTTTTTACAGTAATAGTTGTTGATTCTCTAATGGGAAAGGATGAAATTATTATTGTATTTTACGAAGACACGAATGACGTGTTGAATTGTTTATGGAGTCATAATTATTTATAAAATCATAAATTTTATATTTTAAAATGTCGAACCGCTATTTAATTATCCTTCGCTACAATATATGATAATTTGGATACTGGACTTTTTCGGCATTTAGACCCCGTGAAAACACCTATCATTATAAAAGGATGGTAGTTTGCCTAATTTGAAGGTTTAAATAGTTTCTATTTAAATGGTTTAAATAGAATTGAAATAGTACAATAAAAGTTTGTCGTATAGTAGGATACATTTTATACCCAATTTTCAAGAAAGGAGAATGAATTATATAATGGCATACACATTAGATTCATCCATTGATCGCCCAAATGTAGCAAGCCTATTATTTTTAAGTAATTACGGGATAGGTTATGTTTTTGCAATAATAACCATTATTTTTCTTACCTCAAAGTATAATAATTATAAGTTAATAGTACCCATGAGAACTATAATTTTTAGATTCGTTTTAAGCCACTATTATACACAGAGGTCAATCTCCTCCTACTGAGGAGAAACAAAATGACATGTGTTAATTAGAAACACTTAGAAATTAATTTCATGACCGTTTCTAGTAGAACAGCCATTTTGGAGTTTGTTCTTTCAATTTGCCTCTTACTCTACGCACTCAATTATATTCTTAGGGTATCCTAAATGGAGGATGAGATTCAGCGTGAGTCTACTATCAGACATAGGCCTCTACCAAAGTACGCCACTTTGTTACATTCACTTCATGTAAGCAGCATTTCTTGCTGGACAGGTTTTTTTTATATTTAACTAGAATTCAATAGACTGACAGACGGACCAGCTGGTAGCAGGTCTATGGACAATAGCAACACATATGGCAATTCTAAGAGCATTACATTATTATATATTGCCATTGCATTGGATCACCAATGCCAGAATACAACTAAAAGTAGTTATGGTGGCATGCTTAGAAACTAGGGCGAGTAGCTATCCAGACGGGTAGCTTTCCACCTAGCTCCAAGATTGTTTTGTAGCCTTTTCCGACAAGTCGCTCAGAGGCAGGGATTAATATTCTTATTCCGCTCTTGCACGGAGTAAACTAAAAATAAAATCAATTCTTATATCTTCTTCGGTCAAACTCTCCGAATGAGGTTATCTCCTTTCTGTGTGTCACGTGAAACGACAGAGTACCTCGACGCTTATCAAACCAGTCTTGGAGGGTGGGCCGCACCACTGGGCCTTCGCAGCGTTTTGGCCTTCACTGGATTGTGCAAGTCTTTCCTTCCAAACTGCCGGGAGATCTCTCCGGAGCTCCATCCGTTTTTCCTCGATTTCACGAGGTGCGGGGTAAGAACCCCGGGCGACAGCCTCCTGGCGCCACCGATATAGCGACGCCAAGAGCCGAGCTTCAAGATCCCACGGCATGGATTCGGTGAGGAGGGAGGCCGCCTCGAAGGACACCGCACGGTATCCTCTGATGACCTTGACAGCCATTGTGCGCTGCGATTTTCGCAGCAACGCAGCGCTCTTGGCGTCAGGTGCTCCACCCAAATGGAGGCCCCGTAAAGGGCCATTGACCGTACGGTTCCTTCGTATAGTTTCCGGCACACTGATTCGATCCCCCGATGTTGGGGAGCAGTCGGGCGAGTGCCCCGGCCGCTCCCGCGCGTCGAGGGCCAGCCGCTCAAAGTGTGCCGAGAAGTCCTATCGCCGGTCGAGGACAAGATACTTGAGCGTTGCCCCGACGCCAACGCGGACACCACCCAATATTACCTCTCCTAGTATATCCATTAAAAGTAGGACAATTTACTAGGCTACCTATATCCTCCCTTGTTTTAAGTTATATTATTTTCCTTCGCATTATATTTTACTTCATATTCCAAATTAAGGTTCGAAGTGTATATAACGTACAAAGGTCAGAATCAGAGGTCGATGACCCTGCGCTTGCGCAACTATCGACGCATGTCAAACAAAAATCTATTTACCACTAACAAAACACTTTTACAATCAATTTTCAACTTTACTGCTATTTAATAAGACTGTATTTATATATTTTTTATAACTTTAATGGCAACATTATTTGAGTTTCGTTCTAGTAACAAGATAGGCAGATTCGATTGTTTTTATTCAGAACACTGGAAAATATTAATCGAGTTAAACAGTGTTATATTGTTAGAAAAACAACTGTAAATTACAGTCTTTTTGTCCGTTTGTTTGTTGCTATGTTGCGTATCAGTTAGCGGGTTTATAAAGCACTTATTGTTGTCATTCTAATTTGAAATTAAGATTACCTATGTTTAAACCTCGATGGCTTTACTAAATGTAGCGGATATATGTATATTGCCTATTTCCGCTAGAAACAATCTACAACCCTGTAATGGGATTCGAAATTTAAAATATGTTAAACTCTACACGACAATACTGTTAGTTAATTAGGGATAAATTCTAAATATAGACTTTTGTATTTGAAGTTCGAATTAGTCCTGAAAAGTAATACCCTAAAAGAATTATATATTACGTATTAATATCATATAATTAGGGCAGAAAGAAATTGAAAGGAAAATTTCGCTTAACACAATCACGCAAAATTCCAGGACAAGACTAATACATAACTATCTTCAAGAAATGAAAGACCCTGATAGCAAACGACCCTTGACTGGGCATGATGCGATTCTAAACGTTCCAGCGACATGGGAAGCAATTAAGCCTAAAATCATTCAAAACTGTATCAAGAAAGCAGGTTTCAGAAATAACGGGGGCTGACGTCGTGTTTAGAAGAAGAAGAACCAGTGATAGTGCAGGGTTCTCTTGAATATTCTTCCATTGAATTATAATTACACTATGTATTTAATGTAATTTATAAATGTATAATTTAATATCTACATATACGAAATTAGAACATGAATTGTATATAATAATAGTACATTTCATTTTCCCTATCCCGCATTCTCGCTAAGACGCGTATATGATTGGGTCCCTGTGAAATCGTCTTAAATGGGTTTTACTGTAATTGAATTTATTATTATGCTGTGATGAAAGAGTGTAGGGCAGTTAGATCGTTGTGAATATCAGCATCTGCGGCAGCCTTTTTATCCATGACACTGCGTGGACACCGCGTTTATGTTAAGCTACCAACTAGATGAAATACAAATGTCACCAGGTTTTATTCGCCGAGCTCCGGTAAATAGTTTCGAATAGTGCTAAAAGTGTTGGCTTGATGTCGCTAAAGGCGCCATGCGAGCCAATAGTCTACTTATTACAGATAGGAGAAGAACTAGGTAATATGACTGATATTTACCGCTGATGATTACATTTTTGTAACCAGATAACAGATGACAATATTGTCAGTATGGAATATTCCATAATAAACTTTGATCGATTGGAAAGGTTACGTCTGCTACAGACATTTGTCACGTGCTATGCTAAAATGTCTTACGAGCATAATATAACCAAAATTTACTTCATTTTTGAACTTATTAAATCTAATGTGAGTATACGGATGAGAAAAGGCTCTTTAAAAATAAGAAGAATCTACATTATTCTTTATGTATCGCTTTGCAAGAGCGGAGTAAGGATACTGACCTCTGTGGCCGGGGTCGGCCTGTCGTAAAAGGCGACAAAACAACCCACCCTAGCTACGTGGTAGAGCCTCAAGCCCGTCTGGATGGCGACCACCTTTGGTCTTAAGTATGCCGCCATAATAACCTTGTGTTGTGTTCCGGCATTAGTGACTTAAGTTCCTGTACCTTTATGGGACAGCAGCGTGTTCGCAATGCCACTGGCGTTGCATACACCTATAGGCGACGGTAATTGCTAAATCCTAAGCGGGCCGTCAGCCTGTCTGCTGTTCTATAGCAATAAAAAAAAATGGAGGTGGTCCTCTGGTCTATAAGTATGCTGCCATTACCTTGTATTACGTTCCGGCATTAGTAACCCAGATTCCAGTTACCATAAAGAGGGCAGCGTGTTTGCGATAACTCTAGTGTCGCACACAGATTTCCCACCCGTCCCATTGGTACGCTTGAGCCCAAGATTTTCTGAGCTCCTTGTGCTTCTAATAGTAGACTTCCTCGTGATGCTTTTCGTCATCACACGTGGAGATCATGTAATAAAGTAAATATTAATTTCACAAATCGCTCTTAGTTGCAAAGTACCTAATTAGCTGAGCGTTTGTGTTGTGACTAGACGGTATATATATTCTTCTATACAAATAAATAAAATTGGAGTGTCTGTTTGTAATATTAAAATAAACGCTTTTTACTAAGTGCAATCGGACGTATACACGGTACATATACCAAAACAACATTTTTTACAATTTTTGTATGTCTGTCTGTTTGTTTCGGTCTTTCACTGGAAGATAGCTGATGTAACAAGAAGTAACTTAATAGGGTATTTTTATTTTAGAAAAAATAATAGATTTTGTTAAAATGATCAGTTTCGGAAATTATATTGCAATTTAAGTTGACCTCAGATTTATATCATCAATCATTTGAAATAGGGTTCAGCTTAGGCTAGACATTGTAGGTTTTATTTCTAAAACCATAAGATTTATCAAAAAAAATGCTGCCCAGTCACTATTCCACGCGGAAGGAGTCGCGGGCACAGCTAGTTTACAAAATAAAAGTATATAAGCAGTAATCAGTTATCTAGTACATATATCCTAAGTACTCGAAATCTGCTAACTGTGGGGCTAAGTGACGCTGTGTCAGTTTTCGTCGTCGTTGTTAGCCGTTCGTTGTCCACTGCTGGAAGCCTCCCCAAGTTTGCGCCACAAATTCCGATCCCTTACTTTTCCCACCCAGCCTCAACTGGAGATCTTGCGCAGGTCATCGATCCTTCGGGCATAGGATAATATGAATTAGGGCAATATGAAATAGGGTTCAGCTTAGACTGGACATGCAGGTTTTATTTCTAATTTAAGTTGACCTCAGATTTATATCATCAATCATATGAAATAGGGTTCAGCTTAGGCTGGAATCTATAGGTTTTATTTCTAAAGATTTATATCATCAATCATATTAAATAGGATTAGGAATCATATGAATTAGCTTAGGCTGGACTTTGTAGGTTCGAACGTACGTATTCCGGAGGCGCATGGCGTAACAGTTGCATTCGATAACACTAACTGTTTGCATATTTCATTTATTTATATTTTAGGGTTTATAGGGTTTGTAATCCAAAATAAACCATAAGATTTTCCAAAAAATGCTGCCTAAACTCACTATTCCACGCGGACAGAGACGCGGGCACAGCTAGTTTGTAAATAAATTCGTTACAAATACTCGGGACGGGAGTCGATCCCATGACGCACGCAGGAGTTACATATAAATTGTATTTGAAGCCCACTTTATCGTAATACTGGACCCCACCTGAGTCGTAAGCACGAGTATCATTAACGATGAATAAACATAAAAGTGTGTCAAAATCAGCTGTAAAACATCTGCCTACACGGTTCGATTCCCGTTAGAGGCATGAACCGCGGTGGGCCCCATTCATAAATACAGTTTATGGTTGACCGATTTCGAAAAAGTGGGGTTCTATTTTTTACGAATAATGTCGCTATTAACTTGGTAGTTCTGGCGAAGGCGTTAAGATTTCTGGGATTATAAATAAATTATATAAAAAAGGTTGTAGTATCCCACTACTAGGTTCTGACCTCCCTCTAAACAGATTATACAATATATTTGCCACGCTTCTCTTAGGCGGATTGGCGGGAGTACCGATGTTTTCGGTAAGGTGAATATTTATGTGTTTAATATAGGAAATTGGCCACAGGTGTATGAGCTGATGTGACTTGTGAGCTAAATTAATATCAATATATTAAATGGCATCAAAAACGACGTTTGTAAATGAACCACCTTTTAACTTACCGTTAATAACCCATTAGTATCAATGTTATTTATGGTAAAATTTTGTGATATCAAACAGCCTTCTTGGCTTATTAGAAGATTTTACATCTGTCTATGGATGATGGTGATACCAACAAAAATGTCAAGATTGCTAACTAGCACAAGGGCAAGTACCTACCACCTGGTACCTTAGTGGTATTACAGTTGGAGATCAATCTAGATTCCGGGTTCAAACCCACGGTATCATGCACCGCAGGCAGTTTTTCTCGCCTAATGTGCGTTTCATAGCATAATTGTCATGTTTATGTGTTTTCATCCATGCAGGGTCGGAGAAAGAATACTAACCTCTGCGGCCGGGGTCGGCCTATCGTAAAAGGCGACAAAACAACCCACCCCCCGCCATAATAACCTTATGTTGTGTTCTGGCATTAGTGACCCATGTTCCTATACCCTTGTGGGACAGCAGCATGTTCGCGATGCCACTGGCGTTGCAAACACCCAGGCTAACTATTAAATTCTAAGCGGGCCGTCAGCCTGTCTGCTGTTCTACAGCAATAAAAAATTAGGTGAAGGATAACATTGTGAGTACCTATAACTTGTCAATCCACCTTGGACAAGCATGGTGGGTATACTGTCAGTTTTCTCTAGGGGAAGTCCTGAGTCCAGCAATGGGACGTTGTGGGCTGTAATTATTACAAGGGTAAGTGAATTACGTTAGTGGGCTCACCTGCAATAGTTATTTAGGGGAAAGAGCAGGGTTTTCTTATGAGGATCAGTTCGTACTGGTTCAAATACTAACGAATATCCTCATAATGTAAGTTGTTCGGTATCGGGAATGGAATGTCGCCAACACAAATGCACAACCACTTACCTCAGTCTTCGTGCTGTTGGGGTTCTTCGATTATGGCTGTAAGAGGCGCAAAATACTTTCAATTGAGCTAAGTAGTTTCTTGAAATATTGGAATATAACAACAGAAATCGAGGAAATCGACGCGATGTGTGCGCAGCGTATATTTTTCAAAAAAGAATCGCGAGATGGCAGCGTCATTGTTAAATGGGCGGCAATGCATTTGCCTAGGTACGATTGACTCGATACTAGGAAATATTTGCGATAAATAATCCTAAGCGGGCCGTCAGCCTGTCTGCTGTCCTACGCAATAAAAAAAAAAAAAATTGATTGTGATAAATACGTATTACGTATACGTCATCATGGGATTTGAATCCAGGAACCACGAACCTACTTGTAATGTTACATAGTTAAGGATTATATATGTTACGTAATATATGTACTAATATCAAAAGTAGGTACGTGCTAGTTAAGTAGGATCACACAAACCTTAATGTTCCTGGATTCAAGTCCCACGATGGCACGGACCACTTACACAGCTCACATTGTAACCTAATTACCAGATACGCTGAAGAAAAACATCTTGAAGGGGGGCATGCATATTGCGATCGCCTTGGACAAGTGTGGTGCGTATACTGTCCGTTATCTTTAGGGGACGGCCTTACATTATTGCCCCCCCCCCCCCCCCCCCGAGACATTATAGGCTGTTAATATAGTATCACACGCAATTTATTCGCCTTTCCTAATTAGGGTTACGAGAGGGGAGAATCAGATGCAGTATAAACTAATTCTATCCAGAATTTATCCGTGCAGAAGTGAAAAAAGAATACTAACCACTGCGGCCGGGATCAGCTTGTCGTAAAAGGCAACAAGCCCATCTGGACGGCGACCACATTTGGTCTTAAGTATGCCGCCATAAGAACCTTGTGTTGTGTTCCGGCATTAGTGACCCAAGTTCCTGTACCCTTATGGGACAGTAGCGTGTTCACGATGCCACTAACGTTGCATACATCAATAGACGACGGTAACTGCTAAATTCTAAGCGGGTTTTTTTTATTGCTGTAGACCAGCAGACAGGCGACGGCCCGCTTAGGATTTAGCAGTTACCGTCGCCTATAGGTGTTTGCAATGCCAGTGGCATCGCGAACACGCTGCTGTCCCATAAGGGTACAGGAACTTGGGTCACTAATGCCGGAACACAACACAAGGTTATTATGGCGGCATACTTAAGACCAAAGGTGGTCGCCATCCAGACGGGCTTGAGGCCCTACCACGTAGCTAGGGTGGGTTGTTTTGTCGCCTTTTACGACAGGTCGACCTCGGCCACAGAGGTTAGTATTCTTTCTCCGCCCCTGCACGGATAAAAATTGAATTCCTATTTGAAATTCCTATTCTAAGCAGAAGGCCAGAAGTAATGATTAATTGCAAAGTTTACTACTATTGTTCTATATGTTCTACTGTTCTTCTATATTAACGCACTTCGGTACGCTTGCCGAGGTCACGGGTTCTAATTCCCGTCTCGCGTCTGGGTAAACACCTATAGTATGTATTTATTTACAATATGTAATTATATCCGTTATATCTAGTACCGATAATACAAGTGACGTAGTCTGGGACTAGATGGCGCTGTGTGAATTGTCACAAAATATTTATTATTATTGTCCCAATAATAATTTCCTTAATTGAATTTAAGTTTTTTTTTCTTTGCCGTGTCTTGTCTCGATGTCAATGTGTACGTTAAATTGTCAAAAACACCTTTGGCTTCCCGTTATCGGAGCAAAGGGCCTCATTCATAAACTGGAAGTCGCCTGCCTTGTTTGAATTTGGTGATTTTCCAATATTTTGTTTGTAAGTCAGGGGAGAGTGGGCGAAGACCTTATTAATATATAAGACATCTTTGATATAATGATGAAACATATTAATAGCCATCGTCGAAATTTTAATATATTCTTATTGTATTGTTTTCCTTGTTTTCATTATTTTATAAATGTTACTGGCAATTTTTTTCCTCGATAATCATATAATATCAAAGTAAAACTTTTAATCTGCTATCTATTTTAAAACGTTATTTTACTCAAAACTTTGGAATCAACCGAGTAACTATGACCCCAAAGTTTAGGTTTCGATTAGGTATCTAAATACAAGATGATTTTTCTGATATTTTGGTAGTGCTTTGGCAATGGCTCCACGCAATATTCTAGTATAATAAAAGTATAATTATTTAACTTTACTTTACTATACACTATGTTGTAATTGTTGGTTAATTAGTTGGTTTATTACTTTATTTATAAAAGTATTAAAATCTGCTTTGTAATCAGATTGATACTAAACATAGAAAGTATTAATTTTTTTTTTTTTATAGCGAGAGTTCAGCAGACAGGCAAACGGCTCACCCTGGCAGGTGGTCACCGTCGCCTATGGACGTCTGCAACACCAGAGGCATTACTAACGCGCTGCCGGCCTCGAAGAAATTTTATAACGCCTTTTTTGAAGAACCCCATATCGTACCGCGCTGAGAAAACCTCAGCCGGAAGCTCATTCCAGATCCTGAGAGTACGCAACATGAACGTTCTGGAGAACCGTTTCGTACAGGAAAGAAGAGGCTCCAGGAAATGGGGATGAACACCCAGCCGATGGCGGGCAGTGCGGTGGTAGAAAGACGACGAGACGACGTAATTTTAGAATTCTACACACAATCTTAAGAAAATATTTTCTTTAACAAGTCACTGTATTAAAAAGAGTGCAATATAAAGATATCTTGTATTTTATATTTAAATTTTGTTTATAAACAGTAAGTACGGTGCAGTAAGTCTTAAGTAAAATTTTTTATATAAATTTCATACAGTATATGAAAATATATTTTAAAAGACAAAACTTTTAATTACAGCATATTTCAAATAAGAAGTGATTGTTGTGAATACGAAATTTAAAAATGTTGAGAAGAATTTTGAGCATATTTCCCCTACCTCCCCATACTCGCACGATTCGCACTTGTCACCGCGCGTGCACCTGGGGCAGGTGGACGATCAGCTGTTCGCGCACACGGCGCATATAAGTACGTCACTGCGGGCAAAACTGTGTTAGGATTTGTGTCGAACACATTACTTATTGAGGACGATGCTATATTTTTTAAATCTCGTGTCACGATGTGCTTTGAGGCTTAACTCCAATACATCTGATAAGGTTATATATGTTAGGCTTAGTACAATTGCCAAAGTACGTAGATAAGGTACCGTTATCAGTATTTTTTTATCTAAGGAACAATAGACAGGCCTGTGGATGTTTGTGACGCCAGGAGCACCATGAAAACGGGCAAAAGCCCGCATAATGTCTCTGAGTCACTATGCTACCGGCACGCTATGATGGTCGTTTTGACGTTTGTTCACTCCATGAAGTTTCGTATTAATTAGTAATTACATTTGAAGGAGCAAATTGCTGTTCTTTATTGTCAATAACTGCACGTCGCTATTGACAATAAAGAACAACAATTTGCTCCTTTAAATGTAATTACTAATTAATACGAAACTTCATGAGTGGATAAACGTCAAAACGGCCCTCATAGCGTGCCGGTATAGTAGTGCCGGTACATAACACAAGGTTAATAATTATAAAGAACATGTAGTGACAAAAATTGAGAAAGGTATACTGAGATGGTTAGGCCATGTGGAGAGAATGAATGAAGAACGATTGACGAAAAAAGTGTATAAGGCGAGTGTGAATTGAAGTGTTGGAAGGGGTAGATCTAGGCGGACGTTTCGAGACCAGATCAGGGACGTCTTGAAAAAAGGCCAGGTCAAGAGTACCCTAAACCGAAGGGCATGTATGAAGGGAATAATTAAAGTGGACGAAGCGAAACAAGTATGTAAGGATCGTAGCAAGTGGAAAGAAGTGGTCTCTGCTTACCCCTACGGGAAAGAGGCGTGATTATATGTATATATGTATTATGGTGGCATACTTATACATCAAGGGTAATTGCTATAAAAGCGGGACTGGGGTCTTGTAGTTGGGTTATTTTGTCGCCTATCCGGCTGACCCCGGTCGCAGTGGTTAATGTTCTTACTCCACCTGCATGTATTCAGACCAACCTAGATATCACGAGTTCGATTCTCAAGATGCCATACTCATCTTAGACAGTCTTTCCTATCTAATATGGGTAACTGCCACATAATTCCTAACGAAGAAGTTCACTGCGCCATATGTATCATCACCTCTGATCTATTTCAGACAAGCGTAGCAATTTACCTCAGTTTTCCCTATGAGAGGACCTGAACTTAGCAGTGGGATGTTGGGTACTATTATTATTATTATAGCAATTTTAAGAAATTGCTATAATAATAATAATAGTACCCAACATGAAATGTAAGCATTTCAATAGTAATCTTTTTTGTTCAACATAATCAAGTTCTTATTTAAAAGGGGATTAGAAATTTATTAAATAAAAATCATTTATTATATAATTATAAGTACATAATACTGAACCATATAATCTGCTTTATATGTTATATTGCTTGCTTATTATATTCTCATTTTATTAATTTATGTCCTATTTCATAAAAAGAAAATATAATATCTATATTAATTCAGAATATATTTTATTGCTACAGAACAGCAGATAGGCTGACGGCCTCCTTAGTAGATATCAGTTACCGTCGCCTATGGATGTTTGCAACGCTATAGTCACCGCTTACACGCTGCCATCGTCGCTAACACGCGTAATGATACTAGAACCTGGTCCTTTATGTTGGAACACAACACAAGTTTATTATGGCGGCGTATTTAATACCAGACCTAGCTAGCTAGGGTTTTTTAGTCGCCTTTTATGACAGGCCATAGAGGTCAGTATTCTTTCTCCGCCCCTGCACGGATAATAAAGCTTTATCCAATTATTTCTATATCGTTCAATTTGCGAGGAAGAAGAAATAAATAATTAAATAAATACAATTAAAAAAAACTTCAAATTCATTTATATTAATAGCGATAGTAACATATCATGCAAATTTGTATCTATCAAATGTTTTTCAAGTCATACAAAACAAAACGATTAAAATTAATAAGCGTTCTTGCGATTATTCAAAATGGCCGAGACATCTGCCTATTGGAATCGCGGTCCAAGGCTCCAAGCTAGACCAATCGCGATTTAATGCCATCTTCGACGACATACAAATTGTACACAGATACATAACAAACCAAAACATTCCGCACACAGACATACATAACATGAAGGTTGCACTAGCCGCGCTTGTCCTGTCAGTGTTTTTTTTAGCTGGGATCAACAGACAGGCAGACGATCCATCCAATAATAGGTAGTCACCGTTGTCTATAGTTACGTTTGCAACACCAGATGCATTGATAAAGCGCTGCCGTCCTTGAAGAGGAACTGGAATCTGTATTCCTACTATCTGTATTCCTGTTTTGGAACGCACGGACGCCCGTTTCGGTATACAAGCTGCTTGTAGGTTATGGTTGTTTTTTTATGACCACCCATATCTGTATAGCTAAAAATCTGTAGGTAAAATCTGCGGTGGCGTTAATACGTAAATACCCTCATTTTTGTTGTATGAAGTTACGAATATATTCTGTATAGATATACACAGGAAACAAAGTCATTCAAACAAACAGCGTTGAGTCCCTAAAGCACCTGAAGTTTTACATTTAGCAAATTTTCAATACGTACGGTCTTTGGCATAGTAGTGATTCAATTAGCATACATATCGTCCAATGACGAAAATATGAAATAGGATGAATCTCCTACGAGTATATAATTATATCTCCTTCTATCATATGTACAGCTGTAGTAGGTTTTTAAATTAATCTAAACAAATACGTGCGTCGTCTAGGTTGTTCTTATTCAACACATGCGTTAGGCAGCTGCCCTTTTAAAAATAATACTTTCTCTACACTTTCAAGGTATTTTTGTTTTAACTATTTCGCCTGCGGTTTTGCTTCAGTTTTATGTCGTGAGGTGTTTTATATTTTATGTCTTTTTGGTGAAGTACACCTTGCGTATATGAGCAATGTACAAAAAAAATTTTTTTTATTAATTTTTAATATTTATAGTCATGACTGATTTACATTTATCCCACATACATTTCATTGCTATTAATTATTAAGCAGGGTGGGGGTGGGAATGTAGGATGATATCGGATGTGGCAAACTTCGCTTGGGCAGTTTTCTTTCCTGATGTGCATAATATACTGCGGTATAATTACTATGTACCGACGGCGAAGGAGAACATATATTAAGGAAACCTGCATACCATGGATATACTGTCCGTCCTAAGCGAGGCTTGAGCCCAGCAAAGGGACGCCGAGGGCTGTTATAGTCAAGTCAAAGTTAACATTTTTTTTATTTCAAATAGGCCTGAGTAACAATTACTTTTAAAACATTAAAAGCTAGGTGTCTCTTCCAAAAGTAAATCCTATGGAGAAGAACAGACAAGAAACTCCATGGATGTATTTTGTACAAACATTTTATTATTTTATTAAGAAGTATATAATCATAATTATACAACACGAAATTGATATATTATTTGTCAGTAGGCCGAGGAAATGCAAGTGTTTAAAAGGATACAGCTCAGAATAACCTAAATGAACATACATTAAAAAAAAATCATTGCCGTATGCAGGAGGGGACCGAAGACCAAGCATTTTTATCGTCCATATATTGTTTCGTGCTATAATATGCTTTGAAGAGTAGAGTGCGTTTCAATATCTCTTTAAACTTTTTGACGGGTAAATAATATGTTAATGCGTATACCATATAATCGGCATCATCACGAGCTTTGCCTTATACCACCAGGGATCAGCTCAGTATCCCTTTTTCTTACATATTATTCCATTCTAGAATTCTTCATACAGATGAAGAAAACAATCGTGAAGTGCTGTCACTTCACAAACTCTAATATCATACAACATTCCTTCCAACCCTTCTTAGTTCTATCTCTGCCCTACCTACTTTCAGATTCATTTACCTGACGAACTACGTGGCGCAACGGCTTTAAGATGTTGGTTCGCCTGCGTGGTTCATAGTCCTTCGTTCCAAGTATAATACAGGTATATTGAAAGTACTTTTATAATAAAGTACGACGGCAAGACCTTGTTTATAACATTCCACGCTGCAAAACATCATTTGCGCAGAAATTCGCGGATTATCTGGGCCCTAAATTATATAACGAAATTAGCAAAGTAATTAAATTAAACAAACTTCCCATTGGTAGGTGTAAGAAAGTTTTGAGTGATTATTTGTATGAGCTGAATTATCAAGAGTCAGAAGAGATTATCAAAGCAATTATTTAAATATAATATTACATTTTACTTATATATAAACTTACATACATTATATTCACATACAATCATTGTTTCAGTTAATATATGTATCTATATTTTTCTTTCCCTTCTTCTTTCATTAATATTTTATTTTAAATTATTATTTATTTTTACTACTATATCTCATTTAACTACTATATATTATTTAATTATTAATATAATGGTTATTATTATATATTAGTACTTATTTTAAAAATACTGGCCCACTGAGATACAGTATTCACTAGTTCAGGGGCCAGTGTGATTTTCTCTAAGTCAAATTACTAGTTGTACATGAACTGCTGTGATATGTATCTTTTATATTTAAAATTTGTATGTCATGTATAAATAATTAAATAAATACACTTTCTACTTTTTTCACTTTTATATGTTGTCGTATGTACTGCCTTGTAATGTATTGGGAGAAAATAAAGGATTTTTTCATTTCATTTCACTTGATTTGAAGATAATAAGGGGTATTTCAGTTATTGAGTATCTACATATAAGACAAGCGCTCTGTTGCTTTGTTGGGTGGCAGAGCGCTATTTGAATTGTCATAGTATACATATACTAGCTGACCCGGCAAACGTTGTTCTGCCATATAAATAATAAAATGTCAAAAAATTAAAAAAAAATTTTTGGGGGTGGGTCACCCCTAACATTTAGGGGGATGAAAAATAGATGTTGGCCGATTCTCATAGATACCGGATAAGCACAAAAAATCACTAACTCAATTTAGTTATCTGCCTACTGCCTACCCCCTAAGAACGATGGCGTGATTATTTATAGCCTATGACCATTTCTAGGTTATCATCTATCACCATACCAAATTTCATCAAAATCCGTTCAGCCGTTTAGGCGTGAAAGAGGAACAGACAGACAGACAGACAGACAGACAGACAGAGTTACTTTCGCATTTATAATATTAGTATGGATTTATATTTTATTTATCTACTAACGTGGTCCGCACCTTTCTTTTTTTCGTTCTCTTAACCTCACAAGTGCTACTTTCAAGTAGCATATTAGTCAAGGGAGACATAGAAAACTTAATCTATACAAATAAATAAAATTGGAGTGTCTGTTTGTAATGTAATAAAATAACCGCTTTTTACTAAGTGCATTTGGTTGTATACACGGTACGTATACCAAAACAACATTTTTCACAATTTTTGTCTGTCTGTCTGTCTGTTTGTTTGTTTCAACTAATCTCTGAAAGGGCTGGACCGATTTTGACGGGACTTTCACTGGCTGATAGCTGATGTAACAAGGAGTAACTTAGGCTGTTTTGATTTTAGAAAAAAGAAATAGTTTTAGTTAAAAATATTCTTTTTCGGAAATTTTTGATATCCAATTTAAGTTGACCTCAGATTTATAACATCAATCATATGAAATAGGGTTAGCTTAGGCTGGACTTCTTAGGTTGTATTTCCAATTTAAGTTTTTGCATATTTCATTTATTTATATTTTAGGGTTTATAGGCTTTGTAATCCAAAATAAATATCCAAAAAATTCTGCCTAAAGTCACTATTCCACGCGGACGGAGTCGCGGGCCCATCTAGTATTCCTATAAGTACGGTTACCATATGACCCCCGTGGCGTAACGGCTAACACACGCCGGTACGCTTGCGGAGGTCACGGGTCCCATGCCCGTCCCGCGTCTAGGTATTTATGTATGTATTTAGATAAGAAAAATATATATGTAGTATATTAGCTTTAAAGTACCCATAAAACAAGTGCTATACTACTTACTTTCGAACTAGATGGCTTTGTGTAAATTGTCCAAATATATCTAATTATTATATATGATACAATTATATTATCACTTTATAGTAATGTCAGAGAGACTGGCAATAAGAAACTGGCAATTATTAATAACTGTTATTAGAAATCTGATGTTATAGAATTATATTAAAATTTGTTTCTTTCAAACATTTTAAGCCAATTAACAGGATATTTAAAGAGCGATTAATAAACGCAGATGACGGTGGGCCACGAAGTATGAGACGAATCAAAATTATAATTACGTACCCAGCAAAAGTAGATAACAATAAATAGCAAGCCAAAAACATTCAAATAGTTGTAGTAATGTAGAAATCAGGTCACCCCCCCTCCACCCCTCATCTCCTATCTATAATTCCAATCCGTGATATTAGTTTCTCTTTACTAAAGAGGCAAAAGAGAATAGATAACTAGCTAAATTAGTTTCACGGAAGGAGATGAGGTTGATGGAGACGAGGGAGAGATTGATATGGCACTCAAGTTTCGGGCCTCTTTAATGAATAAATTACTACCTCGCTATCATAACAAACTGTTATACTTTCACAATTTATCGCTGACAACTCCAAACCCAGTGGAAGTACATACCCGAGGGAGAAAATTGGACAGTAATCGGTATACATTAGTGGCAAAAGGCTGGTCTTTGATCAGGGTAGAGCGAAATTCTCTTTCAGCACCCTTTAGTCAGTGCTCTTACTTGGCAGTGTACTTTGACTTTAAGCCAAGTCAAAACTGTTAAATATATGTCATCAGGTCATCACAATCACTAACTTGAACAGGTGTATTAATACTTATTAGCCAGGTCTAGTAATTTGATGTTTGTTGTTAAAACATAAGTTTTTGATATTATAGAAGAATTTGAAAGCTATTTTTCTTAAAATTATATAATTTAACAAGGAATGAAACAGACCTAGCAACACTGCTCCGCGTCTTTTAAAAGGCGCCATCAAAATTTTATTTTATGTGCGCATTGTTTTTGGCAATAGATTTTTAGCGGTACTTGTTACCTGGCGCCTATATCGACCGCTCCTCTTGCTGTGTTGGTGCTTGAGCGGCAAGCTAAGTACTTCTTTATTATGAACTAAAGCCCCGAATGTCTTAGTCAGTTATTAGTATAGTTATACCAGTCTGTAAGAAACCAATATACTCAAAATACTAAAGTAGGTGTGAAGAAGCGCTGTTATTGAAAAATTTAAAAGTAACAGATTAGCGTGGTTTAGCCATGTAATACGCAAGGAAAAATGTCATATAACAAGGAAAATGATAGAAATGAGAGTGGATGGATACAGGACTAGAAGTAGACCAAAAGAAAGATGGATGGATTGCGTAAAAGATGGTGTCATGAGAAAGGTTTCAATGTTAAGATGATAACATGATGCTAACAGAGGAGAATGGAAGGAGAGAACATGTTGTACCAATCCCATGTAATGCGGGATAAGATCAAGAAGAAGAACAAAATATACACAAAAATATTTTTTTAAGATCGCTTATTTCGTGGCCAAATTCAATAATTCCTTTCGGAAATTATTTTTTCCACGAAACAGCCACTTGTGCCTAAATTGGCTCTTTTATATTCTTACATCAATTTCTCCTCTGAATTTGTAATAATTTAGAAATTATTTTATCGTCTTACGTTAAATATCGCGAATCTTACAATGTTTTTGAGACTTATAAGACTTGAGTTCCCCATTAAGATATTCAAGGAGCTTAAAAACAAAATGGAAGCTTTTTTGTTCCAAACAAATCGCTTTATATGAAGGCTAGGATATAGGATTGTTATCTCCGATACTGGGGATTGAAGTCCTTGAACTGAAACCGGCATAAAAAGATCCTTGAAGCTGATTTTTCCTCAGCCAAGAAAGGGAAGAAGACCCTAATAGATAGGGGAGGCTCATTGTCGAATCAAATAATAATATAATCACTGTGACAGAAAATATCTGTACTTGGGGAACATCTTGTGATATTCTTGGTGGATTTAATTTACAGCAAAGGATTGGAATTGATTTATTTATATAAATAAAAAAAAATTTACAAAATAAAAACCGCCTTCAAAGAAAAAAAAAACTGTTCCAAAACAAATTAATATGCACTAAAAAGTAAAAAAATAATTGCATAATGCATAAAAAAATAATTGTCCTATAACTTAATAATCATACTTTTTCTACTCATCAATATGTAGGTACGATCTATATTACGATAATATGTAGTTACAATTATTGTTATTTTTGGAGTCGGTGTCAGCCAAGGTAGGTTTGGAACTACATACATAATTATAGGTGAGATGTGCTTGTGTATTACTATTGCTAGGTATATTGTAGTGTTTCCTTGGTAATAATAAGTAATACTCCATACCTCGACTAAATTTCGCGAAAAAGTCGTAGACGTAGCGGAGGAGTCAAAGATCCGCGAATTGCACTGCACTAGACTATGAATTGAATACCATACTTTTTCAATCTGTTTACATTATTCAAATACATTTTATAGACTACTAGCGCCATCTGTTATATTTATTGAAAAACGGTAAATGTAAACAAATAATTTATTAACATTTCAACATATCTATACAACTAAGATTTACTAGAGTCATGCTCGTCTATATTTTATTAACACAATAACAAAACTATTATTTATTTTACAAATAGTTGATTCTAAACGTTGGTCTGCCATATGGCCATATGAATTAAAAAAAAATAATATAGATTATTATTTTTTCTTCTCCAAAGTCCAATTTAAGACTATACCAAAATTTATCAAAATCTATTCAGTAGTTTTTGCATAAAAGAGTAATAAACATCCTTAAATACAAACTTTCCCGTTTATAATATTAGTAAGGAAGTATAAGTGATGTAACTAGTAACGCCATCTATTATGTGCTTAAGATTACTAACAAGATTTACCATTTATGATCGTTTTACATTTAAAGGCCTGTTAATTAGCTTGTTAGTTTTTTTTCCTATTTGGCCCTGTTAAATCTTGCAAAATATTGGAAAAAGGCTCTGGTTTTTATTACGTCTATAGAGGAAAGTTGGCGTTTGTTTTTTGTACTCTAGAAAAACATTTCTGCTGAAAATTTATGAAAAAGGTATGTCGCCTATTAAAGTACAGTCAGTGGAGTAGACAAGTGCGATGGCGAGTAGGGTCGTTAGTGCGAGCCCGCGGGCCGTCGCGCACAATGGCGCAATGTAAACTGCGGACACAGTATTTCGTTTACCAGCAGCGTTATAATCCGCACAATTTCTTTTATCATCTTTTTGTTATCGTTGAAAAACAGCAGACACGCTAACGGTCCACGTTGCAACGCTAGGGTCGCTACAAAAAATTATAACTGGCATATTTAACTGGTCTACCAGTAAATCTCATCAATTGCCCATAAGTAATACTATAAAACATTTGAAATAAATCACTGTTAATCGAAAAAAACGAGTTTTTCTCCATGCAGGGGCGGAGTAAGAATTCTAACCTCTGAGGCCTGTCGTAAAAGGTGATAAAACAACATATCCTAGCTACATGGTAGGGCCCCAAGCCCGACGTGTTCGCGGTGCTCGTAGAGTCGCAAACATCTATAGGCGACGATAACTGCTTACTATTAAGCGGGCCGTCAGCCTGTCTGCTATTCCTCAACAATAAATATATACCTAGTCAGGTCATAAGTCTTGTCACACAGTAAAAACTTTTCTTTTAGAATGCTGGCCACAAAAAAGTTTATTGAATTCGAATTTCGAATTGTTCATGAAAATAAAAATGTATAACTTTTAGAATTTTACTCATTTTTAAATATGGAGTGGACGCTTAAAGAAGACCGTGTTGCAGTTATTGCGTTGCATCGTTGCGGTTACGCGCCAATTCAAATTTTTAACATACTGAAAAATTTGAATATTACCAAAAGATTCGTTTATCGTACCATCAAACGATACAATGAAGACTCTAGTGTAGATGACAGGTCAAGAAGTGGTCGCCCTCGGTCTGTTAGGACTCCAGCAGTGATAAAAGCTGTGAAGGCACGAATTCAAAGAAATCCCAAACGTAAGCAGAAACTGTTGGCCCTTCAGATTAAGCAGAACCACGGTGAAAAGGGTGTTAAATGAAGACTTAGGGCTTCGGGCATATCGAAGAAAAACAGGACATCGTTTGAATGCTCGTCTAATGGACCTGAGACTGAAGAGATGCCGCGCTTTGTTGAAGCGGTACGCGGGAAAAAAATATCGGGAAATTCTTTTTTCGGATGAAAAAATGTTTACCGTAGAAGAGAGCTACAACAAACAAAATAATAAGGTGTACGCACACAGTAGTGAAGAAGCGAGCAACCGTATTCCGCGTGTCCAACGAGGTCATTTTCCATCCTCGCTCATGGTATGGTTGGGAGTTTCTTATTGGGGCTTAACAGAGGTACATTTTTGTGAGAAAGGTGTAAAAACGAATGCTGTTGTGTATCAATATACAGTCCTGACGAACCTTGTGGAACCTGTTTCTCATACCATGTTCAATAACAGGCACTGGGTATTCCAACAAGATTCGGCGCCAGCTCATAGAGCGAAGAGCACACAAGACTGGTTGGCGGCGCGTGAAATCGACTTCATCCGGCACGAAGACTGGCCCTCCTCCAGTCCAGATTTGAATCCGTTAGATTACAAGATATGGCAACACTTGGAGGAAAAGGCGTGCTCAAAGCCTCATCCCAATTTGGAGTCACTCAAGACATCCTTGATTAAGGCAGCCGCCGATATTGACATGGACCTCGTTCGTGCTGCGATAGACAACTGGCCGCGCAGATTGAAGGCTTGTATTCAAAATCACGGAGGTCATTTTGAATAAACTTTAATGTCATAAGAATCTATGTTTTGTTAAGTTCATTTTGGTATATGAATGGTTACATAATTAATAAACTTGTTACAATTATTTTACATTAAACATGTGACAGAATTTATGACCTGACTAGGTATATATATATATATTACACTACTGCTAGTGCCGTGTACTTTGGTACAGCGTAAACTGCGAGCTTTGCAACTTTTAGATTGTGCACGATTCTACTGGAAACATCGCTAGGCTTAAATTGTTCTGGAATTGGCTTTAGTTCAACAATGTACTTGGTAACAATTTACGCTTTGGATTTCCATACAGTTGCTCTTGTTGAGAACGTTGGTTGCGATCCAAATTTAACAAGGACGAAACCGCGGTAACCGGAGTTACTTTTGGTATCTGGAATAAGTAAAATCAATATCTTAACATATAACAATACAACATTAAATACCATAACAGTGAGGCACTGGTGTTATTTGTGACCCCAAGATGCCAGTTAAGTTGAAGGAACAGATATATAAGAGCATCATTTATTTTTAATAATATTATTAAATAGAGGAATAAAATACATGATTTTATAAGAGTACCCTATAAACCGAAGGGCATGTATGAAGGGAATAATGAAAGTGGACGAAACGAAACAAGTATGTAAGGATCGTAGCAAGTGGAAAGAAGTGGTCTCTGCCTACCCCTACGAGAAAGAGGCGTGCTTATATGTATGTGAAATACATGATTACTAATATTGAGTAGTGAGTGATATCTGCCAAGTGTGCTTATCTCTTATCGCTTCACCCTAAGACTAATAAAAACAATAGTGCAAATTACGTACAATGGATGCCATACAGGAAGCTATGAATCAACTATCGGCAACCTTTACTGAGTATAGATGTATTGGTGAACTTCATAAGACGGCTGCCCCATTTCAAAACTTAGTAAGGGACACTTTTTACAAAAATCGTTTTATTCTATCATAATTCTATCATAATCCTAGTTCCTGTACTCTTATGGGACAGCAGCGTGTTCGCGATGCCACTGGCATTGCAAACACCCACAGGCGACGGTAACTGCTAAATTCTAAGCGGGCCGTCAGCCTGTCTGCTATCCTACAGCAATAAAAAAAATCTTGCTAACCTAGTAAGTCCCTACCAAATACAAAAACACCAGCGGTTTAAACTCGCATGAAAACAGAAATATTTACATCAAATATTAGATATAAGTCACTTTAACCAATTCAAAAATCCAGTAAGTCTCTGGACATACTAAATTTTAAAATGGTCGATGAACCTTACTAGGTTTTTGAAATGGTCAAATATATGAAAGCAGAGAAAGGATAGAAGGATATCAAGAGATTTGGGATAAATATTGGTATCAAGGATCAAGATCATTTTGTATCAATGCGTAGTTTTTTAAGTAAATGTGTAAATATTTTTTCAATAAAGCGACATAAGATTCAAGTCTCAAATTCTATTGAAACTATTTTTAAAAACGAAAGTCGTTATTTTTCTTTGCCAAATAAAGACAACGAGTTGATTTCCGTCTGTCCTAACTTTTTTTGGCAACTCTTGGATATAAAACAAATGCCTTGATAACAGAACTAAGTAGAGCAATGAAAATGGACTATTGAATGCATATTCTGCTTCCAAAGAAAATAGGGGTGCCAATGGAAGAAAAATTAATTCAAGATTAATAACCAAACATGTAATGACTTTTTAGCCCACTAACAGTCATTGTCACCGTCACAATTCGCTATTTACCAAATATCTGTTGAGACATTTTAAAAATCCAAATTTTAAATGTGGGATTGAATTATACAGAAAAAAAAATATGAAAATATCACATGTCACATGCCTAAAAACGATAAATGTGTAGAATGCTCGATGGGTGAAGAAGAACTGAAGAAGTATAGCGATCTTAACTTGATGACTGAAGAAATAAGAACGAAATATGAAAATCATGTCTAAAGCTGACTCTACAAAGTTGCAGATTAGATGGAACAAGCAAAAACTCAGAGTTCAATATGTGTCAATCATCAATTGAATATGTCAATGGATTTGCAGAAAGTGATTATTTTACCAGAAATGCCTGACGTTAAGGATGCGTTTTTCATGAGTCGTTTAGTAACTTTTAATTTAACATTTGCCCCAATTGAAAAGAAGTCAAGCAATTTTGCCACATGTGTCCTTTGGCTCAAAGCTCAAGCTAGACGAGAGGTGAGTGATATTGTGAACACCATATATCCTTTCTTACAGGCAAATAGGGATTTGGAGCACATGTATATATGAGCTGATAATTGTACATCCCAAAATAAAAATTGAACCCTATGCACAGCTATGATTACGATAGTCAACAATTTCTCGAATGATCTTAAATCGGTAACGATTAGTTACCTGACAAAAGATCATACTCACATGTCCGCGGATGCTGTTCACTAAAAATGAGGAAACAAAAAATATTTATGATTTTCAAGAGTTTAAAGATACACTGATGCAGTTAAGGAAAAATATAAAAGTTTTAGAATTACCTCTAGACATGAAAGGCCAAAAAAAAGAGCGGCACGTCATAATGACCCACAAAAATATTTTAATCTAAACTCTCTTTATTGAACAAGTGAAATTTATCAATGGTTCGAAAATCCCTTTTTATAAAACCAAATACATATACCTAATTTATTTATTTAATCATCATTTTATACCAGATTTGTTTATTTATTTTGACTTAAATTTAATTATTCAGATTTAACGAAACTCCCCGGGAATGGAACTTTTTAATTTAAAAAAAAAATTGTTTGTAATACTCTACCAAAAACAATTTTCATTTCAAAAGGCATTAAACAAAATAAAAAAGAATAAATTGGTATGCTTGATGCCAGAAAAAAGGCATTTTGGCATAATTTACCTATTAATAACTCTTTAGTCGATTTGACTAATGATGGGCAAATATCTGCCTAGAGGAGCTATTCAGCTGCTACAGACATTTATTTTGATTATTTTTTTTTTATCAATAAACTAATTCATTCAATAACTCATTATTTATTTTATTTACATACCCTACAGTTACTAGAATTTAGTCAATGAGATATAAAAGTTCCATGTTCCATAAACCATGACAAAACCTAGTAAATGCTCTTACTATGTTATGAAACTAAATGCTACATGAACCTAACTAAAAAGTCAATTATCAAAGTTATTAAGGGGTTTAAAATATGTAATATATACATGTATTTTTTTTTTCTCTAGTACTATGTGTTCATCATTCAAAAGTTTTTACAGCCAATAGCATTTTTTACCTAACATAAATACTTTTCATAGGCTGGATCTATATTACGTTTATGCGCTCTCCTGTAAAATTTCCTTTTAGTCCTTACTAGGTTTTGCAGCCGAAGGGTACAGGTTCAAATACTACTACTTCTTCGCTGTCCACAGATTTTTACAATTTTATAACATTCATTTCAAAATCATGGGCCCTTCAGGAGCAGATTGATCTGATTCATATGTCAGTTGACCAGATTGAAATGAGATCTAGGAAGAAAATCATTTTACTTCATGGCGTACCGAAGCAGACCAAAAAACACTACAGATGCGATCTTAAAAATTATAACCAATAAACTTAAGATCGATGGTATTACAAGTTGCGCCATTCGCCGTTCCCACAGGATGGGCAAAACAGCAGCTCCCGCTGGAAAGCCGAGTCCCATTCGGCTTAAGCTCTACGACCCTGCCATTCGAAATAGGATATGGTATGCCAAAATACAACATAAGAGGAAGTCACTTTATTAGAGTGTTTAACTAAAAGGCAACATCATCTCTTCGCTGAAGCTAGACAACTTTTCGGGATGACGAGTTATTGGACTTGAGATAGCGCAGTGTATTGGATGGCAGAGGCACCAGACTTCGCATTAAGAAACAGGCTGACCTGGACAGCCTGTCCTCCTCGGATGGTGCAGATTGCAGAAAGTGTGGTTGAAGTTACACATCCCACAAAAAAGGAACCACGTAGGTGAAAGCAGGATCTTTTCCAAATTAGGGCCCTAAGTAGGCGATCTTGACTGACATCGCGAAGTATTAAGTAAGTAGTAAGTAATCGTCGCCTAACGCCATCTAGTGGTGGCGTGAGTACACAACTGTATATTGCAGAATGGAACGCAAATTTATAGATTATTAATATTTGTAACGTTTATTATTATTATTTTATTTCAATTAATATAAATAAGTTATCTTATCAATATACATTACCTGGTAGATTCATGATTTTTTTTTATATTGAGCTTAATTGTATTGTATTAATTCAATAATACTAGTTATTTTGTTTGTATAAATAAGTAATGTATTCACATTGTTGTTATTTTTATTCTTCTCAGACAGATAGTGGTAGATAGTATAACTATAATAATCATAGATTGTTACTGTGGTGACACATGCTGACCTAGCACGTTGCATCTCTATATGTGTATAATACGACGTATTCGAGTCAGTCATCGCTCGCGCGCGCTACGGCACAGTCTTGGGAAGCCCACATTCCCCAACTGTATTAATTATTGTGTAATAAATTCGTAGTAAAATAAAATATCAAATTAGTATTTTGTGACCTTAATTTTTTACACCCTCGAACACCGGATTGGAGTCAGAAGAACAATACTACAGCTGAGACGTCACAGTCAAGGTGGAAACTCCGGACTATAATTCCTAAAGAGATAGCACCCAAAGTGATAATCCCGGGCGGAAACACCCCCAAAGTGGTGACCCCGACGACTTCAATTTCATGGATCTTCTATATAACAGTGACAGCGTTACTGAATCTGATCACTTTTCCTCGTTTATCTCTTCTGATTTTTATTCCGATAGTAGTTCTAATTCCCGATTCAAGAAGTTATTAATACTCACTTTACTAGCTTCCCTAATAATTTTAATGCTATATATAAATGCTCGATCTCGCAGGGAAACTCCGAGCATAGCTCTCTCCATTGCCCTCTGAGCGACCATGAGCTTTCCAATAAGGCCCATAGTTAGCGACCACGTCTGCGTTCCGTAAGTCATCACTGGCAACACACATTGGTTAAAAACCTTCGTCTTGAGACACTGCGATCGAATCAGAAATGAGGAGATTCGCAGGAGAACCAAAGTCACCGACATAGCCCGGATGATTGCAAAACTGAAGTGGCAGTGAGCTGGGCACATAGCTCGAAGGACTGATGCCCGTTGGGGCAGAAAAGTCCTCGAATGACGACAGCGTACTGGAAGAGGCAATGTTGGTAGGCCCCCCACAAGATGGACCGATGATCTGGTCAAGATCGCCGGAATAGGTTGGATGACGGCAGCGCAGACGGATCATCGTGGAGATCTTTGGGGGAGGCCTTTGTCCAGCAGTGGGCGTCTTCCGGCTGAAATGATGATAATATAAATGCTCAGAGTATCCCGGCTCATTTCACCGATATGTTGATGTCATTCAATCAGAATACCGTACACGCTATTTTGGTTTCTGAGCCCTAGTTGAAACCTTGCGTATCATCTACTTCATATAACATATCAGGATTTCATCTCATTCGCAATGGCCAACTCGGTTCTGAAGGTGGAGACGTCTCTATATATTTGCGTTCCCATCACCCATACAAAATTATTAGCACAAACCCACAACCATCAGTAGCTGATTTCGGTGAATATTTATTTATAGACGTAGAACTTGCATATAATAAAATTTTACTACGAGTCTTTTATGTATCTTCCCTTTGCGTGAATTAATATTCTTCCTTAGAAAATATTGCCCCTTCTTATACCCATACATACTATTATTATGGGTGATTTCAACAGTTGTCTCCTGAAACGTGATCTTCGTTCTTCAGCCTTAGAAACTCTAGTAAGATATCTGAACATAAATATTCTTCCACTGAGTTTTATTCACCATTTCCCTAATTGTAATCCTTCTCTGCTAGACTTAATAGTGGTCTCGTCAATGTCCCACATTATCAATCATGACCAATATTCAGCAGACAGCGACTTGATTTTTCTTTCTTATAATATACGTCCGCCGACACCGAAACCTAAAATCATCTTACAACGGAATTTTGGTGGTCTAAATCAGAAAGCTTTACTTAAAGAGGCACGAGAAATTGACTGGTCAGGGGTCGTCAGTGCATCAACTGTTTATCCGTACAGGGGTGGAGAAAGAATACTAACATCTGCGGCCGGAGTCGGCCTGTCGTAAAAGGCGACAAAACAACCCACCGTAGCTACGTAGTAGGGCCTCAAGCCCGTTTGAATAGCGATCACCTTTGGTCTTAAGTATGCCGTCATAATAACCTTGTGTTGTGTTCAGACATTAGAGACACAAGTACCCTTATGAGAAAGCAGCGCGTTCGCGATGCCACAGATGTTTCAAACACCCATAGGCGACGGTAACTGCTAAATTCTAAGCGGGCCGTCATCCTGTCTGCTGTCCTACAGCAATAAAAAAGTGAAAAAATTTTAAACCTCAGTGTCATACTTTTTTTTTCAAATCAAATCAAATTTATTTTCTGACATATATTTGACAGTGAGCTGTCCTGACGACCCCATATCACCGAACTAAGTCGGCGGATTTATATCTCAAACATATCTCTTTAGCGTTTGAAAAATTTCTTACCCACTTCCCCAAGGTGAAGCACGGCTAAGGCAGTTTTTATTCATAATTATAAATCGTGAAATAATCATGAACAACCTTCCGGAAGCACCGGTAATAGCGTGGTGGGTATACTGTCATAAGTCCGTTGCTTCTACAAGCAGGCCCAAACCTAGCAGAGGAACATTATTGACTATTAAAAATAAACAGGTGGTAGGTAGGTAAGAAAGGTATACTAAAGTAGAAAATTAGACATATCAAAGTTACAGGTAGACATCTCCAAAATCGTTCCCAGCCTCCCTCGAAGCACACGTAGTAGTTAAACTAATTACAATACAGGTGAATGCAACATCACAACACGCGGCGGAGAGCACGCGCTGCGAAACTTCCAGTCTCACTTCAGCCGGTCTTTGAGTGTTTGGTCCAAATTATAAGAGATTCTCCATTCCAGAGGAATTACTAGATGGGGTGTAAGGCGGCTAATACTAAGCTGCTATCTGGTGCAACTGTTTAATAGTGGATAAGTCTCTGACACGGAGAAAATAAATATACTGACAGACTCTTCTCCGTGCAGGACGAAGAAAAGTTACAGCTTCCTCTTTTTTCTTATCTTTTATTTCTGCACAAAAAATTCACAGGCACCGACGCAAACAATACGCACTATTTTCGCCCTATCATGCAATCGTGGTGAATCTTGTATGATTGTGAGGAGAAAATGAATGAAATCGATACGTTAAAATTTGATGTTTACAGGGGTTTCTGCTATTTAACCACTCAATCTTGAAACGAAAGTGATGGTTTTGTGAATAAGCAAAAAGACTAAGTAGTCTAAATGGTAGAATAGCCCTATACATTTTTGCTTTTTTTTATTGCTGTAGGACAGCAGACAGGCTGACGGCCCGCTTAGAATTTAGCAGTTACCATCGCCTATGGGTGTTTGCAACGCTAGTGGCATTGTGAACACGCTGCTGTCCCATAAGGGTACAGGAACTTGGGTCACTAATGTCGGAACACAACACAAGGTTATTATGGCGGCATACTTAAGACCAAAGGTGGTCGCCATCCAGACGGGCTTGGGGCCCTACTACGTAGCTAGGGTGCCGCAGCCGCAGAGGTTAGTATTCTTTCTCCGCCCCTGCACAGATAATGCTTGAAACATATGTCCAGATTATAACAATATACCTAGATTTCGGAGTCGGAAACCAATTTAAAGGTTAAAAATTCTAATACCAGGATGACATGCAGCGTTCTGGAAGTATTTTTGTCAATATATATTATAAAACAATTGCTACGTACAAATAATTAAGGTAAATGTCGCGAAGAAATTGGAATACCAAGATCGCCGGTATGCGTAACCCGCCATTTCGCCTTAAATATGCGTTATGACTAAACTATCCACTCTCTCTAAAGGAACGACAGAGCCCAGCTATGGGACGGTATAGGATGTTTTTATTGTTCCATTAATTTTCCTCTGTGCAGGAATGTAGTAAGAATACTAACCTCTACGGTCAGGAGCGACTTGTCTTAAAAGGTGACAAAACAATCCTAACTAGGTGGTAGGGCTCCAAGCCCGTCTGGATGGCAACCAATCCCAGTGTCTAAATATGCCGCCATAACAACCCATGTTTTAGTTCCACTACGCGGTCAGCAGAGTATTGCGACCCCTGGTATCGCAAGCATACATATGCAAAGATAGCTTTTACTGTTAAAAAATATATTGTTTTACTCTGGGTGTTTTATTGACGCCTGTCACTTTAGATTTAGACCACAGACTAACCCAACATATTATTTAAGCTAATATGAAAATTGTTCAACTAATTAAGGAGCTAAGCACGTACGTACGTCTATCCCGAAATGCCGCGAAACTCCGAAAGTAATTAAACTCGGTAAATGACAGGAATTGTAACTTTTGTAAGGTATTCAGATTTGAATGCAAATTTGGTCATTTAAGAAGTTAGGAAATTATTTTTGGATTGCTCAAGAACATATTGAGTTTACGACTGAATTGCTCGCCAAGTTTCGTAAGTTGTCATTTACTATTCTAAGTTCGAGGGCCGTAAAGTTTTAATTTGAGTCATAAATTATGTATGCAAGGCTATTAAACCGCTGTTCGTTGGGCATTTTATTCCAGCATACAGATTACCTGGAGATTCAGATGGAAATTGCTCGTATTAACTAATTAGATGACATGGCTCATGGAGGCCAAAATACGATAAAAATAATTTATTCCGTATAGTTAATGGTATTTTTGAAAAAAGTCTTTCAGTGCGTGATCACATAGTGTACTGTATATAATTTTTATTTTGCATACATTAATTAACAATAGAACATGCCACGAAAAGGTAGCATAGAATGCAATAAGTATATCTTAGGAAATAATAAACCGTGGACTGCAAACTCTTGACTTGTAAATGATAATGCTTGAGTCCACTCAGTATAATGTGAGAGCAGAAGCTCTCATAGAAAATCGTATTTTGTAAGTAACAAGTTCCGATAACCTAATTTCATTCGTTCCTCTACTTCTCATTCTCATTTTTTTCGAGGAAATCAGCACATTTATTAGTTGTTACAAACGACCATAGTTAACGTGGCCAATAAATAATATTTATTAGAGTTGTGGAGTGATACAGGTGATACCGTACTTTTGGCTCCTGGTTTTAAGCCATCTGCGGGTAACACTGGCCCCTGGAGGCACGTTCCCCCGGCACACAACGGGTAGTGAACCATAAAGTTATAGAATAACAGCCTTTTTGGTTGGTACAAGACATTATCCTGGTATATACAAGTAGATGTACTACAAGTAGATGGGTTCAAAACAAAGGCGGGACCTAAAAAACTATGGAAATAGTGCATGAAGATTATGATGCATATGAAGATTTCTGAAATGGCTGATGAAGCATGTCGAGATAGAATGAAAGAAAGAGATATTACTTTGTCAACCTCAAATAATTGAGGTAAGGCCAAGCTAATGAAGAACATGCTAACATACAGCAAACTAAATAGAGAATCTTCTTGTTTATTTTGGTCCTATCCACTTAATAATCACGATTACAATAAATTTTACGTCGCAAGAATTTTGTTTTATAGACGTAAAATATGTCTTGAGAAATTTACTTCTTTTTTATAGCTAGAGTTCAGTGGACAGGCAAACGGCCAACCCTGGTAGATGGTCACTGTTGCCTATGGATGTTGGTAACACCAGAGGCATTACCAACGCGCTGCTGGCCTTGAAGAAATTTTATAACGCCTTTTTTAAATCTCGATTTAATTATCGTACTTACTAATAAATAAATTAAAAGAAGTCTTAAAAGCGTATATTTTTCACCTCTTGAGAGAATAGCGTAAGGACACTTAGTACTTACTCGCATTCGCCTATGTGCAACCTCACAATATGTGGTTCAGAACGCAAATAACCATAGATAAACTGAACACTAATTAGGATTGACTTTCTGGAGTAATTCAAGGACACTTGTCTAATCACTTGGTAAATACATTAATACCTGGACGTGCCCTAAGCAAGGTTAGTTAGCTAACAGGTTAGTTCGTCAACCAATCTAGATGTCACTATTATCGCTGTAAGTTTAGACGAAGCCTTAGAATCACACTAACTCTATTTAGTAATGAAGACACGCTATTCCTAATAATTGCATTTACTCACGAGGTTACGGAGTCAGCAACTTTTAATGAATCCCGTGAACGGGTGACACGGATAGCGTCACTTTCAAGGAAATTTCCACTTTCTTTCAGCATGGGATGTCCATGACTTTTATTTCTATCACAAGGATAGGACACAGTAAATAAACTCTTCTCTATTTCCTGTACTTTTTCATAACTATGGTATTCTACGAAAATAGCCTCGCATGGGGTAGACCACCTAATTTTTTTGTTTGGACACTTGAGATATCTGAGGTCTGTTTTTACTGTTATGAAATAGCAAATCAACTGACGGCCTACTTAATAGTAATTAAGTACCGATCACTACTAACATGCTGCCATCTGTGTAGGAGAACTGGAACCAGAGTCACTTGTGTTGAAACTCCCTAAACCCTTATTATGACAGTATATTTGAAACAGAAATATCGGGCTTGAAATCCTAACTCCTAGCTTGGGTTGTTTTGTCGCCCAGGTTGTTTTGACAGGACGCCCTCAGCCGCATAGGTCAGCATTCTTACAGTCTTGCACTGAGAAGAACGTTCTTTTAAAAGTATATCAATGTATAAACAGAAATACTAAAGGTACAGGAGCAGAACGGCAGCCGATGTCAATCAGTCCTGATGCAGGTAAACGACAAAGGCGCCAACACAAAGTGCTGGTTCTATTCTTAACTTTAGCTGACACCCATGGCACTAGCCTCCTCGGCACGTAATAACTTTCCTGTTACAATTCTTCCCTTCAAACTTCAAGGCCGGCTACTGAATAATATCATAAAAATCTACGTGACCCAGGGGCACTGCAGGAACGACAAATCAATCCTGCGACCCTCACATATCTTATATCTTTAAACAAGCAATTCTTGTATAAATATATATATATATATATATATATATATATATATATATATATATATATATATATATATATATATATATATATATATATATATATATATATATATATATATATATATATATATATATATATATATTATATAATTGAAATCTCGGAATCGGCTCCAACAATTTTCATGAAATTTAGTATACGGGGGGTTTCGGGGGCGATAAATCGATCTAACTAGGAATCATTTCTAGAAAATGTCATTTTATTCGCTTTTTTTTATTGGAAGGAAAATAACAAAAAGGTAGCGTTTGAGTAGTCCCAATTTAAACTGAAAAATGACTCTTCCTGACATCTATCGGAGAATAATAATACTATTTTTTTTAAATTGCTTTAACGACACAACAACACTAAAGCTGTTCCAGCAGATGGTGTTGTTAAGTAACACGAAGTCAATGAGTGTTTGCTTTGAGGTTAGACTAAGAAAATCAATTGTTTATTTATATTATTTGTGTCTTCTTAATGCACATGTTCACTTAAAAATGCCTAAGCGATCTTGGAAAAAAACGCTTATAAACAATCTAACTTCACGAAGCCGAAAAATACCGACCAAAGCTCGGTCATCCAGGTACTGGCTTTTAATGAGACAGCTGCTGTCTAATCCGCGAAAAAAAATCAGAACTGTAGGCACAGTGCTATATTTGAAGCAATTAATAATTGCCATTTACGACTATTTAATGTAGGACATCGGTGCCCTATGATTATTTATGGTTGGAATCAAACAGTATTTCCTTTATTCTATTCAATACATTCTGAATACAACAGACACCCTACAATTGTGAAATAACTCCGAAAATTCTGAACTTGATGTTTACATTGGAAAAGTTGTGCAAAATACAAGAAAGCTGTCACCGTACACCGACTTTTGTTTAATTTCTCTAATTGGCGCCCGTGTTCACGTGTCGCGTTTATTTGACGTGAGGCGATAAGTTTGGAGAATTGGACGCCTACGACAAATAATGAAACAAACATCCACGTATATGTTTACGATCTATTCTTATTTCTCTTAAGAATCACAAATTAACGTACTTAGAAACTTAAAAATGAAATACCTAACTACCTACACTTATCTATATGTATAAAATATATATATATATATATATATATATATATATATATATATATTATATATTATATATATATATAAATATATATATATATATATATATATAATATATATATATATATATATATATATATATATATATATATATATATATATATATATATATATATATATATTATATTATATATATATAAATGTTATGTTGGTTTGTGTACGCTTCAAAAACTCAAAAAGTTCTGCATCGATCGAGCTGAAATTTTAGCATGATATATAATCCGCATCAAGGATTGTTTTTATCTATTTTTTTAATCAATTTTTTTGTTTCTCATTTCTCAACCATTCAATCACAATATGTCACAGCGAAGCGTGGCAGGGTACAGCTAGTAATTATATAAATATATTATTTACGTGTTTTTACATAATATAATAAAACCCAAATCTTATTAACTAAATCTTTGTGCTATACACAGAGAGAGGACAGCATAATAAACAGCGTATTGGCGGGTACGCATCGGTCTGGGTATGCAAATTTCCTCGCTATGTTTTCCTTTACCGTCTGTATGTAGCAATTATTTTATAATACTCGTATGCGCATTAGGTTATAAAACTTTCCAAACAGTGCATACCATCGCAGAATTAGAACCCGGGACCTTTATGTTGGTCTCCGAGTGTTGTATCATTACGATTACCATATACTATCATTCATGGTGTGAAAACTCAATCTTTTAATTAAAAAAGTTAAAAGCAATAATTTGCATTTGAAATACATACAATCTAGCTCAGTATTTGCCATAATTATAATCTTCTTCTAGAAAGTAAAATATAATAATTATATGACAGAAATATTACAAACTACATAGTAATTATAGGTTGTTAGTTAATTAACTAAAGTTACACACACATAAAAGACAAATATAAAATCTTCTTCCTCCTGTCCTTATCCCATATTACATGAGGTCAGTACAACATATTATATGTTGTAATAGTTGTGGCTTAGTTTTTACAACCGGCCGCCTGCCCGACGTTAACCTTTAAGACGAATATAAAGTATAAACATAAAATTTCATACAAAATATTTCGATTTCAGCTATAGTGTTAGTATACATAAGCGACATCAGCCTGTCGAAGTTTATGTAGGAATGTTTCTAGTTGAAATTTAAACAAATTGAAATAGAAATCCACTCTATATTTTTTTTATTAAAGCTAAGCACCCCGTGCTTATTATATTAAAAATGAATTATTTTTCTAATCAATTTAACATGTTAATCACTATTCTGCTATCCTATTTTTCTGCATCTGTAAGGGCAGAGAAATATTACTAACCTCTGCGGCCGGGCTCAGTCTATCATAAAAGGCGACAAAACTACCTTAACTATGTGGTAGGGTTCCAAGTTGGATAACGATCAACTTTGGTGTATAAGTATGGCGTCATAATAATTTTGTGTTGTGTTTCTGCATTAGTGGTCAAGGTTCCTGTCGCAAACATCCGTAGGCGACAGTAACCGCTTACTATTAAGTAGGCCGTCAGCCTGTATGTTGTTCCTCAGCAAAAAAAGATAGATTTACTATCACATAAGCACACCAACAGCAAGGAATACGATTATTTTACATATATTTCTAAAATGTCCAGAATATTGTCATAAGTATTCATACCAAAGGCGTCAAATAAAACTCAAGAAAGTCAAGTCAAATAAAGCTTAGTCCACAGCGTTTATCGTATTATTTAAATGACTATCTCAATCTGGAATTTTATTATAAATTATATAATAAACAATTCAATTAATTATAATATCGTAATTTCAAAAATATATAGATAGAATATAGCAAGTTAAAAGTAAGTATGAAGAAATGGCATCGAGATCAACGAAGCACATCAGTAACTAAAATGAAGCACGCTGTATATACTCGGGCCGCTGCTCAAAACCGGTTTGCTACCAGCGGCGCGAAGAATATGTATGTACGGCAAGCGCACAACTACCTACTTAGTTCCAAGATTATTAAACGATTTACCAACAAATATAAGAGATAATATAACCCAAAAAAATATTAAAGCCTCACTTAAAAAATACTTTTTAGTGAAATTGTAATCTAAATTTACTCAGTCATTTGAACGTGCGTAGACTTAAGTTTCGATGGCATTGTACAAACCTTAGTGGTTTTTTGTGCTATTATTTTATTAAGCCAATAACTGTGATTTTGATAAATCAATTAAAAAAAACTGTAATGGACAGTGGATCTCAAAGATAAAGCTTCATTCCAACCAACCCCTAAAATTATATCGTCGGCTTAATTATCACAATGCGTAACTCCACAAAATATCGAAATAAGACTTTTACATTCAACTGTATGGCTAGTGGAGTGAAGCCTATTGGATTAAAAATCGTATGTTCTACAAAAATATGGCTAATTCGTTACGAGTGACAGTGTTATGAGTAAAATAATTCACGTGCATAGCATAAACAAAGTTTTTACTTGCTCCTGTAAAGTTTATCCAAATGGATAAACTTACACACATTGTGATAATTAAACCGACGATCTGTAATAAATCTCTGTGGTTCTTTTGACTTATTTACTGGCTTATTTTGATTTATTTACCGGCTCTACAAAAGCAGTAATTAACAACTTTATTGGAAAAAGATTGTAATCTGACAGCAAAAATAAAAGCTAAGCACCACTAAACAATGTCTTACTTTAAGTGCGGCGAATATCAATTGGGGCACAGATAATAAAACGAGGGCGATACAGGGATTTGTATCTGAAAAACAACTCCCGCTCCCTAAATTCGGTCGTTATTAGATTTACATTAACGGTTTTCCACTTCTGGGCAAAAATATCGAAGCTAAGATAATGTTTGTGACATTTAACTTAGTAATCTAAGACTTTTCTCCGTGGTTGAATGAATACTAATCTCTGCGGCTGGGTCAGTCTGACTTAGTAACAAAACAACCCTAGCTACGTTGTAAGGCCGCAAGCCCGTCTGGAAGGCGACCCTTGGTCTATAAGTATACCGCTATAATACAGTATTTCCTTCATTGTATTTAATACATTCTGAACACAACAGACACCCTACAATTGTGAAATAACTCCGAAAATTCTGAACATTGTACCTTGTGTTGTATTCCGGCATTTGTGGCCCAGATTGCTGTACCTCTATGGAACAGTATCGTGTTTGCGGTGCCCCTAGCATCGCAAACATTTATACACGACGGTAAATGCTTAATACTAAGTGGGGCGTCAGCCTGTTTATTGTTCCTCACTAAAAAGGATAATTGTTATGTTTTCTTGATTATCTAATAATCCATTATAATCTTCTTTCTATCTTCTCATGTATAATGTCCAATATTGTAATAGAATTTCGACTATTTACACGAATTATAACCACAATAAAATTTAAAAAATTAAAATTTGTACTTTATTGCACTAGTAAAAAACTATTTTTAAGTACAACAAATATCGAATACATGTGTTATTACATGTACTACACATATTATTATTTATTACACATTATTATTACATGTATTATTCAGTCATATTTATAAAAATTTTGAAGACCATTATCTTTTAACACATTTGTCTTTGGACTGTCACTTCCAAAAATCCTAATAAAACTGTTGATTTCTGAAGATATTATTGGAAGGTACACATGAATGATAGTTTTATCAGCAGAATAATGATAATTATTATCATTAAATAATAATATTTTTGGATCTGACTGAGTTGCAAAAATCATATCTGTGAGCCAAAATCTGCGGTTTTATACGTCGATCTGAGAAGTCAGCCAAATGTGTTAAAATAATTATTTGTTAAAATTTAATATGTGATTTTGCACTTGATTTCAATCTAGTACTAAAATAAAAATAATATGATCACATGTCTGTTAAGTGACTTTTATACCATAGTCCGTTTTTATCCGTGCAGAAGCGGAGAAATAATTCTGACCTCTGCGACCGGGATCGGCCTGACGTAAAAGACGACAAAACAACCCACCCTAGCTACGTGGTAGGGCTTCAGGCCCGTCTGGATGGCGAACACCTTTGGTCTTAAGTAAGTCGCCATAATAACTTTGTGTTGTGTTTCGGCATTGTTGCAATGATCCAAATTCCTGTACCATTACAGGACAGCAGCGTGTTCGCGATGCCACTGGCATTGCAAACACCCATAGGCGACGGGCCGTCAGCCTGTCTGCTGTCCTACAGCAATAAAAAAAGCTTGTAAAACAACTTCACGTTTTGGTAACTTTTTTTGGCCACGAGTGCACACTTTGTTGGTATCGAAAGCGGCCTCATTACTCCGCACCATTATATCACGTCTTTGCCATTAAACTCCAAATTTTTCCTTATCAACCTTTATTGCCTGGTCACAAAGAAAGGCTTAACGCCAACTTTTATGAAGGTTGTTACGTCATTTTAGAACGCCCCAAACCTTCGTTATTGGAAAATACTTCTGCTTATATTTACAAACATGCGTATTATACACATGTACCCGAATATAATGCACATTGATACTGTATACTGTTGTGAAGCAGGCATTTCACACAATTTATGAATATAGTAGATTTTCCTTTGATTTTGTAATATTTTCTTAAACTTTAACGACTATTGGTCTTACATAATTTATTTAAGTGTGAAATATAAAAGCATTTTAATCACTATTCACGATCTTGCGACAATTTTCGTTAAGAAATATAAAAATTAAGTACTTTGAAGAGTGTCTGCCGTCTTAGCCGTCATCCCCGAAGGCAGTAACCGATCGGTGCCCTTCGTTTGCTGTCTGTGTATTCGTACGTAGGTAGATGAGATCTCACCTCCTGACTTTGATAACTATCCTCACTCTCACCTCAGATAATAGGAAAAACAAGCGTGGGGCGACCAGCGTCGTGTCGTCTCTGAAACGCGCGGAATTTGTTGGCTTCGCCCTCCTGAGGACCACAATTGGTTTATCTTTTATTGGCCGTGCCATTGGGTAGAATTGTAAAGCCTGTACAGCTGGTGCCATGCAATAGTTCCTCGTTAAGTTCCTCGTGAACTGAACTGTGAAGATGTGACAACAAGGTCAGTGCGAATTGTCTTGCTCACTGCAAGGTATCACATATCTCTTACCAACCACTCCTTAACCGCTCCAGAAACTCCTCTACATACGTACAATCTACTATTCTCTCTTTCCCACTCCAGTTGTACGGTATACTCTGTGTCCGTGACTGACATCGTACAACTATAAGGCCCAGACCACAAATAATAGTATTGTTATTTCTGGCAAGAACTAAAGAGCATTGCACACTTAATAACTAAACCAGGCCAAACATTTACGACATAAATATCAACCGAAAATCATCGAGGGATAATCGTTAAATTTTATAACCGCACGACACTATTGTACGGAATAGACAAACAAACAAACACTTTTATAAAGCTCAGCTATTCGGCTGCCGAATCGCGATATTCGTAAAAGGGCCTTAACAGCTATATTTGAATCCAGCTGAATGTGAACCTGACCTTAATGGTGTGTTTTGTGAAGTACAAGTTCATAAGCGAAAGCGTTTATTGAGTTTTTTGCTTACATATTAGCATAGTATGAATATACTAAGTACAGTTACGCTGACATGAGAATTTTTTTGTTATAATATTGATTTCATTATATAGCAAATAATAAAACATATAAATATAATTTTAAGATTTTTTTGTTAAATCTATAAAAAACACTTATTAGTTTTATAGGTAGGTATATCCGAGACTACATGTCTCCGTGACTCCGATTCCGTAGTTCGGTCCGCTGTTAGCGACTCAAAACCTTTCCCCATTACCGTCGGGGTACACCAAGGATCCGTCCTTAGTTCGTTTCTGTTCAGCGTGGTATTCGACTTACTGTCAGACAGCATTAGAAACTCACATGAGCAGCTCCCGTGGCTGCTCATATGTATGCTGACGACACCGCGCTAGCGGATGCGGACAGGGGTAGATTGGTGCAATGCATAAAAGCGTGGAAGGAGTCGCTTGAGAATGATGGTTTGAAGCTCAATGTGGTGAAGAGCGAGTACTTGGCCTGTAACTCCACAGATACCATACCCGTACGCATAGGTGGCAACACGGTCGAGCGCACGGAAGAAATGAATTACCCGGGATCTGTATTTCATGCGTCTGGTGACATTGATTGCGACGTCAAGGCACGCACCGCTGTCGCGTGGATCAAATGGCGTGAGGTGACTGGTGTCATTTATGACCCTAAGATGCCGGTTAAGTTGAAGTCAGAGATGAATATGCTGCGACGGATGTGTGAAGTGGCGCGGAAGGACCGAGTTAGGGACCCCCGCATTCGCGGCAGCCTTCATGTCCGTCAAACTGCAGGAATGTCGCCTTTGCTGGTACGGCCAAGTTTTACGGAAACCGGCTAATTACGTGAGGATGAAATGTCTGGCCATGCCCCTTCCCCCCTTTTCTATACATATATTATTCTCGTTCAAAAGGAAAATAAATTTTCGCCGTGCAGAGGCGGAGAAAGAATAAACCTCTGCGGCCGGGGTCGGCTTGTCGTAAAAAGCGACAAAACAACCCACTCTAGCTACGTGGTAGGGCCCCAAGCCCGTCTGGATGGCGACCACCTTTGGTCTTAAGTATGCCGCCATAATAACCTTGTATTGTGTTCCGGCATTAGTGACCCAATTTCCTGTACCCTTATGCGACAGCAACGTGTTCGCGATGCCACTGGCGTTGCAAACACCCATAGGTGACGGTAACTGCTAAATTCTAAGCGGGCCGTCAGCCTGTCTGCCGTCGTAGAGCAATAAAAAAAATTGGAATGAAATCATATCTGTAACGTTATAATATGCGGCGGTGTCCATTTAGAGTTAGATGAGCCGATATTAGGCTTAAGATAGATGAAATCATGATTTCTAAAACAAATTTGATACACACAAAAATTTAATCAATACCCGCTAATGCTTGTAAGATGAATGCCACCAGAGGTCCAGTCAAAATGGCCTCCCCAACAGTTTTGAGCGCACATTTGAATGGAAACGACTTTATTCAGATAACTACAGCGATTTTATCGCGGCATATTTCATACGCAGATTACCTGGGCGATGGCGGTGAGTACATTTTCAACAAGGTTTTCATATGAAAATATATAAGGATTGATGGAAACATATTGGGATTTATGATTTTTTATCATCAGCTACGGTTTTATGTAGGTACGTGTGGTAGTTTAATGTATGCTGAAATCTACAATGCAACAAAATGTTACGCACGCCATTTTGTAGGCAGCGAATATTTTTTGGTATAGATTACTATGTACCTATAAACCTAAATAGCGTTAAATCTTTAAGTATGAATCGGTATAGATCATACTTTTTCTCTTTTTGTAGAACATTTTACAGCAAACCATTTAAAGGTTTTTGCATAGGATATTTTTTAATCAAATTTACATATAAAATTACATCAAGTTTGTACTTATATAACTCGCAAATCCACTGGATAAATGTGGATATACTGTCCAACCCTCTAAGAAAACCTCAGTTCAACAGACAGACCTTACGAGCTGTATTATACATACGTATATACATAGACTTATTTTTCTACCCAAGTTATCTATTGCATAACTTTGAGTAATTACCAGAAAATTATCTGTTTATCTAATTTCAATCATAATCAAATAATTCCACAACATATAAATTCAATGAATATAAAAGGTTAAATAGTTTTTTTTTTATATTTTTGCTGACTAAAACTTCAAGTCCAAAAGTAAAAACTGTGCCCTTATTTTGCTACGTCTGAATAAATTTGTAGTATAGTGATTAATTTGACGCCCTCTACGACTCCCTTGATAACTAACAGGGCTAGCTTGTTCTAGTTTTTGTAACAGAGCATGATATCAAAAATCAAAAATATTTAAAATAAAATATTGACGGTGATACCGCGGAAGCTTGGGTATAATCTTATCAATAACTTACTAAATCACATACATCGATCGAAATAGTGAAGCAATCATGCCTATCTATACAAATAATTAAAATTGGCGTGTCTGTTTGTAATATTAAAATAACCGCTTTTTACTAAGTGCATTCGGACGTATACACGGTACATATACCAAAACAACATTTTTTTAAATTTTTGTCTGTCTGTCTGTCTGTTTGTTCCGGCTAATCTCTGAAATGGCTGCACCGATTTTGACAGGACTTTCACTGGCAGATAGCTGATGTAACAAGGAGTAATTTAGGCTATTTTTATTTTAGAAAAACAATAGTATTTGTTAAAAATGATAAGTTTGGGAAATTTTAATTTCCAATTTAAGTTGACCTCAGATTTATATCATCAATAATATGAAATAGGGTTCAGCTTAGGCTGGAAATTATAGGTTTTATTTATAATTTTTGTTACCTCACATATCAAAAAAATTCTGCCCAAAGTCACTATTCCACACGGACGGAGTCGTGGACACAGCTAGTTAAATTATAAAAAATTGACGGAAGCCCACCTGCGAGAGCAGTTCCCATGACTGCTAAGATCCTGAAACTTGATTTAGTCTCCTATGAAAATAAACCACTATCCAGAAGTATCCACTTCCTACAATCCGATCAAGATTTTGTGTTAGCTGACAGCCAGTCTCCAATAACGTATCTTGTATTCTAAAAAAAACGTATTCTAAATATGGAGCCGAGAAAAGAAGAGAATTGTGTCCTGCAGATTTAGAACTCGAGCTATCATAGATCAAAGGCTATTCTTCGATAGAGGCTACGTATTCCTCAGGGTCATGAAAGCAGTTATAACTCTAGTAAAAGAAAAGAAACACATATCTCCTGAACAGGTTACAGGTATTGAAGAAGTTTATGGCTTTTTAGAGAAATATGTAGAAACATCTAGATTTTTAGCTGCAAATCATATCACTTTAGCTGATGTTTCGTTAGTAGCGTTCAAGTAGTGGTTCAAAATATTAAACAACCAAAATTGGTACAAAAATAGAGATGCATTCGGATTGGAAATATTCACCAGTATAATCAAGGAAGTCACTAGTATAAAATTAATGTTTATTTTTGTCATAAATTATCATATTTTTATCCGTGCAGGGGCGGAGAAAGAATACTAACTTCTGCGGCCGGGGTCCGCCTGTCGTAAAAGGCGACAAAACAACCCACCCTAGGGTCCCAAGCCCGTCTGGATGGCGACCAACTTTGGTCTTAAGTATGCCGCCATAATAACCTTGTATTGTGTTCCGGCATTAGTGACCCAAGTTCCTGTACCCTTATGGAACAGCAGCGTGTTTGCGATGCCACTGGCGTTGCAAACACCCATAGGCGAGGGTAACTGCTAAATTCTAAGCGGGCCGTCAGCCTGTTTGCTGTCCTACAGCAATACAAAAAAAAAAACATAAAATGTTATAATTTGAAAAACTCGTCGTTATTTTTGTCCGCTTTATGGTTTTTTTCTTCTGTGAAATATGAGGTATTATGAATATAATAAAAACCACCTTAAGGTTTGTTAACAATCGAATTAATAATATAATGTATAAATTAAAACTTTTGCAAGTTTAACTTGAGGAGAGACGCCAAAAAATTTGAGTTGAGTTTTCGACTTAAGGAGAATTTTCAACTTAAGCGAATTTTTTGTAAGGAAATATTTAACTTGCAGAAGTTAAAATTTATTTCAACTAATTTCGAGTTAAAAGGTGAAATAAATAAAAATTATAGTTATAACAAATAATGCTGTAATAGATATATTTTTAAAGTATGTTTTCAAATAATCGAATTGTATAAGGTTGTAGAATAAAACATTGCTGTATTAGAGATATGGAAGTTAAATTTATTATTTCGACTTATAGAGGGTTCAGATTTCCAGCAACGGAGATTTAAGGGAGGAAGGGAACAAAGGGTTTTTTCGAGTCTGGGAGGTTTTCGACTCATCAAGGTACGAATTAAGAAAATTATAATGTCTTCTACTATATTTATTTCACAGCATAACATACACAATTTTTTTAATATTTATAAAAACATTCTATAACTTTCTCGTATTGAAAAGTTCATATAACGCCATTTCATATAGTTTCATTATATTCATATTGATGCCAATGGGAAGCAATTAGCTGTTGGAAAAAATAGTATAAAGATCGCTAGATATGTACTAATGTTTGGCTTATATGTGAGCAAAAATCTATTGTCAAGTACAAGTGAACACATATTACTAAAACTAGTAAACAAAAACAATATATAATATAAGTATATAACTTATATATATATATATATATATATATATATATATATATATATATATATATATATATATATATATATATATATATATATATATATATATATATATATATAAGTAGTTTAAAAATTGATAATAAAAACGAAAGATCGTATCAATACGATATTGTTATCTACACGATAACGTCTGAACTCCGGTATTTATTATAGTAAGGCTGAAAACAAAATCAGTGTTCAATAAGATATAAAGTGAAGAAAACATGCCTATTAAACTTTATAAAATTGACGCAAGCCCTCCTGCAAGAGCGGTCCTTATGACTGCTAGCATCCTGAAGCTGGATTTCATTACCGAAGAAGTCAACCCTTTGTCTGGAGATACGTTCAAGCCAGAGTTTATTGAGAAGAATCCACTGCACACAGTACCTGTAATAGAAGAAAACGACTTTGTCCTTGCTGACAGCCATTCGATAATTACATATCTTGTTTCCAAGTATGGAGCGGAGAAACGAGCAGAGCTGTACCCTGTGGACTTAAGAACAAGAGCTATTATTGATCAGAGGCTATTTTTCGATACAGGATACGTATTTCCTAGGATTAAAAATGCTGTTACTACTTTAGTAAAAGAAAAGAATTCTTTATCAGCCGATCAGGTTGCAGGTATTGAAGAAATATATGGGTTTTTGGAGAAATATCTGGAAGCTTCTAGATTTTTAGCAGGAAATCACTACACGTTAGCTGATATATCTTTAGTGGCAAGTGTATCGTCATTAGATGCCATTGTTCCTATTGATTCAAAGTTTATCAAACTTAATGAGTGGTTTGATATATTGAAAAAACAGGATTGGTATCAAAATGGAAATGCACCTGGACTGGCTGTATTTTCTGGATTAGTTAAGACTGCAATTGATCAAAATGCCTCTTAATTTTATTTTATTGAAATAAATTATATGTAACAAAGTTTATTGTGTTTTTATTTTAATAGTGAGTTATATAATATATTAACGGATAAAAACAAACGATTCTATTTTTAAGCAAATATTAGATAACTTTACTCAGCAACAGTTGTAAATATGCTAACTAAAGAGATAATATACTGTAAATATGATGATGAAATATATAATAAATACAAATTGAATTTTGATAAGCGAATAACACGAGGCATGCTTAGGCACAGTTTTAAATAATATAGTAATAAGAGCAGACATGTCTGTAAAATTATACAAATTGAACTACAGTGCTCCTTCTAGAGCAGTCTTGATGATTGCTAACATTATTAAATTAGATCTTATTACTGAAGATGTTGATACTCTAAAAGGAGACCAGTTCAAGCCAGAGTTCCTTAAGAAGAATCCTCTGCATACAGTTCCGGTAATGGAAGAAGATGATCTGATATTAGCTGACAGTCATTGTATCATCACGTATCTGGTTTCAAAATATGGAGGAGAAAAACAAGCTGAACTGTACCCTACAGCCTTGAAAACACGAGCTATTATAGATCAGAGATTATTATTTGATACAGGATACGCTAGTGCAAGAATGGTGGATGCTGCTTATACTTTTATAAGGGTTAAGAAGCCTTTATCAACAGCACAGATAGCTAGTATAGAAGAAGTATATGGTTACTTGGAGAAATATCTAGAGGCTTCTAGGTTTTTGGCAGCCAATCATATTACTGTTGCCGATGTATCGCTTATCTCTACAGTTTCGTCAATGGATGCAATGGTTCCCATTGATCATAAGTTTGTGAAATTGATTGAGTGGTTTGAGTTCCTGAAGAAGCAGGAATGGTACCAGGCTGTGAATGCACCAGGACTGGCAAGATTTGTTCAAATTATTAAAGGAAATTAAAAATGTCAATCATAGGCAATAATTGTATGAAATACGAGCGTTTTAACTACATATATTAATATAATTAAATTATAAATAAAGTATCATTGTTTATTTAATGTTTTTTCAGTAGAAAAAATGTGCTACATGTAGCAGTCTACGTAATGCATGTGACATTAAAGTAAATATAATACCTAATTTTAAATTCGTAAGGCCTTACCTTTCAAAAGACCTTAAAGTATTTCACAACTTTTTGACTATCTTTGTGGCTGTATGTATGTGCTGCAATGGCAGTCAGTTGTCTATTTTTTATAATATAAATCTGTTGAATATTTTTGGGACCAGATAGCGCTTTCAATTATCCCTGAATTATTCTTCTCTTCATCTAAGCGTTGTATCCCGGCCGCAACCTAAACTTCTGTTTCGGTGCCCGGGATCCGCTTTTCGACTTTTTCTACTCCACTTCGCACGGTCTTCAGCATCCCTGGTAGTGAGCCCATTGGTACGTATATCACCCTTTACGACGTCCAGAAAGCACTTTTTGGGTCTACCCCTCCTGCCGGGGCCCGACGGAGACGGTATGGCAAGACATTTGTTTACCACGTAAGCATCCGGTTGCTGTAAACCGTAGCCGTACCATCGGAGCCAACACTCCTGCAATTTATCCGATTTCAATTATCCCAGAATATTTAACTTAAATTTAATAGGTTCTTTAAAATTGAATAGTAAGTTATCTTGTCTAATCCACCTTCCCTATAACACGCTCCCCTCTCTCTCTCTCTTTTTACCTCTATACCGTGTTGTGTGCAACGGTTTGGTAAATAACGATCCAAATAATCACGTCTATCAATTATCCATTTAATAAAAACTTGTTTGTTTAATTAAACACAATAAAAATGGAATATATCAGAGTTTAATTCTAGAAAGTGGTTCAGTAGATTTAAATTATTTAAAATTATAGGTTAACTAACTGACCCGGCAAACGTTGTTCTGACAAAAAAAACATTTTTGTGACAAAAGTATGTCCTTCTCCAAGGTCCAATCTATCTCTGTACCGAAATTCATCAAAATTGGTGCGACGATTTAGAAGTGAAAACGTAACAGACAGAGTTACTTTCACGTTTATGATATTAGTATGAATAATAGTTTTAAATGTCATGGTTTCTATTAGAAGTTTTTTTCTTTTCTCATTCGTTTGTCTAAGCGTTCGACTTGGCTCCTGCTCCATCAAACCAGGACTAGACCACGTAGAAAGTGGTCGCGGGCGGCCCCTTTAATCACTGAGTAAGTAGCTGAGCACTTATGTCCTTGACACCTTTTATAATAACCGTAATAGTATGACGCGTTTTGAACTATGAAAGCCGTTGTGCTACAGAGGTCATCAAATGACGTTGAAAAAATCAAAAAGAAATCTTTTTTTTACTGCTATAGAACAGCAAACAGGCTGCCGGCCCGCTTAGAATTTAGCAGTTACCATCGCCTATGGGTGTTTGCAACGGCAGTGGCATCGCGAACACGCTGCTTTCGCATAAGAGTACAGGAACACTGGGTCACTAATGCCGGAACACAACACAAGTTTATTATGGCGGCATACTTAAGACCAAAGGTGGTCACCATCCAGACGGGTTCGGGGCCCTACCACGTAGCTAGGATGGGTTATTTTGTCGCCTTTTATGATAGGATGACCCCGGACGCAGAGGTTAGTATTCTTTCTCTGCCTCTGCAAGGATAAGATCATCTCACGGATAAGATTGTACAGATTGTACCTCAATGATGACTAACTGAAACGAACTCAGCAGTGGGACATTGTGGGCTATTATTATCAAACCCTGAACCCTAGCAGTAACACAAAGAAGTAAGAAATGGATAAAAATACCCATTGAACAAATGTACCCTGAAATGTAGAATATACTCAATTTTAATTTCCACTTCCGTCGAAAGCAATCGGAGCAACGATATATTATCTTAATTACGTACGGTACGATTCAAACACGGTTTGGGATCCGAACCCGCGACCGATCTGTAATTAATTTGCGCGTAGCATTGACAGAGGGTACTACGCAAAAGTTGAAATACACAGAAGGTTAGCTTTGTACTTTGCGCTCTCAGGTAAACACAATTTGTGGACACTAAGATCCGTTCAACAAAAATATATATAATGCATAGTAAAGTTGTTACTGGATAACAGATCCGTTGCTGTCCGCACCAGTTTGTATTGTTGTTGCTACCAAGCAGATGCATTGTTTATTCCTCCTTCCAATATGAAAACCAAATTTAGCCATCTAATTCTAAAAAGAAAGAGTCATAATGGTACCTATGCAAAATGTGCAGTAATTACTACGCCTAATGACAATTACTCAAGAGCGCACCCCCGCCCCCTCCCCCCAACGAACTCGACCAAAAGTCCACGCAACCTCCATATTTTCGAAGTGAAAACTTCTTGCTGCGTTGAGCACTTTATGGTAGGGGATAATCTCATGGCTTCGCGTCACCGACATGCTAATGTTTATATATATTAGTATCCGACCGAAAATGGTTTTCCGGCCGAAACCGCAACCGAATATTCGGCCGTGGCTTCAGTTTCGGCCAAAACCGAAACCGAAACTCACGTGGTCAAGTGTAAAATTCCTTAATTATTATTTAAAATTAGGACATGAAATGGAAACACAATATATTAATTTTGTTGAAATCATGTAATATAATGTAATGTAATATAAAAAAATATTAATAATATTTTTATTATTTTTTCAAATTAAGTTCTCATAGCAAAATGTTTATCAGTTATCAATAATCAAATCACTAATTGTTACTGTTTCATTAAATACTAAGTATAGGTATTTTGAAATCTTATTAATTAATACTTTGGTTTGTATATTTTGTACTTAGAAGAATCATCAATCTACCTCTTATAAAAAATGTACCTCTTATATAAAAATAATAATTACTAAAATTACTATTACACTCTTAGTTCCAGTCTCAACAAAGATAATCAAATCGCACATTTAGAATTAACAAAGATACCTAGACCACAATTAGTAGGACAGTCATACTTACATTTATTTAGTGTAGTAAATGTAAGTAACTCACTACTAAACTACAGTAAACATTTAGATTGAAAACAGTTATAATATCAAATAAAAAAATCTTCTAAATACTTTATATTTAGGGTTACTTTTTTGGTTTTTCGTATTATTAATATTCATAATTAAGAAGTCTTATATTGTACGCGTACGCCAAGAAAAGCAGTTTGTCTACGCTTTCGCCACGTAAATTATTGCGACGTTCCAAGTATACTTGGCCAGCAGCACTGAACAGTAGCTCACTCGGGATACTGGTAGGTGGAGCTGAAAGGTACTTTAAAACTGCACTTCTCAATATAGGATATTGACTGCTGCCCAATAACTGTATATCAGCATTGCGTTGTAATAATGGCTCCGACAGGTAAGACTGAGTCTTGCGTCGGGCGATAACGCACTAAGTTGTGTACTTCCGAAATCAGTTTTGGTTTCGGCAAAACTTTCGGCCATATTTGGCCGAAACCGAACTTTCAGTCGGATACTAATATATATATATATATATATATATATATATATATATATATATATATATATATATATATATATATATATATTATATATATATATATATCATATAAATCTATGAAGTCTTAGGTAATGTTTAAAAAAGAACTTAAAAAATATTTCGTAAGCCATGAATAAAACTTGTAAACCAAAATACTTATAATTAATATTACGTATAAAATAACTATAAAAATAAATATTATGTAACATAAAGGACAGTGTATACGAATTATAAAACTCGCTTTCCGTTAAGCTAATATCACCACAAGCTAAACTCGCCTTTGTAAACATGCAACAAAAAAGGAAAACAAAATACCCACTTTTATGTAGCTTGCAATTAGTGTAACCTATCTTTATTGTGATGATCTGTTCGCGTACATTTACACTTATTATTACAATATGATTTAGATAATAATAAGATATTAGGATATGTTAATACCTAATTAAAATAGTTGTTGCGCTTTTATAAATGTTATTTTCAAGTTTCTCTGTAAGTGAATTTGTAATTCTTAGGAGAAATAAATTTCATACACCTTTATGTTGATAATTTTAATTTAAACATTATGAAATTTCAAATTTTAATACTAAAATTCTAAATTATAAGTTTTCACTTCTATCGACAGTCCCAATTACTGCTAATTTTTTCTGTATAACGTTTATCCTAGTAAGTTTGTCAACATGACTGGCTCAGAGGCTACGTAAGTGCACTTTTTCTTTTATTACTGTGAAACATTAAACAGGCTAAAGACATACTTTATAGTAAGTTTGTCGTCGCCTATGGATGTTTACGTCATCAAAGACACCGCTAACTCACTGCCATATATATAGTGGAACTGGAACCTGGATTTATGACGGAACATCACAAGTCTATTATAGCGACGTATTTGGAGACCAGGGGTGGTTACACTTAGTCAGAGTGTTCTGTAGCCTTTTAGAACAGATCGACCCCGGCCGCAGGGATCAGTATTCTTACCCCACCCCCCTGCACGGAGAAGTATTTTAGCTTTACTTCTGTCCTCTCATGTTTTCTGTGACACGTATTTCACTGCAAATATAATTATAAGAGGTTCTTCTTTATTACTTTTTCAACGGAAGTTCCGGAAAACGGGAACGCAAAAGGAAATTGGCGATAACAAAAAATGAGACAAAACTGGAAAAATATTCTGTTGTTATTTTATTAAATACGTCTTTTCATTCATTGTTTCAGTCATTTATAAATAATTTGCTGATAGTAAAAGTTATTTTATTCTTAAAAGTTAATTTGACTTAAGTACCAACGGCAAATTTTTGAGTTTGACCTTACAAATAGTTGTGTGCTCTGTAAATAGTTTGTTTTGGTCTGGATTTGTATTGTTTTCAAATATTTGTAGTTAATGTTAATCGCCTTATAATTTTAATAATAAAGGATAGCAAATCAATATACAATATTAGAAAAAAGAAAATATTTTAATTTTGCTTCACGATCAACCTATGGAAAAAACTATTATGCTTGAAGGTGCTCAATTATACAATAAACTACAACATGTTACAGCAATTGTTAACTAACAACTTAATCCTCCTCCTCCTCGAGTCGTAGTCCTCATGTCTGAGGGTCGTGACCAAACAACTTAATACTAACACCATAATAGTCTACTCAACTGATTGTAAAAACCAGTCACACATTATGTAACATATCCTAACGAATATTATAAATGCGAAAGTAAGTTAGTTTGTTTGTTACGCTTTCAGGCCTAAACCGCTGAACCAATTTTGATTAATTTCGGCATAGTCATAGATTGGACCTTTGAAAAGGATGTAGATTACTTTTTTTAAATTCATATGACAGAACAACGTTTGCAGGGTCAACTAGTGTTTCATAGTTAGTCAATTTAATGAGTGAGTACTTAGAAATCGCTTTGCCCTCAATCAATTATTGCTTTAAATCCCTTTTAAATTACCCACGGGTATATCTGCTTATTATTATGACGTTTAGGATTTGCGCCACAAAATACATAGTAACAGAGCGACACATGTTTTGTTCCTATTGTATATTCTTATGTGAATCTTGATTGAATTGTAAAGTTCATGTAAGAAATAAAGTTTTTGAAGTTATACCTCTTTTGCCGCGTTTTGAAAAAAATATGAAAGATTTTTACGAAGGGACATGATGAAGCTGGGTGATAACTGTCACTCAAGTTTCCATAAAAACTAGTAACTATGTTCATAAATTCACAGCACGTGCTTTGTTCTTACGAATGTCTGCCATTTTGTATCAAATGATACGAAACGATTTAAAATGTTTTTCGGTATGTATTCTTTTTAATTGTTTACATTATAAATTGTTATTTTATTAATTTATCATTCCTTTTACAAACCAAGAGTTGTGGAACACGGGATGAAATCTTCAGCTATTCTTACGTGCGTACATACATGCACACAAGTATTTTATTCACTCAAAAGTGTGATTTTTTGGTGTGTATTATTTCTTAATGTTACGTTTCATTTCCAAAACATCATACTGTAACAGCTTTAAGTCTCAAATTTCAACAACTTCCTACCACGGGAATTCCTCAGATGGACCATCATTAACAATTCAATCCGAGTACAGCCACGGTAAATAAATTATAGTATCGAAAACAAGAGAACTCAATAAGCCCCGATTTCGAGTCTCCATAGGCCATTCAGAAATCCCGTGAAATAACCCCCTACAGGGAAAATCTACTAACAAAACCCTTAGTTGTCTATTTGTAGGGTGACAACGTATACTAAAACGTAATTTTCCCCAATAACTATATTATATCAATAGCAGTGAAACGTGTTCAAAATGTGACTGCAATGACCATAATCCTAAAATGCTTTTATTGTTCCATATATTACACAAGCAGAAGCTGCATGTCACGGAGATGAATATGCTGCGGTGGATGTATGAACTGACGTGGAAGGACCACGTTAGAAACTCCAGCATTCACGGCGGCCTTGACATTGCAGACCCATGACATTGCGGATAAATTGGAGGAAAGTCACCTTCGCTGGTATGGCCACGTTTTGCTACCGTCTCCTGTCGTGGGGAACAGATGAGTAGTAGATCCAAAAAGTGCTGGCTTGACGTCGTAAATGTTGATATGCGTGCCAATGGACCCACTGCCCAGGAATGCTGAAGACTGTTGGTGATGATGACCTGTATTATCCCGTACTGGATTGATTCTTGTAATTAAGTACAAGAAGACTAAGAATAATATATGCAATAATACAATAATTACTAGTTTTACTTATCATATACTATTTTTACCTATATATTATCATTTTGTACTTATAACAACAGTATGTAAATTTGTGTCTTGTGTTGCGTAATGATTATCACTTATATATTACGAATTGGAAGATCTATCCCCAACATGTACTGAACAATATGGTTTTTGAAGTTTTTGGAGTACTTCTTTTGGCGTGTTAGAAAAAAATGATGAGTCACAAATAACCGACACCCTGAAGTTAGATAGTCAACATTTTTAAAATAAAATATCTCCGTAATCCAAAATGAACTGTAATATACATTTAAATAAAGTGTAAATTGCAATTTAAAAGATTTCAATTTTTCGTTGCCTAGCAACGGAGACGGCAGCCATATTAGTTCAATAAATTAAACAAAATATTGAAGTAAATTTATATAATATAGATAGATAGATTATTCTTTATTGTCCACCAAATATTATTGTATATATGCAAAGTAACTTCATATTAAACTTATAACTAGTGCACAATAGGCGGCCTTATCGCTAAGAAGAAGAAGAAGTGATTTCTTCCAGACAATCATAAGGTCGGAATACAATCAAAAAACGTTTTGGTATAGGTGGAGCGCTAAAAGTAATATGAAATATAATAATATATTACAAATAAGATATAATAATAACATAAACAATATAACATAAAATATAACATAAAAGCAAATAGCGTAAGTAAAATAAAATATAACACAAATGAATTAGCTGGAGGGCAACTAACGACCTCCGGCCGCCGTAAAAAGCGGCCGCGGGCGGACCCTCGGGGGAGGACCCGCCGCCCGCACTATTGCCGCTAGGGTGAGGGCTGCGTGCTGTTCCGTGGCCCCCCTCAACTCCTAGAGTTATTACAGGAGAGCGCCGGGGGGACGAAAGCCTGACCCCCTGGCGCCAACCCTTAGGCGTAGGCGATAGGAGAACAGCGGGGGTTTTTAGTGGGTAGTCGGAAAAATCCCGGAGTCCCACATATCTCTCGGTCCCCCCGGGCTGGGGGAACCCGTCAAGACAGGTTTTTCCCCGAGACCAAAAAAAACGGATGAACATAACACATATTATTACGTGACGATACTGAAGTTAATTTTTTTTTAAGAAAGATTATTTTTAATTTAGAACTGAATATAGAACATTAGATATTTTGCATTATGTGTGATATTTTTACTGTTCTAATACCCATTACGATTATACTCGTATACTGTTTTATCATAAAAATGTCCTATGTTAAGTCAAAAATCATAGACACTGAACTATAAGTAACAAATATATCACCCACCTTTCTTTGTTTTTCGGGGAAACTGGGCCGTTGCCTTGAGTTATTGTCCTTCGCTTCACCCCCCTCTCCCCGGCGTCATTTGTCATGCCTGCAGTTATAGACGACTTGCTATTGATTATTATGTCCAGGGGATTGTATTTAGATGTTAGTTAACATATCTAGTATGTCTGCAGTAATTTAGTTAATTTACTTCATGCAGGGGCAGTGATCCTTGCGGCCGATGACGGCTAAACAACCTGTCTGGACGGCAACCACCCCTGGTTACATGCCGCTATAACAAACCTGCGTTGTATTTCAGCATGATTCAGGTTACACTACTCGGACTGCAGCGTGTTAGCCGATGCCTTTAGCGTCATAAACAGCTATGACGACGGTAAGTGCTACTATTAAGTAGACTATCAATCAACATTTTCATCAACTAGGCTATCAACAGTTTCATAGCAATAAAAAAAAGTGCGTGCGTGCAAAGTACACACATGTCAGAAGTGAAACTTCTTTGGCAAACAAATTTTTAAATGTTCTAATAAATTTAGAAAAGAGAATTTATGAAATATTATTTTATATCCTATTAAACAAAACTCGACTGTATTTTACTGCAACAAAGTCGCAATTCGAATAGATATGTATAAGTAATACAATCATTTAAAAATTACATTATAGAATAAGCCTTAAGCCTTTATTATTATGGTCAGTATTACTGGAGCAAAAAAAAAACGTTTCACATCTTCGTGACGCTAATATTGCGATTCATCCGTACAAATTTTACCCTCATACGCGTAAAGAAGTTGCACTTTAAAAACTTACCGATCAGGTGACCGCTACCCAGAAGTCCTGCGTACCATTTTCTTCTGATGCAGCCCGAATGAACACTTATGAGCAAAAAATTGAATATTATAAGGAAGTTTTTAGAAGTTCTACAGAACGGTCCCACTACTTGTATAAGAATGATTGGTGAGTTACATATAACAATGATCTCGGTATTTAAGTTTCCTTAAGATGTATTGGTGATGATTTATCCGTGCAGGGGCGGAGAAAGAACACTAACCTTTGCGGCCGGGGTCAGCCTCTCGTAAAAGGCGACAAAACAACCCACCCTAGCTACGTGGTAGGGCCTCAACCCCGTCTGGATGGCGACCACCTTTGGTCTTAAGTATGCCGCCATAATAATCTTGTGTTGTGTTCCGGCATTAGTAACTCAAGTTTCTGTACCCTTATGGGACAGCAGCGTGTTCACGATGCCACTGGCGTTGCAAACACCCATATGCAGCGGTAACTGGTACATTCTAAGCGGGCCGTCGGCCTGTCTGCTGTCCTACAGCATTAAAAAAATTAAAATATGTTTTCCTTAACCGTTGGTACGTGCACTTATGTTAAACAAGAAAAACATAGATATATGCATATTAAACAAGAAAAACTGCCTAAGTGATGCAAACCCTTATGAGATTCAAACCCATGACATCTAAGTTATTTTCTGAGTCTGGTGCCACTTGGTTACCACGTTGTTAGTGAATGTAGATATTTAGCTAGTACTTAGTTGCAAGCGACGATATGGCTTCGCTCAACTTTGTTGGGAAAGCAGAAAAAATAAGCCAAGTAATAGTTACGCAAAGAAATAATTACCCAATAAAGATTTCTGATAGTATATCGTAACAGGGAAAAGCTATTATCTGGTGGGGAGTGCGGGGAAGGGGATACAAGTGTCAGTGACACGGAATAGTTTTTGACAAAGGCACGTATTAACGAGAAAATCGGACGATGTTTCCTATGTTACGAGTTTTCTTTTTCGTATAAAACCGGTTTTTCGCAAGTAATAATGACTTTTGGCTTCTTTCTTTAAGGATTTTAAGCGATTGGCTTGTGGACATGTAGGCCAGTAGTTTATTTTCGTATTCATTTTTTTCAACAATTATTTTTTCCACAGAAAACTATTAGGCTATGTTTTTTCAAAAAAACTTTTTTTGCGAGCCTCCCAGACTAAAGGCGAGATTCAATAACCCACAAAAAACCTTGCTATTCTCCTATCGCCCAGTTTTTGTTTGAAAGGATAGATAGCTCGTCTAATACCATGGCCCAGAAATATTTTTTCTTCAATGGAGATCTAATAGATAAACTCCGTAGGAACTCGACACAAGTATGTGGAATTCTCTACAACCACGTATCTGGGCAACCTTAATATAGGTGATCGTAGCGTTATACCCACTAAAAACCCCGATTGACTACGAATGATCGAACCTATTGAATGAGAAGCACCCAGTCGGGGAAAGCCGTCTCATAATTAAGATCTGATCCCAACAATCCCCACCGTACAGTATTTTTTTTTATTATATAGATAGGGTGTCGGCCCACTTCAAAATAACAAGGTACTGATACCTGGGTTACTAATACCGGGACACAACATAAGGCTATTTTATAGTGGCATACTCAAAGACCAAGGGTGGTTTAACCAACCCAGGCAGGCCTGGGGCCCTACCACGTAATTTAGGTCGCTTTGTCGCTTACGACAGGCCAACCACGGCAGTAGTTAGTAGCCTTACTCCGTCCTTGCACGGAGAGGAAGTTATTTTGGGAGGGTTTAAAATATTTATCATTTACTTCCTTCGCTATATTTGATACTTTTGATGCCACTAATACGAGTACTTCTGACTTCTCGTTAGTTGGGCCTCTGATTTTATAGCCCATTTGCGTACAATGTTATCGCGTGAATTATAGCCAATCACGGATTTTGTTATCAATTCAGTACCAAAGTACATCGTAATTGTTTTACTGCCAATTTAGTAGTAAACAAATCACTTATCTTTCTATAATATTTTGAATCCTCCCTGCAACAATTGATTGTAATGTTTTATTCTATGGTATCTATACAAATAAATAAAATTGGAGTGTCTGTTTGTAATATTAAAATAACCACTTTTTACTAAGTGCATTCGGACGTATACACGGTACATATACCAAAACAACATTATTTACAATTTTTGTCTGTCTGTCTGTTTGTTCCGGCTAATCTCTAAAATTGCTGCACCGATTTTGACGGGACTCACTGGCAGATAGTTTAGGAAATTTTATATCCAATTTAAGTTGACCTCAGATTTATTTCATCAGTCATATGAAATAGGGTTCAGCTTAGGCTGGACCTGTAGGTTTTATTTCTAATTTATGTTGACCTCACATATCCAAAAATGCTGCCCAAAGTCACTATTCCACGTGGACGGAGTCGCGGGCACAGCTAGTTAATTTATAAATAAGTAATTTTTGTTGAAAAATCTGAATCTACTCGACGATTCGGTTGTATCTGGCATTCACTGTCGAAATATCCTCGTAAAGTTTCATCATACAATTTGGAAACTAGCTACAGATTAATTATCAACAAGTACTTGAACAATGTCTGAGAACAGAATGCAGTGAAGCTATGTTAGCCGTAATGGCCACTCATACTTTACGACCAATCGTTGTTTTGTTAAGATACTTAATTATCGCTTTATTACGTAACTGCTATTAATTAAACTTTAATTTGAAATTATATTGTTTGTTGTTCTTTCGACAGTAAGATACACTTTTGATTCGCATCACAGGGTTATTATATATATATATATATATATATATATATATATATATATATATATATATATATATATATATATATATATATATATATATATATATATATATATATATATATATATATATATATATATATAATTTATTTGATAAATATATATCAATCAAAATAAATATATCAAATTACACAGCACCATCTAGCAAGTAATAGAGTGCTTGCGTTATGGATACTACACAACTCATATACTACTTATATACCTATCGTTTGTAAATAAACGTATGTATATTATATAAACACTGACTCTCAAAAGGAGTTGTGACGTACGTTAACCATTCCACAACGAAGATCTTCGGAATAAATGTTACTAAGGTACTACTGCTTCAAATACGAGTTTACTTCACGGCACTTCTTGACATGCAGTACGTTCATCGCTTCATACATGGCTTAAGATATCGTTAGCGGCGTTCTTTTACATTCATCTGTCTCTCCTCTTTTTGCACTCTACTAAGCATATTAGTCTATTCTCATCCAAGAATAACGGGATAGTTATCCGCTGAAACATCGTGACCAGGTGCCGCATCTATTAATAAAAGTCCTCGAAAAGGGATAATAATAATAATCTTTAATAAATAAATATATTAACAAAATTCACACAGCGCCATCTAATGCCAAAATAAGTAGCATAGCATTTGTGTTACGGGTAGGCAACTGATAAATTACATATATAATTTCTTTTGTAAATAAATACATAAACATCCAGATGCGAGACGGGAATCGAATCCATGACCTCCGCAAGCACTGCGCGTTAGCCGCTACACCATGGAGGTCGTCGATAACCGCCATCTTATACACACCACCCAAAAGTCCTATTGTTATTTTTTTCTGTGGGTCTGCAGATACACTGATGGCCCATTGAGTAATAAGCAGCTAACGTCGCCTATATGTAATTTACCACTGGAAACTACAATGCCCAAACACACCACAAGAATATCATGGCGGTATAAAATTTATTAACAATAACATTTATTAACAATTATTTTAACAATAACATACATAACTAACTACATACATACACACACTTTGTAAGTATTGATTCATCATCGTAAGCCTATTGAAGTCCACTGGCATATCACAGAACGCTATCTCCGTCTCGTTGCATCCATCCAAGTATTGATTACTTAAGACTAATACTGGCTTAAATATAAGGCTTCAAAATACGGCTAAAAAATAGATGTTCAACCTGACTTACATAACTATTTGTTTTTATTAACCACTTTACTTGCCACCCCTGCACGACCTCCAGACGAGCTTAAAGCCGTACCGCCTATAAGTGTTGTTTAATTTCTTGTGATTGATGAATAATTGTATAATTGTTTGTTCTAAATTATATTTTCTCCCAAGTAACTTTTAGTTCCTTTCGCAAGAAACAATATTGTAAATTCAATTTAAACTATTTATTACTTCTTCGTAACGCTGGAGCAAAATTACTTTAAGACATGTAATAACTATTAGTTAGTGTTCATTAGGGCGATTGCATCGCATACTTACGTGCCCGTTGAGCGTTTAATATTAGCTAATCTAGAAATTGTTCCTTGTAAAAGCGCAATGGATTGTAAATTGCCTTGATTTACTCTTTAATGATCTTCAACATGAAACGTGGCGTTGGAAAACGTCGTTGAGTTTTAGATTTAAGTTTAACATGTTTAAGATTTTATTACTTTTTAAAAACTACACTTTATTTAAACAGGATACAAGGCAGTTTTATAGACCAATGGGATGTAAGTAGAAATTATACTGTAGATTTGTTGGTCGGATCAGATCAACTAGGCTGGAAAATCTTTGGCTCTCGAGATATTACACCCAGGTTGGGAAAGTGCTATTACAAGCTGTTTGGAGTGCGATTAACACTATCGAAAGAAAGGAGCCTGGGATAGAATTTTCAAGGGCATCCATTACGCATCATCACAAAAGCAAGGCACGTGTATTATAGATCATTATATAGATCATTATATAGATGTATTATAGAAAAAAATAAGAGATAGTAAAATATAACTCAAACAAATTTTTAATAAATCTTCTCTCCATTCATTTCAGATTTTTTTATTGCTGTAGGACAGCAGACAGGCTGACGGCCAGCTTAGAATTTAGCAGTTACCACCGCCTATGGATGTTTGCAACGCCAGTGGCATCTCCAACTCGCTACTGTCCCATAAGGGTACAGGAACTTGGGTCACTAATGCCGGAACACAACACAAAGTTATCATGGCGGCATACTTAAGACCAAAGGTAGTCACCATCCAGACGGGCTTGTGGCCTTACCACGTAGCTAAGGTGGGTTGTTTTGTCGCCTTTTATGACAGGCAGACCCCGGTCGCAGAGGTCAGTATTCTTTCTCCGCCCTTGCATGGATAGGAATACTTTTAATTCAGACAAATACTCAAAAGGATTATCGTTTGTTAGTTATAAATTGTATGATGTCCTCAGTCGTAGCTGTCTACAATAATTCTTATGATTTTATGATATATTATGATTGTTTCTTTTAGAACTTTTTCATAAAATTGTGTGGCGAGCAACATAGAATTATCCATGTACCTTTAATTATTTAGAATATGATGATAGTGGTTACATACATAATAGATACGTACCAAAGTTCAAAGTGAAACCAATTTTCATATCAGTAGATTGTAATAAACGTGTTCGGATGGGCTGGTCGCTTGGTAATTATTACGGCGCCAGATGGCTACCAATCGCCCATCATTGGCCTACTGAATATTGCTCTTGCGCAAGTATATTCATATCGTATAGAGCTGATATAACCGCACAGCAAAAATAACAAAAATTATTACATAAACATTTTAGGTGAATATTATAAAATAATAGAATACTTAATAGAAAGTCAAGAAGCTACCGTTTCAAAATACTGACTAAAGAAAACAGTGAAACAAACTCTCCTGAATTTTTTTCGTGTTTTTATCTCCTTCTTTTATTTTGTGTGTGTGTGTGTGTGTGTGTTTTTTTTCAGTATTGCTTATATTTACAAAAAAAAATGTATTGGAAAGTTATTATTGGAGGAGTTAATAAGTTGTATATTGAAAATTTAACATAAAAACAAGAAATTATTCGCAGTTTATGCGGTCAATAAATAATATTTAATACACATTAATAACACAGCAGCGTCTGTATGAGAAAGGAGTTACAAATACGCTGGTACAATCTATGTACTCTTTATTGTTCTACAATTTATAATTATTTACATTCTTGGAAATATAAAAAATATGCTAAAAAAATCCAAATATGGTCCAAATGTATAGAACGAAATTTAACTTTGTATCATCATTGTGCAAGTTTATATGGATTAGATACATCCAAAGCTTACAGGTTATAAATTCATTGCAAGTGAAATGTAGACATTGCCCTCTCGATAATTCTATCTGTTCTTGGCCAAAAATGCACGAGAAAAGTTAAATGACGCTAAATTCAGTTTTTAGACAGCGACTAACCCTAACTCAAAAGGAAGAGTTCGAACTTTCTCTCTGTAAAGCAAGTGTTTATGTTATACAATATCATTAGGATTCCAATGAAAAGAGAAAGAATGGGAAGAGCCTAAAAAATTAAAAGTCTATCTAGCAACATAGACAAAATGGAAGCAAGACCGACTGGTTAACCCAATTCTAATAGGTTGGGTAAATTTAAATATTGAGACAAAAAAATCCAATTTTCTTTAATCACTACAAACTTCAACGTTAGTACGTAAATTTCGTAGTTTGTGTCTTAAAGTTCAGCTAAGTATAAAAGATGTTAATAACTTGGCAAGAAAATGTCAAAAACTTTCATGCGGTTTCATTTTAGTTCATGACAGGGCTTAAAACTCCTATATCTGTTTTCAACCCTCATTATATATATATTTAGTTATATAGACATCTACATGTCTATATACCTAAATATTATCTAGCTATTATCATCATCTTAGTGGTAAATCCTAGTTGCAATCCAAACTTCCGCTTCGGCGCTTATTCTCCTTCACATTACACGATATTAGACATTTTTTATTGCTGTATGACAGCAGACAGGCTGACGGCCCGGTTAGAATTTAGCAGTTACCGTCGCCTATGGGTGTTTGCAACGCCAGTGGGTTCGCGAATACGCTACTATCCCATAAGGGTACAGGAATTGGGATCACTAATGCCGGAACACAACACCAAGTTGTGGTGGCATACTTAAGACCAAAGGTGATCGCCATTCAGACGGGATTGGGGCCACGTAGCTAGGGTGGGTTGATTTATGACAGGCTTTTATGACAGGCTGACCCCGGCCGCAGAGGTCTGTAACATATTCTTTCTCCGCCCCTGCACGAATAAAATTTGAATTTAAGCAGGCTAATCTTTTAAAGAGATTTTTAATCTGTAGTAAACGGTTATTAAGTAGGAAATAACTGTTGACTAAATAGATCTACACAAACCAACCATTAATTATCCACTCAAAACTGAACATCTCAAGACATAACAATAATGAATAGTACACACGCGCGTGACCTTACATGACATAAGCCCCGTTACGCATTAGTTAGTATGATTGATGACACCTTACATGTGTAAATGGCTTTATTAAAATTTCAGTACATTACTGCCGAATAGAGGGCAACGACTAGAAGAGATTTTTATAAGCAAGAATTTATACAGAGTTATTGGAACCACTTATATTTTATTAGTTATTATTGAAATTTGTTCTGTTTTCATTGTAAAGTATAAAACCTAACCTAACCTTACAACTACAAGATGTAAAGTTGCAAAGAATTCGTAAAATCCTAGATAGTGCAGAATACTCTGATGTTAAGAAGAAAAATGTTCCTAAAAATAATAAAATATTCCGTAAAATACCCCTACTTACAACAGCTTAAGTGGGTAGTGTCGAAAACAGCTCGATTCCAATTATGTAAACTCAATCATGACGACATAGGTCGCTTTAGTGTTGACAAGACTTTTGACAAAATTAGCAAAGACTTTTGGTTCCCAAAAATGACAAAGTTCGAAATATGTAAGATCTTGTTTAGAATGCGCATATAGTAAAGAACCAGCTGGATCCAAAGAAGGACTCTTGCATCCTATCCACGAAGTAGATACGTCGTTTGATACTGTACATATTTATCACTAGCCGTGCCCGCGACTCCGCCCGCGTGGAATAGTGACTGGGCAGAATTTTTTGGATATATCTTATGGTTTATTTTGGATTACAAACCTCATAAACCCTAAAATATAAATGAAATATGCAAACAATCAGTATTATCGAATGCAACTGTTACGCCATGCGCTTCCGGAATACGTACGCTCTAACCTACAAAGTCCAGCCTTAGCTAAACCCTATTTCATATGATTGATGACATAAATCGGAGGTTAACTTAAATTGGAAATTCAACCTACCATGTCCAGCCTAAGCTGAACCCTATTTCATATGATTGATGATAAAAAAAAATCTGAGGTCAACTTAAATTGGATAGTAATTTCCGAAACTTATAATTTTTAACAAAAACAATTTTTTTTTTCTGAAATAAAAATAGCCTAAGTTACTCCTTGATACATCAGCTATCTGCCAGTGAAAGTCGCGTCAAAATCGGTGCAGCCATTTCAGAGATTAGCCGGAACAAACAGACAGACAGACAGAGAAAAATTGTAAAAAAAAATTGTTCTGGTATATGTACCGTGTATACTTACATCCGAATGCACTTAGTAAAAAGCGGTTATTTTAATATTACAAACAGAACCTCCAATTTTATTTATTTGTATAGATTTAGGCCCGTTTGTCAAAAGACTTGCCGGCAATACTTATCTTCTAGTTTTAATAGATGGCTTCACTAAATTCTGTATATTGACTCCATTGCAATATCTCAAGTCTCAACCAACTATTAGGACATTGGAAAATACATCAATCAAGGTACGTTTTTCACATCACAAGAATTTAAAAATTTCTGCAAGGCATCAAAAAAAAAATCACATTGTAAATGCTGCAGCATCTCCTCAATCTAGTGGTCAAGTGGAGAGATACAATAGAACAGTGCTAAATTTATTAACTGCATATACCGACAAACTCAGGGAGAAAAATTGAGATAAGGCTTTAGGAAAATTGCAATAGGGATTAAATAACACAATTAATAAAGGAATAGTTAAAACACCGTCAGAGGCCCTTTTCGCTATCCCAATGGTCAGGAAGTGTGATAATATTTTTAGTTCTATTCTTAAGGAGACTAGACAAGTAGGTGATTTTGATGATATGAGACAAGAGATAAATGTACATTTAGAAAAAGATCAACAAGCGCAATAAATGAGGTATGATAAGGGGAAAATTAAAGCTAGGTGTTACAAAATAGGGGATCTAGTAAAAATTTTGAAGCCTGTTTCAAATAATAGGTATGTATGATAATGTAATGATGGTAATAATAAATAGGTAGTAGGATATTAGCAAAAGTGTTACTGTAACGTGTGGGTGGCGGATCGTATTAAACCTTGGATATCCATCGCCAACGATGACAAAAGTGATGACAATAGTAGTTGTAGTAGTGAAATCGAATCAAATTAAAGATATGTAAACGGTTATACTAGATGATAATGTTTTATTATGGTTTTAAATTAATTAAGATATAGAAAAAGATAATAACATATTTGAATGATTAGTAATAGTAAGCATACGTTTAATTATAATATTGTATGACCATGATATGATAATGTTAAATGATATTTTTGAATGATTAGCGATAGTTTAATCATAAAATGGTAACAAAGAATAATTAGGGCTGTGAAATAGCTGATTGTGAAAACTACTATTATATCCGCCTAGTTGAAAATATTAGTACCGTGTTGATATATCCACGAGTATTTTCGACATAACGGTGTTGGGGCTTTGAAATAGATGGTTGTGATAGCTATTATTATATCCGCCTAGTTGAAAATATTAGTGCCGTGTTGACATGTGTTATCTACGGGTATTTTCAACATCAAATTAAGAATAATTAATTAAAAACTTATTACGAATTGATGACTCAATGACTTGAAAGAATTTTTCGTTTAATTTGTTAAAATGATTGTTGTAACATATTAATATCAAGGAGTATACTCCTTGATATTAATATGTTACAATTACATCCATATTACTATGATTATATACATTATATATATAATCATAGTAATATGGATTCAATAATGGCAAAATATGATTTAAAAATACATAGAAAATCTCTTTCAAGGATTTAAGTATAGAAATTCTTTAGACGATCTGAATCATATCTGTCATTTTTAAGTTTGAGGACAAACTTAGGGTCAAGAACAGCCGAATGTTAGATTTAAAGTTTAAATTACCTTTCTGGGTATTGGCATTTCTTAAATTTGTAATTATAATGTTATTTTTAAATAACCTAAAGGTTGGGTTCCATAAGTAACCGAAAATTTGTGAATGTTTAAAAACGCAATAACCAAAATTAATACAAAATATAGAAAATAATATAATAATTAATGCCCAAATAATTTTACGTTCACATTTTTAATTTCCTATCATAATATCATAATTTTGGTATAAATTAACTAGCGGAATTGAATACGTTTCTGTTATAAATATTTTGGTAGATATTTAGGTTATTGGCAAATAATGGCAGGAGAGGAGACACCTGTCGACGGGATAGGGAACTAGCAACAGAATAATATAAAACACGATGGAAGACTAAAAAATGCATAGTGTAAGAATAAAATAATGAAAGTGGACGAAGCGAAACAAGTATGTAAGGATCGTAGCAAGTGGAAAGAAGTGGTCTCTTCCTACCCCTACGGGAAAGAGGCGTGATTATATGTATGTAAGAAAATAATTGTGAAGTGAAATTGAAGTATATTTGTGGTGATTAACGTTTACGTTAGTTTTATTTCCTAACTTTTATACATAGGGGTACGGGAAACTAGGTCAATAATGCCGGAACACAACACAAGGTTATTATGTCTGCATACTTTACACCAAGATTCTTTAGACGATCTGTATCATGTCTGTGTTTTTTTTAGTTTGAGGACAAACTTAGGGTCAGAAATGGCTGAATGTTAGATTTGATGTAAATATTATCATTATGGTATTGGCATTTCTTAAATTTATAATGTCATTTTTAATTAACCTAAAGGCGGGTTTCCTTAACATAAGTAACCGGAAGTTTGTAAATGTTTAAAAACGCAATAACCAAAATGTTACGTCTGGTTCCTAGCTGACGTCACAGACAAGTTCAATATTGCGGTGGGCTTACACCAAGGATCAGCTCTTAGCCCTTATCTGTTCCTCCTGGTGGTAGATGCAGTAACATCATAAATACAGGAGGAGGTACCTTGGTGTATGCTCTTTGCCAATGACATTGTGCTGGTTGGAGAAAATGCTCACAAGGTTCAGAGCAGATTGGCTAAATGGAAGGAAAGATTGGAGTGCTGGGTTGGAGATAAGTAGAACCAAAACCGAACATCTATTTTGCGACTTTGGTGGAAATTCCGCCTTCACCCCGATTACCTTAGAAGGCATGTATTTTTTTGTCTTGGGGAAAAACCCTCTCTTGACGGGTTCCCCCGGACCGGGAGGGGGGGGGGGCGAAGGATATGTGGGACTTCGGAAAAGATGCTGGGCCACCCGACTACCCACTAAAAACCCCCACTGTTCTCCTATCGCCTACGCCCAGGCCTACGGATATGTGGCTTGCCGATCTCGTGGCCCGGGCCGCCGCCGGCCCGCCCTTTGTTTCAAGGCGGGCCTCTTCTAAAGTATAGGCGCCAGGGGGTCAGGGTTTCATCCCTCCGGCGCTCTCCTGTATTGACTCTAGGAGTTGAGGGGGCCGCGGAACAACACGCAGCCCTCTCCCTCGCGGCATTAGTGTGGGCGGTGGATCCTCCCCCGAGGGGCCGTTCCGGCCGCTTTCTACAGCGGCCGGAGGTCGTTGCTTTCCCTCCGCCACCGACAACGTGGCCTGTGTTGGCGGGAGGGGAGTGTGGTGGTCGACTCCCGCTCCTCGCCTCTTTATCGGACATGACTGCCTCGCAAAAGGAACGTGACGGCCGTCGATCCAGGATCGCCCCCGACCATGGATAGAACCAGGGCCGGGAGCGACAGGTCCGCGCCGATTTGGGCGCCGAGGGCGCGGCGCTCCTCGCGCCACGCAGGGTACACGGCGACAGTGTTGTCTACCGTGTCCTCCTCGTCGCCCACGTTTTTTGTTTGAAGGGGAGAGCGCGTTCGCAGTTCCCACTACCAAAAATTACGCGCCAGAGTCATCCACATTAAGGATAATCTCAGGGATCAACCCATCCGCAGTGCAATAGACAGGCCTCTCCCTGGGGGAACCGCTTTCTTGATCACAGTTTCCCCTACGCCAGGTATAGGAGGCATGTCTCTGCCAACTTTAACAACAACTTCTGGTACCTTGAATCATTAATCCAGAATGATGGTGAGATAGGCCGAGATGGAAAAAACAGAGTGAATGCAGGATGGATGAAATGGCGACAGGTCTTAGGAACAATTTGGGATCCACAAGTGCCCTTTAGACTTAAAGGTAAAATTTATAAGTCCGTTATAAGACCTGTCATATTGTATGGATCTAAGTGCTGGGCCATAAAGGGGAAAGATGAAAGGTTATTGCATGTAGCAGAGATGCGAATATTGAGATGGATAAGCGGAGTTACATAAATGGGTAAAATTGGAAATGAGTATATTAGGGGAAGTTTGAAAGTAGCGCCAGTGATTGAGAAACTGTTAGACTGGTATGGCCATATAATGCGAAGAGAGGAGCGTCGTGTAACAAGGAGGATGCTAGAAATGAGAGTGGATGTATACAAGAGCAGAGGTAGACCAAAGAAAAGTGGTATTGTGTAAAAGAGTTCAGCAGAATGTTATGGTTAAAAAAGGTGTGAATATCAGTTGACGGGTAACAGAGGAGAATGGAAGGGAGGACATGTTGTGCCGACCCCACATAGTTTGGGATAAGGGCAGGAAGAAGAAGACTTTACACCAAGGGTGGTTTCCATCCAGACAGACTTGGGGCCTTACCACGTAGCCAGGGTGGTTTTGTTGCCTTTTACGACAGGCCTACCCCACAGGGGTTAATATTCTTACTCCGTCTCTATACGGAGAATAAATACTTTTTCTATTGAGTACAAACTCCTTTTAGGTCATTTTATGTTTAGTTAGTTAAGATAGGTGCAGCGGCTGTGAGTGAGTATGCGGAACTGCAATTAGAGAATACAAAGCATGTATAATTATGTATTAGGATTTTTTCCAAAGATCTTGGAATTATTCTCTAATTGAATTTGGCATGACATTTACTGTAATGCGTTAAGGACAAGTTCTGGATAATATTCAGAATCATATCAAATTAATAAAATAAAAATACAAGTAAATTCGCGGAATTAATAAACCGGTATTTATTAAACATTTTGGTATGAATCTGTACTACCCTTCTGTATCGGAATTAAACTGTGTTGGGATCCGTCTTTTGTCCGCCACGCGACAATAACTGCAAACATCCAATCGCTTGTCAGATGTCAGTGACGAGCCGAATTGACTGGCGTATCTCAAATATATTGACAGATCAAAGAACATTTTTGTATAACATTTATTCGTTTCATTTGCTACCTTGTAGTTAACTAAATAGAGTTCAAAAATGTTAATTAATACTAATGTCTTCATTTTAAACACATTTTATTCCGCCTAAAGTTTCCATTCCTGGGTGTCACATGGCAATTCTAGATGTCTTTTCAAATCGTTACCTTTCCTTGAAACTTCCTTCTTTTGATTTTGGTAAATTTTTAAGTCAAACTATATTTGAATTTAACGGGGTCGACTGCCAGAGAAGATTTAGATTTCAACCGGTTGTAATTCTAGTCATTTAATTCCCATTTAGTATACTATTCTATCACTAAGCTAGGTAATAATATACTGTGTTCATAAAATTACATTTAAGACATTATTTACTAATTTAGAAGAACAAATGTCAAAAGGTTTGAAAATTCATTGGATATCATTTCATCATGTTAGCCAGGAAAAAAATAACAAACACGTTTTGGGTAAAATACTTTATTATTGATTATAAAGTATATTAACAGCATTAATTTCTATGTTAATAATTCAGAATTTACAAACATACGCACACGTATACAATAGCTAATCATTTTTTTATTTAAAGTTTTTATCCGTGCAGGGGCGGAGAAAGAATACTAACCTCTGCGGCCGGGGTCGGCCTGTCGTAAAAGCCGATAAAATAACCCTGGCTACTTGCTACATGGTAGGGCCTCAAGCCCGTCTGGATGGCGACCACCTTTGGTCCTAAGTATGCCGCCATAATAACCTTGTGTTGTGTTCCGGCATTAGTGACCCAAGTTCTTAGACCGTTATGGGACAGCAGTGTGTTCGCGATGCCACTGGCGTTGCAAACACCCATAAGCGACTGTCTGCTGTCCTACAGCGATATAATAAAAAATAAAAATAGTTATATTTGATACTTAAAATACATCATTGGCCTTGTTATATATTGTAATTTGTGTTACGCTGTTGGTTTTTTTTTTTGAAATAATAAAATTAAAAAGGATGGACTATTTTAATAGTTCGTAGATAGCAAAAGCAGCATTAGCAAATACGTTTTCATGTCCTTTCCTGGTTAATGAGGTCCAACAACAATCATACTAAACATCAACACGTATCTTTATCTTGTAGCTCTTTGCTAAAAAGAAATACGGGGCTTGGAGTATTAGAAACCTCAACCCTTGTGATAAGAGGTATAAAATTCTGTCGAAGAGCAGATATGTTGACAGCTCACATAATAGTAAGTAAGTAGTTACCGTCACCTATGGATATTTCCATTGACAGAGGCATCGTTAACATGTTGCCGGCCACAGGCACCAGATAGTGAGCATGAACGTTCAGCAAACTGAGTCAAACTAAATGATAACGTAGTTCGAACCAATTCGGGTAAACTGACTTCATAGTTATAAAAAGTTTTATTGCCCATTTCAAAACAAAATAACTTTCCTATGAGTATTCTATGAATCATCAATCCAATCCACTTTTAGTATAAATAGTAAGTCACCATGACGGTTTACTATACATTACGTCAGGTCACTGCAATACTTTTGATGTTTCACATTTGCTTGTAACAATAATAATATCACTTAAGAAATAATCTCTAAAAGCGGTGCGTTAGAATCTATTTTTGATTGAAAATTTAAATTAGAAACATAAAAGAGATTAGGTGAGTGAATAAACATTTAAGCGAGAGGGTTCTGTACAAATATAATTGTAAGAAATTTAGCCCAATATTTATAATAATTTTAGTGATTTAAAACGAATTTTATTACCACTGTGTTCACTATCTGGAAACTTTTAATACATTTTTGAAGTTCAACTTCTTTAGCACTGTTGTTTAATTTAAAAAGAGATAAACATATTTTATAAATATATTTAGCCTGCGAGAGAATGAGATAGAATATTAGTATACAGTTTTCTTTCGATGGTAACTTGGTAACACACACTTTTCTTAAACATTTCCTTGCAATAAGTGAAACATGTATAGAAGGGCTTTTTCGATCAGTGAGTACAAACTAAAACAAACTATTTACAGTCTTACAATACAAAACTTTACTTGTTCCATAAAATATAGTTCCTCATTTTACAGGTTACAGTAGCTTCATTCCATAACCAACTAGATCACCTTTCTACTAATTCTATATATCGTATTTTTCTTTCGTATTGCAAATATACGACACTAGTTAGCAGAAAATCCTGTACAGATATAATAAATAATAAAAGACCGATGAAATGACACGTTTTACTTCTTCACAGATAATATAATAGATCATCGACTAGCCGTTTGGTACATTACACTGCAGTTGCAATCATTCAGCTATAATCCATTTAGTGTCAAGAATTTCGCTCGCACGCACTTAATTTTCCTCTAGGGTAATATCTAATATTGAATCAACAATTTTGAAGTATAAAATCTGTGGATTTAACCAGGACAAAATGTATACAATACATATTATAATTATATTTTTATTACTATACTTTGGGAGATGTTAACTTCGAAATAATGTATAAAAAGAATTTAAAAACAACAATGACTAATCAAAATTAATATTTTATGATTGATCCCCAATCTCACGAAATATATATTTATTAAACAATATTTCTTATTCCACAGTGATTAAGACGACATTAGCATGTCCCAACTTCTAAGTTTGTCATTTTGATCTATGCTCGTGACAAAGAAACAGATTTGAAATATCCAAGACAAGTATTAAGTATTGTTTGAAACATTCATAAATTAATAGTGAAGAATGACATGATGAGGTGTTTCAGGCATTTCTGTTTTAATTGGTAACGTTTGTGGTGGCCATACATCAAGCTTACGGTGACAACACGAATCGACGTGTATTCGTTTTGATTGAATGCAAGAAATACATATATCGGTTTTGTAATGATTTAGTACGAAAAGCTTTGCATTTAATGCTTGCATTTATTAGAATAAGATATTATTGATGTTTAATCATCTGTCAGCCCTTATTCCACATTATGTAAGATCGGCATGTTCTCTTCTTCCACACTCCTCTGTCAGCCGCCATTTCAACATTCAGACCCTTTTCCGCCATATCACCTTTTTACCTGCTGGCGTGTCCTGGTAGGGCATTCATTTCATTCGCCGAAATTCAAACATTGTTTCCCAGGCTTTTATTAAATTGTACCCGGCCTTTAATCTGTAAAACACCCTGGTCTATTACTATTTTTGTTGCTTTCATGGTTTCCCTTTTCTATTATAGCAGTAGTAATACCAAGACATTTTTACCAAATTTAAAAAAAAAATTGGCAGTCATAGGGACTGCCGAAAATTTGAAATTTCATCATTACATAATCCATTCAATTTTACTTGTATATACACAGCACTAATGTTGCACAATACGTCACTTGTAAAGCTACAGATATATTGCTATTACGCATGTCGGTGACGCGAACTTGCAACATTTAACCCATCCAAAAAGCATCACACGCACAGTACGGTTAGGGATGTACGATGTGTTACACGTCTACTAATAGATATAAATATACAATTAACATTAGCATGTCGGTGAAACCGAACCCATAAGATATTCCCCTACCAAAAGATGCTCAACGCGGCTAAAGGAGTTTTCACTTCAAAAATCATTTCTTTGGCCTACCGATCCTTCTGTATTCATCCACTCTCATTACCGTTATTTTTACGTGGCATTCTCCCCTTTGCATTATGTGGCGATTTTTTTTTATTGCTGTAGGACAGCAGACAGGCTGACGGCCCGCTTAGAATTTAGCAGTTACCATCGCCTATGAATGTTTGCAACACCAGTGGCATCGCGAACACGCTGCTGTCCAATAAAGATACTGGAACTTAGGTCAGAAGGCGATACCGTGTCAGTCTATCACTTTTTAATTTTTCAACCGCTGGCCTTCTTTCTAATACTTCCACAACTCCCCTTGTAAATTTTATCCATCCATACATTTCTTCAATTTAACCAGACTGATTTTAGAAAAAATTATGTTAAATATTTCGAATCTTTAAGATACCATTATTGTTAAAGATCGCCATCATTATCATAACACTGTGTGAATTATTGTACTGCTAGTTGACCCGGCCAACGTTATTCTGCCATATGAATTTAAAAAAAAAAAACAGATTTTAATTACTATTTACTATATGTTTACCCCTATTTCACCACCTTCAAGTTTAATTTTTGCCCGAAAAGTAACCTTTGTATTTCTACAAGGTCCAATCTAAGACTATACCGAAATTCACCAAAATTGGTCCAGCGGTTTACGCGTTAAAGCGTAACAAACAAACAAACTCACTTTCACATTTATAATATTAGTTCGGATATTTATTTATTCTCCATACTATATTAAATGTTAGTTTCGATGGATATTTGCTACTTAATCATGCAGAACGGCTGAACGAAATTAGATGAAATAAGTTTACAGCAAGATTTAAGACTGGAATATGATATAGGCTATTTCTTTGTAAGACAGCTAGTCTTTCGGGTTGCAGCTAAGCTATTTTCCGAATATTTCATAGTAATTTTATTAGTTAGCAAAACAGTAATAAGAGTTAAAAAGCTATCGCCCCCGGGTGGGCTCGAACCACCAACCTTTCGGTTAACAGCCGAACGCGCTAGCCGATTGCGCCACGGAGGCATCTGCTGTATTAGTTGAAATAGTAATAAATGTATAACATATTGTAACATATATCATATTAAGTCATCAACAGTGTTAGTATTGCGGCAAAATGGGGACAAAATAAATTTCTGTATAACTAAACTTTGTAAGAAATACTTCTTTGGATGAGAAAAGAAATTTGTGATGAAAATTTAAGGAGGCTTATGTCTAGCAGTAAACAATGGAGGAAAAGCAGACGACGACTTCTTTGATAGATCACAGACGGTTATGGGGAAAACAAATTTAGTCACATCTACTATACAGTTCTTTACTAAAGAAAAACAAGTATGGATGCTAAGAATGTAAAAAAGTAAATACTGAGACTATTCATAAAACGCCATCTATTACCAAAGTAAGCAGCAGAGTGATTGTGTTATGTTTATTAGACAATTAATAATAATTGATACACAACTTATATATTTTTCTTTAGTAAATAAATGTATATTATACGTAAACGCCTGAGGGGAACTCAACGTCGCGTAGGTTGTCAATACTTACAAATATTATATTACGTATATAAATATTATATACGTATTGTGTTATTCACAAAATTACTATGAGCACAATTCGATTACAAACGCTTGTATTTATAAAAATGGTGGAGCTTTTAAAATTTAATCGCCTTGATATTTAAACTAATTAAAATTAGCAATAATTCGGTTAAAACATTTTTAATGAATACAGTTTTTTACAGAGTTTTCTAAGTTTAATATAAAATGAAAAATAGAACCTTGTTTCGGAAGTCCGCAAAGTTTGGTTTCAATTTTAAAGTTTGAAATTCGTAATTTATTAAATTAAAGGAGATAGCTGTGTTTGTGACGGCAGAGGGTTTATAAAGAATATTGTATTGTGCCTTTTGGAGTAAATTTGTTAATGCTAAGAATTTTCTAGAAGAAATAACTAGGTCTTGATACTTACCGTTAGTGTCCATAGACACATTTAAGCCGACTATTTTTTTTATTACTGTGGGACAGCAGACAGGCTGTCGGCTCACTAAATAATAAGCAGTGATCGCCGTCTATGGATATAGCCAGGGACACCACGCAAACAAACACGCTGCTGTCCCCATAGGGGATCCGGAACTTGGGTCACTAAGCCGGAACAAAACAAAATATTATTATGGTGACATACTTATAGACTAAAGATGGTTGTCATCTACCACCTACCACCTTTTACAATAGGCCACCGCCGGCCTCATGGGTCAGTATTCATACTACGCAACTACACGATTTTTTTTTAATTATTACGATTTTCTTATATTTATTCGACATGACGCAAAAGGCACTGCTAATACCCTGTGGTATGCGTAGAGGAACCTGAGTTGCTTATACCAGAACACAATGCAAGGATATTGTTCGGTCCTTGCATAAAAGGTATTTGAAATACCGCTCCTGATTTTTTTTACCTACCCTCACTCTCGGTTAGGTAAATGGTGAAAATGAGGATGGGGCGGAAATAATATGTTAGTAATGCGTAAGCTTGTAAACGCGTGGGACGGTCAACGTTCGATCTCCCTGATAGTTCCCTCAAAACCCTCATTGGCCGTGTCATAAAATTGAGTGTTCATTGCATGACATTTGTTGGTGGTGTGGTGTTGGAGACGAATGCTGGGAATATCATGGACAAAATTTCGGACCAATGCCTCCATCCGTGAAGAACTCCGCATCAAGCAGCATCTGTCCGCTTTGGTCCAGTCACGTATTCTCAAATTTTTCTGCCACGTTTCAAGGCGAAACAATAACTCCATAGAGCGTCTCGTTATCCAGAACAAAGTGGAGGGAACCAGATCACGTGGAAGATCACCCATGCGATAGACCGACCAGATCAAATCGGCTGTGGGCGGACCTTTGCATGAGTGCACCATAATGTCAGTGATCGCGAGAAATGGCGTAAAATCATACAGCGAACAATATCTGCCTCTAATAGTTGACTACCAGTTGATCACGACCGCTCTGTAAAGAGTGAAACGACTAAGAAGAAGAAGCATGACATTTAGCTGATACCGCGCAACAGTTCTTCCACGACCTGAACCGAACCAGAAGGAGTGGAATCAAGGTCAGTGTGAATTTCTTGGTCCACTGCAAGGTATCGCGTATCTCAAACCACCTCTCCTTTCCCCTCTCTCATACAGTTCACTACTCTCGAGCTACCCTTCTCATTCCTGTACGGTGCAATCTTGGTCCGTAACCCGCATCGTACAGATATTATGGTGGCATATTTAAAGGTCAAGGACGTTTGCCATTCAGAGGGCCTTGGAGCCCTACCATGTAGTTAGGGTTGCTTTGTTGCCTTTAATAACAGCCGCCCCGTGCTGAAATGAAATGAAATTTTATTTGCTTATAACATAGTATAACGAGGTCTTACAAAAATAATATTATCATCATGTCAGGTGCACAACAGACTTGTCAGGTGTACCAATATTATATAATGAAAGGGTCAGCATTTATTTTGGCCAAGTTACAAATAAGCATAGGGCTACTCTATCAAATACCCAGTTGATAAAGTTGACCCAGTTCATATAAATAAAATATTATCCTTCCGGGGTCGGATGTAAAACGAAGATCTTGACTTATGATGAATCACATAGTTTTTTGCTGGTAACAAGAGTCTTGGTTCGTTCATGGAGCCCAAGTAATGTGACACAAGTCCAGTAGCGAGCTATTATCGCCACAATGGCCGCGCCTCGCTCTATTAACCGTGGTATTATTATGTCAAGCCAATGATTATTGCTTGCTGGAAACGTATACTGATGCGTTTGGGGGTACGGTGGAACGAAAACTTGGTATAACTATCCAAAAGAAAACTTAAAACTCAAGCCTTGGCGCCCTACCATGTAACTACATATCTAACTAGCTATCTAACTATCTATCTACCTAACTAGATAGGGTTGCTTTGTTGCCTGTAATAACAGCCACATGATTAATAATAATATAATTATTAATGATAATGAATCACATCTTGGAAGATTATTTTTAGGTTAAATTAAAAGCTTTAATTCTTTCTCCGCCCCTGCATGGATAGAGTAGTGATGGTAGAGTGGGGGTGGCGGCGGTGACGGCGTTGCTATTTACTTACGTAAATCCATTACTTAGTAAAATTGTTGATTTGTCTACATTTTGTGAACATTTCCTTATTAAGCTTGAAATGCATCATCTCTCATGAAGTGAAATGCATCATCAACTTCTTTTCTTCCTTTTAATAAATGCCTGCTTAAAAATTATCACAGATCTACTGACTTTACTTCGGCTGTTGAGTCCCATAATCTGTCTATTCTTGCTTCAAGTGCCACATACTATTTCCCTAACTGTGTCCCATGACTCCTCGGCCTCATCCTTGAGTCCTGCCCTAGACTTGTAACCAAATACGGTCAGCATCCAGCTGATGCCTTTTCCTATCATGACCTTTAGTACTTATCTAACAAAATTCGTCACTCATGAGTATCTTCGTCAAGACTTTATTACTATTGACTAGATTATCCATATTCCTAAAAAAGCCCATCCAAAAACAGTAACTGAATATAAACCCATCTTTATCCTTCCGTTTTTTTCTAAGGTTCTTAAACAACTTATAAATAATCAGTTCAGTAATTACTTAAATATAAATAATCCTTTAAATCCCCTCCAGTCTGGCTTCGGGTCGGGTCACAGTACTACATTGCCTTGGTAAAAATCACAGATGATATCAAGTTAGCAATGGATAGTGGTAAATTAACTATCCTCACTTTGCTTGACTTTAGCAACGCGTTCAACACCGTCGACTATGATATTTTATTAGGTATGCTTCGACCTCTTAACATATCTCCAACGGTAATTGACTGGTTTCAAAGTTACCTGTATGGTCGCCGGCAACGTGCTCGCGTAGATGATACTTTTTCATCCTGGTGCACTACTGCTGCAGGCGTACCTCAGGGGGACGTTTTGTCTCCTTTACTTTTTGCTCTTTTTATTAACTCCATCACTTTTGAACTTCACAGCACCTTTATGCAGGTCATCTCCAGATTTATACACATTCTCTTTCTGGGGAATAGTGCAGTCAATATTATGAATCACGATCTTTAATCTATTTTAGACTGGAGTCAATCATATGGCCTTAGGGTAAACCCAACAAAGACCCAAACTATCGTAATCGAAGTTCCAGAATGCTTTCGCGTATATATTGGCCCTCGCTCCCCAATATTTCGTTTGGTGGTTTTATAATTCCTATAAGTAATAAAGTAAAGGATTTAGGTATTATTACTGATATATAATTCATTATCTTGGAGTTCACATATCCAGGAAGTTAATAGTTAGACTTTGAAACTTCCTACCTTGAGCCACTAAAATTTTGCTTGCTCAGTCCCTTCTATTATGCCTTCTTGATTATGCAGACGTCAGCGATCTTAATCTCATTGAATTACAGCTTGACAAACTTGAGCGACTACAAAACTTTTGTATTCATTTTATTTTTTGTTTGCGCAAGTATGACCACATTTCAGAATTTAGCCAACTCAAGTCAACCTCAATTGGCTAGCTATCTGCTTTCACTGGAATGCTCATTTCTTTGCTCTTGTATATAACACTATTTATGATTCGAGAACCCCTTCTAGTCTCAAAGAACGTTTTTGGTAATTAGTGATCTAAAGCATTTGAGGCCTAGAAAAAAGTTACGCTTAGAAATACCTCCACATGCCTCTTTATTTTATAAAAAGTAATTTACAGCTACTGCTGTTCCTACTGATATACGCCAAGCGAAGTCTATACATTATTTTAAAAAACTAGTCCAAGAAAACTTTTTAGAAATTGTTAATAAATAATTTTAATACCGTATAGAATATCTTTTAAAGTTATATGTTTATTATTATTTCTATTATTTGTATTACCTATATTTAAAATTTTAATAGAATATTTATATTAAAATTTTTGAATATTTCGTAAACTTATTACTATATCTTCTTTATAGTATTATACAACTAGACCACAATAAAATTCCGTATATGTTGTCCATCCAAAGGTTGTCTGGAAGAAATCGCGTTCAGCGATAAGACCGCCATTTGTATGTTTTATTTTTTATCCATAATGAAATCTGTATCTGTCTTGTACAATAAAGGATATTCTATTCTATATTTTATTTTAAATATCCAAATCTACTTAACGTGATAAACATGTCAGTAGTTAATATATGTTAGATTCTCATCAATTCTACCCAGACGAAGGGTCAGTGACAATAATGTCGAGGAGTACGTGCGTTGGTGTTCCTTGATCTTCTTTTTTAAACTGATAAGGAAGGAGTGATGTTTTGAAGAGACTGTGTGAAAATCACGATCTGTCACGACACGTCCATTGACTCCCGCTCGCTAAGCGTACGCAAGAGTACTGGGATGGTTTTTTGGGCTTACTGCGACGTGCATCCTCATACAACGAACGCAGGCTAAGGATATACGGAAGTCCTATATTTCTGCACCTGAGAAAAAATACTATCATCAGTTATTAAGTTATTGTGGTTGTGTACACATGAGTATGCGACGGTCATTATCTTAAATTGCCCATTATTGTTTGCCTATCCCATTCGACGAAAATAGACATTCTCGAATAACTATATATTAATTTAATGATAATTATAGTATAATATAATGTGGGAGTATGTTTAAATGACGCCGACAAATATTAGAAGCTTTCACTATTATATCTTAAATTTAAGTAAATTCAACGATGTCCAGTAAAAATCAAGAGACTGGCCTTTTCGAATAATTTTTGGAATCAAATTGCTATTAAAGTAGTATCATAACAAAAATGTAGTGTATAAGGCGAGTGTGAATGGAAGTGTTGGAAGGGGTAGACCTAGGCGGACGTTTCGAGACCAGATCAGGGACGTCTTCAAAAAAGGCCAGGTCAAGAGTACCCTAAACCGAAGGGCATGTATGAAGGGAATAATGAAAGTGGATGACGCGAAACAAGTATGTAAGGATCGTAGCAAGTGGAAAGAAGTGGTCTCTGCCTACCCCTACGGGAAAGAGGCGTGATTATATGTATGTATGTATAACAAAAATATAGAGAAGGCTCATTGAGACTAAAATCACTTCAGATATCAGACAAATGCGAGGCTTATTGTTTATTAAAACAGATTGCCAAGATGCGGAATGAGAAAAAATATAATAAATATTTAATAATAACTTCTCCTTAGTGGACACGGACAAAATATACGCCATGTTTGTAAACGTGGTAATCTCGGTATGCAAGTTTCCTCAAGATATGCAGATTTCCTTCACCGTCAGTACATAGCAATTGCGACAAAACAACCCACCCTAGCTACGTGGTAGGGCCCAAGCCCATCTGGATGGTGACCACCTTTGGTCTTAAGTATACTGCCATCATAACCTTGTATTGTATTCCGGCATTAGTGACCAAAGTTCTTGTACTCTTATGGAACAGCAGCGTGTTCGCGATACCACTGGCGTTGCAAACACTCATAGGCGACGGTAACTGCTAAATTCTGAGTAAGCCGTCAGCCTGCCTGCTGTCATACAGCAATAAAAAAATGCTATCGTGGGATTCGAACCCAGGAGCTTCTAGATCGTCTTGATGTGTCTCCAAGTGTAACCACTGAGTTACCAGGTACCTATTACGTACCAATTATTAGGCTGAATTTTGATTACTTCCGGCGCTTAATGACTAACGCATGTCAGATGACTATAGCTGTCACGAGTTCGATCAGGTCCCAAATCTTTTTTTAGTGCTGTAGGACAGCAGACAGGATGACGGCCCGCTTAGAAGTTTAGCAGTTAGTCGCCTATGGGTGTTTGCAATTCCAGTGGCATTGCGAACACGCTGCTGGCCCATAAGGGTATAGGAACTTGCGATATTCAGGAGATCTGGACGCTTGCCACTTCTTAAAGAGGGCTTTCTTCGCTCTGGTCTCCCTCTGGACTGTGTCATTCCACCATCACGTCTCCTTAGACACACCAAGCATCATCCTCGCCGACCCAAGAATAGCCGCCAGAATCCTGTCTCAGTAAGCTTGAACTGGTTCGCCCTCACAACCAGCGCACTTGTCGCCGATGGCAAAGGTGAACTCCTGCGACTTGACTTCATCAAGCAGCCACCAATTGATTCGGCGCTGAAGGTGCTCGACACGTTTGTGTTTGGGCTTCACACGGAGGTCCATGACAAGAAGACAGTGTTGTGCAGTGAGACTCTCACCGGGTATAACCTTGCAGTTGGCTACTTTGCTGATGTGGTGTCTCCTAGTGAGTAGGAAGTCGATTTGGGTAGCATTCCTCCCGCTCTTGTAGGTGATGAAATGCTCGGGTCTCTTTTTGAAATACGTGTTCCCGATGGCAAGGTTGGCAGCCACACACGTATTGAGGATATCCTCCCCTTCCGCGTTGCGGCTACCATACCCCAATCCACCGTGAACACGCTCAAATTCCCCACATTCTTCACCCACTTCACCGTTCAAATCACCACCCAAAACGACCCCATGTGACAATGGAATCCCACGAAGCAGTTCTCCGAGTACATTCCAAAACGCTATCTTATCGGCGTCGCTACATCCGACCTGTGGCGCGTAGGCACTTATCAAGTGGGTAATTACTCCACTGATAAGTACCCTCACAACCATAAGCCGATCGCTACAGCATTTCACTTCCAAGATGTCGTCCTGGAGCTCCCCCGAGAGCATAATGGCTACCCCATTCTCCCCACCAAGTGCACCTATGTAGATCAGCTTGTAGCCATTCCCAATAAACCGGGATCTGCTGGCCTTCCACTGAGTGTCCTGCAGGAACGCCACGGCCACCCTCCGCCTGGAGAGTACATCGGCCAACTCCCTCGCGCGTCCGGTTAGCGTACCAATGATCTATGTTACCAAGCGGAGTTTGTATTGGGCTAACGTCTTTACCCGTGCTCGCCCACGGCACGGCAGCCCTTGTCCACTTGTCACAGAAGTCGGGCGAAGCTTCTGCGCGTCGTTTTGCGGCGACGCCCTATCCGTGACTGGACCTTATCTTGTTCTTACCATTTTGTTTCTTGGCTGGTTTTAGTTTTTAAGTGAGCGACTGCCGTCCAACCCCTAGAGGAAGACCGAGAAGTGCACTTGCGCGCATGCAAGCTGGCAGAGGAGTAGTCCATCAGTCGCCTTTTACGACTACCTTGGAATGACCTGGGATGACCCTATTCTTTTCACTGGCCGGGGCTATACGACGAAATTTCCTTCGCCATCAATACACTGTAATTAATGTAATAAAGGCGAGAACGATTGCCTAAGAAATACTGCAGTAAAATCAAACCCGTGTTACTCCTTAATCAATCTCAACTGCGTATCACTTTAACCGACAACGACACTTTAGACAAAACATTAGATATTTTCATATTAAAAATTGTTGTTACTTAATTAATACTTTTCCATGTAATTTATATTGACTTGTTGTGACAAATTTTTTCGAGGCCGGCAGCGGGTTCATAATCCCTCTGATGTTGCAAACGTCTATAGATGGTGACCACTTGCCAGAGTGAGCCGTTTGCCTGTCTGCTGAACTCTAGCTATAAAAAAAGTTTTTAAAATAACATTACTTCCAGTAGGCCATATTTACACTACGCAATCTTCGTGAATTTATAATAAGAACCAGCGAAAATTAATTAAAAAATTTAATTAAATGTACATTATTAAGTTAATAAAATAGATATTATAAGATGCTATTTGGTTACATACAGATATAGTAGAGACCTATATATGTTTTATAAGTACAAACATGTCCTCGTTAAATCGAAGTAGGATAAAAGACGTCCTGTACTCTAAGTACACATGTAGCTTCATTACGTACAAAGATGTAGCGCAGAATGAATGGGTTCTTTCATGCGATCGAGGTCGAGTGAACCTACCGGATTATTCCTACGAGTTACGTAACCATTTATGATAAAAATGTCATTTACGTACGTAACGATCGATGTTTATATAATAAAATTTAGAACCGCAACCGTAGAATTTATTTCCATTATGAGGTCTTACTTCAGTTACCTATTGCTACATACTCGTGTAGTACGAGTATAGACGCTTATAACGACGATATCTTTATGGAAAACACATGTTAGGTAAAACGCGAGACCTCTTTAATGAAATCTTTCTACCCATATCGAATAAAGATAAGAAAACTGGGATAATAAAACAAAACCCATCGTACTGTGGTAGCTCCAAGCCCGTCTATATGGCAACCCTAAGTATGCCGCTCTAATAACCTTTAGTTGTGTTCCAGCATAAGTAACCCAGGTTCCGGGTCTCCTATGCAGCAGCGTGTTAGCGGTAAACCTGGCGTCGCAAACATAGGTGACGGTAACTCCTTATTATAAAGTGGGTCGTCAACCTATCTGCTGCTCTAAAGCAATAAAAAAGCTCTTTATATTCAAAATGATAGCTATAATAATTAATTTAAAACTTTGAATATAATTTCATAAATAACAATATAACTTTATTGATCACCACATAACTACCACTTTAAATAGATGGCGAGCAACTTGTGGCCTCATTGCTAAAGTGATTTCTTCCAGGCAATCTCATCATCATCATCTTAGCGTTGAATCCTGGTTGCAGTCCAAACTCTCGCTTCGGCGCCCGAGGTCCGCTTTCTGACTTTTTCTTCTCCACTTCGCATGATCTTCGGCATCTCTGATGGTCAGTCCATTGGCACGCATATCAACCCCTTCGACGTCAAGCCAGCACTTTTTGGTTCTTCCCCTCCTGCATAAATATACAAATAAATAAAATTAGAGTGTCTGTTTGTAATATTAAAATAACCGCTTTTTACTAAGTGCATTTGGATGTATACACGGTAAATATATGTACCAAAACAACATATTTTTCAATTTTTGTCTATCTGTCCGTTTGTTTCGGCTAATCTCTGAAATGGCTATACCGATTTTGACGAGATTTTCAGTGGCAGATAGCTGATGTAACAAGGAGTAACTGAGGCTACTTTTTTTTAGAAAAACAAAATAGATTTATAAAAAAAATAGGATCTAACGAAAATTTTTTTCTGTTATTCGACCAGCGAAGCGGGTGGGTACGGCTAGATTTTAATAATAAAATCATATCCTCCCACAAGATTCACAAAAATTGAGGACCATTTCTTATTTCTTCTTTCTATCTTTATCGTAGATTATGTGGGATCGGGAAAGTATGTTTTCTTCCTCTCTCCACGGTTAGCCAACGTTCACACCTTTTTTCGAGCCTAAAATCTAAACTAGAAACACACTTATCTTATCCGTGCAGGGGCGGAGAAAGAATACTAACCTCTGCAGCCGGGGTCAGACTGTCGTAAAAGGCGACAAAACAATCCTAGCTACGTAGGCCCGAAGCCTGTCTGGATGGCGACCACCTTTATTTATTATGGCGGCTTTAAACATGCCGTCATAATAACTCTGTGTTGTGTTCCTGCATTAGGGACCCAAATTCCTGTACCCTTATGGGACAGCAGCGTGTTAAAATAACCTTCATTACTTAGGAATAAAAATAGAATAATTCTGTTACAAATAATTAAACAAAAAACATCAATGAAAAAAATATACTAAAAATACTATAAAAAAAACACTTCTTAAGAATAAAATTAATTTTTAATCGCTTTCTCGTTATACTTTTTATTTTGATTTTCTATTATTTAAATTCAGTATTAGCTTTTCCATCGAGCGACGATGTCGAAGCGCTGAAGAGCACCTTCGTTCCGCAACTCTTATATATAAAATATGTCGTTACGTCTGTATGCACAGTAAAGGCGTTCCGTCCCCGGCGCGACTGATTTATAGTCCACTAGCACTGCCCCGCGGCGTCGCTTGGGTGTTTTAAATCTTATTCCAAACGAGCTCTATTTCAGTGTTTGTTGTTGGTATAAATGTCGCTTAGAAGAGAGCCTAGGAATTCTTACGTTTTCTTTATTTATTATCTGCCAAGGTAATCTCATAATATTGTTATTTATGTAATAACTTTGTTATAGTGTTTACTTAGTGTTATTCTGATTAGATTTTTAGCTATAATTTACAACTTACTTTTGAAAAAGAGTGCAACTTCTCCCCCATATAATATGGTTTTCTTTATCTACCTTCCATGGTTTTAAGGCCACTTCAATTGCCTTCTTAGATTCGTATAATATACACATATTATTATTTCTCACGAAATATACGAAAATAAACACGCAACTGAATTTGAGCCGTCAAACCCATACAATGCAAGTTGTTTAAACAGTCACTTGCGCCCATCATAATAATATTCTGAGCCCGGGGCCCGCATTCGAGCGGGTGGAAGCTCCATTAATTAGCGTCGGTTTTGTTGGATCCACCAACATCGAGGACTCACGGGCGCGAAATTTATTTAATAACGCAGTAGATTATCTTTTGATTATTATAATATTCTTAGAGGATTTGTCAGCTGAGAGGGCGAGGACATCGACTGGTTGCGATGATGTAGCAGGTAGAAGGGACGTCGTTGCGTAAGCGGCACGACTCGCTACCACGACTCACTCTTCTTGCTCGGGAGTTTGGATGTGTCTTACGAACTCTAACTGTTTTCGTGTTTCGTGATTTTGTGTTTTATCGTTTAATTTAATTAATAATTATATGTTGATAATTATCTAGGTCGTTTTGTATTTTCTTTTAAAAATTAAATAAACTTCTGATCCTTAAGAATATAATAGTAACAACCCATAAAGTCCCACTGCTGGGCTTGGACCTTCCCCTTGACGGAACGGACAGTATACCCGCATGCTTGTCTATGTCTACCATACTACCATATAGCGGTCATCGTTGTCTATGAACATTTACAAGGCAAAGGATATTGCCAACACGCTGCCGGCTTCGATTAAGAGAATGAAGATATACTGTCCCTCGACGGACCAATTTTAGGCCTGTGTTTTCGTTAATAGAAAAGCGCTGAAAGCCAACATAGGAAATGTAGCGAGCTCCATAATTGTTCAGATTGTTTTGTTGCCTGAATTCAATACAAGGGCCATACGACCTGATATAAAAGTCGGCCGGTTCTATGCAATGCGAACTGTCATATTTATAAGGTGGAAAATGAGTTCGTCTTTTAGTTTGGGGTGTAAGGGGTTCTACTAAGATTGTTTATATTCTGGTACGTACTGATACAGGACTGAGGCTCTCCTACAAATTGAAACTACAATAGCTACTACTACGCATAAACTAATTTTAGAACAATCGGTTCCATCATTTTCCAATTCCTATTTTGCAGACCAAAAATCCGCTTTTATACCCGGTTTCACATTGTTTCTTCTCCAAAACAGTTTTTTTTAATTTAGTTAATTAGTCATATTCACGGATCATCCTTTATCATAAAGGTTATGTGAATGCTAAAAAAGTGACTTCGTAGGGTACATGAGGCAGCGTACCACTTGTTTCCATCTCTAGTATAGTTGTGTTTATTTTAAAATAAAGACAAATTTATGGATGCCATTTTCATTTTTACTTTCGCAGTTTAAAACCATTTCAGATAACAAATTCAATTCGGATACACATCGACACGTGAAGTTAGATCTCTATTTAATTACTCTAAAACCCGGCTAAGTGGTGTTGGGAGTTAATCACTCGCGACGCATGACCGATGAAAGCCCACCTAGTTTCGACGTATCATAATTGACTGATTTTGGATATCCAATCTACGGTTTCCCTTTTGAATATCTGCGAGCTTGAGCTTAATACATACGCTATCGCTACGTTTCAGGTACTTAATCAATCAATTTAGCATACTAAGACCACTGCTATGCCTATGTCCAGGCCTCTCCCAAGTACGTCACTTGTCCCTTTGACTTGTTGTATTCACTTTCTGCCGAGGGAGTCCTACACTGCGTTTGCCAAGACATGGTCTCCACTCTAGAACACGTTTACTCCAACGGTTATCCGTTCATATTAACTTGTTTTTTTTATGAAATTTTGAAATAGCGAGAAACTCATTGGCAACACATGGCAATTATGCTATATGAATAGTATGCATATAGTTTGCATAGTGTGAAAATCTGTCAAAACGGTGCATGCCACCGTGGGAATCGATTCCGGGACAGCGTTTCAATGAGGGCAGCCTTTAAAAGCCAATGCAAGTTACAGCTTCAGTTATCACTTAATATGTTGAATATTTTTTCGACTAAACATCTACCAACCGGTGTCTTTCCAATAATTTTTCTAATCAGTCCAAGTTTTCACTGCAGAATATCTGGGTTGTAATCTCTAAAAGTAAAAATAATAGTAGATTATTTACTAATGTTATCTTACTGCTGATCCCGCTTATAATTTAGCAGTTACCGTCACCTATGAGTGTTTGCAAGGAACTTGCGTCACTAATGCCGGAACACAACACAAATTTATTATAGCGGCATACTTAAGACCAGAGGTGGTCGCCATCCAGACCAGGTGGGTTTTTGTCATCTTTTATGACAGGCCGACCCCGGCCGCAGAGGTTAGTATTCTTTCTCCGCCTCTGCACGGATAAATTTAAATGATCTTTAGTTGAATTATCTACTATAGTTGATTGTCTGCTATTGTTGCTTTCGTGAGTTTCTTTTTCATTATAGTAGCAGCAAAGTAATAGCAATAGCACTAAATTATATATAAAAAAAACTCTCTCGCAGTATAAAATTAATAACTATAATATCGTCCGTTCCCAAATAAGCACTTTAATATCCGCATATATATGAAACTAGAACAATACAAAACCTTTAAAACATAACAGTTATCCTAAAAGTTATAGTGTTCTGTAATGAAGCACGTAGGTTAACAACTTCGGGTTCGACTCCCAACCCGAGCAATATCTGGAACTACTGCAATGCACTTATTACCGGCTACGTTTCACACTGACGTTTAGGAACGCGAGAACATTTATTAAAACAACAGTTTTCTTCAGAATTTGTAGAATAAAATAGTATTTTATAAAGCACCTATTTTGCATACATAGTATTTTATTTTTTACAAGAGTGACTAATTTTTGTCGTCTTAACAAAAACAAAATATTTAATTCTCTTTCGGTCTGATAAAAAAAGATGGATAGATTTTTCTTTCGCCTATTACCATAGAAGATATTTCAGATCAGTTTTTACTATGTATACGTGAAATTCTGTGTTAAAAACTTTTTCAAGAACTATAAAAATAAATAGTATATTTGTATGATGCCGGTCACGGACCGAGATTGCACCGTACTGGAATGAGAAGGATAGCTCGAGAGCAGTGGACTGTATGAGAGAAGAGGTGGTTAGAGGGACGATACCTTGCAGTGACCAAAGAAATTCGCACTGACCTTGACTCCAACCTTTCCCGGTTAGGTTCAGGTCCGCTCACGGAGGAACTGTTGCACGGCACCAGCTAAATTCACGCACCTGAACACACAATTAATTATGGCACTGCCAATGAGAATGCGAAGTAAATGAAGGGAGGCCGAACGTTGACCGTCCCGCGCGTTTAGAAGCTCACGCGTTACTACCTATATTATTTGCTTCTCACCCTCGCTTTTACCATTTATCTCACCGAGAGTGAGGGTAGGGAACAAAAATCAGGAGGCGGGATTTCAAATACCCTTTATGCAAGAATCGAACATTTATTTATTTATTATTATTTAGTTTTGGTCATGCATTATTTCTTTTCCCAGAATTAAACTGTTCTATAATTTAGACATAATTATTTTGCATAAATTTATAAGACGGTAGGTAAATGATGTCAGATGGCGTGAGGTAACTGGTGTCATTTGTGACCCCAAGATGCCGGTAAAGTTGAAGGGACAGGTCTATAAGACCATCATTAGGCCTGTCCTTTTATACGGATGTGAAGCGTGGCCGGTGCTAGAGCGACACAGGCAAGAACTGCGTGTCACGGAGATGAATATGCTGCGGTGGATGTGTGGAGTAACGCGGAAGGACCGCGTTAGGAACTCCTGCATTCGCGGCAGTCTTCATGTCCGTGACATTGCGGATAAACTGCAGGAGTGTCGGCTCCGTTGGTACGGCCACGTTTTACGGCAACCGGATGATTACGTGGGAAACAAATGTCTGGCCATGCCGCCTCCGCCGGGCCCCGGCAGGAGGGGTATACCCAAAAAGTGCTGGCTTGACGTCGTAAGGGGTGATATGCGTGCCAACGGGCTCAATACCAGGGATGCTGAAGACCGTGCGAAGTGAAGTAGAAAAAGTCGGAAAGCGGACCCCGGGCACCGAAACGAAAGTTTAGGTTGCAACCGGGATACTACGCTTAGATGATGATGATGATGAATGCTGGTATTATTTCACAAATGTATTTGTAATTATACTAAATGAACACAGATGATTACGTCATGATATCCTCTCGGTCGTCTACTGACAAATGCATGCAATAATTTCAGTTAAATATTATATTTAAAATAATCACAATGCATTTTCGTATTTCACTTTTCACACAATCGGCGTTTATATGGGTCAGTGTGAAAGAAGCAAGTCTTTTGTGAAATGAATATAGTACTGAACCGTCTGTGTGGAAATTACAACAATTTACAAGCGGAACTCTATTTTAGATACTAACTTTTGTTAAGTTTTCATTGTACTTGTTACAAATCAAAATCTTAACGAAGCTCGTTTATATTTATTAACTATCTTTCAAACATTTATTGTTAACTTTATACTATTCCCCTTTTTTATAATAATATTAAGAAAACTATTTTAAATTAATAATTTAAAATTAGTTTTATATTTTTTTATAGTTTATATTAGGTAAGTAATAAAAGTTTGCCACTTCGTAAATATTTTGAATAATTTCTTTGACATGTGTTACTTTGAAACGGGGAAAGTGGTTTTCATCAGGTAAGATAGACCCTAAGTCTACTAACCAGCCTATTGGACTGCTCTCAACAGAACAGCTTCATTAGATTGAAATATTGTTAAATTTTTGACCTTTAGTAATTCGCAAAATAAATAACACTTTAAACAGCGTTTTTAGCCATGAAATGGGCTATCTATTAGCATTGAAATCTCGCCATATGGAAATTTTGTCCTCCGTGGGGATTTACCTTACGCACACGACTTTTACTTGGGTAACAAAGCCAGTCGTGTCCTCAATTATTAAATATACGAGTAAATATCACTGTCATTGTCTACGACGCTAATAAACAACAAAATTATGTACATAAAATATATATAAATACATTTTTAATTTAGATTACTATGAAAAAACAACATTTTACGGGATGCTGTTGTTCAATCCCCTAATTGTTAGTCGTTGTGGGTTGATATAATCGGACGTTTAGGTTCGGCGAGCCGCTGGCGACGCTGTAGATGGCGGTCATGTCCACTGATATGGAATACGTCCCATTAAACACACTATACCTGTATATTGTCGTTAACACTTCTTGTGTTTAAACAGGATGTTTTATGATGTCCTCCCAGACGTATCCGTCGACGGCGACACCCTTAGCTCGTCCTTGCCTGGACTCTTGCATGAGCGCGAGCATGACTCGCAAAACCAAATTTTGTTATGAAGGTCCTATTACAAGAAGCGCAGTAAAGAGACCCACTTGAATTGCGAGTATAGTTGTAGGAGGGCTTGGGTCGAGTTTTTCGGATCAGGCGTTTGGCGTCAAGGTTTTCAAGACGGGAACGCTCAAAGTTTTTTATACCCGTGTTGACAGCAGTTCGCCACTCCGACCTCTGCGTTGCAAGCTCCTCCCATGACTCACTAGACATGCCAATTGCAGTCAAGTGGCGTTTTAAGACATCCCTGTAACGCAGAAACTGTCCTCCAGGCTTTCGTTTACCTGAGCTAAGCTCAGAATAAAATACCTTTTTTGGTAATCTGGAAGACTCCATGCGTACAAGGTGTCCACACCAGCGTAGTTGGCCTTTCATTAGCATACACTCCATTCCAGCGAGCTTAGCTCGACGTAGAACCTCCGAGTTTGGCACACGATCCTGCCATCTCACCTGAAGAATCGCCCGAAGACACTTCATGTGGAAGGTATCAAGGCGTCTGATATCTCCCTTGTAAAGACACCAGGTCTCCGAGGCATAGAGCAACAATGGTAAGATTATGGCCCTGTAGACAGCGAGTTTTGTGTGGAGTTTCAGGTCATGTGATTTCCAAACCCGTCGGTTAAGACCACCGAAAGCCGCAGCTGCTTTGGCGACTCGCGCAGAGATCTCAGACTCGAGACGATTATCACTGCGCAAAATAGTTCCAAGGTACCGGAAGGTACCCACTTCCGGCAGTGGCTTTCCTCGTAGGTAAACAACACCATCGTCCGCAGATTTACCTTTCGCAGGTTGTTTTAGAATCTGGGTCTTAGAAGCACTGATTACTAAGCCGAATTTACGACAGGACTCATCTAATTTGTCCAAAAAACTCTGTAGGTCGCCCAAACTGTCAGCCATAAGGCAGACATCGTCGGCGTACAGAACATCTATTACTGAAACAGAGTCCATTTTGCGTTTTGCTCTGAGACGTGCGAGGTCGAAAACGCTTTTGTCCATGCGGACATTTATGGTAATCTTGCCATTACAGCTTTTAAGAGCGTCATTCATTACTGCAGCGAAGTAGATAGCGAAAAGGGTCGGAGCCATTACACAGCCTTGCTTGACACCGCTAGTGACCGGGAACCGGTCTGTAAAGTTGTTTTCGTGACGCACACGGGCTGTCATGCCCTCGTGGAACTGGCGCACTAAATTGACGAACTTTGCAGGACAGCCACATTTTTCCATAACAATCCAGAGGGCGGTCCTGGAAACACGGTCAAAGGCCTTTTCTAGGTCCACAAAACATAAATAGAGATCGCGGTGTTGTTCAAAACTTTTTTCTTGAAGTTGCTTGACTACAAAGATGGCATCAACCGTACCTCTTCTAGGTCTGAACCCGCACTGGGTCTCCGGAAGGAAGCTTTCAGCTAAATTACTAAGGCGACTATTGATGATGTGCGCCAGAATTTTGCCAGCTGTGGAAAGCAATGCAATGCCTCTAAACGAGCCACAATCAGAGAGGTCCCCTTTGCCTTTATATAGCTTGCTAATAGAAGCATCCTTCCAGTCCTGTGGAACCATCTCAACATCCCAAATCAGTTTGATAAGTTCAAAAAGTCCGGACCTGATACTCGGTCCACCGTATTTGAAAATCTCAGAAGACAAACCGTCCGAACCAGGTGATTTACCATTTTTTAAGCGGTTGATCGCAGTAACGAACTCGGCGTACGAAGGCGGGTCATCCAAGCCCGAAGCAGATGGCAAGCTCTCAAGTGAATTAATGTAAGACAGATCTGCTCCTTGACTACCGGGATTGAGCACTTCATTAAAGTGTTCAGCCCAACGAAGAAGAACCTCTTTTGGATCTGTTAACTTCTTAGCTTTATCTCGCGAGTAAACAGGGGCAGTCTTTTTAGCGCGGGGTCCGTAAACGGATTTTAGCCCTTCGAAAAATTTTGCTGTTTGGCTAGTGTCACCTAACCATTGCAGTTCTTCGGCTTTACGGCGCCACCAACTATCCTTTTGTTCTCGGATCTTTGCTTTAAGATCCTGCTGAAGAGACTTGCGCTGCCCTGCACCGACGACTCCTCTTAGAGCGAGACGATAGTTTTCAACAAGCTGCCGTATTTCCACATCAGAATCATCGAACCAGTCTTGATGTTTTTTATGTGGTGTGCCAATAACTCGCTGAGAAACACCATAGAGAGCCCTGGAATAAGTACGCCACCCGGCATCTACTGAGGTATTGTCATCAGTGCCGGGCATCGCTGCCTCAAATTCCGCATCTAGCTCACGACACAGTCCCTCATCACGCACCAAACGCGCACAAGCAAGTCTAGCCGGAATCCTGTGTTCTGCTCTACGCGGAGGCTTGTAGTAAAGCCTCATCCTGGATCTAATAAGACGATGGTCAGTCCAGCCTTGGGCACCACGCATTGCTCTTGTAATAAGTACATCTCTCAGGTCTCGCCTGCGTACAATGATGTAATCAAGAAGATGCCAGTGCCCTGAGCGTGGGTGCATCCAAGATGTCTTGTATTTATCGGGTAGCCTGAAGAATGTGTTTGTTATGCTGAGGTTGAATTCGGAGCATAACGTCAGAAGAGCAACACCGTTGGTGTTGCACTTACCTACTCCATGTCTCCCCAGCACGTTCTTCCAGGCAATATATTCTGTGCCAACACGCGCATTAAAGTCACCCAGCAGAATCAACTTGTCACAATCTGGAATCCCCAGCAAAACATCACGCAGATTCTCATAAAATTGAAGTTTGTCCTCATCAGGTGTTGTCATAGTAGGCGCATACACGCTCACAAGATGTAGGTATTTCCTGGGAGCCATGTGGAGTCGTAGTGTCATGAGCCTGTCATTGATCCCTTTTGGAGGCTCCACTAGCGATCTAGCGATGTTGTTTCGGATCGCAAATCCAACACCATTTGCGGCTCGTTCACTTGCAGGTTTACCCTCCCAGTAATACGTATATCCACCCAATTCCTCACAGAGCTCACCGCTATCCGCTAAATGTGCCTCGCTGACTGCGGCTATGTCAATGTTATAGCGGGACAATTCACGCGCTATGAGTGCAGTTTTCCGCTCAGGACAGAGGTTGTTTTCATTGTCCAGTAACGTTCTTACATTCCACGCAGCTAAATTTAAGAATGCATTTAATCTATTATTATGTTTCTTTCGACCGCTTTTAATTGGCGACCAGATGACCGCGGTTAGCCACCTGGGTTGCAGTGAGGCGAGCTTTGTTTAGGCCACCTTTTCTAGGCCCCTCCCCGGATTGGGGAAAGCAGTGCGATCCCTAAATAGGGCTGCTTTGTCGTCGGGTGAGCTGCCGTACCAGTTCTCTCGCCTCTAGTGAGTTCCAATACGACCATCACCACCCAACCGCCGTACGTGCAAAGATCTAGCTAGGGACCAAACTCACCCGTTCAGCCCCCACCGCCAGTCCTCATCGCCGTAGGACTTGCACTCTCCGTCCAGTAATGAGCCAGGCGTCATCAGCGCGGGAATATATTAAAGTGGGTAAGCATTTGCGCATACACGAACCCACTCTCTCGTCTTCCAGTCCTTGTTACCAGTGGGGCGGAAGTCCGCTACGACTGATTAGCACTAGAAGATGCAGTGACTGGCCGCATATCTCTTGGATCCCGACATACGCCCTATCAGGCATGTCACAGGTGCCCTGCTGCAGCGCCACGGTCGCCGGGTTTGAAGCCATACTGACGGTGGCCGCCTTCCGAGCCGCTGCAGACTTTATGCAATTTATGAGGGAATCAGCCCATTAAACTAAGTTTGTGAAACTCAGTCCCCTTCACTGGATTTAGCCCGTGGATCGACACGGTTTGCCGGGACACGGCCGCTGCATGCACAACAGCTACTTGGAGCCACCAGTAAAGAGATTTGTGGAATATTTACAATGTAGACAGAATCCACCATCTGCGATGCAGATCGATCGGTAGTATTCTGCAAGATTCCACTGCAAAACATCCCACTTATATCCCAATGTTGTTGTTGGATGTTTTATATTAAAGTATTAACAAAAATTACAATGATAAACTTGTTTTAAATTTACAAAATCCTGAACAAATGTTGACGTATGTTTTGTTATCCATGCAGGGGCGGGGAAAGAATATCTTCTTTCCTATCTGAATCTGCGGCCAGGATCAGCCTGTGTAAAGGCGAAAACAACCCACCCTAGCTACGTGGTAGGGCCCTAAGCCCGTCTGGATGGCAACCACTTGATCTTAAGTATGCCGCCATAATGTGTTGTGTTTGGGCATTAGTGACACAAGTTCCTGGACCCTAATGGGACAGCAGCGTGTTCGCGATGCCACTGTCGTTGCAAACACCCATAGGCGACGGTAACTGCTAAATTCTAAGTGGGACGTCAGCCTGTCTGCTGTTCTAAAGCAATAAAAAATTTTTTTTGGAATACCAAAATATAACATGGAGTAATAACCTTTTCGAAAACAACCAAGAATATGCAAGGTAAAAAAAATCTATTAATTTAGCAACCAACAAATATTTACGCGAACTGTGGTATTTAAAAGAAACAATGCTAATATGTCTTGAAGAATAAGTCAAAATATAATAATAATAATATTTAATCAAAATGTATAAAAAAATAATTAATTACAAATGTGTTCTGTGACCTAAGGGGTCGGTACACTTATTTTAGTCTTTTTTTACCATGCTTTTATTTATTTTATAAGCGTTGTGCAGACAAAGTCGATTGTACATTCGAATCTACTTAGTCCGGAGCGCCTAACTTTAAACTGTTCATTGCTTATCAATGTCATTGAGTCAAAGATTACTTTGAAAAAAAAACTATCATTCACATAATTCTGTACGCAGTTCAAACATCAAGGGTATATCCAGAAGCTATCATTGGGTACACTTGATTGGCACGATAACTAATATACAGACAGCTAATTAAATTTACTAATTTACGACCTGTCTCGAGTTATAGCTAATTTGATAAATGTCACATCGATTCCTAATATTAATTTCCAAGTTGGAAACGATTATTTTTGACAAAATTGTGATTAGTTTGATTATATTGTTATTATGAAAGATTTCCTTAAATAAAGCTCAGCTTTTGCCCGTATTTATTAAATGTAAACATTCAATGTGTTCACATTGTGATTTGTGTAAAATAATTTTTACTTATTTGAATAACTTTTTTGTGTACCAAGTCATCATCATCATCTTTGCGTTAAATCCCGGTTGCAGCCCAAACTCTCGCTTTGGCGCCCGGGGTCCACTTTCCGATTTTTTTTTCTCCATTTCGCACGGTCTTCAGCATCCCTGGTAGTGAGCCCATTGGCACGCATCACCCTTTACGACGTCAAGCCAGCACTTTTTGGGTCTACCCCTCCTACCGGGGCCCGGCGGAGGCGACATGGCCAGACATTTGTTTCTCACGTAAGCATCCGGTTGCCGTAAAACGTGGCCGTACCAACGGAGCCGACACTCTTGTAATTTATCCGCAATGTCACGGACATTTTTGTGTACCAAATAAATAGATAAAATTAAATAATATTTGTAATCTATACTTACAAAAAATTAAGCTATTGTATTGACTCATTGTATATTATTTAATAATAGAATATGGAAAAAATCACAATTGCATCCTAGACTTACGTCAAGATTGATGCGAGTTGCTAAGTGTCAAACCTGAATACGGAACGAAAACTACAATCTTATCAATAAGTGGGAGGTGCAATTAAAACTTTCTAGTAAAACATAATTTACCACCAACTAATGAACCCGGATAAACACAAGATTTTTTTTTTCGGATTTGGTGAGGTTAAGCGGGAGTTCCCAAACAATTATCCGTGCATGGGCGGAGAACTAACCTCTGCGGCCGGGGTCGGTCTGTCGTAAAAGGCGACAAAACAACCCACCCCGGCTACGTGGGTAGGGCCCCAGCCCGTCTGACGACCACCTTTGGTCTTAAGTATGCCGCCATAATAACCTTGTTTTGTGTTCCGACATTAGTGATCCAAGTTCTCACTGGCGTTGCAAACACCCATAGGCGACGGTAACTGCTAAATTCTAAGCGGGCTGCCAGCCCGCTGTCTGCTGTCCTACAGCAATAAAAAACAACAAGAAAAATGGATCATCATCGTTTTTCGCCCTTTATAATAATAATAATAAGCCTATTTATTCCTTACAAACATTATTTACAATTTTTCTTAATTACTATAACTTAATTATTAGTCCTTTTATTTTGTATGGCCCCTTTCTGGGTAAAAGCCATCTTCAACTTTTTCCAATTCGGGCCTGCAGTTTGCATTATTTAGTCGGACTATTTCTCTTTTTTTTGGATTTTCTCATTTTACTGTGGCGTTATTCTTGTAGGCCGAAACTACACGGTCATTCAAATTTAAAACCCTACAATTTCCCCGTAAACAGCAGTTATCCATTTTGAGAGAAAGATCGCTCACAAACATAACCAATCTCATCCAAATACATGGGATTACAAAAACAGATTTCGTAATTAAGCAATACAAGCACTTATTGACTGTAAATTGAGTTTGTGTAAATATTTATGTGCAATAAACAAACAAACAGGCAATAAATTAGTTTAATGTCTAGTAGACATGTAGATTTCCTTAATCGCCTGCCGTATGGCGAGCTCTGATCGGACACTTGTTTTTAATCAGATGGAATAATATGGATCCGTCTTTAATTCATATCATTTTTCAAACTTTTTATTTTTCTCTGTTCAGGGGCTGGATACTGGCCACTAAGCTCGCGGGTGGTCTATCGTACCCTAGCTAGATGGTGAGGCCCCAAACCTTAATAAATGGCTGTATAAATGGCACAGGCCAGTTTTTAAATATATCGCCATAATAACCTTGCGATGTGTACTGACTTAAGTGACCCAGGTTCGCGTACCCCTACGCGGACGTCATGTTAGTGGTGCCTGTCTGTTGTTCCTTAAAAATAAAAATAATTATCATTTCTATGAGCCGCCACAGACGCGTCCATTTGCAATGATCAGATAGAGCCTCTGAGGTTATTTTGAGGTATAGCTTACTATACCACGTTCTAATGAAAGAGGCATGACGCCATTCTTGACCGTATTTTTACTACGCTCCAACGCGGAGATATGTTAAACAGATAAACATAAGTCCTGTATTTCAGAAGTGACGTTTCAATGACACGACACGGCTTAGGGTATAAAGTAGATGGGGCACGCCGCTGTAGCGGCGGTAAGGCCCATTCTAGAGGAGTGGCTCAATAGGAGCCACGGCGCCCTCAGCTTCCGGCTGACACAGGTGCTTACCGGACACGGGTGTTTCATAGGCCGGGAGCCGACGTCCCAGTGCCACCATTGTGTTGATTGCCGCGACGATACGGCGCTGCATACGTTGGCGGAGTGCCCAGCTTGGGCCAAGCAGCGCCGAGACTTGGTCGCGGCCGTAGGAGCTGCGGGAAACCTCTCGCTTCCGGCTGTTGTGTCTACCATAGTCGGGAGCGAGTCAGGGTGGAGTGCCGTCGCCACCTTCTGCGAGGCCGTGATGCTCGCAAAGGAGGCGGCGGAAAGGGAGAGAGAGACTGCCTCCTCTCTCCCCTCCCGCAGCAGACGCACTGGGCGCCGTAGGGTGGCCGACTTGCGGCCACCGTAGGGCGCGGCCTGCGGACGGCAGACTGGGGCGTCTTGTCGTCCGATTAGCGGCAGGCCTCGAGGCGGCGGCGTCTTGTTCCGCGCGCGCCTCATAGTGGAGTCCTGCGGCCGGGGTGACGGCCGCAGTGGGTGACGGGGCCCGCCTGACCATCTGGCGGGCCAATACCCGTCGGGGGGTGGCGACGAATGCTTCAGCGATACCCGCCCCTCCGACACACGGGTACATGAGGAACACGGGTTGGTTTTTAGTCAGTAAGAGTTTGACAGTCCCCTTCGCCCTTCCCCGAGGGCGGAGGGCCTCCATGAGGATTTTCCAACCCGATACCAAAAAAAAAAAGGGTATAAAGTAGATAGACTCAAAAGTGAAATTTATATTCAGTATCATTTAAATTGTTTAAAATAAAGGCACACCCATTGATTACGTCACTTCTTGGAGAACAAAAAAACCAAAAAGTAGACTGTTATAATTCAGTGTATTTCTGAATTTCTCCATACATACAAAAATTCCCGTTCGCTTACACAAATTGAATGCAGGGAAAAGATAGCGCGATTCAGCAAGTTACAATTTTCGAACAACGCCATCTAGTTATAAAAGTTAGAACTACATACGACAACTTATATTTAATCTTATGAATTTTTACACTTCAACATTCCGCCCACCAAGGACATAATGTCCTTCATAACCGCCCACCGTGATATAAATACAATCTTTGGCAGGCACAATAAATACATTAAAATTTTCCCTTTTTTACATAACAATTTGCGCTAATACAATAAATTTCTAACACGACTTATTAACATCAACTTATTCACTAATTGGTAGAATACAAAGTTTAGAAGTGGGACGTTTAATAATAGAATTTTTACATTTTAGAGATACCACTCTAGTTAATCCATCTAAACCAGGATGTTTTTCAATAATTTTGCCAAAAAGCCATCTACATGGAGGTAAATCGTCCTCATTCACCAAAACGATGTCCCCCACCTTAGGTTCTGGAACTTTATAAGACCATTTATAACGGTGCATGAGATGCGTTAAATATTCATTCGACCATCGCCGCCAAAAGTGTTGAAGCATTAGTTGTGTAAGTTGCCAGCGCTTCAAAGAGCTTAGATGGTGACCTTTATAGGTCACTTCAGGCACTGCTACTAAGGATTCCCCTATTAAGAAATGACCTGGTGTCAGAGGTACGGATTGATCTGGATCATTTTGGATAATAGTTAATGGGCGAGAGTTTAGACACGCCTCAATTTGACTCAGAAGGGTGGTCATCTCCTCATATGTCAACGTAGAATCGCCAATTATTCGCCTTATATGATATTTGGTTGATTTTATACCCCCTTCCCACAATCCGCCAAAGTTTGGAGCCTTGGGTGGTATAAAATGCCAATTTGTTCCCAGTAAAGCGAGACCATCGGCTACCTCTCGAATCATGCTTGATTTCTCTGCGTCGAACAAAGCCTTAAGTTCTTTAGACGCTCCCACAAAATTTGTTCCATTATCACTGTACAAGTTTGCACAATGCCCACGCCTAGCCACAAAACGTTTAAATGCCTCTAAAAAACCTCTTGATGTCAGGTCACTAACTGCTTCGATATGAACAGCCTTCGTGACCATACAGACAAATAAACATACATAGCCCTTGTACCCCTTATGTCCTCTACCCCTTGAAGTCCGCAACATAATTGGGCCTGCGTAGTCTACTCCACTATTCAGGAATGGTCGAGCAGGTGTGACCCGAACTGACGGTAGAGACCCCATAAGCTGAGTTTGACTCCTAGCCTTGTGACGACAACATGTGATACATTTACGCACATGATGCCTTACGAGATTTTTCGCCCCAATTATCCAGTAAGCTGATCTTAAGTAATTAAGCATGAGTTGTACGTCCCCATGCAGTGTTTTCTTGTGCGCATGGGCGACAATTAAATTTGTTAAAGCTGATTTGTTTGGCAATATAATTGGGTGCTTAATGTTCTCTGGTTCCGGAGAATGTGAGATTCTACCGCCCACCCTAAGTAATTTTCTTTCATCAAGAAAGGGCGTGAGCGACAATAGCTTTGACTGTTTCCTTTGGACCTGCCCATAGGCTTGGATTTCCTTTAATTCCTGGTTGAATACTGTAGCTTGAGCCAGTCTTATACAAGTATTTAACGCTTCGTCTAATTCAAACGTATTTAAATACTTTGTTCCCTTATTTCCTCGTGAATCATTTCTTGTGACAAATCTTCTGCAATATGCTACGACACGAATTAATTTTGTAAGCGAAGAATATTTGTCCAGAATCGATTCCTCAGTAGTGCCGACGTGAACCTTTATTGATTCCTCTTCGAGAGTATGATTATCTTTCAATTTGGGGTATGTAATTTTCTTCTCCCATAAAAACCTCGGACCAAATTTCCATATGTCTAACGTAGCAAGATCCGCTGGGCAGACACCAAGTGATGCACAATCAGCCGGATTGTTCTTTGTAGAGACGTGGGACCATTGGCAAGGTTCGAGAGTCGTTTGTATTTCCGCTACTCTGTTGGCTACAAATGTTTTCCAGTTACTGGCATGTTTACTCAGCCAGGCAAGCACTACAGTGGAATCCGTCCAAGCTCTAAGTTTGGTTTTCTGAATGTTAAGAACCCCAGCAACCTCCACCAACAACTTAGCTAATAATACAGCCCCACATAGCTCTAATCGTGGTATGCTAACTTGCTTTACAGGGGCTACTCTCGTTTTAGCACCAACTAAGCTGACATGGACAACTCCTGATGCATTTATTACACGCAAGTATGTTACAGCTGAGTAGGCGATAGTGGATGCATCTGAGAAGCCATGTAATTCTACAACCGCATCATGCGAATTTGTGTGCAACCACCTGGGAATACAAAATTTTGTCAGTTGAGCTAGCTCGTCACGGTAAGTATACCAATCCTTTAATATATCAACTGGTGGTTTCTCATCCCATCCTGTCCCAGCTATCCATAATCGCTGTATAAAAACCTTTGCTTTTATAATGCATGGTGCTATCCATCCCAATGGATCAAATAACCGCGATACATCTGATATAATTTTCCTTTTTGTTACAGGTGCTGAGAGCGGCGGCAGCTTTACAGAATACTGAAATTCATCACGGGTTCTGTTCCAGGTAAGTCCCAAAATTTTGATTAATTCATTTTGCTTTATTTCCAATCCTTCCTTGATATCCTTGTTTTCTCCTTTCATTATTTCTACTAGTTTATCATTATTGCTATTCCATTTTTGTAATTTGAATCCTGCCTTGCTTAATAGTTCATTCATTTCATTAAATATTTTAACTCCTTCCTCTAAAGTTTGTGAACCACTCATAAAATCATCAACGTAAAAATCGCTTAGCACTCTTTCAGCAGCAGCAGGATATTCAGCACCATAGTCGCGAGCCACTTGTTGAAGTGCCTTAACTGCAAGGTATGGAGCTGACGCTGTACCGAAAGTGACTCTGGTAAGTCGATAATGTGTGATTGCATGACTTGGTTCATCTCTCCAAAGTATTCTTTGGAAATCATTATCATCGCTGTGTGTTTTTACTTGACGGTACATTTTGATTATGTCTGCCGAAATACAGATTGGAGCAGATCTCCAACGCATGATAATATGCCTGAGTTCCGGCTGCAAGGTAGGTCCAATTAATAGATGATCATTTAATGATTTATTGTTTTTACCTTTACAGGATGCATCGTACACTATTCTCACCTTCGTGGTCTCTTTATCATTCCTTATTACGGGGTGATGTGGTAAGTAAACTGCCTTTTTATTTTTTATTTCTTCATTAGGTACTATTTCCATGTGATTTAAAGATAAGTATTCATTTATAACTTCTTGATATTTTGTTTTTAATGTTTCATTCTTACTTAACTTTGTTTCTAATGATTTTAATCTTTTTTCAGCTATTTCCTGAGACGACGTCACCTCTGGACTATCGGTATTAAATGGTAAACGAACGATGTATCTACCATCGCTATCCTTGGTAAGTGTTTTTTCAAAATATTCTTCACAATATTTTTCTTGATTAGTCAAGAGCTTCTCTCTTGGCATTTGAATGTCTGATTCTAATTCCCAGAATTTTTTCAGTGCATCATTTTCCTCTAAACAACAATGCATCGTATGGATTGATTTAGATGCATTAAAAGTTATAGTTGTTGTGGCACCTGATAACACCCAGCCTAAGCTTGTTGCTTGGGCTAGAGTACCGTGCGGACCCTTCAAGATTCCATCCCTCAATACTTGGCTGTACACCTCTGCACCCAATAAAATGTCAATTTTATTTGGAGAGTGGTAATGTGGATCAGCCAAGGTTAAATCCTTTAGTTCTTTCCAATCTACTAACTCAACTTTACTAGATGGAAGCATTGATGTGATGCTTTTGAGGACATGAGCTCTTACTGATATGTTGACATTTGGGTAGATTTGAGACCTGATATCTATGATTACCGCTGCCCTTGAGATTAAGCCTTTTGACTTGCCTAATCCACTAATTTTGTTTGTTGTTGGTATCTTTTTCAGACCTAGATATTGTACCGTTGCTTCGGTGACAAATGAACCTTGAGAACCCTGATCGAGAAGTGCTCGGATTATGTAATCCGTGCCATCCTTCGACCGAGCCTTTACTAACGCTGTAGCTAGTAACACTTGTTGTACCTTTTCAGAAGAAAAGCATGAAACAAGTGGTGTTGGATCAGCTGACGAGGTGGAGCCCTCTTTTTGATTAGTGCTTTGACCACCTTCAGCTTTACTGTTACCCGTTGTGGGGTGAAGGAGAGTGTGATGGGTTCGATTACACTCCTTGCATTTAAAACGAGTTAACTTGCACTCTTTTACAGAGTGATTTGCTCCCAGACAGTTAAAACAAATATTATTTTTCATAACAAAGTTACGCCGATTAGCGACTGTGGTCTTGTGAAAATTATTGCATGCACTTAACTTGTGAATTTCCGAACAAAATGGACAAGATGTGCTGCTGAAATGAAAGGTATTAATTTTGTTATGTTGATTTTTAGTAACACTAGATTTTGTATTAATGAATTCTATGGCTCTATATCTTTTACTCACAAAATCTTGAAACTGATCATAGGTGGGCAACTCGTCTGATGAAATGATTGATGTCACATGAAATTCCCATTGCCGGCGTGTTTCGGGGTCTAATTTTAAAGTTAGAATGTGGATGACTAATACATCCCAAGACTTTACATCTATCCCTAAATTAATTAATGTTGCTAAACAATCGTTAGTAGTATTTACAAGAAATTTCAAGCTATCGGCTGATTCCATTGTCATATTCTTTTGGCTGAATAATGTTTTCAAAATGTTATGACAAATGTACTTTTTATTATTATATCTTTCCTTCAACAATTCCCAACATCTATTAAAATTAGCTCCTTCTATTGGTATATGTCTAATTGATTGCTCAGCATCTCCCGTGAGATACCCTTTTAAATAATGTAACCTTTGAACATTGTCCAAAGTGTGATTTTTTATAACTAATGAAGTGAATAAATCTTTAAACGTTAACCATTGAGAATATTCACCAGAGAATGATGGGATTTGTATTTTGGGTAATTTCATGCTGATGTTGTGAATTGGATTGGATTTATCTACATCGAGTTGAGATGAATCCTTGTGACTAAATTGATTAAGATACTCCTTTAATTCGCCTTTGTGGTCCAAATAAATTTCTTCGGTTTTATCATAAATTTCGTTTTTAATATAATCCGTGGTTTGTAAGTCTTTAGAGTCACAAGTTTTCATTAACTCCTTGTGGCCTGATAAAAATTCAAGCCATAATTGGTCTATTGACTCAATTCTATTCTCTATGTAAACTTGTTTACTAATGCGATCTTTAGGAGATTTTTTAAAATTAGTTCTTGCCTTATTTATGCGAGAATATAAATCGACTTGAAAATTTATGAGGGCCTGCATATTTGTATGTTGTAATATTCTAAACAATAGTTACTAAGCACAAGTTATTCAAAATTTAAAAAGGTATTTGAAATATTTGTTCAGATAAACATTGAGCGTAGGTTACCCGGAACTCTTATAAAGAATTATTCTGTTTAAATTTAACATTCATAAATTTTTAAAGTTCTTAATATAAATTATTCAAAATTTTCTAAGTGTTTGAGATATTATTTATAGATCAAAGAAAAATTGGGCATAGGTTCCCCGTCTAAACACTTTTAAGGAATTATTCTAAGTCTAAACTGAACATGCATTAATTTTTTAAAGTTCTAAGCAAACTATGTTAAAAGTTAAAGTCCCAATGATAATTGTGTGATTCCTGACAGTGAAAAATAAAAATACTCACAGTTTTTGTTGACTCACATAATACACTGCAATCCAGAGTAGAATGCACTTTTCACTTGACGTCAATTTGATTGACGTTTGACACTTCACTCACTAAACTGATAACTTGACTGATGATGTGGACTGTATGGTTGACCTTCACTCGTGGCTTCCTTCAGCTCGGTTGCTCCCTGCAACTTGGACTGGCTCCGCCCACGGTGACACGACACGCCTTGGATTGGGGCGTCGTTGCTGCGCAGGTGTCTCCGGACACCTTTGAACTGGATGATGCTTTCCTGACCGATGTCTTCCTCTGAAGATGCGGTCCGAAGCTGACGATGCTGGCTGGATACAGCACCCGTCGGCCACTGTTGGTACTTGCGAGTTTGTGATAGCGATCCACTATCCGCAAGTATGATGCTCAAAAACCTCACCGAGATATCCGGCTCGAAGGACCAATGATTACGTCACTTCTTGGAGAACAAAAAAACCAAAAAGTAGACTGTTATAATTCAGTGTATTTCTGAATTTCTCCATACATACAAAAATTCCCGTTCGCTTACACAAATTGAATGCAGGGAAAAGATAGCGCGATTCAGCAAGTTACAATTTTCGAACAACGCCATCTAGTTATAAAAGTTAGAACTACATACGACAACTTATATTTAATCTTATGAATTTTTACACTTCAACACCCATATTATGTATTACAGTAGCGACGTGCCCCCGCTTACAGAGTGCGCCTAAGCGCGGCCTATATGCCGCGGCCTAATTAGCAAGCAACCCACATACGTGTGCCGCAAGCACATTTGTGTCAACACATGTGCACGCAGCTTTATGATTCCTACGCGGCAAGGGGCCACTGTTTTCTAATTTGTTTTCTTTATTTTTACCAAAATACCCCTATACGTTCACACCTAGACGACAAAGGAATTTGACGCGGTTTGTTACATACAAGATTAGTATATATTTTCAACTGAGCTAGCTAAATGTTTGTAAAACTATACGAATATTGATACGAATTGAATAGTGGCTTTATCCGTGCAGGGGTGGTGAAAGAATACTAACCTCTGCGACCGGGGTCGGCCTGTCGTAAAAGGCGACAAAACAACCCACCCCAGCTACGTGGTAGAGCCTCAAGCCCGTCTGGATGGCGACCACCTTTGGTCTTAAGTATGCCGCGATAATAACCTCGTCTTGTGTTCCGGCATTAGTGACCCAAGTTCCTGTACCCTTATGGGACAACAGCGTGTTCGCGATGCCACTGGCGTTGCAAACACCCATAGGCGACGGTAACTGCTAAATTCAAAGCGGGCCGTCAGCCTGTCTGCTGTCCAACAGCAATAAAAAAAAACTAATAAAAAAGGACCTAAAGAGATTTTGAATGTTTAAACATTCTGGGCTGCTCTCTAAACTTTTATTTAACTGACGTTATGTTAAGAAAATATAGTTAAAATAATCTCAATAATCATCTGATTTAAACAAAACAATCATCATTAATTAAAGGTTACCGTTTCGTATTTAAGTATTATTAATTTAGGATCGAAAACCAGAAAAGGTTTATGCCAGAATCGCAGACAATCTGCCGGCTTAATAATATACCACTTAATAAAAAATAGTTACCGTCGCCTATGGATGTTTGCGACGCTAGGGGTACCGCGAACACACTGCTGTCCGAGTATTTTAACCAGAGTCACTAATGCTGGAACACAACACAAAGTTATTATGGCGGCATACATAAAGACTAATGGTGGTTGTCATCCAGACGGGCTTGGAGCCCTAGAACGACGCTAGAGTGGTTTTGTTGCCTTTTACGACAAGCCCACCTCGGTCGCATGGGTTTTTACTCGACTTTTGCACAGATATGAGTCTTCTATGGCAGTTTTAATTAGATCGTAGTGTCGTATCAAGTGTCCCAGCATTTGAAGGAAAGCAGAAGACCAAGAAAGACCAAGAAGGACATTTATAGAGCAAGTGAAGAAAATATTGGATGTCGTGCCGTATCAAGAAGTCATGGAAAAGGCGCTTTGCAGAGAGGACGGAAAGATGTTCCACCGACAAGAGCGGTAACTCTTAAACAAATATTGAATGAGTCTTATCCTTAGAATAATAAAATTATTCTAAGGTCTTATCCTACATATTAAAAGATATGAGAAATCCCAATGAAATCGACTGAATATATATGATTCAGTTGTTCTATTTATCTTATAATTAATTAGTAGGAGTACGTATAATTAACAAAATCATATGTATTTTAGTCAACGATTAAAAACACATTAGCGCAATGCAATAGAGACATTTAAAATTGCCGTATCGTTTTGAAATAGCTTAATTAAGGAATTAATATAACTGTTATTACTTTTTGTGGATGTTAATTGCTTTTAAATAGCCCAATATTACCTTGTGACGACATACTAGCAATACACACTTCTTTATTTGTGAGTATATTGACTTGAAGCAATAAGTAAGTCATCGCGGAATCAAATCATCTATACATGTCTACAAATAAATAAAATTGGAGTGTCTGTTTGTAATATTAAAATAACCGCTTTTTACTAAGTGCATTCGGACGTATACATGGTACATATACCAAAACAACATTGTTTACAATTTTTGTCTGGCTGTTTGTTCCGGCTAATCTCTGAAATGGCTGCACCGATTTTAGCGGGATTTTTACTGGTAGATAGCTGATGTATCAAGGAGTAACTTAGGTTATTTTTATTTTAGAAAAAAAAAATAGTTTTTGTTAAAAATGATACGTTTCGGAAATTTTAATTTCCAATTTAAGTTGACCTCAGATTTATATCATCAATCATGTGAAATAGGGTTCAGCTTAGGCTGGACCTTGTAGGTTCGAACGTACATATTCCAGAGACGCATGGCGTAACAGTTGTATTCGATAATACTGACTATTTGCATATTTCATTTATATTTTAGTGTTTATAGGGTTTGTAATCCAAAATAAACCATAAGATATATCCAAAAAAATTCTGCCCAAACTCACTATTTCACGCGATATGATATACATATATATATATATATATATATATATATATATATATATATATATATATATATATATATATATATATATATATATATATATATGTATATATATATATATATATATATATATATATATATATATATATATATATATATATATATATATATATATAAAACGTCTCACTACGTTTTATTTAATACAATACATTGAAACACATCCTCTCTCCGTGCAGGAGCAGAGTAAGAATACCAACTCCTTTTTTTCCTGGAGAAATTCTTTAGGAGTAACTCGCCAAACCCCAGGTAGCCTGCGAGGTGATGTGGGGATCACCTATTGGCATTAGCCACTAAAACCCCAGACATCCTAATCTGCGCTAATTACCTGGGGTCTACAGGAACAGTCTTGCTATTATTCACTGCAAGTTCCCAGAAACGCTAATTATAGTATTTTTGAGTACTCTTATAACCTTCCCACTACCATCATGATGGAATGAGCACCCTCTAAACTACTCGCTAAATTAATAAGTCCCCCAAACCCTGTAGGATTCAAGAGAATGAAAGAACGCAACAGTGCCCGAAGGACTCTACAGCTCATGGAGGCTGCAAGATGACGTGAGCGTATTGACGCTTTGCACCCAATTCGTTTTGTCCAACTATAATCTCGAGATCATGCCCCTGAGGCCCCCGCGGCACATTCGGTCATAGCAAGAGCAGTAACTCCTGCGGCCTACGTCGGCTTGTCGCTAAAGGCGACAAAACAACCGTAGCTACTACGTGTTAGGGCCCCAAACCCGTCTGGATGGCACCACCTTTGATTGCACCACCCTAGCGTCGCAAACATCCATAGGTATCCGTAACTGCTTAATATTATGCTACTATAAATAGGCCATCAGCCCACGTGCTGATGTTCCTCATCAATGAAAAATTACATTTAATTGTCAACTTAGAAGAAATACGCATCATTATCAATAAGGTGAAAATTTAATAATAGGTATCTGAACAGTTAAAGAAAAATATTTTCCTTATTTCTTTTTAGCTTTTAATCTATATTAAAAAACATTTTCAGAGACTTTAGTGTTTGACAATGACAATGACAATGACAAGCCTTGTAAAAAAAAATAAGAAAATAGTGCTGAAAATATGGCCACTGGAGTGAGTTAATAAAACCAATATGAACGAATTTTAAAAGTCCACCAAATCCTTTAAACTAGACAAAGCGGTGAGTCGTATGAAATATCGCTGCATCAGTTTATAGGGGAATCCGATATTTCCACAGCGGTATATATCTCCCGGGAATAGGCATTTTCATATCCACTCTCTATCCAGAGAGTTATTGGCATCCAGGTTTACAATAAATATTTTTAAATTTAAAGCGATTTTAGCAAGTTTTTTGAAGTGAAATCTTCTTTAGCGGCGTTGTGCACTTTTTTGTGATGGGTAAAGAATGTTAAACTCGCGTCAGGTCACGTGTCCTGGTCGTAAGAATTCGTAAGACGGAGTTTTGCTGCGTCAATACCAACCTTATTAATAATAACATAAGGATTATTTTATAATGTAACTTTTAAATGAATGCATTGCATTACTTATACATATCTATTCGAATTGTGACTTTATTACAGTGAAATACAGATGACTTTTTGAAGTGAAAACTTCTTTAGGCGCGTTGAACACTTTTTGGGTGAACAGTTTTTGGTTTGTAAAGAAGTGTTAATGACCAATTTAAACTTTAATGCTTGATCATAAAAAAATTTTTATAAACCGAAAATAATAATCTAATAGCTCAACAATACAATCCACAACTTACTTAGTTTTCACTTCTATCGGCAGTCCCCAAAGACTGCTTCGCATGTTTTTTTTCTTAAGTTATCCGATGCATTACAGCTAGTAGGAAACATACTTTTTCAATGATATGCTCCGTTCTGCTGTGACAACACAGCGATATCTTGTCCCTAAGAAACTGAGCGCGTTTGTAATAGCTACTAAGACTACCAATGTACTATTTATAAATTTTTATTTTATAAACAAACACATACATAAAGACAAAATCACACAGGCTTAAAATGGGAATTGAGCCCGAGATCCCCGCTTGCATTCGACATGCAAAAGCCGTTGTGCGATGGAGGTCGTTAAATTTCGTTGCATGGTCTTCGAAAAGAATTAAATTTATTTTAATGTTAAAGCGAAAAAACGATATGCTTTCTCGCTAGCTAGCTCACATAGATCATAGAAATGGCACTTCGAAATTCATTGCTTGTTTGCGGGGTCAGATGGCAGTAGTAATTTAAAAAATCACCAAATTTTAGTCATCTATTTTTAACAGTACACTGTTTAGAAGAATATTGCAAATAGCAGAAGTTTACCCTTGTGACAAAAGTCATCAGCCTACATTGGACCTCAATCACGCACCGTTTTCTTATCATAGGCAAAACTATTGTTTATAGGTATATATATATCATTCAAAGACACTAAATATATTCGTATTCGGCACAAACTAATTGTGCTTAAATGTACAAGAGGTTTACATCTAGTGGATTTTTATTGCTATAGAAAAACAGACAGGCTGACGGCCCGCTTAGAATTTAGCAGTTACCGTCGCCTGGTGTTTGCAACGCCAGGGGCATCGCGAACACGCTGCAGTCCCATAAGGATACAGGAACTTGGGTCATTAATGCCGAAACACAATACAAAGTTATTATGGCGGCATACTTATGACCAAAAGTGGTCGCCATCCAGATGGGCTTAGGGCCCTACCTCATAGCTAGGGCGATTTGTTTTATCGCCTTGTTAGCCACAGAGGTCGGTATTCCTTAGATATACTCGCAAAATTAATTAAAAACAATTCTGTAATCTAATCATCAACTTAGCTTTTAAACACGGTTAGAACACTTGTTGACTTCCGCTTCGGTACGCAGGGTTCGCTTTCCAACTTTTTCTTTTCAAATTCAGTCTTCTATCCTTGATAGAAAAACCACATCATCGCCCCTCTTGCCTAGGCCGAGCTACAGCAACATTTGTTATCCACTTAAGTAGCCAGTTGTCGTATAACGTAGCCATATCAACGAAGGGTGGGTAATTTCCATGCAGGGGCAGAGTCGGCCTGTTATACGCGACAAAACAACCCAAGATATGCAGATTTCCTTCACCGTCAATACATGCAATTGCGACAAAACACTCCACCCTAGCTAGGTGGCAGGAACCCAAGCTGGTCTCGATGGAAACTACCTTTGGTCTTAAGTATGCAGCCATAATAACCTTGTATTGTGTTCCGACATAAGTGACCTAGGTTCCGGTATCCATATGGGATAGCAGCGTGTTCGTTGTGTTTCTGGCTCCTCAAACACTGTCTGCTCCTCCTCAGCAATAAAAAAGTGACTGCAATTTGTTCACAATGTCAAGGACATGAAAGTTTCTACAAACCGCGGAATTCCTAATGAGGTTTTCATACATTACTCAACCGAACAATCAATACAAAATAGTTTGATTACTACTTATGTGATTGATTGATTGATATTATTTAAAAAAAGGACATATTAAGACCTTCTCCATAGAGAGATTAGCCTGTCACGCACCCCGGTAATCTCAGTATGTGGATATTCCTACTATGTTTTCTTTGATCGTATTTGTTTGTAGCAAATATATTTAGTGTGTTAAAAAAGTATCACAAATGTTATGTTATTTTTCATAAATTATTTATCTATACTACTATTATAAAGAGGAAAGATTTGATTGTTTGTTTGTTTGTTTGTTTGTTTGTTTGTTTGTTTGTTTGTTTGTTTGTTTGTTTGCTTTGAATAGGCTCCGAAACTACTGACCCGATTTAAAAAATTCTTTCATTGTTGGGAAGCTACACTATCCCCGGGTGACATAGGCTATATTATATTTTCAAAAAAATTAGGGATCCTTACTAAAACTCTAATAATGTAACCCAAAGTGTAAAAAAATTACCTAAAATATTATTTAAATCGCGGGCGTTGCGAAAACTATTGATGATAGAATAAAATAATGTACAACAACTTTGCAGAACACATCATTATTTACAAAAAGTGTCGCGACAGCATATGTCTAACTATTATAGTTATGCCACAATAAGTGTTCTTTTATTTTAAAAAATTAATTGAAATGCCGCCCCTAGAAAAGGCTCTTTATTTGGATCTTGGTATTAATCCTTATCAAAATAAATCACTTCATATTCAAAACTGTTTCAATACCTTTATATAACTTTTTGAATTATTGAATTCGGATATTCCATTCGAAAGATATCACGAGTTTAAAAATGTAAGTATTAGAAAAATGTTGCGTGGTAGCCGCTCACCCTGTTCGGCTAGCTAGGCAGCACCTTATGCAATGCAGGCGTGCGTCACTGGGGTTTTTACAAAAATTAGAATACTTATTAAAAATAACGAAAAATAAATAAAAAGTAATAGCAAAAAAAAAATCATTAAAATAAAAGCTCATAGAAATAATAATATTCAAACTTTCTTTATAATTTTATTTTTTTAGTAACCTGACGCAAATAGAAGGGTGTGCCCCCAGGGGCGCTCGCTCCTCTGTCCGAGGAGTGCACGGGTGTGCGTACCCGAGGTGCCCGAGCATCCGTCGCTTCACTCCCCTCCCCGTTCGAGGCGACAGAGTCCTACCTTTCTTTCCGTCTACCTCTTACATCCTTTCCAACTTAGCTCTCTGTTCGTGGCATGGTCCCCGATGGGATGGTTGCGAATACTGATTGGGGTCCCGGGTTCTACCATGGGACCCGATTTAGTAGTCAAAACCATGCCTATTTCGACTGCGCCTGCACAGAGAGTGTTCCCGGGGCGGGAATTGCATCCGCGCTGTCGGTTGGTCTTGCTGGGCCGGCTACGACGTCAAGCGACTCTGCTTTTTCTGGAGTGTCGTCTGGTAGTCGTACACACGCCTGACTAGCACGCAACGGGGATGCGAGTCCCGTCCGGAATTGGCCGCGGACCTGTCGCTCCCGGCCCTGGTTCTGTCCATGGTCGGGGGCGATCCTGGATGGACGGCCGCCGCCTCCTTTTGCGAGGCAGTAGTGTCTGCAAGGGAGGCGGCGGAACGGGAGCGGGAGTCCGCCACCGCACTCCCCTCCCGCCAACGTAGGCCGTGTCGTCGGCGCCGGAGGGCGGGCAACGATCTCCGGCCGCCGTAGAAAGCGGCCGCGGGCGGCCCCTCGGGGGAGGATCCGCCGCCCGCACTATTGCCGTGAGGGAAAAGGCCGCGTGCTATTCCGCAGCCCCCCTCAACTCATAAAGTTGTTACAAGAGAGCGCCGGGGGGACGAAAGCCTGACCCCCTGGCGCCAGCACTTTAGAAGGGGCCCGCTTTAAGACAAAGCGTGGGCCGGCGCCGACCCGGGCCACGAGATCGGCAGGTCATATATCCGTGGCCCGGGCGTAGGCGATAGGAGAACAGCGGGGTTTTTTAGTGGGTAGTCGGATGGTCGAACATCTTTTCCGGAGTCCCTTATATCCCTCGGTCCCCCCGGGCCGGGGGAACCCGTCAAGAGAGGTTTTTCCCCGAGACCGAAAAAAAATAGAAGGGTTTAATTTTTTGTTAAATACCCATGCGAAGCTGGGACGGGCTGCTAGTTTATTTATAATTACCTTTTTGTCCCTATCAAAATAATCCCAATAATCAGTATAAACAGCTCTGTAACACGCAGTAATTCTTATTTAGTATTCTGTAATCTAGTAAAATACATACATTATTCATATTTCCAAACAACGCTAATGTTTTCCACGCCACATAACTGCACCATAATTATCTATGATTCGGTAATGTGTCGGGTAATGTGGGATGTCAATCCGCGCGTCACTACGCCCGCTACCCTGTGGTTAGCCTATGAAAAATTACATAATAGAGGCGTGTCCCAACACTAGCTGTCTAATGTTTTCCGGCGTTGATTTCTCCTATACATTGTATTTTGACAAGAGAGTTATTAGAAATAATCTTGATTATTAAACATGAATTTTTGCAAATATTTTTACATGAAATTGAAGATGTTTTTAAAGCATTTTGATAAATATATAATTTACGCATATACCTAGATAAAACAAAAAACAATTTTAACGACTTCTGTCGTGCGGCGGCTTTTGAATGTCAATAGACTTACGTGGGTCACGAGGTCGATTCCCGTCTATTTATAAATAATACGAATTATTTACAAAAGTTGCCTAGAATCTATAACATAAACTGTCTACTTTTTTATCGCTGTAGAACAGTAGACAGGCTGTCCGTCCACTTAGTAGTTAGCAGTTACCATCGCCTATGGATGTTTGCAACGCCAGAGGCATCACTAACATACTGTCATCCGCGTAGTGATACTGAAACCAGGTCACTTATGCCATCCAGGGGGATCGGAGCTCTACCACCTAGGTTGGGTTGTTTAGTCGCCTTTTATGCCAGACAGACTTCGGCCGCAGATGTCAGTTTCCTTTCTTCGCTCCTATATAGAGGAGACCTAGTGCTTTATATATTATGTAATATGTTGTTTATTGAAACAAAGAACCAAAGTTGTTGCTCTGTAAAGAGAAATTTATTTTTTATGAAACAAAATATTATCACTAAAATTACAAACACAACTTACTTCTACAATTAAGTTTATGACCTTACATATGAAATTGGCGTTTTGTACGGGAGGAATATAAAGTACTTTTTTTTGGAAAATATATTTAATTAATCAAAGTATGCACCGTTGTTATCTATGCACTTTTGCCATCTCATAGGTAGTTCATCGATCCCTTTACTAAAAAAACCATGAGGGCGAAAATAAATTAACTCTTTGAAGGCAGTTTGGACTGCCGCATCGGAGTTGAATTTTTTTCCTTGTAAGAAGTTGTATAAATTCCGGAAAAAATGGTAATCTGTTGGAGCAAGTTCCGGGGAGTATGGTGGATGTCGCAGACATTCCAATTGGCGCTCATCTAACTTGTGGTTGTTTGTCGTGCGGTCTTGCGTTTTTGTGAAGCAGCAGTGGCCTAAAACGATTGACCAATCTCGATTGTTTAGCAGCTAGTTCTTCCTTCATGGTTTGCAGGTGCTGACAATAGATATCTGCCGTAATCGTTTGATCAGATTTTAAACAGCTGTAGTGAACGACACCAACGCTAGTCCACCAAACACTCACAAGTAACTTTTTATGAGTCAATTTTCGTGTATGGCAGAATTTCGTTGGGTCTCCAGGGTTCAGCCATTGCGACGAGCGCTTCCGATTATTGTACAGTATCCACTTTTCATCACAGGTAATGATTCGATTTAAAATCCCTTCATTATTGTGTCGGTTGAGCAAAGTAACAGAGCAGTCGACGCGTGTTTGCAAGTTCGATTCACTCAATTTATGAGGTACCCATCGTTCAAGTTTTTTTTACTTTCCCGATTTGCTTCAAATACAGTTTTATCACATACCCCGAAGCCTGCAGCTATCTCTGAAGTGCTTTGTGATGGATCCGCTTCCACAGTAACCTTTAATTCTTCATTTTCCACTTTGGTCTCCGACCGTCCACGAGGTTGGTTCTGAAGGTCGAAATTTCCAGAACGAAAACGTTGAAACCAAAAACGTACCGTGCTTTCTTTTGTGACACCAGCGCCGTACATATTATTAATCCTTCGAGCTGTTTCTGCAGCACTGGTGCCACGGTATAACTCGTATTTGTAAATATACCGATATTTCATGTTTTCCATTGTGCGGTAATAAGCGACGCCAAAGAAAAAATAATGAGGTAAAAACAAATGAATGACTGTTTTCAAAACTCAAATATACCAGCTAAATGAATTTATAAATTTGAATTTGGAATTCTTAACCAAAGAGGAGATATTTCAGATCAAAGTGGTCAGTACGACAAAACGCTAATTTCATATGTAAGGGCCTAATAGTAAGTATAAACTACTATTATTTACTAACCTGTAAAGAGAAAAAACATTAAGAGCTATTGTTTGTAACAAGATTTTATATTTGTAATATTTATCTTAAATACCAAACTTCTTAAATATCTTAAAAACCAAAATAATGCGTTATTGTACATTTCTCATTATAGAATGAACATTTAAATTTAATGATAAGTCAGAAGAGCTTGATTTACATCTCCCTTTCTCAGGCATTCAAAAAACCCTCAGGCATGGTATAAGTTTTGTAATATGAAACAAGTTTGATTCTAATTTTTTGTATCTTGTATTAATCTTATAAATTGCTTTAGATAGTTTTTCCATATTTTTATAAGGTCCAATTTTTAGCTCATCTAGTTTTTTTCCTATTTAATTGGTTACCATTTTCCACATATACAGTGTGTGTGTGTGTGTGTGTGTGTGTGTGTGTGTGTGTATGTGCGTGTGTGTGTGTATGTGCGTGTGTGCGCGCGCGCGCGTGTGTGTGTGTGTGTGTGTGTGTATGTGTGTGTGTGTGTGTGTGTATGTGCGCGCATGTGTGTGCGCGTGTGCGCGTGTGCCCGTGTGTGTGTGTGTGTGTGGTCTTGGAAATAAAGCCCTAAATCTTCTCAACGCAAATACCATATAAACATAAGTCTGCGTTCTAGTTATATATTTATATATCTATTACATTACAATCGTGCAATATGAGTAAATCTGTTCTAATTAACTCTCAAAGGAATACGCGTAATGACTAGCAATTAGAGAAAATGCATCAAACAATCCCTTACTAATTACGTATTAATACTCAGCAGTTTGCCTATAGCTTTTTTCCTATTTAGGGTTGGCATTTATTAGATTTTTTAAATAAATTATTATTAGAATACAACTTCAAGTAAGGTTCGCTCCTACGCTCCTTCAGCTGCTGAGTCTCATACCCAGATTTCGGCAACCCGACAAGCACATACGCAGTATTGAGCGACATAACACGATATGACTGACCACTTCTTATACTTTTCTGAACGAAATTGAAGATCATAGTAAAGACACAGAAGTCTTTCTCATCTCCAACTTCCATTCAAATTTGACCTACTATGCCGAAATTTGAATTTGTTTAGTAGATATTCGCGGCTTTAAGGGCGACGTATACAGCGTGAATTTTAAAAATCAAATTTATCGACACATTTTCCTGTGAGAGATTCGAAGCGCTACGAAAGAATACCAAAAACGGCACTCATAAGCTTGGCTTACACTTATATAACCTTTTGGAGGAGCAAGGGTTCCTGGCATCCAATAAGTTTGTTTTTGGCTTCTTGGTAGGCTGTTCGTAGTGAAACTCAGTTCCAGGATACCATGATTTATTTGGAAAAATGTACTATAAACATTTATAAAAGTGTGGCCTTAAAAGCTGCGAGGTGTATAAAAAATATAAATATCCAGTGAGCGAGACAGATATGCGCATTTCTTTCTCAAGCAGTGAAAATAAAAAAACCTCTAAAAATAACTTAATAAGTGGCAGCCCTATTATACATATTGTAGAGCCCCTTGAAGTGGTGTACGCACGGGGCTCCCTCGTACGGTAAACTCTGTTCCTATGGCCACACCCACCCCTATTACCTTTACACTAGCGCCAATGCTGAATAAATTCAAATTATTCTTAGATGTCTTGCATACTTAAAGACATGCTATATTCAATTTTATAAATTATATTCGCCCTATATCTTGAATTCTTCGTGCAGGGGTGGAGTAAGAACACTAACCACTGCGGCCGAGGTCATCCTGTCATAAATGGCGACAAAACAACTCTGTTAACGTGGTAGGACCCCAAGCCCGTATAGATGGCAACCAGCCCTAGTGTAAAAGTATGCCGCCATAATAACCTTGTGTTGTCTTCTGGCATTAGTAACCCGGGTTTCTATACTCTGAAGCAGACAGCAGCGTTTTCGTGGTGCCTCTAGCGTCGCAAACATCCATAGGCAACGGTAACTGCTTATTATAAAGTGTGCTGTTAGCCCGTCTGGTGTTCCTCTGAAAAAAATAGAAGACTAAGCATAATATAATATTCATCTTTCGAAAGAATGCATAACTGTTGCAAGCAAACCCTGAAGTTGATTCTACGTGTTGCCAAATGTATAGAATGGATTTAATCTTAATGACCGACTATGGTTCCTATGTACGGTTGTTCCTCGAGGCTGAAGAAGGCAACGAACCAGGATTTATAGCGCGAACTTGGAGAAACCTACGCTCAACAGTAGACGACGTATGTACGAAGATATATAAGATTAGCTTTGATCACGTTAATAAAAGATGTATAAGATGTATAATTAAAAGTTATCACTACAGAGCCCGGATTTCTCTTTTGCATACAGTCACAACTCGAAGTTGTTTGTATCGCAACCCATTTGTAACTTTTATTTATTTTTCGAGGGGAGAGACTCTGCTTCTCCAATATTTAAAGTAAAAATTGTATCAGAGATTGTTGTTATATAATTATATATACATATATAAGCGATATTATCTAAAACTATATACCCAATTGACTTGAAATTAAGCATATTTACTCATTTTGTAACGTAAATGCTCACTAGGATCGGATTTTATAAAATGTAATTATAATCAATATATGGCAGAACAATGTTTCCCGGGTCGATTAGTAGCATATACTAGCATCGCTTTAACTGTGAGCATGCCCTAATAAGCCCCCTGAACTCGCTGTAGGTTAGTAATTTTGCGTGAGAGCGCACAGTATTTTTATTCATAGCGTTTAATAATAGAGTGGACGCAAGCCGTGGCGTAACCTCGTCACATCGAACCCTGGCTTAGTTTGCGTTTAATTCTCTACCCATAATGACATACTTAAGTGCTGGTTTTAGTTTACATTGCATAGTACATATATGGCTCTAAATTATGGGTGTAAAAACACGATACTACAATTATCAAATTTGTTAGAACACGAATAATTTAATTTATGTAGAACTCTTAAAATTCATTAACTCGATATGATCTCAGGCGGTAAACATAAGTAACTGGTAACGCCATCGGGTGCGAAGTGGAGAAGAAAAAGTCGGGAAAAAGAGGCCAAGCGAATCGAAACGGAGACTTAACGCGCAGATGATAATGATGAACGCCATCTGGGGAAAATATACTTTTTCTTTAGTTAAAAACCATACGTAACCATACTGCGGGAAACTACAAAAAACACCTTTACGTAATCTATGACTTTACGTTTGTAACATTATATAAATATACTAGCTGACCCGGCGAACTTCGTACCGCAAAAACGACTAAAAATCACTAACTCAATTTAGTTATCTGCCTACTGCCTACCCCCTAAGAACGATGGCGTGATTATTTATAGCCTATGACCATTTCTAGGTTATCATCTATCACCATACCAAATTTCATCAAAATCCGTTCAGCCGTTTAGGCGTGAAAGAGGAACAGACAGACAGACAGACAGACAGAGTTACTTTCGCATTTATAATATTAGTATGGATTGTATATGACAATTAACGTAGAGCCATCTATTGCTAAAGCAAACAACAGAGCGTTTGTGTTATGGGTACTATACATCTTATATACTTTTCTATTGTAAATATACATAAACACCCAAACTTGGGGGCTTCGGGAGTATTGTTTACTATCTAAAGATATCCACTGCCCTATGCATACGCATCAGTAGAGCAGGTGGTTACCATCAATCATCATCTTTTACTTTTGTTCAGGTCTTAAATTGTTCGCTTGCTTCACCAATACGAATAAGGACTGTACTAGGTAAGCAGCAAGCACACAGAACTGAGGTCTCCATTTTGAGAATGCCCATAATGATTCTTACGCCTCTTAGCCCCGTAGATAGGAAATGTCCCCGCTAACCATTTTTTGGCCCGGGGAAAACTATACCTTCTCATCAGTGCCGCGTTGGAATTACGGGAGAAAGCCGACGCGGGTTGCTATCCTTACTGTAAGAAAAATTCTTAGTAAACTGTCCGCAGCTAAAACGCTCCAATGGAAACCAGCGCTGGTTATTTTAACCAGCATTCCTGAATCGGGTGGCCTTTTAGAGCGTTTATATTGTTATTATTAGTTAAAATTATATTGCTTATGTTTGTACCTAAGCTCTAAATAAACTTTATTCTTTTATTTTATTCAACCACGCACCTGGCTAGCAAATGATAGCTAATAGTGGTCTCATTACATCTTCTAAAAACCTCGATTGTCGCCTGAACCTTTGTGGGGGGTCACAGGATCGACCAACCTTCTCTAATCAGTGTTGATTATTATGGTTTACTGTTTACACGCTATTTCTGACTTATACTATCAATAAAAATTTACGCTATTTTGTTATATGTACACATATACATACATATACACACCAACATATTTGTAAATACATACATATATATATTACAAGCTTTAGCGAAATAAATTTTCTGTGTATATATGTATATACAAAATAATATTAATAATATTTATAAATTTTGTTAACTATATACTCTATACCGTTTGGAATCAAGTTTGATATTATCACTGTACCGACGCAGCGCACAAACCAAAACCGCTTTTGTAAATACGCGGCGATACGAGTCGATTTTATTGCTTTTTTTCAGAACGTTGGTAAACGCCACGCGCATCGCTCGCCACCTTCACATAATCAAAATTAAATACGTAATAGTTATAATAATAAAAGTATTTTTTGTTTCGTATGGTTTGAACTTAAACTTAATCATATTGGTTATACAAGCATAACCATAGTCAGCATGCTTCCTTCTTTCTACATAAACACCTCTTTTGATCTATCTACAACAAATAATAACAGCCCACGACGTCCCACTGCTGTGTTCGGGCCTCCCTTAAAAGAGAACCCACCACTCTTTTTCAAGGCAGGTTTCACATACATACTGGTTATTTCGCTATTCAGGTTCACTAATTTTTGAAATACCATTCATCATGAAATCTCTAAAACTGTAAACCCGGTTGACTTGAAATTTGGCATGGTTGTCATCATTTGGCAAGGAAATCCTGTCCATAACGTAATTTTCTTAAATTTATATGGCAGTACAGCGTTTGCCGGGTCAGCTGGTATGCTATAAAAAGAGGATTAGGCGAGAAGGCTGCCTAAGCTGTACGTACTATAGTGGGTTTGAACCCGGAACCTCTAGATTTCTCCAAGTGCTTATAAATAGTTATGTTACATTAAAACAAACACATTTTGACTGGTCTAATCCTAAATTGATTTTAATTTCGTTTTTTCTTACTAATTTAGACTAACACAAGATATCGCATGGCGTCTTCAATAAACTTTTAATTAAGCAAAAATAAAAATAAACTACCAAATATAACGACTACTAAAACGACCGTATTTAGGTAGATTTGTGACTTACAAAGCCTCTAATAAATCCCGCTCTTTCAACACGTCACTTCAAAACCAAACTATTTGGTAATAAACTGAAAATATTTAGCGTTACATCCTCCTCATTAGGCAACTCTCATTAACCTGAATAATAAATCCGTCGACAGATGTTGATTTAGTATTGACGCTTGTAAATCCACGTGGCGTAAAAAATGGAAGGTACAGAAGTAGCACTTTTGAATGAATCAGCCATCACACACTGTCATAATGCTGCGAAATTAGTTCGAAAACGAGATTACATTTGCCGTTACAGGGGATGAGTTACTGCTTCAGTTGTCAGCATCAAATACAGAGCAGAGAGTGTAAAACCTTTTTCCTTGTAAAAACTACACTTAATCACATCTTGTAAATAGCTTTGCTAAGGAAAAGCGAGTAACACGAAAATGGCGCGATTTCAATTTCTTCTTAAGGTTCCATTTATATATTCAAATATTTGAAAATAACGCTTGTTATGTAGAGTTTCATTTCATCTTTAGGTTGTTCTTTTTAATGCGTTTCTTTACTTAAGTTTTAACCTATTGGGTTAGGTTAATGCAAACAACGATTTTAAACGTATTTGCAATATTTTCTGTTCTTTTCCTTAGTGTTCAGGTTGGGGTGTTACTACTATTTATTATTTTTTATTTTCCATGGGACCACAGACAGGTGGCCCACTTAATAAGAAGCATTTACTGTCACCTATGGATGTTCACCTGCGCTGGGGAACTGGAACCTGACCACTAATGCCGGAACACAGCATAAGGTTATTATGGTGGTATATTTAAAGAACCAGGGTGGTTGTCATGAAGACTAGCTTGGAACCCTGCCTAACTAGGATTGTTTTGTCGCCTTTCTTTACCTGCATGGAGAAAAGATAACTTTTGATATTAATAATTTATCACTCGCTAATCTGGAATTAGTAGCGAGTAAATAGTAGCTTATTGCTCAATACGAGCTCACCTAATATATATTGTAATATTATTATTTTCTTCTCGAAATCACATTCTTCGCATTTCGCAATTGACAGAGCAGCCGCCAAGTGTCGGTATAAATCAAGAAGGTCATACATGAGCTTTGCTTTTGTACTTTCTTGTCTTTTATAATCCTGTACATCGTTTATTGATAGAAACGCGCATTGTAGTAGAATATATGATAGGTCGAGACAGCGGTAGGAATGCCTTTGAAATTTGACTTAAGTATTTACAAATATTTCTAAACATAGAATGCATGTATAACAATTGAAACAAAATTTATATAACATATTTGCATTTTATGTTCTTACAAACAATTTTGTTTTGATTTTATCTCTCTGATCGAGTGATTAAAGCACAGTTTTCCCCGAACCACTCTATATGTGTATATATCATTCATTTTATTCATATCTGTATACGAATATGAGTACCCTTATGGGACAGTAGCGTGTTCGCGATGCCACTGGCGTTGCAAGCACCTATAGGCGACGGTAACTGCTAAATCCTAAGCAGGCCGTTAGCCTGTCTGCTGTCCTACAACAATAAAAAAACTGAATAAATTCACCAAAGAATAGTTCGGTATTCGATTCTTCAGAATGTTCTATAATTCGATCTTAAATGTTGTCTTGAACAATGATGTATTTATGACAATTCTGAATCACTAAATACAAGATGTGCTGTGATTTTTTGCATTTCTTGTCGTTTTAATTTGATTAATTTAATGTTTTCTAATTTTACATTGAAATTATTGAATCTCATCGCTCTTCTTCGTTCGACTCCAGTTGTTTTTTGGGCAGCTTCTTTTCTGTTATTTTTATACTTTATTGCTGTAGGACAACAGACAGGCTGACGAACCACTTATAATATAGCAGTTACCGTTGCCTGTGGGTTTTTGCAAAGCCAGTGGCATCGCGAACACGCTGCTGTTCCATAAGGGTACAGGAAATTGGATCATACTTAGGTAGGACCAAGGTGGTCGCCATCCAAACGGGCTTGAAACCCTATCAAGTAGCTAGTGGTGGGTTGTTTTGTCGTCTTTTACGACAGGTCGACCCCGGCCGCAAACGTCAGTATTATTTTACCGCCCCTGCACGGATAGAATTTTATTTTGCTTGCTTGTAATAAACAGCCAGTTCTAATTGCTCAATCATCCGTAAGTATAACTAAATTAGCAATAATCAGGTACAGAGGCAATATACTGAAAACCAGTAATTATGGCGATAGCATAAAAGTCGTAACACACAGGCTGATCAACCGCCCGAGGCCAGTTGCACACGATAGATTAATTGAATTAAATCAACGCCCGGTTAATGCGATTAAAATCTGTAACCGGCGCGTGTGGATTGGATTCAACGAGTTTACGCTACGAACTACGTTGTTTTGCTACGGTTTTTTATGTAGTCTTAATCAAATTAGCCCGGTCGTAGACCTTTGTAGGTACAAAACAATAAAATGCAGACGGGAATAAGGAGGCCTGGTCATTAATAACTACTTTACACCGAAGGACAATCGTCGGCAGCAGGACGCACTGCCAACCCCAACCAACACACTGCGGTGCAGAAAGCAAGGAGAAACCACTGAATCTTCCCAAGAAATCCTATGAAAATAAACCGGGAACGGAATGCGAATGTATGCGGTACGGCTACCACCTGGCGCCATGTCAAGTCCTTGTCGCATGGTGTGAAATATGCTACTGACCACGCTGCCGTAGTTCACCAGGCCCAGCGCGAACAGAATGCTACTGGTGACGTAACAGTAGAGCATCGAGCAAAACTTCGTAAGAAGATGAGAATAGGGACCTGGAATGTCTGAGGCATGCTCCAACCTGGGAAAAAAAGGGGTCATCGACAAAAAGCAACAACACTATACTGTAAAGATCTTGGGATAACGGAAACTCATATGCGTAGATTAGGTTTTTACAATATTCCAAACGGCCATACTGTGGACTTTTCAGGCCCAGAAAAAGAAAGCAAGAACGGTGTAGCTTTGTCTGCGGCGACTAAAATAAACACTTCGGTGCTAGGATATAATCCAGTGAGTGACCGCATATTAGCGTTGAGGATCAATACGAGACCCTATGGTCTCAGTGTGATAGTTATGTGTGCACCCACCTCGACATGAAGAGATACTGATATTGACGAGTTCTATAATCAAGTCGACGTTACGTTCAGAAATTTGGCCAAACGAGACTTTACTCTATTAATGAGCGATCTTAAAGCTAAAATAGGAGATACTTCTAAAAATCATCACTTTAAAGAAATAGTTGGCAAGTGTAGCCTTGGAATCAGAAACGACAGAGGTGAAAGATGGCTACAGTCCTGCACAGAAAATTCCCTGACAATAATGAATACATGCTTTAAACACCACGATCGATCGATTACAAGTGCAAAAACCTATCCTGGCAATGATTGTGGGAGTGATCACAAACGTCTAGTGGCAGACATCAGCCTTAAACTAGAGAAGTGTCAGCGGGTAGTTTAGTCATCGCAGAGGAGGCCCGACTGCGAACAATTAGCCATCTTCAGGGAATGTTTTGTTACTAAGGTAGTCAACGTGGTCATAAACAAACACAATGACATTGACGGTAGCTGGGACAGATTAAAGGCTATGATTCTCTCACCACGCAAAGAGTCTCAAAAGTCACCTGCAGATAATCCGAGGAAAGAGTGGATTACAGAGGAGATATGGAAAGCTATTAGAGAATGAAAGGAACTACTCAAAACTAATGTTGAATCTTCCCATACAATGTACCACGAAGCATCGGCAAGAGTTCAACTGCTATGTTGTAGGGACTATAATGACTACATGAATTCCTTCTGTCAAGATACTGATGATCACACACAAAAATTTCAAACCTGAGACTTATTTTCGAAGATCAAAAGTATTACGAGAGAGTGCAAGTCAAAGACATGGGCCATAGAAAATGACGAGAGCAAGCTGTTAAGCGAGATAGATGAGGTGACGATCGTGCTGCGAAAACCTGTACGCCGACCCTGAGTACAAACTGGATATACTCCTTCTATGGATGAACAATGTTTGGAACCGGACATTGTAGAATCCGAAATCGGAGGCACAGTGTGTAAACTCAAAAGGAATAAATCAGCAGGTAGAGACAGTATTTTTGCTGAGGAACTGCAACATCAAGAATTTGCGAGGAACAACAAGAAGGGATCGACGAGAACATGTAGCAACTGCCGTACAGTGGCATTAATATCACATGCGAGCAAGATAATGCTTCATATAATTAACGGCAGGCTACAAACCTTTATTAAGTAGTAATACCTAGTGAACAAGCGGGTTTTTTTGAAGAATCGGGGCACAAGAGAACAAACTGTAAATGTAAGGCAAATAATCGATAAGAGTTGCGAATTCAAAATGCCAATACTCATGTGCTTCGTAGACTATGCGAAAGCATTTGATTGTATTCGATGGGATTGTTTGTGAAAGATCCTGTATGAAATGGGCGTACCTCAACAACTCGTTTCGTTGATCGCTAACTTGTACCAAGATGGCGAGTCTATGGTAAGGATAAATAACGTTATCTCAGGATCCTTCAAGCGGGAGTAAGACAGGGATGCATTCTTTCTCCCATTCTTTTTCTGACTTATTTCGCAGAGTAGAGTATGAGAGTAGATTTGTGGGACGGGACTCTCTATTAATAAATCCAAAACGAAAGTCGTGGTTGTGGGCAGATCCGGCCAACTCTCTAGAACTGGAAAACTCTCATACTTAGAATTTGTGAGCGAGTTTGTTTACCTCGGATCCCTATTGACTGACCAAGGAGGAAGTATGTTAGAGATCAAAAGATTCTTGGGTACTTTGGTCACATTGCCTGACGACAGCCGGATAACTTTGATAAGCTGATCGTGATGGGCAAAGTAGAAGGAAAACGACCCCGTAGCCAATTACTAACCGCTGTTGTGACATAGTAACCTCCCTAAGACTCCTAATAGCAACCGCTATTCGAGAAGCTGAGGACCGGACGAAGTGGAAACAGCTTACCAGACAGGTCACGGTTGATTTTCAAGGACATGACCTTCAGCAATGAAGAATTCGACCAAGTAGAGATGGATGAACCGAGTAATGTTAATTATAAGTAATTTCATCGTCATATTTAGGGTTCTTGACCTTCTGTCAAGCCTTATCACATGTTCTGATGTTAATTATCACATATTACAGCCAAAAGTTAGAAGTCTCATTCTTATGTTGCAGTAGAGTGGGGAGGTTTCCTTGTACTCCTCCGCTTTTTACTTAAACTATAAAAGTGATAAGTACTTCTAATGCTAGGTCATACATTAGATATATTAGAGGTTATATGGAAGCTATCAATAGGAGAAACAAATTTAAATACGCTTTCCTCGTGTAACTCCTCGCATAGAAGTATTTTCATGGTATACTTCCACCGCGGAGGTCACTGGTTTTCTCGTCTCGCATCTGGGCGTTTATGTATAATATGTACATATTTAAAAAAAGTAATATATCAGTTATCTAATACCCATAACACAAGTTGTTCGATCTTTGCATAAAGGAAATTGAAATTCCATCCAATTTGAAATCCCACCTCCTGATTTTTGTCACCTACCCTCACTCTGGGTGAGGTAAATGGTAAAAGCGAGGGTGGGACGAAAATAATAAGTAGTAACGCGTGAACTTCCAAACGCACGGGACGTACGACGTGCAACCTCCCTTCAGTTACTCCAAACTCTCATTGGCCGTGCTATAATTAATTGTGTGTTCAGTGTGCGTGAATTTAACTGGTGCCATGTAATAGGTCTTCCGCGAGCGGACCTGAACTGAACCGGGAATGGGGGGAATCAAGGTCATTGCGAATTTCTTTGCCCCTTGTAAGGTATCCCGTCTCTCTAACCACCGCTCCTATCCCATCCTCTTTCACACAGTCCACTGCTCTCGAGCTATCCTTCTCATTCCTGTGCGTTACAATCTCGATCCGTGATCGGCAAGTGCACTTGATGGCGCTGTGTGTCTTAACCTAGTATTTTTATTTATTAATGAACAAGGTGATGGAGCGTTAATGATTGTGTTAAAAAGGCATTCATTTTCACAACACCCAAAAATGTTACTTACTCGGATCCATGACTTCAATTGGACATGGTCCATAGAATTTAGGACCTCAATCAGACCAAGTACATCACACTAAGACGATTTATAACTTAGAATTACATTTTCACTCACGTTCAACCAGTTTCACACAAGTAATATTTAGGTGTTCGCACAACCACTGGAAAGCGACCAATTTTTAGAGCATGCGACTGAAGCCGAGACTTGCTACGTGACTGGGATACTAATACTACCAAGTTATGTCGACCTATAGAATTTAAGAGGCATTCACACTAACCGTTAATAACTATCTTCCAAGAGCTCAATACCTATTGCATCCTAGATAAAATAATAATAACCAGGACAAATTACTCAGCGACATCTAGGCCCGAAGTAAGTAGCACAGCACTTGTGTTATGGGTATTAGACAACTTATATACTTTTCTTTTGTAAATAAATACATATTGTACATAAACAGCCGGACGCGCAACGAGGATCGAACCAGTGACCTCCGCAAGCGTTCTGAAGTGCACTAACCGTTACACTACAGAATTCTTCAATAAAAATACACCTTTAAATTGCACATCTCAGAAATGCAAATTGTTAATACGTAATTTTTTTATCAATTTTTTCTTTTATTTTATAATCTTTTATTAAATCTACTAATTACTACATGCTTTTAAATAAACCAACTCTGTTAAAAGTGGACAATCAACCATTCTCTGTTTTCTTACCCTTAGGGTTGGATGTTTTTTCCCAAATTTATATGGGACTGCCTTCGGGGTCTACCCTTTTCATTAAAAAAAGATTTTTTTTAAATCGGACTACTCTGTAAAAAGTTATGCGTGGTCATAAAAAAAAACAAGAATACACGTAGAACTGAGAACCTACTCCGTTTTTTTCGTCGGTTAGAAATGGTTATCGGATAAATATATAAATAAAATAAGCACGCGGTCTATCATATAACAAATCAAATTTCCTGTAAACTTTTTTGATTCGACGCACTTACAAAGGCTCATTTCATGTTTTCCTATACCACTTATGTTACTCATAGATACTTACTTATAGCTACGTTATAATGTATTGTTATTGCTGTAGGATTGCAGACAGGCTGACGGCCCGCTTACAATTTAGCCGTTACCGTCGCCTATGGGTGTTTGCAATACCAGTGGCATCGCGAACACGCTGCTTTCCTATAAGGGTACAGGAACTTGAGTCACTAATGCCGTAATACAACAGAACGTTATTATGGCGGCATACTTAAGACCAAAGCTGGTCGCCATCCAGACGGGCTTGAAACCCTACCACGTAGGTGGGTTGTGTTGTCGCCTTTTAAGACAGGCCAACCCTGGCCGCTGAGGTTAGTATTATTTCTACGCCCCTACACGGATAAGTATGAAAATCAAGTCAAAAGCTCCAAATTATATCCAATGTGTATGTATAGTATATGTGTGTGTATATATACACGTTCGTGTTCAGCTAATTATTCGCAATAAATCTTCAGTTGTTTACGTAGACTGTCAGCTGGTCTGCTGTTTTACATCAATAAATAAATAGTACCGATTATAATCGATAAATCTTAAACGATCGAGAGCGTACAGCACCGAATGGGTTTCATTCCATTCTTACCTATGGTGTCACTATTTTCCTGCAATAAGTAACTCCAAGATTGCTTTGAATGTTCATTTTAATACTACGATACAATTTTATTGACATGAACGCAAAATCAAGTCTAAAGTCCATCTAATAGAGCTCTAAAAATCTTGGTGTTGGCCCAAAGAATAAGTTTAAAACACCTCGCCGTAGCGGGGTAAACGTTTAAATTGGACGGAAATTGTTCATGTCCATACAGATTAGTGGGGAAAAGTTTAGAAAAGTCTTTTAGAATTTATTTGAAAAATAAATAGACATGCAGCGTGACATTGCTCGAAATTTTAGTTTGAAGAGCTGTATGAACACGTTCGCTGAATGAGTAATTTAGTAAGAGAGTGACGTAAAAGATATTCTGCTTGTCCTAAACTGACATTTTTTTTATTGCTGTAGGACAGCAGACAGGCTGACGGCCCGCTTAGAATTTAGCAGTTACCACCGCCTATGGATGTTTGCAACACCAGTGGCATTGCGAACACGCTGCTGTCCCATAAAGGTACAGGAACTTAGGTCACTAATGCCGGAACACAACACAAGGTTATTATGGCGGCATACTTAAGACCAAAGGTGGTCGCCATCCAGACGGGCTTGAGGCCCTACCACGTAGCTAGGATGGGTTGTTTAGTCGCCTTTTACGACAGGCCGACCCCGGCCGCAGAGGTTAGCATTCTTTCTACGCCCCTGCACGGATAAAAACACCTATTGACATAATCACATATTGCTTCTTCTACTTAGAGCTATAATCAAACTTCCGACTATGTGCATAGAATCCCAAGAATACAGGTGGAATTCTTTATTTACAAGCACCTAAAGTTTTCACTCCGAAGCCTGAGGTATACCATTGAAAACTGTTAGAGAATAAGACTTCTGCATCCGTCTTTTTACAGTAATGCTTTTCCATTACTCGTGTTTCTCTTCACCAAAGAGATATAAGTCTGGTGTGGTTCTACTACTACCTACTCTAATCCCAAACTATGTGGGGACGGCACAACATCTTCTCTCCTTCCACTCGCCTCTATTAGTCACCGTCTCCACTCTCACACCTTGTTTTGCCTTTCATATTTTACGCAATATTTTCTTTAACCTACCCTCCTTTTGTATCCTTTAAACCTTGTGCGGTTATATTCAGTTTTTACTATGACGATTACCGAGTGAGTCCTTGATTCTGTGCTGATTCCCTTAGAAGCAGATATCCTCTTAAAGAGATGAAAGCCAGGTATGCTAATTCCTATCAAAGTGGCCTTATTTTTATAGAACCATACAACCAATGGACGAAACTACATAAGTCAAAAAAATACGATTATTAAAATAATTACTATTGACGACTTCCTGGCGTCATGGCTAACGCACTTCGGTACACTTGCGGAGATCACGGGTTCGATTTCCGTCCAGCGTCTGGGTGTTTATGTATGTATACTATGTATTTTTTTACAAAAATAGTATATATGTAGTATATCAGTTGTCTAGTGCAACTTAGTTTGGGAATATATGGTGTAGTATGAAATGTCTCAATATATCTATTATTTATTTTATTTATTAAAACACTTTAAAACATCGATATCCCTGAATTGAGCAAGGTGTCACGAAACAAGGCGTCGGGATGTCGCTGGAGCCATCCCCTCATTCGCGACGTTGTTATCGTTCGTTAGCCCAATATTATCGACGGGAATACTATAATTGGCCCCCCGTACCCTGCTCATCCGGGTCTTTTACAATATACGGGAAAACTTTTGTTATTAATATACAAAAACAACCTATTACGTCCCACAGCTGCGCACGGGGCTTTTGGAGCGAACTTTTTTTATTAATGTAGGACAGCAGACAGGCTGGCGACCCGCTTAGGATTTAGCAGTTACCGTCGCCTATAGGTGTTTGCAACGCAAGTGACATCGCTAACACGCTGCTGCACCATAAGGGTCACTAATGCCGGAACACAACACAAGGTTATTATGGCGGCATACTTAAGACAAAGGTGGTCGCCATCCAGACGAGCTCGAGGCCCTACCACGTAGCTTAGGTGGGTTGTTTTGTCGCCTTTTACGACAGGCCGACCCCGGCCACAGAGGTTAGTATTATTTCTCTGCCCCTGCACCGATAAAGAATACGAAGTGACATCATATGGCATATATTTTATTTTTATATACAAAAAATTAATCACGTAATATTGATAACTGTAATGTACGAAGAGTTATTTTATATTAAAAAATATTCGATGTATGTAGGCAGGTTGTAATTCTTCGTGTGTTTCATTAAACGTGTTTGCAATGAGTTATTGCAAACACGTATTGCCAATAAATACTATTCATCAATAACCTTTCTAAATTTTATTTGATAAATCTATGCATGTCATTTGACAAATAATTTGTGCGGTATAAGGTAGCAAATTTCACACTTGGAAACCATATTACTTGTATATTATAACCTAATTCTCTTCAAATAATACATAATATACATAGATATAATATTATGCATCAAGAGCGTTACAAAAGCAAAACCTCACTAAACATTCTAAATAATTATACAAAATGTTTATTGAATTTAAGTTTGACGACTAATCGTATCGTATAAAAGTAGCCTTTAGTGCGATACCCTTTTACAAAGCAGCTCGTTAACGCACATTCATGTTTGCCATCGAAACGGATATTTTTGTCATTTCAATTGGTGAATCAAGTTAATATTACTTCATCAATTATTATTATTATTATTATTTCGAAAGGTGGCTATGCTAGTCTGTTCTAACCTAGTATCACTGCGTCCAATTTAATGAACTATTGTGATCGCCACATTTACTATAGCTCATTGGCAAAGCCTGCCTCGTTGACGTAGCGAAGCAGTTTTTTGGCAGGAGCTGCACGTATCTCATCCGGTTCCAACATGTGTTTTCCTAATATGAGACTACGTTTATGCATCAGGGAACAGCAGTAGCACAGCAGGTGCAGAGGCGTTTCATCCGCCTCATTACAGAATCTGCAGGCTTTGCTATCCCTAATCCCTATGATGGTGAGGTGCTTGTTTAGGCAACAGTGTCCGGTAAGCGCCCTCGTTAGGTTGCATAGCTGATTCCTATTTAGTGCTAGTACTTCAAGCGCAAGTTTGCAGTTGTAGGCTTTAACTAGCACCTTGGAGTGATTTAGGCCTGGAATTGTATTCCAGCGCTTAAGAGATTCACTGGTACATTGATCCCTGAGGGTGAGCCGGATCAGGCTTTTGGGTATGCCGCAGCACGGTTCAGGTCCGTACTGCGTCCCCTTGGCCCCAATCCGGGCAAGTTCATCGGCTTTTTCATTGCCTATGATGCCCGCATGCCCGGGGATCCAGCGAAGGATTACTTTATTTTTCTCACCTAAAGTATTTAAGTAGTCCATGCAGTTTTTGACGAGTTTCGAGGCTATGAAGTCTGAATTCAACGCCAAAAGTGCTGCTTGACTGTCAGAGTGAATGTATATCACATGATTGATGTAGTCTTTTTGCAGATTCACTACCGCGCATTCTAAGATGGCGTAGACCTCTGCTTGGAAGATGGAGGCATATTTGCCCAGGCTCAGACTGGTCTTGAAGCTTGGTCGCTCCCCAAACACACCGCAGCCTACATCATGTCCAATTTTGGAGCCATCGGTATACCATAAAAGGCTACCGCTCTTCCAAGAGATTTTCTTTAGCACCCAGTCCTCTCTGGAAGGAATTTCCACATTGTAGTTTCTCGATCCTACAAACTGTGGAATCATGTTGTCCAATGGCATGCCTAAGATGGAGTGCGTGACTACTGAGTCTTTTAGAGTCCTCAGCGTATGTGAGAGCCAGTTTTTCGACCCCTGTGCATTTATCCTGTGCATGCTGGCCAACGCCTCATACTGAATGAACAGCGGGAGAGGCTGTAGGTTGAGCAATGCATCAAGAGCCGCTCCAGGAGTTGTTTTCATGGCCCCCGTTACCACCATACATGCCGTACGTTGCAGACTATTTAGCCTGTCAGAAGTTGTCCTTTGGTTGGCTTTTCTACACCACACAACGGAGGCGTACGCAATTGTCGGCCTGACAATGGCAGTGTATAGCCAGAGGAGAAGTTTAGGATGTGATCCCCACCTTCTCCCAACCAGACGACGGCCGATTCCTAGTGCTATTTTAGCCTTTTGACCTGCCTTATCCATATGTTGATTCCACGTGAGTTTTTGATCCATAGTAACCCCCAGGTATTTTACCTCCGTGGAAAACTGTATTACCTTTCCGTTTAAGCTAGGGGGTTTTAGCTTACTTAGGTTTTTCTTTTTAGTAAACGGAACAATAACAGTCTTGTCGGCATTAATCGACAAGTTGTTTACTGTACACCATTGTGATATGGTGTTGAGTGCCTTTTGTATAAGAGTGGATAGAGTATCCTGACAGAAACCTCTAACGATCACAACTAGGTCATCCGCATAGCCCAGAGTGTCAATTTTGAGGTCTGCCATCTCATACAAGAGTTCATCCACCACAAGAGTCCATAACAGTGGCGATAATACTCCGCCCTGAGGGCAACCTCTTGTGGTAGTAACCTCGAGCATGGTCCCATGTAGGGAGATCCTAGCTCTACGGTTAGAGAGCAGCGACTGAACCCATCTTACAACTGTGTCATCCACTCCCTTCCGCTGTAAACCGCGGATCAGGGTGGTTATGGGGGTGTTGTCAAAGGCGCCCTCTATATCTAAAAACGCACAAAGCGCTACCTGTTTGTCCTCAAACGCCTTTTCAACTCTGTCTACTAGATGCAGTAGAGCAGTCTCCGTAGATTTACCTCTACGGTAGGCGTGTTGGGTTTCATGAATAGGCTTAAGGGCTAAGACTTCCTCCCTTAAGTGTCGGTCTAGAATTTTCTCTAGCGTCTTCAAAAGAAAAGAAGTCAGGCATATTGGCCTGAAAGACTTTGGAAGTGAATAGTCTTTCCGACCTGCCTTAGGGATAAATAGAACCTTAGCCACAGTCCATTTTTCTGGAATTTGACCCCAGGCGAGGCTCGCCCGGAAGATCTTAACTAAGAGTGGCACAAGTTCCTCCATACCTTTTATAAGAAGGATTGGAAGGATGTTGTCAGTACCACCAGACTTGTAAGGTTTGAATGACTTGATCGCCCACCTCACCACTCCGGGTCTCACGATCCTTGACGCCCTGCGCCAGTCCTCATTCTGAGGTCTGCGGCAGGTCAATTCAGCGTCGGAAACCCGAGCCCCAGGGAAGTGAGCGTCAACAAGCAAACCCAATGTTTCCATCTCATCCACTGAGAAGGAACCGTCTGGTCTTTTAAGTAGTCCCAGTTGATTAGGTTTGTCCTTTGCGAGCATTTTGTGGATTCTGGTCCTCTGAGGCGTATTGTTTAACTCCTCACAGAACCTCCGCCAAGATGCTCGCTTGGCTTTCCTAATCTCATTATTGTACTCTGTTAGGGCTTTACGATAGGAGTCCCACTCCAGAGTCTTCTTAGCTTTGTTGAAAAGTGCCCTCGTTTTCTGCCTGAGTTTCCCCAGTTTAGAGCTCCACCAAGGCACCTTTCGATTTGAGTGCCTGACTTTGAGTGGACAGCTTTCCTCATAGGCAGTTGATATGCCTTCAGTCATTATATCCACCGCTAGATTTAGCTCCTCTTCGGTTCTAACGCTATTTGGACAGTCCTTAAGCTTGAGCCTTAGTGTCGTTTGATAAACGTCCCAGGCCGTAGCTTTCGGATCCCTGTAACCACAGGTTTCTCTGACCAAGTTGCCTAGAAATTTAAAGTGTATATGTCTGTGATCAGACATCGACACTTCATTGCTTACCTTCCATGAACAGATTCTCCTGGCCAAGTTGTCAGTGGCGACGGTTATGTCAAGTACTTCTTCTCTACAGGCTGTGACAAAGGTTGGCTGGCAGCCTTCGTTAAGTACCTGTAGACAGTTTGTTGTAAGGAATTCATAGAGTAACTCACCTCTCACATTGATGTCGCTGCTTCCCCACGTTGTGTGGTGTGCGTTGACATCTCCCCCAATCAGGAGCTCGGCGTTGTTGCGGAGTGCGTAGTTTACCACACGCTCCAACTCCATCGTTGGGTCAGCATTTTCATAGGGTAGGTAGGCAGAACAGACTATCACTTTGGTTCGCTCCCATCCCCTGAAATTCACATACGCAGCTACCAGGTCATCACTGCATAACTCTGTAACTGGTAAAAATTCAATGTTATTGTTGAAAACGATACATGCCCTGGGTCTCACGCCGCCTATGTGGTAGAGTAATCTGCCAGCTGCATTGAGCCCCAGGACGCGATCATTGTTGACCCATGGTTCTTGTAAAAGGGCGATGTCTGCTTCTCGGTTTGCCAGGCATCTCTCCATCACAGCAGCCGCAGCCTTAGCATGATGGAGATTTGCCTGCACGAAGTTCGCCCAATACCCCTGAGTCATCATTTTTACTTCTTGGAGGTCGAGGGCCTTGGTCCAGCTTTGCTCTGGGGCGGGCGTTTCCGCCCGCGCCCAGGGACAGCCTGACTTCCAGCCCCTTTTCCTCCAGATGTAGACGTTCTAATCCCTGTGCTAGCGGTCTTCGCTGTGTTGGCCTTTGGTTTGGGTACGGTCCTACTGGACGCCCCCTCACCACCAGGCTTAGTAGCGGCGGCCGCACCTCCCGATCGGTCGGTGCTCAGGGATGAGGCTGGTTGACTGCCTGGGTTGCCTTTTATCCTAAACTTATACTTCATCAATTACAGCATTATATCGACGCTTGAAAGGCAATGCTTACTAAAATTATAACTCACGTGTTGGGTTGATTATTTATTTTATATTAGATAATTTCAATCTTATAATTAGATGAGTCTTAGTAAAAAAATGTACATATTTGAACTTCAAATCATTTTCCTGGAAAGTACACTCAATGCCGCTTAGTAAAGGTGCCTTTCAAGCGTCGATATACTTTTTTTTTGCTGTAGTACAGCAGACAGGCTGACGGCCCGCTTAGAATTTAGCAGTTACCGTCGCATACGGGTGTTTGCAACGCCAGTGGCATCGCCAACATGCTGCTGTCGCATAAGAGTACAGGAACTTGGGTCACTAATGCCGGAACACAACACAAGGTTATTATGGCGGCATACTTACTCGTAGAGCCAAAGGTGGTCCCCATCCAGACGGGCTTGGGGCCCTACCACGTAGCTAGGGTGGGTTGTTTCGTCGCCTTTTACTCTGCACGGACAAAAACTACTTAGCCTATAAGCGTGGTAATTGTTGTTCACACTTGATAGAGGTGGTGGGCTTGTATCCTACGATGATATGCAACTTAGTCAGTTTTTAAGCCAATTGAAACTAATGGAGGGAGGTCACGTGAAATCCGTTAATCAGTGCAACTGTACAGTTAACAGTTCAGTAGTACAACTTAATAAGTTGAAACAGATGTTTAAAAAATTTCGAGTAACTGTTTCAGAATTTCGAAATTACAAGAGTGAATTAAATTCGAACTTAAGCTTAAACTCATTTTTTTAAGAAAAAGAAGAACGTTATATGTGTTAATTATCAGTAACGTGACATACGCTTAAGCTGTTCCGAGTTTTCTATAAATTATATATATTGGAACAATTCATACAATGGCATCTAGTACTAAATTAAGCAGCGAAAGCTTGTATTATGGGTACTAGCCAAGTAATATGCTAAATATATACTATTAACCAGTTTTTAACCAGTCATTCTGAGTTAGAACCTTTCTAATTTTAAATTAAGGATTTTTCATCATCATCGTCTTTCTATTTTTTAAATAAATAATTATCCGCGTAGGGGCGGAGAAAGAATACTGACCTCTGCAGCCAGGATCGACCTGTCGTAAAAGGCAACAAAATAACCACTTTTGGTCTTTAGTATACCACCATAATAACTTTGTGTTGTGTTCCGGTATTAAAGACCTAAGTTTCTGTATCCTTATGGAACAGCAGCGTGTTCACAATGCCACTGTCGTTACAAACACTCATAGGTGACGGTAACTGCTGAATTCTAAGTGGTCCGTCAGCATGTCTGCTGTCCTATAGCAATAAAAAAATATAATATACATAACACCCAAACTCACTACGGGAGACGAAACCATGACCTCCACAAGCGTTTTGACGTATGTTAAATCGCGTCACGGTGGTTGCCGATATTGTATTTATTACATAAAATGTGGATATTCAAAACAGTGCTTGCGGATTTCGCTCGAACCTCTCTTCGGCCTCCTCCTGCCCCGCATACTCTTTGGAGGGTAATTCAGTTTTTTATGTAAATAAAGACGGCAGTAAAAATCGCAGGTTTCCTCTCATACTTTACCATATATCGACATTTTGCGGTGTTTCGATATTTCTCAACGTTTCATATTACATTGCTGGTTGGCTTTATTATTGCTGAGATCAGCAGATAGGCTGACGACCTACCTAATAATAAACAGTTATTGTCGCCTACGGATGTTCGCGATGCTAAGGGTACCGCGAACACGCTACTATCCGCATAGGTACTGAAACCTTGGCCACTAATACCAGAATACAACGCAAGGTTATTATGGCGGCTTGTTTATACACCAAGGGTGCTTGCCATCCAGCCTGGCCTAGGGACCTTCTGTCGCCTTTAGGGCCGACCCCGGTAGGGGTCTGTATTCTCACTCCGCCCTTGAACGGAGAAAAATTATGGCTACTATATTTATACTAAAATATTATTAGCAGGTATACTTGTTATGTAAGATGACCTAAAAATGACCCTAGGACCCCGTTGGATATAGGTAGCGGCTGACAGAAAATAGCAAAAAAAGTTGGATAGGGCCTTTGCCGAAAAGCATACCGAATTAAGAGACATATAGAAGATTTTGATTAGTTTATTTATTTTATATTTTATTTAAAATCAATATCGGAAAATATAGGCTATATATATATATATATATATATATATATATATATATATATATATATATATATATACTGAAGCGAGCAATGAAACAAGACCATAACTGCGAATCAACTGATTATTTGTATATCTACTTACTTTTATTGCTGTAGAACAGTAGACAGACTGACGGCACATTTAATAGTAAACTGCTATGCATGATTACGATGATTGGTGCTCCGCAAACACGCTAGGCCAAAGATGATTGCCATCCAAGCGGGCTCGGGACTTAACCACGTAGGGCTGGTTTTGTCGCCTTTTACGACAGGCCGATAACAGCCCTAGGGACACTTACTCGGCTCCTGCACGGAAAAACACAGTACAATAAAAATAATGACAAATACACATTACATAATTATAAATATTGCAAGATAGAAACAAAAGCAATGTAGTAAAAACAAAGTGACCGTCTGATACCGCGAACGTTAACTCAATAGACAGACACCCCAACCGAACATCGATACGGCAAATAAAATACTCCTGTTTATTTATATATTGGCATGCTTCTTTTCTTTATTCTTTGTTTAGACTTAGGATAATTTTAGATATTTTACTTAGTTCAGTTCAGTTTTTGAAAGTGTGGCTTCAACGCTTTTGGCATTGATTTTGCCAATGTATGAGTAGATTTTACAAATAAAGTTACTTTGAAGACATTTATAGTATTTCCCTTAATGAAATATCAGAGCAGGCTGTTGTGTATATATTTATTTGCTGTTATAATGTGTAAGGCGTTTTTACAAAATAATTATAAATGATCGGATTGTTTTATACTTTTTTAAGTGGTGCTATGTTAAAGCTGTGAGGAGCCAGATTTTGAAAGATTGCCCAGAAGTTAAAAAGTCTTAAGTGAGTGAAAGTTGTCCATCAGTGTTAGTAGATCAACGCGTAAGGCTGTTGGTTGGGACTTCATTGATTAGGTAAGGATTGGATCTTGAGGCAACTCTTAGGGAGAAGTAGACTTCATAATCTTTACTGTGACACCCTCCGTAGCGTAGCGTCTAACGCACTTCGTTACGGATTTTAATAGTTCAATTCCCGTCTCGCATCTGGGAGTTTCTGTATAATATGTGCTCATTTACAAAAGAAAATTATATATGTAGTTTATCAGTTGTGTAGTACCCATAATACAAGTGCTATGCTACTTAATTTGAGACTATATGGCGCTGTGTGAATTGTCCCGATATATTTATTTATTTTCTTTATCTGTCAAACGAAGAGGTTAGGAATAGGTTTACGCCATTGGTCAGGAATCAGTCCTGAGACCTCTTAGTCCTAATTTACCACAAAATCATCGAATTAGGGTCAGTGTGATATTCCTCTCTATGCCTTATTCGTTTATGAAATAAGTTTAACCTATAATGACCAACAGCTACGAATCTCTACAGCCACGCTTGTCGAAATTGGATTGATGGGTTACATACACTGATAATATCACTCTCCAGGTTTCCTTTGCCTACAGTTTATGACGATTATGATATGTGATAATTACTCGTATCTTATAATATGCACATTTAGCGAGAATAGTGTATGATGTACTTTGTGAGAACCGAATTCGGAATCCCCAAATCAAAATACCACTAGCTCACCGTGTAATACAGTCATACTACATTATTCTGTTGTGTTGAAATAAAATAATGTGTTTGGGTATTTCACTTCTGCCCAAGGCCCAATCAAAGAGGAGACGAAGATTATAGGAAGCACTGTATACTATATTCTATCTCATTTTTTGAAGGCTGATGTTTGTCTCTTTTTGGTGTCGATGTTTCGTTTCATCTAATTTTTCCATTTTAAAATCACAACGGTACTAAAGCTTTTCAAAAATATTGTTGGTACAATCTACTAGCTAAGTCCTTTGCAGCAAAATATCGACTGCTAATAGCATTGATAAACGAAGGTCCACATTTCAGTCAGAAAGTGAAGTGACCCCTAACATGTAACAAGTAAACAAGATCGTATCAGTGAAAATTCCCCATTGACAGTCGTCACGTCCAAAATGGGACCCTTAGTTAACCCATGTCAACGCACTGACGTGGCATTCAGTGTCGAACGTATTTCTATCACGTATCGATGAGAAATCATCGTTACGTTGACTTACATGTTTGGGGATATTAAAAAAAATTGTAGCTGCATTCATAGTTTACTATTAAGCTCATTGAGCAAGTTGTGGCCCAGTCACCGGCCAGTCGGCCTGTCGTAAAAGGTGTCAAAACAACCCAAGCTAGAGAGTAGGGCTCCAAGCCTATCTAGATGGCAACGACTTCTGATCTATAAGTATGCCGCTAAGAAACTTCGTAACGCTTCGACTTCGTAACGCTTGTTCGGATAAAGTCGCCTATAGTCGACTAAGACAGGGAGATATATATATTGTCACTGTTATTCTCGGTGAAAGTTACAAGAAAGAGCATCACGCATTATTTGCATCAATATAGATCGAATATTTATCTATTTTAATAGTTGTTAACGCACTTAGGTACGATTGCGGAGGTGCTATGCTAATTATAATAAAACTAGATACTATATATGTTTTATAGGATCTTTTATTATATAAATAGATTTCTTATTTGTTGTTTTTGTTTTCAATCCACTTTGTCGGCTGTTTATTATATTACGACAAATAAGTTGATACGTTCATATATGTAGATTTGCAAAACTATTTGTTCAAAAAGTGTTAGCCAATTTTATAAATGTAAAAAACCCTTAATACAAGTTTATTTATATTTATTAAGTGTCTTTAAAAATAATAAAACATGATAAACTGATTTAACATCTTGTGTTATGTTTCAATCGAAGGCTTTAGCTCCAAATGTGCTATTTCATTTATATAGGGAAGGATTTTCAGAAATGGATCGCATACTTTAGAAACGGGGGTCGCATTCCGTATTTCCCTGGAGAGGACCCATTCGAATCCCGGGCTTTTTGGTAATGGTCAGAAATAGCTGATGTCACCAACCATTTCGAAGCCTTACGTGCTTTTCATAGTTGATAGCTAATTATACTATTAACACAATTACTCGGATACCAACCTAGGGGCCACTTATTCAATTCGCATGATGGCATGCATCATCAAATTTATTTGCACAAAACATAATTACAAGCATATTTCACAATTCTGACATGCAAAATATACATTATTTTTATTATTCCATTATTTTTATACATTCTATTATATTATACATTCTATTACTTTTATCATTTCATTATTATAAATATTCTTAATTAAATTTAACATGTCATAATAAATTACAATTATTAATATCATATTTCAGCAAACTGCGATTTCAAATGTTCGTCAATTAAAAGGCCTTTTGAATCAACCACTCTACTGTTTTAGTTTTCAATTTATTCGTATTATGCAATTTAATTGCTTCTGGTAAGTGGTTATACACATATCGAATACGAGCTTCTCTGACACATCATTGTTCTGCTGTTAGTCATTATGATAGGATTTGGATTCATGGAATTAAAGAGCTTATTTATTTTTATATTAGAGCTAATATTTTTTACTCGATTAACTTACTAGCTATGTATCAACAGTAAACATAAAATCATAAGGATACTGAATGTACTTAAACCTAACTATCCGTGCAGGGGCGGAGAAAGAATACTGACCTCTGCGGCCGAGGTTGGCCTGTCGTAAAAGGCGACAAAACAATCCACCCTAGCTACGTGATAGGGCCTCAAGCCCGTCTGGATGACGACCACCTTTGGTCTTAAGTATACCGCCATAGTAACTTTGTGTTGTGTTCCGGCATTAATGATCCAAGTTCCTGTACCCTTATGGGACAGCAGCGTGTTCGCGATGCCACTGGTATTGCAAACACCCATAGGAGACGGGAACTGCTAAATTCTGAGTGGGCCGTCAGCCTGTCTGCTGCAATAACAAAAAAGCTAAGCCTAGAAGAATTTTATAAAATTTAATGACAAATGTAACAATACGTTAACAATAAATGAGTTTATGAGTTCATGTACTGATACAAAAACTTGCTCGAAGAATAGAAAACACTCCATTTTTCTATTAAAACAATTTCTTGATATATGAATGATTTCTTAGGGTGTCAGGAGTCTCACCAAGACCTTTATAGCGGGACCATAGATACTTTATCTAAAATAGCATGAAAAAGCTGGTATTCTCTACTAAATAACCGACTTTTTTTAATATAATTTTTTTTTTCTAAATATAAAAATATCCTTCTCTAAGAGATTAGATCCCATACCATAACAATGTAAGAACCGCTTTAACCACTAAACTGTACAATAAGCTCACAGGAAGTCCAAAAAGCCGTCTCGGGTTACACCTTCCAAAGCCATATGCAAATATGAGCTCGTTTTTCGGAGTTTTCAAATAAATATGAAAGTACTCGAGTAAGTGAAATAAGCCACAAATCAAGTGCCGGAAATCCTTCCCTCACATCCTGTGGTAGACACACAAATAATAAGAGTAAATAAGTATATCGCACGCTTAATCATAAACTGACCTAACTCAAAAAACCTGTTTTTTGGGAAATCGCAAAAAAACGTTTTGTCATTTACGACTTATCCCATATATTGACATAACTAAATAGCGGGTAACTGAGTGTGGGAAAGAGATATCGAAATAAATCTTAGTTTGGCCGATAGAGGGCGTCGATACAGTGCTGCCCGTCATATTATCTCACTTTAGACCTAAATCGTAATCGGCCAGTTTATGATTAAGCGTGCGATCTACTTTTAGAGTTATAGTATACGATGTGACATCACATGCTCTTCTTCCTGCCCTTATCCCACATTGTTTGGGGTCGACACAACATGTCTCCTTTCTCTCTCCTCTCGTCATCATTTCAACATTCAACCATCTTTTATTTGATCTCTCCTTTTGTATCTATCCACTTACATTACTAGCGTTTTCCTTGTTACGTGACATTTATTTCTTCGCATTATATGGCCATACTAGGCTCTATTACTTTTCAGCTTCTTAATTACTTTAAAAGTTCCCCTGATATATTTCTCACGCACCTCATCAAACACAAATAATAAATAGTAAACAAGTATTTTTTATCTATCATAGCATCTCCGACTCGCTACTGTCCCCATAAGGGTACAGGAACTTGGGTCACTAATGCCGGAACACAACACAAAGTTCTTATGGCAACATACTTAAGACCAAAGGTGGTCACCATCCAGACGGACTTGGGGGCCTACGCAGCTATGTATGTATATGTATGGTGGGTTGTTTTGTCACGTTTTACGACAAGCTAACCCCGGCCGTACACGTCAGTATTCTTTCTCCGCCCCTGCACGGATAGATAATGAGACAAGAACGATAAATATAATTCAATACTGGTCTGCTACATTTTTCGACTGGAGCACCTGCCTGTTCACTCTATTCTCTAGAATCCATCCAACGACTTATAATTCGCCTTGTCGACGAACCCATACTCGTTGCCGATCTAGCAAGCTTGGCCTTTGAAAACACTGCATCTATTTACGTATTCTACCGTCTGTACAACGAACAATGTTCTGCAAGGCTGTTTAAAATTATGCCTTCATCGTCTTTCTGTCACCTAACGCCATTAGCTGGGCGTTCATTCACATTTCTTAGAATCTCTTCTTTCCTGATACGCTTCACAAGTAGACCGAAGAAGAAAGAAAAAGAACGAGCTTCCGGCTGAGGTTTTCCTATCGCAGTAGGTACAATATAGGGTTTTTCAAAAAAAGCATTATTAAATTTCTTCGAAGCTGGCAGTGCGATTTAATGCCTCTGATATTGCAAACGTATTTGTTGACGGTAACCATCTGCTATTGGGTTGACTTGTTTTTGACTCCAATTAGAAAATAAAATTGAAAAATATATTTTTAAGAAGAAACAAACTTTACAAGAGCTGAAACATATCAAGAGCTTTTAAACAACAATAGTAATCAAATTCGATATCAACTCTACCTTTTACGATGCCTTCTTATCATATAAAAAGGATTTTCTCGTATCCCGGTTTTTTTATTTTCCATACATATGTTATATTTTGCCTTTTGTGACTTTATACACTGTTTTTATTAAGTTTTTTGTCTGTTATCGTTTTTTTTCCCAAAAAGAAAAAAAAATATATGTATATAAAAGTAGTAATGTCCTTCTTCAAGTTTTATTCTATGACTATACCGAAATTCATCAAAATTGGTTCAGCGGTTTCGGCGTGAAAGTGTAACAAACAAACATACTTTAGCATTTATAATATTAGTTAGGATTAGGATATTATAGAACTTTATTTTTGTTTCCGCTTTGAATCAGTTACATATATCAGTAAACTTTGGACTCCAATTTGCATGCAATTTGCTAGATGGTTAATCATTTATAATAAATTTGATATAATTAAAATAATGTACAATTATAATTAATAAATTTAAATTGCGATTTCAACATTTTCTGTTAATATTCTTGTCTTTCATATACTTTCTACTAAATAACAATTGACCGTATAAAATAAATTAGTAAATATACCTATACATATCGCATGCTTAATCATAAACTGACCTAACTCAAAAAACCTGTTTTTTGGGAAATCGCAAAAAACGTTTTGTCATTTACTACTTATCCCATATATTGACTTATAACTAAATAGCGGTAACTCAGTGTGGGAAAGAGATATCGAAATTAATCTTAGTTTGGTCGATAGAGGGCGTCGATACAATGCTGCCCGTTATATTATCTCACTTTAAACCTAAATCGTAATCGTTCAGTTTATGATTAAGCATGCGATATATACTGTGCAATATAACATACACACAGCGCTTTTCCAAAGTAAACTATAGAGCGCTTCTGGTATGGGTTAGTACCCATACCATAGTTTTCTAGTGAAAACTAATACACAATACTATTGAATATACTTTGAAATCGAACTATTGACTATCAAAGGCGTTCCAACGTGCGAAAGCCGTTGTGCCACGTTCATTAATTTTATATTTCAATATTATTTATTTACTATTATAACAACATCAAATAACTCGTCGCTACCAACAGTTTTAGACAAAAAAACAACGGCCCGACAAAAACCCATCGTACAATTTTAATTTAATCATAACTTTTTTATTATTCCCTCGTAAACTAAACCATGGTGCACACGAATATTCCCTTTGGGGAGTGAAGCGGAAGTGACGTCACCGGCAGCGGCCATGCTAATGGCTAATGCTTGTCCCCGGAAGCCTCGCCGGAAACGGGGCGGACATCTCGCGAAATTATCATTTAAGCTTTTATTGCTTGTGTCGCTTGCTTCGTGTGGAAAGGGCGTTATATGTCCTTATTGTTATTATTTTGCTTCTTTCTATCGAAGATTATACATCTATACATCTATTAATCCTGCTGTTGAAAGATAACTAAATACTATATCACAACCAAATTGCTTTTTTATTGCTGGAACAAGCAACAAAAAAAGAATGGATACAATGGAACAGCAGACAGGCTGATGACCCACATAATAGTAATAGTTACCGTCGCGTATAGGTTTCTGTGCCGCCAGGGGCACCGCTAACTCGCTGGCGTCCACGTAAGAAAACTAGAGCCTGAGTCACGTATGCCAAAAAACAATACAGACACGGCGGCATATTTAAAAATCAGAAATGGTTGCCATGCTGAAGTTCTTCTAGCCCTACCACCTATTTGAGGTTATTTTATTGCCTTTTACGAAAGACCGCTTCCAGCAAGGTTCAGTATTCTTACTTCGCTCTTGCACCCAGAAAATAAATACAGTTACATTCCTACAGTATATTCCTCTCAGTTATTCTCGTTGTTCGATCCTTGCATACAAGATAGTTGGGATCTCGTCTCCTGATTTTATTATCTACCTCCCGGTAAAAGCGAGGGACGAGGGTACTATCGTGTGAGCCTCTCAACGCGCGGAACGGTCGACGTTTGACCTCCCTGAAGACCACTATACGCCGTGCGCAATTGGCTTCAGTTACTCATTACTAACTATCATTGGCCGTGCCATAAGATTGTGTTCAGTGTCTTTGTGACATTTAGCTGGTGCCGTGCAACAGTTCCTCCGTGAGCGGACTTGAACCGAACCGGAAAGGGGTGGAATCAAGGTCAGTGCGAATTTCTTTGCCCACTGCAAGGTATCGCATATTTCTAACCACCGCTAATCTCCCTCTCCTCTCTCATAGTCCATTGCTCTCGAGCTATCCCACTCATCCCTGTACGGTACACTCTTGGTCCGAGAGCGACATCGTACCCTCGTTATGTAATAACCATATTCTCCTGAAAAAGCTCATGAGACAACCTGCACAAAGACTGCATGCGTAACCCGCTAATCTGCCTCGGATAGGCGTACAAACTGTTCATTCTTTCTATTAATACGCTTGGGGTAAGAAGAAAATGGAAAACGAAAAATAAGTTGAAATCAAATCTCTTGATAGCTTTCACCATACCTAAACAGACAACCGAGAAATCCATCCAAATATTCAAAGCTTTTAAAGATGCGGTAAAAAATGTGAAATTCAAGAAAAAGCCCATATCAGCCCCTAACGCTATTCGACTCGGGCTTCCTTTACGAGAGAATAGAAAAATAACCTTAAAATCAAAAATATGCCCGAAAGACCTAATAAAAATACTTCGACATTGATTATCAGTTGCTGAACATTTGGGCATCAATGTACCGCGACATTATGTATGCAGAACGAACTGGAAGGTCTTTCCACTCGGCTGAACTCTGACAAAGGAGTAATGGAACTGAGGCCAAGATCTATAGTGGTACACCCAGTGCATTGCAGTATTCGCGATGAAATATCATCAAAAGCTCGAGTTAGCCGTAATATTAATGCGGGTGATCCTGGTTTCCACGAAAGTGTGATCACATCTGTGCAAACGAACGCCTAACCAGGGCTAATCAGGTGTTATTACGTTTAGCTCGTGATGTGGCTCGATATAAAGGCTGGCAGTTTGTATGGACTAGTCGGGGCCGCGTGCTTTGTAGGCGCCAGCCTGGCGAAGATGTTCTGGGAATCCGAAGTAAGAAGTATATAGACGACAACATTTTATGTTGTGCCCATATAAAACAAGACAAAGCGTGAAGAAATATCAGCTTATAATATAATATTAGTTGTCTTAAAAAGGGTTCACGTCAGGCAGGCGGCCGCAAAAAATATGCCATCGACATGATGAAACGTGGGTCAATTATGACTATTGTAAAGGTTGGCACAGAAAAACTGCGCCGTGTTTCCCAATGCGGCATAATGTTGAGTGCTGATCTTATTGGTTGGAGAAGCGATTATTAGTATTAGGGATTAATTTATTTTACTCTTGCTACCACGTAACACGACATGCAATTACAATACCTTATGTTTTATATATATTATTATATACTTGTTTGTTCTTGGCCAATAAAATATTTTTCTTTCTTTCATTATGTCATTGTGTTAATTATGATACAACTAGCTAACCTGGAAATTAGCCATATAAAATAAAAAAAAATCTGTCATATAAAAAATAAAAATAGAATTTAATTACATTCACCCTTATTTCGTCTCCTTCAAGTTTAATTTACGCAACAAAAAGTAGCCTATGTCCTTTTCCAAGGACCAAACTATCTCTATACCGAAATTCATCAAAATTGGTTCAGCTTTTTAGGCGTGAAAATGTAACAGACAGACAAAGTTACTTTTACATTTATAATATTAGTATGGATAAACGTATTAGGCTAGATAAATTGCCTTAGAGTTGATTATATAATAGGAGTGGAACCCTAGGCCTCATTATTGAGTTCGGAATGTGATTATTTGGATAGCACATACCTGATTATGGCATTGATGCCTTTTCGAACTTATTTCCCTATGTAAAGAGATACAAGAGAATAACTGATAGAAATTTACGTCCAGTCCACAGACTCCCCCCGGTGGGGGAGCGCCCCAATCCAGATCCATCAAACAATTCCTCTACTCCGTAAAAATATATACACAGTAATTTAAGCAAATTAACAAACAATCGATCTACTATGTGTATATTCAAGCCCATTAAGTCGAAGCTTAAAGCCTTAGACATGTCGGGACGTCATTAAATATACATGAATAGGCAACACCGCGTTTTATATATACAGGTTGTTCTGTTAATATTTGTTATGTTCCAATTAGAAACTAGTATGTACAACATGTTATTGATGATCTCATTATCGAAACGGCTCCGGGGTCACGGGATCTATTTCCGTCTCAAATCTAGCTGTTGTATTTATTTACAAAAGAAAAATATATTCATTATAGATCAGTTGTCTAGTGCCATGATGCAACGTAAGGAATAGATATCGCTATGTCAATTCTTACAGTTTATTTATTTATTTCTTTTGACTCGTTACACAATTCGAATTTATCCAACTTCGTAACAAAGTGCTACCTCTTATCAAAGTCATAATTTTTTGATAATTTAATGTTTAAAATTAGTTTTTGTTTTTAAAAGCAAGTACTAAGTTGGTTTTAGTTGTAGATGCTTAGTTCTGTAATATAAGTACTTTGGAGATTCTAAGCGTTAGAGCCAGGATGAAAAGCTGAAAAATAACCTACTCGTGAGCACATTCGGAGGGTAACTAAAATGGTCACGGCCTGCATACTAGCCATGTTTGTCCAAAGTACATGATGTTTTCTTATATCAGCAATACGCGGTAATTATATTTTAACATGTATTTTGACGAGGTCTGCGTGACCGGTGCTGCCGTAGTGGAAACACAACCAAGATAAATTATTTTAATTTCAAGCGTGATGGCATTTGTTTTTTTATTATTTCCATAATAAACAAGACCTCTAAATTGTTCACTCATTCAAAAGTTAAGGTAAAAGTACTATTTCTTTTAACTTAACTTTTAGTAATTAAATTATTACTTCGTATTCACTATTTCAAACTCAATAACTACGTGTCGTGTTGTAACATTTTGTTTATGTTGATTGTAATGGTTATTATGTATTTTTAGTATATAATACAAATTATGTATAAGCAGAAGTAAATAATAAGCATGGATACTCAACTCAAAGCACTACACCTACATCACCAGACTCCTTATAAAAATACATTAAATTTTTATTTAAAAGGTTGCCTGGAAGAGATCGCTTTAAGCGATAAGGCCGCCTATTGTGTATTAGTTGTAAGAACTTCTATGTTTGTAGATAAATTGAGTATACAATAAAGAGTTATCTATCTATCTATCTATCTTATTAAAACTAAATTAACTTGTTTAATAAATTGTAGGAAAAGATTTAATTATTGCTTGTAAGTTAAATCCGTAATTAATATCATATTCAATTGCATATTATATTGATTAACATTTTAATTAATAATTTAAATAATAAAATAGAATGTAAAGCTACAGATTTTAAAAACTTAAGTGCTTAAATCAAACACATTTATGCTGCAAATTTATAAGAACGATACGTCTTCTTTTATTGCAGTAAGACAGAAGACAGGCTGACGGCCCGCTTAGAATTTAGCAGTTACCGTCTTCTATGGGTGTTTGCAACTTCAGTGGCATCGTGAACACGCTGCTGTCCCATAAGGGTACAGGACATTGAGTCACTAGTGCCGGAACACAACACAAGGTTATTATGGCGACATACTTAAGACCAAAGGTGGTGGCCATCCAGACGTTGGGGCCCTACCACGTAGCTAGGGTTATTTTGTCGCCTTTTACGGCAGTCCGACCCCGGCTGCAGAGGTCAGTATTCTTTCTCCGCCCCTGCACGGATAAAAACGTCTTATTATAATCCATTGATGTCAACTTATAACATTCTCTGCAGTGCACCCGCAATTGGATATATTCACTAATTCGTATTCTTATTTTAAAAAAACTTGAACTTACTTATGTATGTAATTAGTTAGGCTTTCTCTTTTTTTTAAATAAATTTGAAGGAAAGACATTACACAAATATTGAGTTTATTTCGAGCCATTTTATTGATTATGTTCATGTCGAAAAAATTGTGACATTGCAGCGTTTCGTTTCAATTCAATATTTATTGAAGTGCTGTGGGATACACAATATTTCTTGTTTTTCCATCTGGTGCGTAAACGAATAAATCAGAAGGTTTTCCGACGCGTGATCAGGACACATAGAGCTGCCCATGTGAGAGGTATGGATTCTCCAAAATTAATCCACAGACTTGCAACGATTGTCCTTGTGCTTTGTTGATAGTTATTGAGAAAGCGAGTCGCACCGGGAACTGCAAACGTTTGAATTCGAATGGCATATCTGTCGGGATCATTGGGATACGTGGCAACAGTACGTCTTCACTAATATTTTATTATCGAATCAAGCTGGCTATGATAAATATGTTCGTAATATAGATAAAGGAAATAGTTTTTATTCAAAGATGCAAAACTTTTTGGATACATCCATAATATTAAAACATGGATTTTAATTTCACAATTTACATAAATTCTTACGTTCAACTGTCACGGCAATAAATGAAATTCATTGGAATGATAGTGGCACCATCTGTCAAAGATTGGTCGTACCAGAAATCTTTGTGGGCTCATGCTCAACACTTTGCTGAAGATCATGATACGATCAAATGAATAGTTTACAATTCTATAAAGGACATACAGACAAACATTCAGTTTTATAGATATACATTTACACAATTTTATAATCAAATTTTCTTTTTCCTAATAACTTCCTTTTCATATCAACTTATTAAATTCAAATAGTTAGTTATGTAGTGTATATTGTATTGGTTTACAATCTAGATTTATACACTGAACTATGAACTATTTTTGAGAATACAAAAAAAAGTATGTGAAGTATCCAATATTTAAATGGCGATTTTCAATAATGGTATAAAATCTAGATCCTTCTAAATAATATCAAACCGTCTAGCTATAATAAAAAACCAATTTAAATATGCCAAAAATAAAACATGCTGTATATCTGTCGTGTCACCGCGAAAAGGGCTAAGGTAAGCCGATAGCGCATCGTCGCAAGCCTCGCCGGGGTACAAGACTAGTGCATAATTTACGACGGGTCATTGCCACGGTCGGGGTTCCCTTAAAGCTTAGCATTTCATGGTATTACAAGTGTATTCAATAAGTGAACGGGTTATATAATGTATTCGATGGATGGGATCCCATAAAAATTAGAGGTCAAGAGGTCTTTTTAATTCTATCTCTATCAGAGTTTGATAATTAGATTAGATTATAATTTTATAGCAAATATTTAAACCAAAAATATGCTGAAAATCTCCGAATTAATCCTCGATGACACGGCTAGCTCAGTGGCTACTTGTATTCACGGATTCTATCCCCACGTGGAAGACATTTATGCGAATATTTTTTCTTAGCAACATTTAAATCATATGTATGTTTGTATATAAAATTCTTCGATTCAGGTTATCGACAAATTCAAAGACCTATCTTTAAAAAAATCTATCGAATTTCTCATAGTCATTGTACACGATGCTGGTAATGCGCGGCGTGATTATCACAATTTTTTGTAATACTTTTCACTGATTAGGGCAAGTACAATGTTCGCGGCGCGGTTGTTCCGACTGACGGCAACTGGCACTGACGGTAGTTTTTGGAAATATCCGAGCCGAATATATTTCAAATATAGGGTATTTAATTATAATTTTTTTAAATTACATATGTACATTTTTTATTTTATTTTGTTTCTTGGCTTGGCACATCGTCTACAGTCATGTTATATTTGTTTCGAAAGGGATTCTATTAAGACGATAAAAATGCATCGTTGTGTTTTTGTATCTTCCATTTAGCAGTTACCGCTATGGTAATTAAATCGAGCCATATCTAGGCCATCTATTTCCTTGCGGTGTTTTGCTCAAAAAAAGGATTCCCACGCAAGGATCGATAAGCGATAAACCCTGTAATAATAGAAAAAAAAAGAAAAAAAAATACATTCAGAGATTACAAAAAGATTAACGAAACTTAAGATTAGCCCTGAAAAGGTTTTGCCTCAGCATAACTGGTAAAAGCACTGGTCTTCCGTAGTAACTGCAGTAACGTCACACACAATAGTCATCAGCGTACTTTATATTAAAGAGTGTAAGGTTCGCATACTTCTTCTTTCTTTATACTTTACTCTTTTTCTCCGTGCAAGGGCGGAGAGCGTAAGAACACTAACCCCTGCGGGCGGGGACCACCTGTCGTAAAAGGCAACAAAACAACCGTAGCTACGTGGCAGGGTCCCAAGCCCGTCTGGAAGGCAACTACCCTTGATAAGTATGCCACCTTGAGTTGTGTTCCGGTATTAATGACAGGTTCCTGTACCCCTATGGAACATCAGCATGTTCGCGGTGCCCCTAGCGTCGCAAACATCCACAAGCGACGGTAACTGCTTACTGTTAAGTGGGCCGTCAGTATATCTGCTGTTTCTCAGTAATAAATAAAAAAAAATATGCCAAATGCATTGGCAGCCAATGTGCACGTTATTTAAAAAAGTGACAGATTTAATATAGTAATTGTAACAATAATTATGCCAGTTTTACATAGTTGATAGTAATAAATTAGCTACACCAAACATTGCCGCCAGGCACCGGAGGGCGTCAGACCTCGGTTGCCCCTCGGAGAAGGATCCGCCGCCTACACCATTGCGGCGAGGATAAAGGCCGCGTACTGTTTGTATGTCCCCCTCAACTCCTGAGTTGTTACAGGAGAGCGCCGGGAGTACGAACTCCTAAAGTGCATAATAGAAAGTAATAAGAGCAGTTTTATTTTTTTACGCCTATTCACAGTTTCTAGAGGTACTGTTGTGTAATAATAAAAAATTAGACAACAAATGTATATAGGTATGTATAATGTATATAGGTAGGTAGGTATGTATATATGTATATAGGTGTATATAGGTTTGACAGTAGATATGGTTTATTAAATGGCTACTAAAATATTCGTGTTAGTTTAAAATTAGCGAGAGTATTATGGCTAAACCCGGCTCTCCAAAAATGGCAACAATGAATAACCAGAAGTTTTTCTAGGCTGCTCCCAACTTCGGGAGAATTCGCATGAAGTATTTGATAACTTTTGTGACGGCTTTAGTACGTAACGCGTTCGGGAGTCACGGGCTACATTCCCTTTCATAATCTAGATGTCAATATATTTATTTACAAAAGAAAAATATATTCGTTATAAATCAGTTGTCTATAACTCATAATACAAGTGCTCTTCATCTTATTTTAGGACTGACTACATGGCGTAGTGCGATTTGTCATGGTGTATTTATGTGTCTATGAATATTTAGACCAAAGGATATAAACAAGCAATACTAGTTAATGCTTGAATATAGATCTTCGAGTAAGGAATAGTCTACCACCTGATCGAGTTATTCGATCCGAAACCGTGCGAATGCGCCGACCCGTGTGAGCTTCCGAGGATTATGTTACTAGCTAGACAGACTTGCGGCTACGGTTGACCCTAGGCTTTATCTACGATATACATCTTTTAACCTGCTTCCTGGAAACTAGCCCCTATCTATAATCAACATAGTATATTACATTATAAAGATATAACAAATACACGTCGTAAACATCATGTATGTCCCATCTCATCTTTTCGGTATGCTTTTATTAAGAAATTCCAAATTTATCTTGGTCCCCTTATTTACAATAAAATAAATAAAGTTGTAGAAATATATTCACAAAATAAAAGTAACTGCAAATTAATTGTGACAAAATGGCTAAAAACCAAAACGTATGAGGACACTGAAGATCTTTTTAAAATAATAGTCTAAAAATAGAACCTAACAAATTAAATGTTTATAATGCATGTGATGTGTACAAAGTATTAATTTACTCATTTTCTATTTATTCTTCAATATGCATATTTATTTTAAACTATTTAATTTATAACTATATAATAATAAAATTTGTTGTTGTTTCAATTTATATCTATTAGTAATTTACTTTTGTATAATATAATATGAATGGGGTATATATCATATATATATAGTATATATCATATCAAATATTAAAGGAAATTTACTTATACTAAATTTCATGAAAATTGTTCTAGCCGATTCCGAGATTCCAATTATATAAGTATATATATACAAGAATTGCTCGTTTAAAGATATAAGATATAAATAATGATACTGTCATATTAATTTCTGGTGATGTTCAAGATATATGATACAGTGTTACGCAGCACGACCGCCTGGTGGTGGCATTCGACGGCTAGCTCCATACCAAGGTATCTATATAACGTATGCCTATGCAACGTACTGTTTTAAACAAGCATATTTCTCCAAAACACAGTACAAATAAATAACATTTATAGCCTGTTTAAATCTGTACGCGTAAAGGTGGGGACGAGAGATTTATCAGCACACTCCACTGATTTGATTTGAAATTATCGCTAAGGACTACGCAGTTTCTACACCACCAACTTCGCGACTTATCTTCCTGTAAGTCCAATTCAAAAAAAACTATACCTTATTTTCAATTATACATGATTGAAAATCATTTGAAGTATATTATACCTAAAGTTGCTTATTATGTTGTTCAAATATCGATTCTAAAATTATGGAATGAAGGTTAATAATTATTTGGGCTGGTTTAATGTTTAATTTAAGAGTATAAAACGTTTTGGTTAAAAAATAAAGCGGAAGTTACCTGAAAAACCTATAAAAACTTCTAAGGTATACAATACCGAATATAAAATACTTATTGCAGCCTATAACTTCCCACTGCTGTTGTAGCCTCTCTTTAGATGGAAAACTAGCTAGTATGTTTATACCATAGCAGATATCGATATTTTTATCCGTGCAGGGGCAGAGAAAGAGTACTACCCCCTGCGGCCGGGGTCGGCCTGTCGTAAAAGGCGACAACACAACCCTAGCTACGTGGTAAAGCCTCAAACCCGTCTGGATGGCGACCACCTTTGGTCTTAAATATGCCACCATAATAACCTCTTCTTGTGTTCCGGCATTAGTGACCCAAGTTTCTGTACCCTTATGGGACAGCAACGTGTTCGCGATGCCACTAGCGTTCCAAACACTCATAGGTCACGGTAACTGTTAAATTCTAAGCGGGCCGTCAGCCTGTCTACTGTCCCACAGCAATAAAAAAATCGATTCGTATTATTTTTGTTTTAAATAAACATTAAAATATTTCCAATATTATTTTTATTTATTGTCTTTTTCCTGCCCTTACCACAAACTGTGGTCAGCATCATATTTTCTCTTTCACTCACCTATTATCCGCCATATCAACATTCGCACCTTTATTTTGCTACATTTTTTATGCAATCCACATTTTTATTTTAAACTAGCTGTGCCCGCGACTCCGTCCGCGTGGAATAGTGACTTTAGGCAGCATTTTTTGGATATATGAGGTTAACTTAATTGGAAATTCAACCTACTAAGTCCAGCCTAAGCTGAACCCTATTTCATATGATTGATGATATAAATCTGAGGTCAACTTAAATTGGATATTAATTACCCAAACTTATCATTTTTAACAAAAACTATTTTTTTTTCCTAAAATAAAAATAGCCTAAGTTACTCCTTGGTACATCAGCTATCTGCCAGTGAAAGTACCGTCAAAATCGGTGCAGCCATTTCGGAGATTAACCGGAACAAACAGACAGACAGACAAATATTGTAAAAAATGTTGTTTTGGTATATGTAGCGTGTATACGTCCGAATGTACTTAGTACAAAGCGGTTATTTTAATATTACAAACATACCCTCCAATTTTATTTATTTGTATAGATTAGAAATCCACCTTTTCTTTGCTCTGCTTTCTTTTTTATCCATCCAGTATTATTTGCCTTGTAACATACACTTCCTTCGCATTATATGGTCATAATGGCATTTCTTTTTTTTAGTTTTTCAATCATTGGAGCTTCTTTCAAACTATAGTGTTCCTAAGGGTGCCTAACTGACTCGCCTATATCCACGTACAGTACTCCCGATGTATATAGCGCGGCTGTATGTAATTTAACAGGTTGAGCTACAAAATCATCTATTTACTGGGAACAAACTACTTAAAACCTAATGTATGTTATATAAAATTTATAGCGCGAGCGCGTCGTTCTCTCAGACCCCGTCTTCCACTATTCTTCCTCTTACGTCATCCTTCTTTTCCCTTTCATACCTTTCGCTCACTCATTCAGCAACGTTCCGGTCTCTCCAACAGTCAATCATTCCACATGTGCTCGTATATATTCAAGCCGCAGGGGTCACTACCCTTACTCCGCCACTGCACGGACTAATAACACACGGTGCTGCAATAATCGTTATTATACTCTATCCACTTTACCAAAAAATAAAATATAAACAAACAAACCAATGTTTCTCAAACAAATCTAGAATAAAAACAAAATGGCGGTATAATCCGACCGTAATAATAAAACACTCCTTACAATCGACAATAGTACGTTGAACAGTACACTTATAATTACCAGCATATAAAACCAGTAAGAGATTTGGAAACATTGTCTTTTTAGGTTCTTTATAATGTAAGTTAGTTATTACAATTAATGTTGTAAATATGTAAATTTTATATGCATTATATTTATCATTCATAATTGTAAAAATAAATTTTTTTTTTTTAAAGTAAGGAATAGTAATATAAAAAAATAAGAATATCGGAGATATTTCTAATAAATAATTAAAAGTTGCTATGATAATTTTTATATCATGTTGATTATTGTAAAATCGAGATCCAAAAAACCATTTTTACGGTTTGTTTACATTTTATTTTTTGGTAAAATGGATAAGGTATAGAAGGGAATTTATATATAATCCCATCAGGTAAAGAAGTCTGCGGAGTGGGCAGGCACCTGAAATTCAGTTTTAATTAATCACTTCAGCTTTATCGTGCTTATCTTATAAAAAATTCTTCATAAAACACATTTATCACCGAACTTTTGAAATAAATTTTGGCCGCTGTTTTTTATCAACCGCGAAAGGATAAAAGTATGAAAAATTGTTAAGTTTTATCGTTGAATATGTCCGAAAAGATTTTATAATTTGAAGTTTATTAAATATATTTTATATAATAGATGAATGAAAGAAATGTACAGAAATATTTTAGTGGAGTAATAACGATTTACAAAATATTTTTATAATGATTTCATGTTTATCCGTGCAAGGGTGGGGAAAGAATACTAACCTCTGCGGCCGGGGTCGGCCTGTCGTAAAAGGCGACAAATCAACCCAACTTAGCTACGTGGTAGGAACTCAAGCTCGTCTGGATGGCGACCAACTTTGGTCTTAAGTATGCCGCCATAATAACCTTGTGTTGTGTTCCGGCATTAATGACCCAAGTTCCTGTACACTTATGGAACAGTAGCGTGTTCGCGATGCCACTTGGGTCGCAAACACCTACTACAGCAATAAAAAAGGTTCCAGTTCTACACGGACGATATCTATACGTGCTGCGCCTGGAAACATCCGTTCTCTATTGCAAACATTCATGAGATAACTGCCTTCTACCTAGTGGGCTGACCTCCATGGAGTAGCGGTAACGCACTTCGGCATGTTTGCAGATGTCATAGGTACGATTCCCGTCTCGTGTCTGGGTGTTTATACATAATATGTATTTGTAGTGTAACATTAATTATTATTAGTATATTTTTATATTTGTTACAAGTATAAAATGTACGAACGTTTAATTGAGCTGCTAACCTACATATTTATTTCAAAAAAAAAAAATATATATGTAGTACCTATATCAGTTGTCTAGTACCCATAACACAAGTGCTATACTAATTGCTGTGGGACTAGATGGCACTGTGTAAATTGTGCCTAACAAAATCTGTTGGTTGTTGTTGTTCCACAACAATAAAAAATATAAAAGTGGCTATATTTCGTAAAATACGAGTATATATTTATTACACCTACAACGTAGTCTACGTGGTAGGGCCCCAAGCCCGTGTGGATGGCGACCACCTTTGGTCTTAAGTAGTGGCATTAGTGAGCCAGGTTTCTGTAAGCCCTATGGGATAGCACTGTGTTAACGTCACAAACATCAATTGGCGAGAGTAACTGCTACAATTAAATGGGCCGTCAGCATGTTTGCTGCTCATTTAAAAAAAAAATATTATTTTGCAAATCTAAATGGACAGAACAAATCGGTATATACTTTCGTAAAGCGAATTTAATTAAAGCCTTGCCAAAAATCGACTCCAACTTTGTTAATAGACCGGGACGAGAAAAGTTAAGGGCTAAAGTTCAAATTAACATCTATTGACTTACGCATTTTCTAATTGAAATGGACTGTCTGTTAAGTAGGGCAGGCGTTGTAGACGAGCGGTTGAAAAGATATGACCCGTAAGTTATTTTAATAACTTCTGTTGAAATTGTTTTACGGTGCGTCTGCTATGATTGGCATACGATCGTGGACTGTCTCAATAAATTGGACTCGTTAAGTTAGTTTAGTTAGTTAAAAAATGTGTATGCTTGGTACTCAATTAATAGTTATCTAAAAGAAGATAAACATTCAGCTCTTTCTTCTTCTTTTTTATATTTGAACACATAATAATGGGGTGCCAATTGTATCTGTGAAACATAATAAAAACAATAAACCAGATGTAAAAAAATGGCTGGATTTTGAAATAGAGACACTTGAGCGTACACTCATAGACACTCAAAATATTAAAGACTAAAGTTAGACTCAGTCCCTCATAACTATTGGAAACAGCGTGCTGTGCACCCCAGCGCGGGTATTACCACCATAGAGACTGTGAGGACCCTCCTGGCTGAATGAATGGAGAGGCGCCACGGCGCCCTGATCTTCCTCCTAACGTAGGTACCTGTGTCGCATAAGGCAAGAGACGACGTCGGGGTGCCACCATTGTGGTGCGGGTGACGAGGAGGACACGGTGGACCACACCGTCACCGTGTACCTTTTTTTAAATTTTATTATGCTAAGTAAAGAATCCTCCATTCCACTCTAATAACTTTTGATGCTTTCCCCTAAAATTTACACTGATGCTATTGTGGCGCCACCTAAATTTAATGCATTTTTACGGACACTTCCAACACAGAGATGATATTACCTTACATATACCCGCCACAGTCATAACTCTTAAAACCGCTCGTCTGCAACTCATAATTTCGTTTAATAGAAACATTTTAACGGAGTCTTGCAACTCGAAGGCCCTTCCGATCGGATATTGTATTCCGTTGTCGTGCGACAGTTGGAAACTGTTTGCAACGCGCACCTTTTGATTTTTAACCGAATTCAAACTAAATTGTATTATTAGAAAAGGTACGTAGTCTACTGTTATCATGTACAGAAACGTTTCTTCTGTTATGACTTCACTTTTGGATCTAGCAGAAGAATTTTTTTTGTCTCGGGAAAAACCCGAGGGATACGTGGGACTCCGGAAAAGATGTTCAGCCATCCGACTACCCACTAAAAAACCCCGCTGTTGTCCTATCGCCTACGCCCGTGCCTACGGATATGAGGCCTGCCGATCTCGTGGCCCGCCCTTTGTCTTCGTCGCCCTCTTCTAAAAAAGCAGAAGACGAGCGTAGATCAATTTTAACTAACATACATGTTGAGCTAGATCCTTTTTAGGAAATATACTTATTTTATTTCAGTTTTGTTGTAATTTTTTTTATATGTGTATTGTTCGAAAATAAATTCTTTCTTTCTTTCTTTGAACCACTAGGCAATTTTTTCGCTTACTTTGCATATTACAGCAAAGAAAGCATTCTAAGGACACCTGCATATAGAAATCACGCTTTGTGTAATCCTCACCTTGGACAAGCGTGTCGGGTATACTGCTCATTTCTTCTAAGCTCGAGTCCACCTGTGGGATTTTAATGGGCTGATATTATATAACAACAGTTCCAATTAAATGCAATACTAGTATACATACTCACACACACATATTATATATATATATATATATATATATATATATATATATATATATATATATATATATATATATATATATATATATATATATATATATATATATATATATATATATATATTCGGCATAGACATAAATGATTGAAACTAACCATTTTTGTTTTAATTTCCCATCTAAAATAACAGATAAATCCACGCAATGACAAAAGACATAATTATGTAACTGTGCTAGAATGAAAAAAATGTAGCTATTAATTAATTACCCTTGGTATTTATCATCATTCATGAAAACGTGTTTCCTTTATTTTGAATAAATATTTCTGCTACCCTAAATTTAAAAATTTGTGAAAAAAGTGAGCGTGTTTGTGTAACATATTGCATACCATTGGAAAGAAGATAAACTAAAGAATTTAAATCAGTCAATGGAAGAACTCAATGCATTCATTTTTTATTGTACCGCAAAGTTGATTGTCACTTAAATTTTCACCTCATCAAAAATTTTGTTCAGTCAATAAAAACAAAAGTTGGTGTTCATTGTGAATAATTTTGAATTTTATAACTTGAATATCAAAACCAAATTACTAGGATTTATCTAAGATTTTTAAAAATATCTATGTGTTCATCCTAAATTTTGGTTTCTTTTTAAAAAAGATTCATAATCGATATTAAAATTATGGTGACGTTAAACTAATTTGCAGGGTGCTAATAGATAGGTAATGACCTCTTCTATCAGCCATTTCAATTTAGCAAACGATGTACCAAACATCCTGTATATTACCAAATCAGGTATTCCGTGACGTATTATTTAAATTATGTCTTTTTTTATTTGAACATAAATCAAACATCGTGGCCCACGGGACTGTATCGTATGACATCAAACGCTGTTCACTCCGGCACACAACGCCGCGATGATAACGCAGTTAACATGTGGTCTTAGTTATAGCGGAGAATACAGATTTTTAAGTAGTGCAAATTAAGATAATGCTGAGCAATTAAATATCGTATGACCAGAAATCAAATCTCATACTTCATTTAAGTAGTCGTAAAAGGCAACAGGTCGATTACTTCTTTTGCTAACCTACAAACATATGTAGATGGTGCAATTTTCCTTCAAACCCTTGTAAAAAGTAAATTCTAAATGGTGAGTCTTCTCTTTCCGAAAAAGGAAAAGTCAAGAAATGGTACTTATGGAAAGTTTAACTCAGTAGTAATACTCAGCAGAGAACCTCCTCTACTCAAGATCCGAGGATTATTCTATCGCCTTTTACGACAGGTTATCTGGTGACTAAATCAAAGAAAATTAAATTTTTATTAATTAAGTCACTATGAATATGAAACTTCAAGGTTGCAAGTTTGAGTAAAGAGTCTGTACTCCGAACATAACAATATAACTATTTTTTTTTTAATAAATAACCCACTACGCTCTCTATGAGATCACACCACGCGACGAGTGTTCACCACTCCCGTTGCTCATTACAGAGTCTCTGGAATAGAAAAAATATGTACAGCAATCTTGAGAAGACCTGTATCAGTATTCAAAATTATACAACATAATTCCAACCTTATGTAACTAATTTTAGAGTATTTTTTTGAAGATGTCGGTTTGGGAGGTTAGTCTCAATCAAGTAACATCAAAGTGTGAGGATCAAAGACGTACCTCCAGGTGGATTCCCCAACAGGTAAGCAATATTGATGTGACACGAAAGCCTTTAATAACAACTTTAGCCTCATAGGGCTGTCCCAAAAGAGCTTTTTAATATAAAAATATTTGAAAGATATCATACATTTACTCGAATAACAATTAGGTATTATTATATATACAATCAATATTATTGTTTCGAACATTTAAGAAATGTTTGTACGATATTATATAATAATATACTGAAATTCTAATAAAAAAAGCCGTTCCCGCCCGCTCGGTGGTCGAATAACAGAAAAAAATAAATCGCAAAAATATGAGAAGTTTTTGTACTCGTGCGCGCTATTCCGCTTACCCCACTTTGCGGCAAGAAAACACACATCACTGAACACGTAATGCTTATAAAAATCGTTATTTCTTAAATCTTTTTTTAGATAAGGGCCAAGTGTCTAAGATATAAAACTTAGAAAATTTAATTGAAATCTATCCAGTAGTTTTGCCGTGATTTGCGCACAACTGCAGACCTCTATCATTTTATTTATACTATAATTAAGTTATTGGCAATAAAATAAAATGAGTTATTTTTCTTTTATAACTAACTTCTACAAAATAGTGGGATTGTCATCTTACTTGCGTTTTTTATATTTGTAACCTAAAAATGATGTCATTCATGGATCTTTCTGGAATATTATTTTTTGTTTAAAGGGATATTTTTTTCCCATTTAGTCCTATTGACATTAACTGGTTCATAAACTTTTGTTTGATGACTCCGTTTGCTAGTTTCTAGACATTAAATGATACATCGTGCACAGTCGAGGGGGTCGAGTTGCATTCGCACCTTCCAATACAAAATCTATCTACATTCGTTTTACCGTGGATACAAATAGATGGCTTTAGCCATCTCAAAGGTAAGTAGCGTATTTCTAGTGAAAACTACAGACACAGCCGTATAAAAGGTTTTGTAAGAAAATGTTTTACTGAATATATATATATATATATATATATATATATATATATATATATATATATATATATATATATATATATATATATATATATATATATATATATATATATATATATATATATATATATATATATATATATATATATATATATATATATATATATATATATATATATATATATATATATATATATATATATATATTTTAATGCTGTAGGACAGCAGACAGGCTGACGGCCCGCTTAGAATTTAGCAGTTACCGTCGCCTATAGGTGTTTGCAACGCCAGTGGCATCGCGAACGCGCTGCTGTCCCATAAGGGTACAGGAACTTGGATCACTAATGCCGGAACACAACACAAGGTTATTATGGCGGTATTTTTAAGACCAAAGGTGGTCGCCATCCAGACGGGCTTGAGGCCCTACTACGTAGCTAGGGTGGGTTGTTTTGTCGCCTTTTACGACAGGCCGACCCCGGCCGCAGAGGTTAGTATTCTTTCTCCGCCCCTGCACGGACAAAAATATATACTTACGCTGTAAATCATTATAAATAATTCTTCATAATTTACCTAAAATTATTTGTTATATTTTCGACAGCCCTTAACTCGGTACGGCTCAGGCGAAATTCACTGAGCAAAGTAAAAAGCATTACCTTAATAAAGTAATATTATAACTTAACAAAGATGCGATTAATGTCTTTATTTTATAATAAACAACAAGCTACCTTAATTTTTTCTGGTTTGTTGTTTTTTTTAATTTATATTACGTCATAACTTAATTAACTTTTTTTAGTATTTTCTCCGGGTTATATCATGAATCTTTGCTTCAGATTCCGAAGGACGCCCGCGTATCGTCATGGTGAAAACCAGTACAATCTTTTGCATCAGAGACTGAATTTTTTTACCGAAGCTAAGCTGCTAAATATATATACAATGAACATTGATATAAGTTACAGTCACATAATAGGCGGTTTGGCTTAGAATAGCTCAATTTATACTTTAACAAACCAAAATTAAAACCTGTAGTATAAGACAATAGACAAGACAATATGTCCTCCAGACCCATCTGGACCTTGGTTAAAAGCATGCCGCCATAAAAACCTTGTGTTATGTTCCGGCATAAGGGAATGATGGTTCACTTATGCCGGTTCTCTACGCGTTCGGTAGCGTGTTACCTAGTGTCGCAAGCATCAATAGGCGACGGTGGTTGTTTACTAATAAGTGGGCTGTCAGCCTGTCCACTTTTCCATAGCAATAAAAAATGTCCCATTATACTGAGTGCTTGGCCAGACTGCACACGCGGGCGCGGGGTGGGCGCGGGGTGGGCGCGGGGTTGAGTATCCGTAGTGGGCACGCGGGCGGTTTCATATGTTTAAGTAGCCGCGCCGCGACCGCCCCGCTCCCGCGTGTGCAGTCTGGCCAAGCACTAATAATAGTACATTAACCTCTATTACGTGTATAACGAAAACGTATAGTTGTCGAACTAACGAATCTAACTTGAATTTATATGCGGAATTATTTTGGGCGAATTAGAGGGCAGGTGTCCGCAATTTGGCTGAATTGAGCCTTATACCTTGGGGAGTATAGGAATGTAATATTAAAACGTGGAATAAAACTTTTTTATTAATTACTGTAGGACAGTAGACAGGCTGACGGCCCACTTAGAATTTAGCAGTTACCATCGTCTATGGGTCTTTGCAAAGCCATGGGCATCGCAAACACGCTGCTATCGGGTACAGGAACTTGGGTCACTAATGCTGGAACACAACACAAAGTTATTATCATCATCATCATCATCATCATCATCATCATCATCTAAGCGTTATCCCGGTTGCATCCTAAACTTTCGTTTCGGTGCCCGGGGTCCGCTTTCCGACTTTTTCTACTCCACTTCGCACGGTCTTCAGCATCCCTGGTATTGAGCCCATTGGCACGCATATCACCTCTTACGACGTCAAGCCAGCACTTTTTGGGTCTACCCCTCCTGCCGGGGCCCGGCGGAGGCGGCATGGCCAGACATTTGTTTCCCACGTAATCATCCGGTTGCCGTAAAACGTGGCCGTACCAACGGAGCCGACACTCCTGCAGTTTATCTGCAATGTCACGGACATGAAGACCGCCGCGAATGCGGGAGTTCCTAACGCGGTCCTTCCGCGTCACTCCACACATTCACCGCAGCATATTCATCTCCGTGACACGCAGTTCTTGCCTGTGTCGCTCTAGCACCGGCCACGCTTCACATCCGTATAAAAGGACAGGCCTAATGATGGTCTTATAGACCTGTCCCTTCAACTTTACCGGCATCTTGGGGTCACAAATGACACCAGTTACCTCACGCCATTTGGCCCACGCGGCAGCATTGCGTGCCTTGACGTCACAATCGATGTCACCAGACGCATGAAACACAGATTCCAGGTATTTCACTTGGTCCGTGCGCTCGACCGTGTCGCCGCCTATGCGTACGGGTGTGGGATCTGTGGAGTTACAGGCCAAGTACTCGGTCTTCGCCACATTGAGCTTCAGACCACCGTTCTCAAGCGACTCCTTCCACGCCTTCACACGTCGCACCAGCCTACCCCTGTCCGAGTCTGCCAGCGCGATATCATCAGCATACATAAGCAGCCACGGGGGCTGCTCATGTGAGTTTCTGATGCTGTCTGACAATACGTCTAATACCACGCTAAACAGAAACGGACTAAGGACGGATCCTTGGTGCACCCCGACGGTGATGGCGAAAGGTTTTGTGTCGCCAACAGCGGTCCGAACTACAGAATCGGAGTCACGGTACATGTCTTGGATGATGTCAATATAGGCCTCTGGAACCCTTTTAGATCGCAATGCCCACCAGATTATCGCGCGAGGAATACAGTCGAAGGCCTTCTGCAAGTCAAGAAACAGGCAATGCAGAGGCGTATTCTTCATCCTGTATTTCTCCGCGACAGTCCTTAGGGCAAAAACCGGATCCATAGTCCCATGACCAGGGCGAAACCCATACTGACATCCCGAGACAGTGCACTCCTGCCGAATCCGAGAGTCGATAACCCTCAACACAAAGTTATTATGGCTGCATTAAGACCAAAGGTGGTCGCCATCCAGATGAGCTTGAAGCCCTACCACGTAGAGCACATCAACTTTTTATTTCGTTATAATTTTTTTACGCAAAGTATTTCTATAACAACAATTAGCAGCTCTTAAACGCACGCATGTATCACAAGTTACCAGCATATAATTGATTCGCACAGACATTCAGACCAAAACAAAGTACTGACACATCACATAAATAATTTATGTCTATAATAATAATAGTAACGTACCTGACACCACAAATGAATGAACGAACATAAACCCCACGATAGTATATACTACTTAGGCAGTTTTAGCTTAATGTGCATATTAAGCGAGGAAAACTGCCTAAAAAAGTATTTTGCTCCGTGGTAGAGCCCCAAACACGTCTGAATGGCGACAACCTTTGGTCTTAAGTATGTCGCCGTTGTTGTGTGTACACCTTGTGTACCGGCATTCCGATATTCCGGCATTAGTGACCCAAGTTCATGTACCCTTATGGGACAGCAGTGTGTTCGCGATGCAATTGGCTTTGTAAACACCCATAGGCGACGGTAACTGCTAAATTCTAAGCGGGCCGTCAGCCTGTCTGCTGTAGGACAGCAATAAAAAAATATATTACGGCAAAATTTCCATGTACCAATGGTGAAGGAATACACTGTGAGGAAACTTGCATACCGAGATTACCAGTATTTGTAACCCGCCAAAGCCCAGTAGTGGGACGTTTATAGGCTGTTATTATATTATATTAATGTAATCTTCAAGGTCCTTAAGAAATGTCATTATTTGTTGCATTAAATTTGAGCGGTATGATTACAAACAGAACTAAGAATATTGCAGTAATATTTATCCTGTTATTAGGTGAAAATGCTCGATACACATCCTTTCGCTTAAGGACTCGCAGCGTGGTAATGTAGAATTCCCATGCTAACTGTACCTGTGTGTCAACAAGGGGGCGCACATCGCTGGTGTAACCATTAATGCCATGCCAGTGTTCTTCTAACTCCCGACTCTCGGGCGGGTTCTTACCTATGTATTTTTATCCGTGCAGGGGCGGAGAAAGAATATTAACCACTGCGGCCGAGGTTGGCCTGTCGTAAGAGGCGACGAAACACCCTAGCTACGTGGTAGGGCCCTAAGCCCGTCTGGATAGTTACCACCTTTGGTCTTAAGTATGCCGCCATAATAACCTTGTACAACACAACCCTTATGCGACAGCAGCGTGTTTGCGATGCCACTGGCATTGCAAACATCCATAGGCGACGGTAACTTCTAAAATCTCAGCAGGCCGTCAGCCTGTCTACTGTACTACAGCAATAAAAAAAATGTAAACGCTAAAAGATTACTCCGTTTGCTAACTCACAGATTAGAAAAATAAGAGTGCCATATGATTTCTCTATTCTGAGGAAAGTGAAAGTAGACCCACCAGAAGACGAAAGTTGTAAATACTAAATTTAACCAAATTCCTTTCCGATCTCTTTTTAAGTCTTCTTAACAAAAAAAACAATAGTGGCCCAAAAATTATCGCTAAAGTTTTGTCTTGTAACCACAAGAGCCTGTCCCAGGATATAATAAACAATAAAAGATATTATAAACTATTGTAAATAAATACATATTATACATAAACACCCAGACTTGAGATTAAAAGAACCCGTGACCCTCGTTGCGCCTTGAAGGTAGTCAAACGTAAGGATGCACAACGCAATAAAAATTGAGCCATAATAATAAATACAGAATATTCCATGAATTGACCGACTCCAAAGGTTATATTAAAAGAACTTTTCAATTTTCATCGCAAAAGAGTAATGTTTGAATTTTTGAAGAGTCCACACAGACTGAACTGCAATACGTTAATTTCAAATTGTTAAAGTTAAACAAGAGTTCAAAACAAACGAAACGGTTACAATACGAAAGTTAAATTAATTTCTCTCGGCTTCCATTCTATTCGGTTAGATTAAATACTACGGGACATTATTCTGCTTTGTTATACTGTCTAATATTAGTTCTTATTGATAAATAAAGTAATTTTAATTAAGTTTGTCTGTATATTTTGGTTTAAATGAGGAAAGTTTATACCTCACTGCGCAAGTTAATTTTTAATTCTATACCGTGTTCTGTTCGTAATTTAGTCCAATATTATTTAAGTTAAGCTATTTATTAAACTGAAGAAGCCAGTGAAAAATTGCTGGCGTCAGTGACGGTGATATTACTCGTAACATCACATCCTTAAGGTAAACAAAGCAACAGAATGGTTTTGATGGGTACCAATGCCTCTTAACAAATAGGAATTCTTCTTCTGCTCTCAATGAGCATTTTATCCGAGTTTCTTCAAAAGATTACATTTTAAATCTTTAGCTACTATACTTCTAAGTCATAGGAATAAACTTCTGTGCGCGCATTAACGTCCATATTCTTCTATGGTACTTCTTTTTCCTGGGTGAAGTACTAGCCGAAAATATTTTAAAAAGACATATTTGGGGGCAGAATACAGTTAACCTGTCTCGCTCCCCAAGCCTGAATGCTAAGCAGTATGATGCCCTTTCTTTGCTATCTGTGAATTATCTAAAGATGTAATCCGTTAGTCGCTTTTTTCAACTCTCTTGATAAATGTCTAGATAGCTTCGTCTTATTTATAGCCACACACACGTCCACAAGCCTCCGAAGGCAATTCAACTCTTAATACTAAGAGCATTAAAGTTAATAAAGGGAAATTAAAAATAATTTTCAATGTAAATTAGCATAATGTGAACTTACTTGTCAAAGGAGCCAAGTTAAAAACTAAAAGCTAAATACACTTAGCACGAGTTGTCAAAGAAGTAGGTCGTATTTTACAAGCGACAGCGGTTAATTACATTTCACAAAGTTGAATATACATATAATAATCAACTGACGCCGTCACTATTTTCTTTTGATTAAAAACATTTTTAGTGGTTTTTCTAATCCCGTTGAAATTTAAGTAAATAAGACAAATCCCAACAACTAAAAGTAAAAACTTAAGCACACACAGTACAGCTTAAGATGAAATGTATGCGAATCGAATCCTGGTTCCTGCTATTCTCAATCAATAATATCAAAAATATCAATCTTGATGAAAACATATCTTCAAAACTTCTTCTAAATCGGATACTCTTATCAGAGTGGTGGTTGCCTTGAGGCACTCGGATTGGAGTTTACGAGGCCCAATATCATATTCCCAAAGATCGCCTTCTTGGCATTGCGCTTCTAATTGTGGATTTTGGACTCCGTGTTTTAGTAATTATGTCAATCCAGCGGGTTGGTGATCGACCACATGATCTCTTGCCTTCGATCTGACCCTGAATCACCAGTCTCTCCATCGAGTCTTCCTTTCTGGAGATGTGACCAAAGAACTTCAATATTCGCAGTTGGACAGTTGACGAAAGTCGGTCTTTGATATTTTTATCCGTGCAGGGGCGGAGAAAGAATACTAACCTCTGTGGCCGGGGTCGGCCTGTCGTAAAAGGCGACAAAACAACCCATCCTAGCTACGTGGTAGGGCCTTAAGCCCGTCTGGATGGCGACCACCTTTGGTCTTAAGTATGCCGCCATAATAACCTTGTGTTGTGTTCGGGTATTAGTGACCCAAGTTCCTGTACCCTTATGGGACAGCAGCGTGTTCGCGATGCCACTGGCGTTGCAAACACCTATAGGCGACGGTAACTGCTAAATTCTAAGCGGGCTGTCAGCCTGTCTGCTGTCCTACGCAATAAAAAAAAATGAAGTTCTTTTAAGATGGATCAATTGGTGCGGAATGCCGTCCACGGGATCTTAAGGAAGCGTCTCCAGCACCACATCCCCACAGCATCGATTTTACAACGATCCTGCAGACTCAGACACCAAGTTCGCACCAAGACGGCTCCGTAGAGAAAGATTGGAAATACAAGACATCTCATCCATCTGACCCAAATCTTTCAAATCTTTCCTAGCCGTTACACCGCTGACCTGGTAATGGCACATTGTCATCTGATCTCGTTGCCACATCCTCCAGCATTGAAGATAGTAGAGTCGAGGTAGATAAAGCTCTGTACCACTTCACAGTTAGCAATGCTGTTTAAGTTATTTTAACTTTGCTCAGCACGGTCTACTATCATCATTTTCGTCTTTTCTCTGTTGATAGCAAGTCCGAATTTCAGGCTACCAGCCTCAGTTTCTAGACTAGACGATTGAATTTTCATGTCTTCTCTAGTCTTTGCGAGAAGGACAGTATCATCAGCATATTTTAGATTATTTATCACGCATCCCCCAACTGATATAACCTTGTCCTAATCTTTCAAGACAATGTGCATTATGTACTCTGTGTAGGTGTTGAAGAGTAACAGCGATAAGGTGCATCCTTGTTGGTCCCCGGCCTCGGCTTTGAAGTTGCTCGAAAACCTCCTCAAAAGCATTATTAAATGGGGTATTACACCTATGTCCGCAAGTATCTTCCAGAAGTCTGTCCATATGACTATATCAAATACTTTCCGGAAGTCTACAAAGCAGATGTATAAAGGTGAATTAAATTCCCTGGCCTTATCAATAATCTGGCGCAATATAACAATTTGTTCACAAGGCCCTCTACCCCTTACAAAATCGACTTGTTCAGGTGCGATTAGTCTTGAAAGGTTAGGGACATGAGTCGGTAATTTCTTCGTAGACCCCTTTATGTGCAGTGAAATGAAAATTGATTTCGACCAGTCGTCAGGCCATATGCCAGTCTCCCATATTTTACATACATTTTGCAGATAATAAATAAGATATCGACTCCAGGTTCTCTCATCGCTTCGAAGACTTCGATCGGGATTTCATCATAACCTATAGCTTTATTACATTTTAGATGTTTATTTGCCGCTCTTATTTCATCCCGTGTCGTCCTCAATAGCTCACGTCTTGGTTTTGAATTGGCGTGTTATGTATCATACCCTATCATGGAGATCTTTAGTTTGATATTTATCAGAATGCAGTTCCAGTTCATCACATATCTTTCCCAGATGGCCGTTGCGGTCTCGTGGCCAAGCAGCTTGTATGATAGCTGACTTGGCATTCAACGTCGTAATACTAGCGCCACTGCCTTTAAGATTACGCCGCTCTTCAACCAAATACTGGTATGGCTGGTAATGGTATTGTTAGTCAACCAGTGCTATCGTTTCATTAAAACTTTTTTTGGCTGTGATTCAGTAACCGCCTCCGCGATATATGTCTTTGCTGATATTCACAGAGAGTTAGAGTCATTGCTACCAGTGTCTGCTGTAGTGTGTAAGTCGATTTAGTCAGTATAATTAAAGTCGTCGTACAGACAATACGTGTTTCAATTAACGACCTATACCCCCCACACCTCATGGCGACCCTGCCTTGCGCTATCGCCTAGGTATCGGGTTTCGCCCAGGTGCCGGGCGACGCGACGGCGCGACGGATAAATAAGCGAGATCAGCGAATTCCTGTGTGCCTCAGTGCACGAAGTTAAGACTTTTGAATTATAAAAATTAAAAAACATGATATAATGACGCCAACCACTGAACTGACAACGTCGTTTGAAGACAGAAAAATTATATATTATAAAAATTACAATGGGCAACGGAAACAATAAACAAGAAATAAAGGAGGTGATTATTGGAGAGAATACTATTATAGAAACTCATATCCAAAGAAACAACATCCTACTGCTGTCGGCCTTGGGATTAATCATACTTTTCATTTTGGTTGTACTTATTAAAAAAGTACTGGACAGACAGAAGAAATGGATAGATAAGAGAATTAATGCTGAGTTTGTCAGAAGAATGCGTATGCGGCTGTCCAAAAGGATCTACGGCGAAGGAGAAGGAGTTGAGGATGTGTAGTGCTTTTATTATTTTTTTAATTCTTTTTCTGTGAGCTATAAAACTAAGAGTGCTATGTTTGTGTTTTTGTGCGCTACTTATTCCAGAACAAGGTGCCGTTACTGATTTTCTATTGAACTTTAAATTTAGTTAATAATTAGTGAGTATATTTTAACGTCATTAAAAAATCTATGGAAGAAAATGTAGAACAAATTTTATGTGAGTTAACTGACATACAAATATATTTAAGGAAATTGGGCTCTAAAAGAAAACAATATAAAATTATTGTAGACGAAAAAATATTAAAGGCTAAAAAGCTATATTCTTCTTATGAAAATATTATAAGTATTATTCCCGAGCATAAAATTTCTTTAGAATTAGATGAACTTATACTTGAAGTATTAGGAGAAAAAATTGAATTAGCTTACTCAAAAATTCTTACTTATAATACTGAATCTAGCTTAAAATATAATAATTTTTGCAAAATGGAAAACTTTGAGATAAGAACGGCAACATCATTAATTCCTATAATGGATGGTTCTGAGGAAACAACAGAAAAAATTATTGACACTGTAGAATTGTATAGTGATTGTTTAAAAAATAAAGATCAGATAAAGTTACTAATATCTTTCGTATTAAAAACTAGGCTTACTAAATCTGCTAAGTTAAAATTAAAAGGTGAATATAATGATATAGAAAGTCTCGTAAAAGACATGAAATCTTATTTGCTTACAAAAAAATCTGCAAATTCTATTCTTTCTCAAATAAATAACTTGAGTCAAAATAATATGTCTATCAGTGAATATGGAAATAAATTATCAGAATTATTCGTAGGCCTGACTATCGCACAAGCTGACGGTAACGAAAAAGCATGTGAAATACTAAGACCTATAAATGAAAAACTTGCAATTAAAAGATTTTCTGATGGGTTAAGAAATAGGCGATTAAGTACCATTATTTCAGCACGTAACTATTTGGACCTCAAAGATGCGGTGCGAGCAGCTGAAGACGAAGAGTTGGCTCAACCTTCTTCATCCAGCAATATTTTCAACATGAGAGGTAGGTCAAATAACAGATATAATAACACAGGAGGTCGAAATAATTATTATAAGAATGGTTTTAATTCCCTAAAACCATTTGGATATGCTAATTATGACACAGTTAATAAATATAATAATTTTAAACAACAACATTTCAATAATAATTCCCGTGGTGGATATTACCGTGGAACAAGTAATAACAGGGGAAATAATTATAATTATTCTTCGACAAGATCTTATCGTGGTAGAGGAAATCGTGGTAGAAGTTCACAACATAAGATGTTCCCTGTTCAATTATGTGACAATACGGAAAAACAAAAAGAAAAATTGGAAAATGAAAATCGGTTTTTTCGGGGTTAAATATTTTAATATTATGACTTGTAATGAAAATGTTAGATATGCTCATTTTAATGTAAATAATAACAAATGTTCATGGCTAGTAGATACCGGAGCATCAATTTCAGCAGTTACCAAGAAAGTATTAACGGAACAAATTCCACTATTTAGAGACAACATCGAAATAAATGGTATTGGGGGAAAAACTCAATCTGAAGGTTTTGTTTATCTATCTTTATATGATCAAAATGGAACTTGCTTTAATCATAAATTTTATTTGTTTGATAAATTACCCTGTAAATCAGATGGAATACTTGGGCTAGACTTTTTATCAAATTATGATTCACATATTGACTTAGAAAATAATATATTAAAATTACGTAATGTGCACGAGTGTACCATACCACTTTATACGACACCAACTATTTCTTATAGCTGTCTGACTGTACCTGCTAGAAGTGAATCAATCCATTATATACAATTACAGAATAATAAATTGAACCATGATATTGTTGTTTTACCAAAACAGTTAAATGAAAATTTGTATTTAGCAGCCTTAATAGTTAAACCTGTTAACAATGTTATACCGATTAAAATATTGAATACCGGTGAGGAGTTAGTTACTATACCAACTTTTCAGCCAGAAGTACATTCGTTAAATGAATACCAAATCTGTCAATTTACTGCATGTAAGTCGAATGCAGAACGAGCTAGTACTTTGTTATCAACCTTGAATATAGACCATTTACACCCTACGGAACGGACGACTATAGAAGCTATTTGTTCCAAGTATAGCGATATATTTTATCTCCCAGGAGATAAACTTACTACTACCAATATATACGAACATAACATTTATTTAAAACCAAATACGAATCCTATTTATACGAAACCGTATAGACTACCAAATAGTCAAAAACCAGAAATAGATAAACAAATTAAGCAAATGCTAAAAGACGATATTATAGAAGAAACTCAAAGTGAATGGTCAAGTCCTATTTTACTTGTACCAAAAAAGTCCGACGATGTTAATAAAAAGTGGAGATTAGTTATTGATTACCGTAAATTAAATGAAATTATTCAAGACGATAAATTCCCATTGCCTAATATAACGGATATTTTAGAATCTCTTTCCGGTGCAGTTTATTTTAGTCATTTAGACCTTAGCCAGTCATATTACCAAGTAACCTTGAATCCAGAGTCTAGGAAACTTACGGCATTTACAACTAATACGGGACAGTACCAGATGAAAAGAATGCCAATGGGTCTTAAAACCAGCCCTAGTTCTTTTTCAAGAGCTATGACTATAGCTATGTCAGGATTAAACTATGAGAAATGTTTTATCTACCTTGATGACCTTGTAATTTTTGGACGTAATTTAGAAAGTCACAATAAAAATTTAACTGATGTTTTTGAAAGACTTAGAAAAGTAAATTTAAAATTAAATCCCAATAAATGTAATTTTTTAAAACAAGAATTATTATATTTAGGTCATACAGTATCAGCAAAAGGAATCTTGCCTGATAAAAACAAAATTAAAATAGTTGAGAATTACCCTAAGCCTAAAAATACAGATGAAGTAAAACGCTTTGTTGCATTTTGTAACTACTATAGAAAGTTTATTCAAAATTTTGCTGAGATAACTATCCCATTAAATAACTTGTGTCGTAAAAATGTACCTTTTGTTTGGTCCAACGAGTGTGAAAATTCATTTCAAATTTTAAAAAAAAAGTTGATATCACCACCCGTTTTACAGTACCCAGATTTTTCGAACAAAAATGAGTTCATTTTGCAAACTGACGCTTCAGGTATTGCCGTTGGAGCAGTACTTTGCAATAAAGATATGCGACCGATTGCTTATGCAAGTCGACCTTTAAACAAAGCCGAACGAAATTATCAAACAATTGAAAAAGAATTAGTTGCAATCGTGTGGGGAGTAAAGTATTTTAGGCCATATCTTTTAGGTAAAAAATTTACAATTATGACTGACCATAAACCGTTAATATATTTGTTTGGAATGAAAGATCCGTCAAGTAGATTACTAAAACATAGATTAACATTAGAACAATACGATTTTAATATCACTTATATTAAAGGAAAAAATAATTGCGTAGCTGACGCATTATCTAGGTTACCAACAAACTCGGACGAATTAAAGTGTATGAACTCAATATTATTAACAGTAATGACTAGAGCACAAAAGAAAAAAATAAGCAACGTGGAAGATAATACAGAAACTCATATCAATAGCAATGACACGGACAATCGGACTGATCACCCGAAAGTTGTGGAATTGTTACGGATACCGAGTGACGCTGTAGAGATGGTTTTAATAGAAGGAAAGGAGATAAATAAACTTAAGAAACAAAATAATATAAATGTAGAAACCGAGTGTTTTGCATTTTCTCAAAGTAAGAAAACGTTATACATTAACCTTAATTTCAAAGCGCAATACACGCGAGCCGTTTTTGTGAAGAAATTAAGTCAGTTTTGTAAAAACATAAACGTTGATAAAGTATGTATAATAAAAGGAAATAATAACGCGTTATTTATTAAAGATTTAGTAGACGAAATTAAAAATGACGAAATGTGGACCGGTCCACGCATTTGTATTTTGCGAGGTGTTGAAAGAATTAATGACGACAATGATAAAAGATTTATTATTAATGACTATCATTTACTGCCCACAAGTGGTCATGCTGGTGTGCGCAGAATGATTAATAACATAAAAAGAAAGTATTACTGGCCAGAAATGGAGAAAGATGTTAGAGAATTTGTAAGTAAATGCGATAAATGTC